>CM068367.1:49525151-50765151 GCA_034769895.1 Magicicada septendecula
CTTTTTTTCTTTATGACCCAAGTTTCAGAACCACACAGTAGTGTAGGTATTGCCATTGTTTTCTACATTTATTTCCCAACGTTCTCCAAATCGTTCCACAAATTCTTGTGAAATTCGTCACTTTATTTTCTATGTCTCTATCTTGATCATAAGTAACGTCACGTCCAAGACAGTTGAAATGTCTTACTTGTTCTATGCACGTGTTGTCTATGCATATTTTGGTCCGAACCGGTTCATCTCCTATAAAGACCATTACTTTTGCCATTGATTCAGATATGTTACAGCTATAGTCTTTTCCTATTTTATGTAAGATGTATATTGCTCGCTGGAGATCGTTTCCTGAAGTGGCGAATATAGCTTGGTCATCCGCGAAGAGAATGGTTTTCAAGGTTTCATTTCGGTGGATTTTAAAACCGTTAGGGGATTGTTCTTTCCATTTTTTGAGAAGATCGTCTAGATAAATGATAAAAAGTAATGGTGACAGACAACAACCTGGTCTTACGCCTTGGTTTGTTTCAATAGGGATAGATTTTTCTCCGTTGTCTATGATTACCGCGATGTGTCTATATAAACTCTTTATAGTCTGAGGTAGGTGTTGTGGTATACCTTTATTTTCAAGTATGTTCCATAACTTCGGTCTGATCACTCTATCAAAAGCTTTGTTGGAATCGATAAAGGCAATGTGTGTTTCTAAATTCTTTTCACGTCGTTTTTCTATCACTTGTTGTATGCAGTCTATGCAAGAGCATCCTATCCTAAAACCATGTTGTTCTTCCTCTAAAAGAGTTTTTGCTATGTTTTGTAATCGTATTGTTACGATACGTGCGTATGATTTATAACACGAGTTTAGGAGACTACAGTAATACCTCTGTAATTGTTGGTGTCTCTTCTGTCTTCCTTCTTAAAAATGGAGATCACTTTCGACATTGTCCATTCTTGTCGTATGCGTGTTTGCTGCCAGCACATATTAAGCAACTGTAGGATCCTTAAATGTAACAAAATACCACCATATTGAAGAAGTTCTGAGTTTATATTATCTGGGCCGGTTGCTTTTCTATAAAATTGTTTTATGACTATAAAATTGTATTTAAAACCTAACCTAATGAACCTTACCTTGTGCACGAAAAAATTACGCAAACGTGGTGCTGTTAAAACAGAAGACATACCTTCACGGACTGTACTGGAACCATATGCACTGTATATATAAATATACCGACAACGCTGTGAATGTAGTGCGGGACCAGAGAAAAGAATTAAATCTAAAATGGGTCAAACCAAAAGCAAAAAAGGGTTGTGTCAAAGCGAAAACCGAGTTCTGTCGTCTAACGTAAAACATATAGGCCTATAGTAAACGTCCTTACTTGGAGTTGTTTTGTATTATTTGCACAAAAAAGCGAGTAACATTTTAAAGGTATGTTAGTTTTTCTGTGTTCTTTCGGTGTGCCTGTTAATCAGCAACACCATTTCTGGTAACCAACAGATGCATGTTTAACCTACAACATTGATAGAAACTCTTTTCATAAAAGTTACATGACAACGAAAAGGGAATACAACCGAAAACATACGATTTAATAGCATAAAATAATTAACTTTTTTTATAATTTACAACAGGTAGGATTATTGTAAAATTAGTACAGGTAGGATTATTGGGAAAGTACGAGATTGGTTATTGGGTTCTTAACTCGTATCTGTTTTTAATAAAGAACGTTTGTAGAATTAGATACAATAGAAATTAATTACACCTCAACAAACATGACTACAGTGGCCTCCATTTCTCCAATTCTGACGTTTCTGGACTCGAGATCTTGTGTTTCCCGTTATACGATACGTTGTAAATGTCAGACCAATTGCCTAGCTAACGGGAAACCAATGTTTTAATGGGTAGGTCGCCAATAAAATTATATAGCCTCTCTCTGTGTGTGTGTGTGTGTGTGTGTGTGTGTGTGTGTGTGTGTGTGTGTGTGTGTGTGTGTGTGTGTGTGTGTGTGTGTGTGTGTGTGTGTGTGTGTGTGTGTGTGTGTGTGTGTGTGTGTGTGTGTGTGTGTGTGTGTTCATAAATGCTCAAATTGTTTTCTTGTTATATATTTTATATTATTATTAATAATAAATCTTTTCACAAGAATATATTTTATTTTGTAAATTATATGTTTCAATAGTAATCCAACTACCATCATCAGATATAAATTAATATATTCAAAAATGTTTTAAATCAGTTGTTCAAAACAGCTGTTTTGTATGAAGACTAAATTCAATGTTTTTATATGTGTATATAAAATATGTTATATAATTAATTGTAAAATATAACATAAATATTTTTTATTTTATTAGTAATTAGTAATTTTTTAAATAATATCATTTTTATATTTATCTGAATTTATATTTATAATTTATTACTTCTTTTATGTCTAAATATTTCTAAATTTTTCCATAAGGTTATTTTTGGACCTTTAGAAATGTGTTCTAATAAACTTATATTATTTAAATTTGGAAATGTGTGTTTGTTTTTTTATTGAGTGTGTAGCTAAATTTGATTTATGTATAACTGGTTTTACACATGAATTACGGTGTTGTATATATCTTTCTTTTAAACGTTTTTTAGTTTGGTCAACATAAAATTTGTTACAGTCAGGGCATTCAATTTTACAAAATAAAACATATTCTTGAACAAATATTTTCAATTTTACATATTCTTGTAAAAAGTTTTATCATTAATAATAATAAAATATATATATGTATATATACACACACATAAGGTATGTATAAAACTTACAAGTAAATACCATAGGAGAGGTAGCAGCCATGATAGGCGTAACTGAGCAGACTAGAACGGGCGAATCCCCTAGTACCGTCAAAACCTTTCCTCTCGCTTATCATCAGTATAAGCCGCCATAAGGAAAAACCTAGTCTACAAACCCTACTAAGACAAAAACCTTGCTCAGTATAACTCCCCATGGAAAAGTCCTAGCTACGCCACTGTGTCATAGGATAAAACGGTTGCAATACAACGGGACCGTATTCCGTTATAAGACAGCATCCCTTTGGCTTCGTCTTGTGACCTTACAAGCGCTGGAAACGTGAGTACAGCTTAACTGCTACAAGTATTGAGACTCGTTTACTTACTTTTAATACGAAGTATTAAACTGGTCAGTGGGTCACATTACCAACATTACAACAGTCAGTTCTTCCGACCAACAGTAAATGTAAAAAAATATTTTTATCCAATACTACTTAGAACCGGTTACATAATTATTCTGTCTAATATACTCGTACTTAATTCACGACAAACCTTTTTCCTGTAAAAAGGACACTCCGTCCTCATGAACGAAATGGTTGTGTCATGACCGTTTATACATATTCCTGGGTTATGTAACTAGCAACCTCCCTGAGCTGCAGTACTCATTCACTATTTTGAACGAAATATACTTATTATTAGATAAATTTCAACGTTAGATAATTTTTAATTATAAAAAAAATTATAAGCATCTCGATTCTTCAACTTTTTAAGTAATATTGAGGTTAAAATTATTTTTGATCCGATACCCCGTATGGATTTTTGCGATATTTTATGAAAATTTTGGCCCTAACACGTTTGCCTCCAACGCCCTACTTTTGGTAAATCTCAAAAACAATTGAACTCTGTAGGGTAAAAGTATAGACGTGCATACCAAGTTTTCGCGAAAATCGGTTAATTCATTCAAAAGTTATCGTGAGACATCCCCTAAACCCATTCCTTTCCTTTCCTTTCGTTTTTCTGGCGTTACAACGCACCCTGCTCAATGACATTCTTCCATTCCGCCCTCTCATTACACATCCGTCTCCATCCCCTCACGTTCATACATCTCAAATCATCCTCCAACCATCTCTTTCTGGATCTGCCTCTATTTCTTCTTCCTGCCAATCTCCAATCTACAACTCTCTTAGCCATTCTTCTGTCATCCATTCGCCTTACGTGTCCCAACCACTCAAGCCTCCTACTCTTAATAAAGCGGACTATGTCGGCACCCTGAATCAGTTGGTCCAGTTCATGGTACATTCGAATCCTCCAATAGTCATCTTCAGTTTGTAGAGGACCAAAGATTTTTTGCAAGACTTTTCGTTCAAATATTCTTAAATGCTGCTCGTCTGTGATGGTTAATGTCAAGGCTTCGCATCCGTATGTCATTACCGGTCGTATAAGACTTTTGTATATAGTCAGCTTAAGTTGTTTGTTTAACATCCTGGATTTGAAAAGCTTTTCATAAGAGTAATAACACCTGTTACCACGTACGATGCGGGACTTTATTTCATTGCTGCAAGAGTTGTTCTGAGTAATTTGTGAACCTACCCCTAAACACATATACATGCAAATTCCAAACGGTCCAGTTACAACTGAGAGTTCGCTTCTCTCGTTCAAAAAGAAACTCATGTAGCTGTCCTTTATGTGCGATTCCCTACCATTATAATAAGATTTAGGTAAAATGTGTTAAATTAATGTTTGATTTAATTTTATTTCGCCTCAATTAGGGGTACGTTCGGCCTACCATCCCTTGTCGAACATTCTAAAACTTTTACTGAAGAAGGCCTCCGATGGGTGGACGAAACGTATAGAAAAGTAAAAATGTCGTCTCAAAGCAATCACCACGGTCCAATAGATCGGATAATATAAAGTCTTTCAATAATGACTCCTGCTGTGACATGGTCATGGCGAAAAAAATCGTGTTCGAGATAATGGCAGATTCTGATTGTACTACCCTCAAAACATGAAAAAAAGTCATTTTACATCCATATTCCTTAAGGAATGGAAGTATGGTGATGGCAAAAAAAATCGTGTTCGAGATTATTGCAGATTCTGATTCTACTACACTCAAAACATGAAAAAAAGTCGTTTTCCGAAAAGTGTCTGTGTGTGTGTCTGTGTGTCTGTGTGTGTCTGTGTGTGTGTCTGTAGATTTTTTTTCTATGGCAAACGATAACTGCCGCAAATTCAAACAGAATCAAATAATTTTTTGCATACAGCACTGATTTGTAGAGTACTCGCGACCTATTGTTTTTGGTGAAGATCGGTTGAGGGAAAGGGGTAGTTTACCAGCAACGGTTTCTTTTTATCAAGGGAAATTTTTTTTGGCAAACGATAACAGCCGCAAATTCAAACAGAATTAAATAATGTTTCGTATACAGCCCTGCATTGTAGAGGTCTCAAGACCTATTGTTTTTGGTGAAGATCGGTTAAGGGAAAGGGGTAGTTTACCTGTAACGTTTTATGTCTTAACAAGGGTATTTCTTATGGTAAACGATAACAGCCGCAAATTCACACAGAATCAAACGATTATTTGCATACAGCCCTAAATTGTAGGGTTCTCAAGACCTATTGTTTTTGGTGAAGATCGGTTGAGGCAAAGGGGTAGTTTACCAGCAACGTTTTTTTAACAAGGGTATTTTTTATGGCAAACGATAACAGCCGCAAATTCAAACAGAATCAAATAATGTTTTGCATACAGCTCTGATTTGTAGAGTACTCAAGACCTATTGTTTTTGGTGAAGATCGGTTAAGGGGAAGGGGTAGTTTACCTGCAACATTTTTTTATCAAGCGTATTTTCTATGGCAAACGATAACTGCCGCAAATTCAAACAGAATCAAATAATTTTTTGCATACAGCCCTGATTTGTAGAGGTCTCAAGGACTTTCGATTTTGGTGAAGATCGGTTAAGGGGAAGGGGTAGTTTACCTGCAACCTTTTACGTTTTAACAAGAGTAAAGTACTTGAAAATTTATTTAAACTTTTTCAAACAATGGTAATTGTTAAAAATAAAATAATTTTGTTGCCAGGCAGTAAAATTAAAATTTTTTCATTTTAATGTAAATCATGTATAAGAGAAAATATATCGCGCTTGGCAGGCGATATTAAGATTTAAATATAAATCTTAGAATATGGAAGTCATGTATGGTTCTCCATACCGATATTTTCGAAAAGTGTCTGTGTATAATTTTTTTATGCCAAACGATAACTGCCGCACATTCAAACAGAATCAATTAATGTTTCGCATACAGTTCTGAATTGTAGAGGACTCGAGGCCTATTGATTTTGGTGAAGATCGGTTAAGGGGAAGGGGTAGTTTACCTGCAACGTTTTACGTTTTAACAAGAGTAAAGTGCTTAATTTTGATAAATAAAGTATCCTTAAAAGAAGGTCATAATAATCCACTGTAGAAAGGTAGATGAAATATCTATAAATGAAACCGGTAGTTGAAGTGGAAGGGGGTAATTTTCTATAAATTAAAATGGTAGTTGATGATGGAGAAAGTAAATTTTATAAGTTTTATGTGTAATACGTTATTGACAACAAAGAAGTAGTTTCTATGGAAACATTTCATTTCACTTTAACAAAATTTTATATTTTTTCATTTTAATTTAAATCATGTAAGAGAGAAAATATATCGTTCGCGGCTGGCAAGCATATCTCAATTACTAATGTTTACGTTTCCATTTTATTATTATGATTCCCGCTATAAAAAGGCAGGCAAGACACACGCGCGCGCGCGGGTGCACACACACACACACACACACAATTCGCGTTATTTCTGGCCTCACTCATGTTTATTTTCTTATATTTGCACGCTTTTGTTATCGATTTTCTTCCTGTGGATCGCTGGGCAGTGTAACTGCACGTGTTTACAGAGGAACGGTTCATAGACAGACTTTTCGTCTTTAGGGAATGAACCCTCTGCAAGATGCTGAGGGTCCATGAGTGACTTCGGAGCGCTTCGGTGGAAGGATGATTATAGGCCTACGCGTAGTTCGGTTTCTTTATAAGAATAAAGTAAGCCTACCTAATTTTTATGGATAAAGTGACTGAAAATAACATTATATTAAACGACTACCCCATAAATACAAAAATATCTATAAACAGTGAAATTAGTTTGAGGGTGGACGATGTTTTTTTAGAAAATTCCCTAACCGAATTCAAGTAAATTATTTTAAACATAAATCTTACAACATGGAAGTCATGTATGGTTCTCCATACCGATTTTTATAATATACTTTCCTTAGTTACATTACACTCCTTTTTATTACAGTATTTTCTACAACTAACGGGGATACCCGCAACAACTTTTAAGAACTATTTAAGGTCTGTATAACGGAATAACAAGAATAGCTGTTAAAAATAATTATAGGATAGCTCAACAAATATCTGTCAATCAAGGTGCTAGACAAGGGTGCAGTATATCACCTACTCTTATTAACGTTTATATTGACGATCTGGTAAGTAAATGGAAACATCTAGTGAATCCTGGTATTTAGTTATCACGAGACAGATATTTGAATGTTCTGTTGTTTGCTGGTGACTTGCTTGTAATTCAAAATACAGAATCTGATTGGAAAAAATCTGTTTTAAGCTTTTCATCAGATTTGCAAACAACACAATATGAAAATCTCCACTATAAAAAACAACTAGTAATGGCATTTCGAGGCAAGGAACCAATAATATAAAAAATAATGATTAGCGATCGAATTCTAGAACAGGTGTAGTTATTTCGGAAATGATATTGGCTACGGTAGGGATTATGATATGTGCTATGATAGGGATTATGATATTGGCTATGATAGGGATTATGTTGTTGGCTATGAGAGGGATTATGATATTGGCTATGATAGGGATTATAATATTGGCTATGATAGGGATTATAATATTGGCTATGACAGGGATTATGATATGTGCTATGATAGGGATTATGATATTGGCTATGATAGGGATTATGATATTGGCTATGATAGGGATTATGATATTGGCTATGATATGGGTTATAATATTGGCTATGATAGGGATTATAATATTGGCTATGACAGGGATTATGATATGTGCTATGATAGGGATTATGATATTGGCTATGATAGGGATTATGATATTGGCTATGATAGGGATTATGATATTGGCTATGGTAGGGATTATGATATTGGCTATGATAGGGATTATGATATTGGCTATGATAGGGATTATGATATTGGCTATGATAGGGGTTATAATATTGGTTATGATAGGGATTATAATATTGGCTATGACAGGGATTATGATATTGGCTATGATAGGGATTATGATATTGGCTATGATAGGGATTATGATATTGGCTATGATAGGGATTATAATATTGGCTATGACAGGGATTATGATATTGGGTATGATAGGGGTTATAATATTGGCTATGACAGGGATTATGATATTGGCTATGATAGGGATTATGATATTGGCTATGATAGGGATTATGATATTGGCTATGATAGGGGCTATAATATTGGCTATGACAGGGATTATGATATGTGCTATGATAGGGAATATGATATTGGCTATGACAGGGATTATGATATTGGCTATGATAGGGATTATGATATTGGCTATGATAGGGGTTATAATATTGGCTATGATAGGGATTATAATATTGACTATGACAGGGATTATGATATTGATGTTAAGTTAGGTAAGAGACAAACGATCTGTGGAACAATCGACCGTATTTTTAGACACAAGGTACGTCGAGATACAAAAACTAAAGTCTTACAAAGTTATGACAGTCCCTGTACTGTCCTGTGGGTGTGAATTATTGACAACAACTAAGATACAAGACAGTAAAATACAGGCCTCGGAAATGGCGTTCTTAAGAGGAGGTAAAAGTTGTTCTAAACTTGACCGTAATGAGGCCATAAGAGAAGAGTTAAACGTTTTTAACTTGAATGAGAAACTCAAAGACTACAAACAACGCTGGAAAGAACACTTAGAAAGAATGTCAGATTCCAGACTGGCCAAACAAGTCTGGAAATACAAATCAATAGGACTCAGGTGTGTGGGTAGACCCAGGAAGTGATGGCTGGAGGATTTTTGAAAGCGGAACAGGTAGCACCTTCCTTATGCCGTGTTTTGAAGATGATAGTGATGGTGATGATGATTTTCTACAATGGTATTTGTTTACATTATACTTATTTCAATTTCTTATAAATGATAATATCTCGCTAGAACTTCCACTCCACACGCCTGCTGAATTGGATGCGGCTGTAAATTATCTCACCGGTACTTTTCAAAATCAGCCTGGGAAGCTACACCTGGCAATACAGCGAAGAGTAAGCACTTAAACCTTCCTCTGGTTGCCCGAAAGAGATTAGCTGAGAAGCGTAGATTGCGACGAATTTGGCAGTATACTCATCATCCGGATGATAAAAGAAAGTGGAATTCCGCAGCCAGAAAACTAAAACGATTGTCAGAAAATTTAAAGAATGAAGGGATCCAGGATTATCTAGAAAATCTCTCACCTAATGAAAGTACTGATTATTCCTTGTGGAAGGCTACTAAACGATTAAAAAGGCCACTATTACAAATACCACCAATACATAAACCAGATGGTAGCTGGGCGCGAAGCAATACAGAGAAATCCCAGACTTTTTCCGAACATTTGGTCAACGTTTTTCAACCTGAAGCCAGCAAGAACGTCTCTTTCGATGAAGAGGTACAAAGATATTTACACCTCCCGCTCCAACTGACTCTACCTATTAAGCTTTTTAAGATTAAGGAAATCAAGGAAATAATCCTGTATAATTTGAAAAGTAAAAAGGCTCCCGGCATTGATTTGCTATCGGGGAAAATTCTAAAGGAGCTGCCTCACAAAGGCGTTGTACGAATAACATACATTTTCAACGCCATACTCAGACTTGAATACTTTCCTCTTCTCTGGAAATCGGCTCAACTAATCAATATCATGGTCTTAAAACCTGGTAAAAACCCTCAAGAGCCCGCTTCTTATCGACCCATAAGCCTTCTACCGATACTTGGTAAGATCTTTGAGAAGCTGTTTGTAAAACGACTTATGCCAACAACAGTAGAAAACAACATAATTCCGGATCACCAATTTGGCTTTCGAGAAAAGCACTCTACGGTAGATCGAATACACAGACTATCAAATGTTATGAATCAATCGTTGGAATCGAAGATGTTCTGCTCAGGTGTGTTTCTCGACGTTTTCCAGGCATTTGACAAAGTCTGGCATCTTGGACTCTTATACAAAATACACAAAAATCTGCCACATAATTGTTACCGTATTCTACATTCCTACTTAGTGGGCAGAATGTTTCAAGTCAAGTACTCGGATGCTACTTCTCCTCTATTACTGGGGTCAGGTGTTCCGCAGGGTAGTGTCCTGTATCCTCTGCTCTACCTCCTGTTCACCTCGGACTTACCGTCAGCAAGTGAAACCACTGTTGCTACCTACGCCGATGATACAGCAATCCTAGCGACACACTCCAACCCCTCAATAGCATCTCTTATACTACAAGAATCATTAAACAGCGTTCAGTTATGGCTTGATAAATGGCGCATAAAAATCAATTCATCCAAGTCAGTCTACGTTACCTTCATCACACGTAAGGCACACTGCCCTCCAGTAACAATTAATGGTCAACCAGTACCGCAAGCTGAAAGTGCTAAGTACCTTGGGATGCATCTGGACAGGAGACTAACATGGAAAAAACATATAACATCTAAGAAGTTTGAAGTTAATCACAAGATCAGAAACATCTATTGGCTGATAGGCAGAAAATCACGGTTGTCTCGTCCACAAACTGTTAATCTACAAAGCAGTTCTTAAACCGGTATGGACTTATGGTATTCAACTTTGGGGTACTGCTAGTACAAATAATATTGAGATTATCCAGCGCTTTCAGTCCAAAACTTTAAGATCAATAGTCGACGCTCCATAGTTTGTCTCCAACAACTCTATACACCGCGACTTCAAAGTTCCAACCGTGAGAGAAGAAATCATGCGCCTCTGCAGGACTTTCATCTCCAAATTAGAACAGCATCCTAACCACCTGGCAATTAATTTGTTAGACAACAGTGAAGATATTTATAGACTAAAAAGGCACAAACTATTAGACTTACCATTCTGGTTTAACTAATAGTGTATTCTTTGTATCTTCTGTATTGTAATGTCTGTGATATCTGTTCTGTATGTTTTTGTATTCGTGTCATTATTAAGTGTTAATGTCAACCTGTATATGTGCCTTATGGGCCCAGTGTTTAATATTTGAACTTATTGTATCATGCCAGCAGGAAGTGGAAGTGATTTTTGTTCATTTGTTTACATGTTTTTATCATTTAGTTTTGTAATTTGTGTACCTCTTTAATCTATTATCAAATATCGGTATGGAGAACCATACAGGACTTCCATGTTCTAAGATTTATATTTAAAATCATATTCGAAATGAAATATTTCCATAGAAACTACTTCTTTCTACTTATTGCTTCAGCCTTAAACCACAGTACTGTGGTCACTAACGTATACCACCTCATGTTTTCGCACTCGATTTTCACTGAGATGGAAGTCGATGGCACTGCCGAAAAGTCTGGTTTTGCAGAAAACATTGGACTACAGCTAAACAGCGCGGGAAGGAATTTTAACAAAGAACTACTTTTTTGTTGCCTATAACGTAGTACACATACAAAATTCTCCCCTCCCCCTTCAACTATAATTTTCATTTATAGAAAATTACCCCCACCCCGTTCACATAACCTCTTCATTTATAGATATTTCATCTACGTTTCTACAGTGGATTATTATGAGCTTCTTATCAAGATACTTTATCTATCAAAATTAAGTACTTTACTCTTGTTAAAACATAAAACGTTGCCGGTAAACTACCCGTTTCTCTAAACCGATCTTCACCAAAATCAATAGACCTTCAATCCTCTACAATGCAGGGATGCATGCAAAAAATTATTTGATTCTGTTTCAAATTGCGGCAGTTATCGTTCGTCATGAAAACATTTCTCTAGTTACAACATAACATGTTTCAGGTAAACTACCCCTTTTTCTTTACCGATCTTCACCAAAATCAACAGGCCTTGAGCTCTCTACAATTTAGGAAGGTATGCAAAAAAATATTTGATTTTCTTTTAATTTACGGCAGTCATCGTTCGTCATAGAAAAAATTATCCTTGTTAAAACATACAACTTTGCCGGTAAACTACCCCTTTCTCTAAAGCGATATTCACCAAAATCACTAGACCTTCAGTACTCTACAATTCAGGGCTGTATGCAAAACATTATTTGATTCTGTTTGAATTTGCAGCTGTTATCGTTTGCCATAGAAGAAATATTACCCTTGATAAAAAAATGTTGCTGGTAAACTACCCCTTTCCCTTAACCGATCTTCACCAAAAACAATAGGTCTTGAGTACTCTACAATTCAGGGCTATATGCAAAAAATTATTTGATTCTGTTTGAATTTGCGGCTCTTATCGTTTGCCATACTAAATACCCTTGTTAAAATATAAAACGTTGCAGGTAAACTACCCTTTCCCTTAACCGATCTTCAACAAAATCAACAGACCTTGCGTTCTGTATAACTCAAAAAGGTATGCAAAAGAGTAGTTGATTCTGTTTGAATTTACGGCAGTTATCGTTCGTCATAGAAAACATTACCCTTGTTAAAACATAAAAGGTTGCAGGTAAGCTACCCCATTCCCTTAACCGATCTTCAACAAAATCTGCACACCTTGAGTTTGGCATAATTAAAAACGGTATGAAAAAGACTAGTTGATTCTGTTTGAATTTGCGGCTGTTATCGTTTTCCATAGGAAAAAATTACCCTTGATAAAAACAAATGTTGCCGGTAAACTACCCCTTTCCCTTAACCGATCTTCACCAAAAACAATAGGTCTTGTGTACTCAACAAATCAATGCTGTATGCAAAAACTGATTTGATTCTGTTTGAATTTGTGGCTATCGTTTGCCATAGAAAAAAATTACCCTTGATAAGAAAAACGTTGCCGGTAAACTACCCCTTCCTGTTAACCGATCTTCACCAAAAACAATAGGTCTTGATTACTCTACAAATCAGGACTGTACGCAAAAAAATTGTTTGATTCTGTTTGACTTTGCGGCTCTTATCGTTTGCCATAGAAAATACCCTTTTAAAACATAAAACGTTGCAGGTAAACTACCCCTTTCCCTTAACCGATCTTCACCAAAAACAAAAGGTCCTGAGAACTCTACAATTCAGGGCTGTATGCAAAACATTATTTGATTCTGTTTACATTTGCGGCTTTTATCGTTTGCCATAGAAAATACCCTTGTTAAAATATAAAATGTTGCAGGTAAACTACTCCTTCCCTTAACCGATCTTCACCAAAACCAATAGATCTTGAGAACTCTATAATTCAGGGCTGTATGCAAAAGAGTAGTTGATTCTGTTTGAATTTGCGGCTTTTATCGTTTGCCATAGAAAATACCCTTGTTAAAATATAAAATGTTGCAGGTAAACTACCCCTTCCCTTAACCGATTTCACCAAAACCAATAAGTCTTGAGAACTCTATAATTAAGGGCTCTATGCAAAAGAGTAGTTGATTCTGTTTGAATTTGCGGCTGTTATCGTTTACCATAGAAAAAAATTACCCTTGATTAAAAAAAAACCGTTGTAGGTAAACTACCCCTTTCCCTTAAATGATCTTCACCAAAATCAATAAGTCTTGAGTACTCTACAAATCAGGACTGTAAAATAAATCATTTGATTTTTTTTGAATTTACGACTCTTATCGTTTGCCATAAAAAATACCCTTTTAAAACATAAAACGTTGCACGTAAACTACCTCTTTCCCTTAACCGATCTTCACCAAAAACAGTAGATCTTGAGTACTCTACAAATCAGTACTGTATACAAAAAAATTATTTGATTCTGTTTGAATTTGCGGCTGTTATCGTTTGCCATAGAAAAAAAATCTACTGACACAGACAGACACACATACAGACACACACACACACACACACACACACACACACACACACACACACACACACACACACACACACACACACACACACACTTTTCGAAAAATGACTTTTTTTCATGTTTTGAGTGTAGTACAATCAGAATCTGCAAAAATCTCGAACACGATTTTTTTTGCCATCACCATACTTCCATGGAAGTAAAAACAAGAAGAGCTGTCAATGGTCAGCTCTTCATAATCCTGTATGTGTGTTATCAGCCAATTTATTAAATGTTAGCTTATTCGAAAGGATTACAGATCTCCAATAAATTAAAAAAAAAATTGTATTTCTACAAGAGAATAACCCCTTTTAAAATGTTTAGATATTTATAATAGTTTTTCTTAAACTTTGTTGTGACCGTTGTTCTTGCACTTTGTCCATGCTGATGGCACTCTAAAACTTTAACGCACACACCGACTTCTTCCTTCACATTTGAATTCTCTTCAGGCACTCCCTTCCCATCCGCTTGTAACTCTCATTTATTAACACCTTTCTCTCATCTTTTGGCTTGACCCTCCATTTGTCATTTAGTTGGTGATTGCAGAGGACTATTTACGGGGGGCGAACGGGATCGGACCCCCCCCCCAGAGGATTGGAAAATTTGACGTATTTTGTTAATCTCTTAATTTTTACTTCCATGTTCCTTAAGGAAATGGAAGTATGGTGATGGCAAAAAAAATCGTGTTCGAGATTATTGCAGATTCTGATTGTACTACACTCAAAACATGAAAAAAAGTCATTTTTCGAAAAGTGTCTGTGTGTGTCTGTCTGTCTGTCTATAGATTTTTTTTCTACGATAACAGCCGCAAATTCAAACAGAATCAACTACTCTTTTGCATACGGCCCTGAATTATAGAGTTCTCAAGACCTATTGGTTTTGGTAAAGATCGGTTAAGGGAAAGGGGTAGTTTACCAGCAACATTTTATATTTTAAGAAGGGTATTTTTTATGGCAAACAATAAAAGCCGAAAATGTAAACAGAATCAAATAATTTTTTGCATACACCGCTGAATTGTAGAGTTCTCATGACCTTTTGTTTTTGGTGAAGATCGGTTATAGGAAAGGGGTAGTTTACCTGCAACATTTATGTTTTAAAACGGTATTTTCTATGGCAAACGATAACAGCCGCAAATTCAAACAGAATCAAATAATTATTTGCATACACCGCTGAATTGTAGAGTTCTCATGACCTTTTGTTTTTGGTGAAGATCGGTTATAGGAAAGGGGTAGTTTACCTGCAATGTTTTATGTTTTAAAAGGGTATTTTCTATGGCAAACGATAAGAGCCGCAAATTCAAACAGAATCAAATAATTTTTTGCATACAGCCCTGACTTGTAGAGTACTCAAGACCCATTGTTTTTGGTGAAGATCGGTTAAAAGAAAGGGGTAGTTTACGGGCAACGTTTTTTTATCAAGGGTAATTTTTTCTATGGCAAACGATAACAGCCGCAAATTCAAACAGAATCAAATAATGTTTTGCATATGTCCCTATATTGTAGAGAACGAAAGGCCTGTTGATTTTGGTGAACATCGGTTACGGGGAAAGGGTAGTTTACCAGAAACATTTTTTGTTGTAACAAGAATAAAGTACTTAATTTTGATAAATAAAGTATCCTGATAAGAAGATCTTAATAATCAACTGTAGAAACGTAGATGAAATATCTATAAATGAAGAGGCTAGTTGAACGGGGTGGGGGTAATTTTCTATAAATGAAATTTATAGTTATAGGCGGAGGGGATAATTTTTATATGTGTACTATGTTATCGGCAACAAAGTAGTAGTTTGTTGTTAAAATTCCTTCCCGGGCTGTTTGGCCGTAGTCCAATGTTTTCTGCTAAACTAGACCTTTCGGCAGTGGCGTCGACTGCCATCATCAGTGAAAATCGAGTGCGATAACGTGTGGTGGTATACGTTAGTGACCACAATACTGTGGTTAAGGCTGAAGCAATAAGTGGAAAGTAGTAGTTTCTATGGAAATATTTCATTTCGTAAATGATTTTAAATATAAATCTTAGAACATGGAAGTCATGTATGGTTCTCCATACCGATATTTATATATAACCTCGCAAAGGGTCGTTATATATGTGATTTCCTCATATCCTGGGACTACAGTCCTGAGGCCATGATAATTATCATAATTATTCAAATCTGACGTACAAGTCCAATAATTTTCATACCTTTTATACGTTATCATCTATTCTAGCAAATACGTAATTAATTGTTTTCCTATATGTTTTTTTATTCCTAAGACAGCCCTTTTTATGACCCTCTACGCATTCTACAGTACTGTATCAGTCTCATATTTACTGGCCATATTATTTATGTACCATCTTCAAACTTTACAAGGATCAATTGAAAATTTTGCGGAACCAAGGGCTTATTTACGGGGGGGAGGACGAACGGAATCGCAGCCCCCCCCCCACCAGAGGACGGAAAATTTGACGTATTTTGTTAATCTCTTAATTTATAGGCTGTTTTCTTATTTTTTCCAGCTGTGTACACTAATATAGTAGTAACTATTTTTATCAAATATACGAACAGGTTTATTACACAGCGTCTGCGTATAAGTTTGAAATATGGAATACAGGAAAATCAGTTCAGTGAATAAGTTATCTTGTTAACAATGTTTCAATAACGCGTATTTTTATTGTGTTAGTATCGTTTACTTTAATGGGATTGATTTCAGCTACTTTAAACAACATAGCACTATCGGTTATCGTAACTTGTTTCTTTTTCTTTTGTGTGACACCAACCCGACCTCGGATCTCCCCCCAAGACCAAATTCTAGGTACGCCACTGGATGATTGGTAGTTAGGAAGGTAAGAGGAATAGGTTTTTTTTGTGTCCAAGATTTCTACACGTGTAAAACCAAAGTTACTAACACGTAGGTTCCCATGTGAAGTTCTCTGACTATTCTCGCTTATGAAAGATTCCACCTTTTTATTATTATTATTATTTTATTATTTTTTTTTTTTTGCTAATGTCACTTTTCTTATTAGTTTAGCACAGCGGTTCCCAAACTGTGCTCCGCGAAACATCTCCTAGTGCTCCTTGAAGGAACTGGAAGAGTAAAGAAATGACCAGGTCTTAAAAATGTGACTTAAGATATTCGACTCCAGCTGTCCCAAATTCAACCAGATATAGCTAAGTTATGTAAATCAATTCAGTCTCATCCCTCTCATTAGAATAGTTATTTTACGGCCCCAAGTAGCATTTTTCGTTTTGCAACATTAAAAATGGTTTTATGTACCAGATCTATGAGGATATACGCGTATTATGGATTTACAATACTTGCTTTTAGTTGGTTTTGAAATGTGTTGCCTTAATATGTTTTTTGTTTGTTTGTTTTGTAATGTATGTAGTGAAATTAGAGTTAAAAATATTTTTTTGTAATGAAATAAACTAATAAAGCCTGTTTCATATGTCTAAAGTTCTAAATTCTGAATGTTTACCTTTTATCCTCAAATAGTATGGTCATATAAGTGCTAGGTGAAAATTAGTGCTCCGTGATGAACTTTTCTACTGAAAAGTGCTCCATGACCTAAAAAGTTTGGGAACCACTGGTTTAGCAGATCAAATATACTATCGCGTGTGGTTGGTTTTCAATTACGGGCACCTGACAGTTCCTTTCTTGTGTTGTTGTTGTTGTTGTTGTTGTTGTTGTTGTTGTTGTTGTTGTTGTTGTTGTTGTTGTTGTTGTTGTTGTTCTTCTTCTTCTTCTTCTTCTTCTTCTTCTTCTTCTTCTTCTTCTTCTTCGTCTTCTTCTTCTTCTTCTCCTTTTTCTTCTTTTTCTTCTTTTTCTTCTTTTTGTTTATTTTCTTCTACTTATTATTATTATTATTATTTTACAAATGTTACTTTTCTTAGTTTAGTAGGTCAAGTTTTAAATTACGGAGACTTGAAAGTTTATTTGTTATGGAATTTTCTCATAGTCTTATAATCAGTGGCGGATTTATGCATAGACAAAGTAGGCAATTCAATACAAGCGGCAAAATTTGAGGGGCGGAAAATTTTTTGGAAAGGTGAAATTTGACGGCCGTTATCTTGGTTTTATACCTAAGAGATGTTTCAAATGCCGCTCCATTTCGTCTCAATATGATAAGAAACTTTTAAAAATATATATTGTTTAATAACTAGGTGTATTACATTAAGAGAACATATTTACACGCATTATCTATGTGATACTTCCATTGTATTAATTAATTATTTAACTATTACTTTGTTTGCATTCAAATGTCGAACATCCTTTACCGTCTTTGTAATTTGACATGAGTGATTGTCGATAGATGCCTCTATAAAAGAGGCATAATCAAATGACTATAAAAGTCATAGACTGTGAGCGTAGCATAATTTCGTACCCAACTCTGACCGGCACCGCGTAACTTTTTGCGTGGTGTGTGCTTCTGCGTAAAGTGTGAGTTGTCTGATCACTTTTTCTTAACCCCACCACCACCCCCTCTTGAGTTTGTTTACTAATTAATATATTTTCCTTCACTTATTATTCTTTAGTTCGTTGATTGATACTTCAGTTTAAATGTTTTGGAATAAACACTGCTACAGTAATTTAATGTCATTGTACTCTTCCTAGTACGTTATGTAAATTGTTCTATAGAAAATTTGTTAAGAAAAATTGGGAAAAAAAAGTATAAAGAACAATTTTAGGGTAATTGAAAATATGAACGAGTGAAATAAACACATAAATGCACCCTCCCCCTCCCCCCCGATTTGTGGGAGGGTGGCATATTTATACTGCCTACGGTGGCAAAATGGTAAATCCGCCCCTGCTTATAGTGTACGTTAATATAAGCTCCATATAAGTCTATGAGATGTTTGGAATAACCCCCCCCCCCTATTAGAAAACGTTTGATAGGAACCTAATTAATACACTCGATAATATAGAATAATCATTTAACCAAAACAGTGTGATTAGGCTTTGAAGAAAACACGCACCCATTTTCCCGCCATTATAAATTTCATTGATGGTTTTTTTTTTTTAAACAACAAAACACATTGTGTTGTTTAGTTAACAATGGGATCGCGGCACTGTAACAATGCGGCCAGTTTCCTGTCCATTATTGATCGTAACGTGTTCAACGGGCCGTAACTGTTACAGGAAATCCCGCGACACAATCAACGATACGCTAATGTTATCATGCCGTTTACTGTTATCTCGCATAGAACAACAGTGTAAATTAAAATTAAATTACAATAGCACTGAATAAATTTGCGTTTATTTGGCTAATTTTAATTGTTTTCCTTGTTTTCATTCTGATTTTACTTCGTTTCGTTACTTATTACTGGCGATATGTACCACGCTGTATGTACAATTTCAATGCGGATGGGGTTCAACAAAAATTGGAAGTGATAAATATTATGGTTATCCAAGTCTTAATAACATATCTGTAGATACATACATTATTATGTGTTTACAAACACAATAATAATAATAATAATAATAATAATAATAATAATAATAATAATAATAATCTACTAATTAAAGAACAAATTGAAATAAAAATAAAACAAGACGATTTATTTAAAATCATACATTTGTTAGAACAATAAAACATTGAATATATAATAAATAGCTGACTACATAAACATTACAACAATCGAAAATAGAACAGAAGTAAAATCGATTACCCGTTAACTATATTTTAAACGAAACATTCAGTTAAAATTCAAACAAACCTCTGAATACACAGAATATTTTCTGTGAAACGTGCGTCAGGTGAAAATAAACCTACTTGCAGTGTATTTATTTGTAGACATTACGTGGGAGACCTGCAGGAAAGTCAACGAGTTACTTACAAAGGAATAATTATTATGTGTTATACATACATACAGGCATTATTACCGCTTATTTTAAATTATATATAAATCTGTTTTACAAGGATAATAAAATGGAAGCTTATTACGTTTTTTGTTGAGCAATACAATTCCGGGGGGAAAGGTGTTGAACCCACCGAAAGCCACCTTCTTCCTACACCCATGCTTAGTCTTCTTCTTGTTCTTCTTCTTCTTCTCCTCAATCCAGAGGTCGGTGGGGTTGCAACATCTTCCTTTTTGTAGACAGCCTCTTGGTCACACCACATAGACGGAAATCTTTATTTCTGTACCAAGAAAGAAGGTAACTCTGCCAATGGGGTTGTTTAACACTGCCGGTCGGAAGCCCGGGGCCTCATCTTGCAAATCATGAGGAAAGAGGAGCAGGAGGAGTATCAACCTGGTTAAAAAACCAGGGTCCATCTGGCCCCGGATGGTAGCATCCAGTCCCTGCCTAGAGTAACAGGTGACAAATGGTCAACGGTCTCGAAGGCGGAGGAGGAGAATTCGCAAAGGCGAAGAGAGCGGAAGAGCCTAGCATGTGGGTCTCCGAACGAAACCTAGGGCAGCTCTAGAGGCTCGAAGGTGGCAGTCCCACCACCGAATATTCTTACAATCGAGTTGGTAGCCCATTCAGGAATACTTGAGCGCCTTTAATCGTCCAAAAAGGAAAAGGCGGACTGGAGTCAAGGATTTTAAAATCGGAAGTGCAAAATAGCCTATAGGTAAATATGAATAAAACAAAATATGTGGCAATAGGTGACCTTCATCAAGACTTGATATTGGAGGAAGACATGGGGAAGATTTCACATACAGAGGAATACAAGCATTTAGGGGTGAAAATTACGGCCAGTGGAAAGCAAGACAAAGCAATACAATACATAATTAATTTGGGAAAGATGGGTATATTTACATTAAATGAAATCCTGAGGGATAAGCAAATTACACCAGAAACTAAAACCAAAATATTTAACACCATTGTTAGAAGTATCATGACTTACGGCTCAGAAGTTTGGACTACTAATAGACACACAAAAATAAAATTAACGACAGCAGAGATGGACTTTTGGAGACGTTCGACAAGAGTATCCAGACGTGAGAAATTAGAAATGAAGTAATTAAGGACAGAATGAATGTGAAAATTTCAATTGTTGATATTATCCAAACAAACAAATTACAATGGTATGGACACACAAAAAGAATGGCACAGGAAAGATTGCCAAGGAGAGTTATGGAATGGACCCCACCAGGAAGAATGAAAAGAGGAAGACACCTATCACCTGGATAGAAGAAATTCAGACTACATTAAGGGAACGAGAAATTGAAGATCTTTGGATGGACAAGCAGCAGCGGAAGATGAGAATTCAATCACTTCTGTAATCTTTGGTTCCGGAAAATGTGTAAACATTGTACAGCCGGAATAATAATATCGGTATGGAGAACCATACATGACTTCCATATTCTAAGATTTATATTTAAAATCATTTTCAGCCAAACAGCCAGGCTGTGTCTTACCTGCTTTTTTATTGCTGTATTAAATGAAAAATATTATATTACATTAAAATGAAAAAATTATAATTTTATTGCCTGGCAACAAAATTATTTTATTTTTAACAATTACCATTGTTTCAAAAAGTTTAAATAAATTTTCAAGTACTTTACTCTTGTTAAAACGTAAAAGGTTGCAGGTAAACTACCCCTTCCCCTTAACCGATCTTCACCAAAATCGAAAGTCATTGAGACCTCTACAATTCAGGGACGTATGCAAAAAATTATTTGATTCTGTTTGAATTTGCGGCTGTTATCGTTTGCCATAGAAAATACGCTTGATAAAAAAACGTTGCAGGTAAACTACCCCTTTCCCTCAACCGATCTTCACCAAAAACAATAGGTCTTGAGAACTCTACAATTTAGGACTGTATGCAAATAATCTTTTGATTCTGTTTGAATTTGCGGCTGTTATCGTTTGCCATAGGAAATACCCTTGTTAAAACATAAAACGTTACAGGTAAACTACCCCTTTCCCTTAACCGATCTTCACCAAAAACAATAGGTCTTGAGTACTCTACAAATCAGGGCTGTATGCAAAACATTATTTGATTCTGTTTGAATTTGCGGCTGTTATCGTTTGCCATAGAAAATACCCTTGTTAAAAAAACGTTGCAGGTAAACTACCCCTTTCCCTCAACCGAACTTCACCAAAAACAATAAGTCTTGAGAGCTCTACAATTTAGGGCTGTATGCAAATAATCTTTTGATTCTGTTTGAATTTGCGGCTATTATCGTTTGCCATAGGAAATACCCTTGTTAAAACATAAAACGTTACAGGTAAACTACCCCTTTCCCTTAACCGATCTTCACCAAAATCGACAGATCTTGAGAACTCTACAATTGAGGGCTGTATGCGAAACATTATTTGATTCTGTTTGAATTTGCGGCTGTTATCGTTTGCCAAACAAACAAAATTACCCTTGCTAAAAAAAAACCGTTGCAGGCAAACTACCCCTTTCCCTCAACCGATCTTCACCAAAAACAATAGGTCGCGAGTACTCTGCAAATCAGGGCTGCATGCAAAAAATTATTTGATTCTGTTTGAATTTGCGGCAGTTATCGTTTGCCATAGAAAAAAAATCTACAGACAGACAGACAGACAGACAGACAGACACACAGACAGACAGACACACAGACACTTTTCGGAAAACGACTTTTTTTCATGTTTTGAGTGTAGTAGAATCAGAATCTGCAATAATCTCGAACACGATTTTTTTTGCCATCACCATACTTCCATTCCTTAAGGAATATGGAAGTAAAAAATTATAATTTTATTGCCTGGCAACAAAATTATTTTATTTTTAACAATTACCATTGTTTCAAAAAGTTTAAATAAATTTTCAAGTACTTTACTCTTGTTAAAACGTAAAAGGTTGCAGGTAAACTACCCCTTCCCCTTAACCGATCTTCACCAAAATCGAAAGTCATTGAGACCTCTACAATTCAGGGACGTATGCAAAAAATTATTTGATTCTGTTTGAATTTGCGGCTGTTATCGTTTGCCATAGAAAATACGCTTGATAAAAAAACGTTGCAGGTAAACTACCCCTTCCCCTTAACCGATCTTCACCAAAAACAATAGGTCTTGAGTACTCTACAAATCAGGGCTGTATGCAAAACATTATTTGATTCTGTTTGAATTTGCGGCTGTTATCGTTTGCCATAGAAAATAAAACGTAAAAGGTTGCAGGTAAACTACCCCTTCCCCTTAACCGATCTTCACCAAAAACAATAGGTCTTGAGTACTCTACAAATCAGGACTGTATGCAAAACATTATTTGATTCTGTTTGAATTTGCGGCTGTTATCGTTTGCCATATAAAATACCCTTGTTAAAAAAACGTTGCAGGTAAACTACCCCTTTCCCTCAACCGATCTTCACCAAAAACAATAGGTCTTGAGAAATCTACAATTCAGGGCTGTATGCGAAACATTATTTGATTCTGTTTGAATTTGCGGCTGTTATCGTTTGCCAAAAAAAAAAAAATTTCCCTTGATAAAAAAAACCGTTGCAGGTAAACTACCCCTTCCCCTCAACCGATCTTCACCAAAAACAATAGGTCGCGAGTACTCTACAAATCAGGGCTGTATGCAAAAAATTATTTGATTCTGTTTGAATTTGCGGCAGTTGTCGTTTGCCATAGAAAATACGCATGATAAAAAACGTTGCTGGTAAACTACCCCTTCCCCTCAACCGATCTTCACCAAAAACAATAGGTCTTGAGTACTCTACAAATCAGGGCTGTATGCAGAAAATTATTTGATTCTGTTTGAATTTGCGGCTGTTATCGTTTGCCATAGAAAATACCCTTGTTAAAAAAACGTTGTAGGTAAACTACCCCTTTCCCTTAACCGATCTTCACCAAAAACAAAAGGTATTGAGAACTCTACAATTTAGGGCTGTATGCAAATAATCTTTTCATTCTGTTTGAATTTGCGGCTGTTATCGTTTGCCATAGGAAATACCCTTGTTAAAACATAAAACGTTACAGGTAAACTACCCCTTTCCCTTAACCGATCTTCACCAAAAACAATAGGTCTTGAGAACTCTACAATTCAGGGCTGTATGCGAAACATTATTTGATTCTGTTTGAATTTGCGGCTGTTATCGTTTGCCAAACAAACAAAATTTCCCTTGCTAAAAAAAAACCGTTGCAGGTAAACTACCCCTTTCCCTCAACCGATCTTCACCAAAAACAATAGGTCGCGAGAACTCTGCAAAACCGGGCTGTATGCAAAAAATTATTTGATTCTGTTTGAATTTGCGGCAGTTATCGTTTGCCATAGAAAAAAAATCTACAGATAGACAGACAGACAGACAGACAGATAGACAGACAGACAGACACACAGACACACAGACACACAGACACTTTTCGGAAAACGACTTTTTTTCATGTTTTGAGTGTAGTAGAATCAGAATCTGCAATAATCTCGAACACGATTTTTTTTGCCATCACCATACTTCCATTCCTTAAGGAATATGGAAGTAAAAATAAGTGCAAAATACATGCCTAAATGTAGAAGAACTCTGGGACGGCCGATGAAAAGACCGAGAGATCAGTTGTAACAACGGACGATGTAATAGGCTTTGAGCCTAATACTTGCAACGAAGAAGAAGAAGAAGAATATGGTAATGATGATGATGATGAACGGTTACTTAATAGTTATAAATAAACAGATTGCAAACTTCTGAAAAAACTGCACAAGTTCGTTTACCCTTTACGCTGTTATGTCATGATTTATTATTATTACTACCATTATCTTATCTTCGTGTTAACCTAATTTTATAAAGCGCACGTGCACTTCGTGTTGCAAGTAATGTTTGTTAATTGTTCAGAGTTGTCTTCTTCGGAAGATTACTATTTCCGTACAGTTTTACTTGGTCGATTTACAACACCAACGAGTATATTTTTTTCTAACTGAACGTTTGTTGAAACGACCGTTAGAACACTCAAAAGTCTAAATGAACTAAACCTAGTCGAAAATCTACGAAAATTTAATAATAAATTTAATTAGACCGTACCTAACTTGTTTTAAAGACTAGTAAAAGTAACAATAAGATTAATCAATTACAGTAAAGGTATCAACATCATCATCACCTACAAGGATTAAACCAAGGTTGGTTTGTTCCGGTCTCAAACAGCCAAAGATTAGAGATGGTCACTCCAGCGCTCCCTCGGACGTCCCACACCTCTCCGTCCCCTCGGCTTATAGTTCCATAGTTGTTTGAGGATGCGGTAGTCATCCATTCGGCAAAGATGTTCCCGCCAATTCAGCCCCGATAACGGGCAATCCTGTCGAGTATACTCATAATATTCAGTTCCTACCGTATATCTGTGTTTCTTCTATGATCATGGAGAGTATACTCTGCCACGTGCCTGAGAAATCTCATTTCAGCCGCTTGGAAGCGACTGGCCTGGCTTTTCATTAAAATCCAATTCTCAGACCCATAAAGAAGTGTAGGAAGGGCCATCACCTTGTAGAATTTTAGGCGTGTTTCTTTACTTGCTGACTTAAGATTTCGCCTGATGGTCCCGCACATAAGGTTGAACTTATGCAACTTATTCACAACGTCGTTGCTTATATTGGAAGACACACTGTAGCCCAGGTATTCAGAATTGCTGACTTGTTCCAGGACAAGCTATAACACTTTTTGCCCGTACGGGGTCAGTTCTACGAAAAGCCATCACCTTGGTCTTAATTGTGGACATTTGTAATCCAGAGTCTTAGCAGCTTCGCTTTAACAAATGTATACCCATCTACCACATGTTTGCCGAGTCCAACAGAATAACCTGATCGTCCGCAAACAACAAACTGTCAGTTGCAGAGTGGCCAATCATAAAATGCTCCGGAAGACACATCTGCCATTTTTGTATGACATCGTTAATACATAAATTAAAAAGAGAAGGTGATAATGGACACCCTTGTCGTACTCCGCAATTGATCAGGCCAACTCTAGGAACTGTTCTCGGTTTCTCTGCTTCAATGAAGATTTTATTCTCCACATAAAGACTGTGTATAACTCTAATTAGATGTTGTGGGAGCCCTTTCCTTGCCATTATTTCCCATAGTTTGCTCCGATTCACCCTGTCAAACGCCTTCTCGAAGTCGATGAAAGCTACTTATGTGGGCAGCTGATACTCTCTACGCTTTTCATAAATAAATAGCTGGAGGGGATAGCGGAAGATTTACACATCAGTAGAGAGCTGCGAAAGATGCGAAGAAGATGCAGTACGCTAGCTGAAGAACGAGACCAAACCCTAGACATGGTTGAAGTACCAAAGAAAGAAAGAAAGAAAGAAGAAGAAGAAGAAGAAGAAGAAGAAGAAGAAGAAGAAGAAGAAGAAGAAGAAGAAGAAGAAGAAGAAATCGTTGGGAGGTCGTCAATTTCAGAATCTTAAGACAAATAGAGACTTCAGAATAAGAATTTCATATCGTGGAAGCGTGAGGTCAGGCAGTGCAGAAGACTCTGATAAAGAAAAATACACGATTTCTCTACGAAAGTTAATGTATAATACCTACATAATGCATACGCATAAAGCACAAGAAACCTTTAAAAAACTGTGACACCTCTAAAAGAGATTAAGTGTTTGATATCGTTAGAGGCAAACCATGCATAATTCGAATTTGTTTACAAAATTATTTTATTTCTTTGTATGACACCAAACAGCTAAACATGTCTGCCGTTCAGAGCCCCATGGTTTCGAGACACCTTACTAATATTCCGAAATGTAACTTTCATGGAATTATTTGTAACATTTTTGTAATTGTATGAATAATTATAATCACATATGGCATTTATTTTATTCAAGTAAATGCTACAAAGAGAAGAGAAATAAACTTTAAAACAAATACAAAACAAACTACTATAGTAATAAATTAATTATCTCAGCTGAGTGTAACTTCACTGTTTACAAACAACTATATTTTCCATATTGCACGGCGAATGGCAAATCGCAAATCAAGTAACATAACCTTTTGTTCGGTATGTTTGCACTAACAAATATGCAATTTTAATCAACAGAATGTATTTTATTAACACGAAGGCATTTGTCTTTGATTAATATAACATTAGAAAACTACGACTAGAACGTTTTAGTACTAAATCTTCTACATATTATGCCCTCTTCCAAAAATCCAGCAATGAACATATAATTAAAGACTTGAGTTGAGAAATAATTATAGCAATTCATACATCTATTGACCTTACATTGCTATGGCGAAAGCAATGACGGGTCTTGATTTAGCCTCAACTTGGGTTACGATCGGCCTACCATCCCCTTGTTCGATTATTTTTACTTTTTTTCTACTGAAGATGGCCTCCGGTGGGTGGGCGAAACGCCTAGTCATGACAATACCAGTAAGCAATCGACCACGGCCCAACAGCCCAGAAATTAATCAATTAATCTTTTAAGTAAGGTTTGTGTGTGTGTGTGTGTGTGTGTGTCTGTGTGTGTGTGTTCGTTGAAACGAGAATTGAACCCCAAACCGCGCAGTGCTCAATTCAATTCAAAACGTTAATCACTATAATACAGTGGCGTATCTAGAATTTGGCTTTGTGGGGGGTTCGGGGTCAGGTTGGCTTTATAAAAAAAGAAATTAAGACTAATCAACATTACTGTCTCTAAAGTGGCTGAAATCAGTCCCTCTTTAAGTAAACTGTAATAACACAATAAAAATACGCGTTATTGAAACATTGTTTACAAGATACTTAATGACTGAATTGGTTTTCCCGCATTTCATCTTTCAAACGTACAGAGCTGAAACTTTTGTACATTAGCGTACCAACCGGAAAAGTAATAAAGCAGCAAAAACATTAAGAGATTAACAAAATTCGTCAACTTTTTTGACCCTCTTGGTTGGGGGGGTTCGAGTCACGTTCCCCCGTTAATACGCCCCTGCTAGAATACAGTCACTCGTTTGTTTACCGACAATATATTCGTTTCATCGTTCATTGTTAACCGATTTTTACATACAACAATGGTGGCAAACGCTGTTGGGATTGTTGGTGCCCTTTGCATTGTCAGCGTTTGCTGTATATGATTATAACCTCGCGTTGACCTTTTCTCTCCCACTCTCGCGCCCGCTGCTGTCCATTGTTGGTAACAACACAGCCATACACGGGCCTATAAAGTCGCTGAGTTACAACCATACCGGCAGATTCACGCCATGGCTTCGCTAACTGTCTCAACTTTCCTCATCGGTGAGTCATATTCAATCACGTCTATATACATTTACATGTTTGTGTTTACAACGTCTGAACGTTTCCATATGTTTGTACGTTTTCACTCGTAACTATCGAATGTTGACCGCAAAATGGCAACTGCACCAGTCAACACTGGATAATAACAATAACGTTCGCAATAGATACTGTCTTTAAAATTTATCAGTTCTGAGTTATTTGTGTCAATATTTTAATAAAAACCAACGCATATGGTAGAAAAAATTCGTTCAGATTTTCCTGAAGCCGTTAGTTCTTAATGAATTCAAAAAGTTTCTTTTAATATTTACAAACACGTTTCTAGAAAAATACGTCTCGAGACGGATTTTTCAGTTTCAGAATAAAAAAATCTTATCGCACACCTTTCATATGGCACTTTAAACGGAAATTTAAAACATTTTTTGAAAGTTACTTTTATTAAGCCCATTATTTTAGGATTCCACTTTCAAACTTTGCCATTTTAACTTTAGGAACTTAGAACACGATCACAGTGAAGCTTTTCAACTTATTCTCACAGATTCGCTTAACAAGTTTTTTCTACAATTTTTTTTTTTACATTTTTTAATGTTTACAATCTTGTTCGATTTTTTAAAAATTATTTGTATGTTTATTGCGTGATAAAAAACTTTTCCAGATTCAAAATCAATCTGACATGTATTTAATTAAAATAGTGTTGTGTTAGTGGTTATAATCACAAACTGAAATAACACTATTGCATACCACTATAGACAACATTTTCCGATTAACGCTTTCAAGCTTCACAGCTCACCATCAGATCGCAAATATGAGCTGTGATGATGATGTAAACTGATGATGATGATGATGTACGATCAGATGATGATAAATTGTGAAGCTTGAAAGCGCTAATCGGAAAATTGTTTCTATAGTGGTGTGCAATAGTGTTATTTCTGTTTGTCAATCTGGTATAGCTGAGTATATAATCTGGCATAATTATAAACTTCTTCTCCAAGTGTAAATATATAATATATATTATATATTATAATATTAGATAATATAAAATAGTATATTGTATAATATACATTATACTAGTACGCTCACTGAGCTGCAGGACTCGCACAGACTTTTCCAGTTAATATTATTCTCTTTGGTCTGTTATCAGAAACGAATGTTCATAATTTTTTAAAAATGTTTAAATATTTTTTGGATTTCTAAAATTTGAAAATTTCCTTATGCATATCGTGGGATTAGTGGTAAATCTACTCAACTCCGTTCATGTGAATTTACGGAAAACTGAAATTAAAGGTATTATATGATTTATGATAAAAATAATTAGAATCATAAAACAGAGGTGTTTTTTATGATCAATCATAATCATAATCAATATGTTTTTTATAGATTACATAACTGTTAAAAAGTAAAACGAAAACGAGAAATGCTTAAAAAATGTCATTTTTGAAACATCTTGATTAAAATTAACTCCCGTGCTGTTTGGCCATCGTCCAAAGTTCCTGACAAAACCAGACGTTTTGGCAGTACCACTGACTCCCACTTCAATGAAAAGGAGTCAACGCTAATATTTTATGTAGTACGTTATGCTTAAGGCTTAAGGGTTTACCACAGTACTGTGGTCCTACATCCCACGTTAGCGTTGACTCGTTTTCACTGAAGATGGCAGTCAGTGGTACTGCCGAAACGTCTGGTTTTGTCACAAACTTTGAACCACGGCCAAACAGCCCGAGAGTTAATTTTAATCAAAACGACAGCGGCTGTGTAAGCCTTCGTACAACTTTATCTTGAAACATCATTAAAACTTGCACTTGGGTAGTTCTACCATTAATCCCTCGATATAATAATAACATACATGTGTAACAGTCATTATTATTCTATTTCGTGGGCTGTCACGACAGGAGTCAATATTAAAACAGTTTATAATATCCGGACGCTATTGGGCCGTGGTCGTATATAACAGAACCTGACAAAACATTCCACCATTTATAAACTCATCATCATCTTCTTCTTCACAACAACGTGCTGCCTGTTCCGCCTTCAAAAATCCTCCAGCCATCTCTTCCTGGGTCTACAACACATCTGTGTCCTATAGGTTTGTATTTCCAGGCTTGCTTGGCCAGTCTGGAATCTGACATTCTTTCTAAGAGTTCTTTCCACCGCTGTTTGTAATCTTTTAATTTTTTATTCAACTTAAAAACTTGTAACTCTTCTCTTATGGTCTCATTCCGCATAAGTAAAGTTTAAAATAACTTTCAACTCCTCTTAAGAACCCCATTTCCGAGGCCTGTATTTTACTGTTTTGTTTCTTGGTTATTGTCCATTATTCACACCCATAGGACAATACACAGACTGCCACAACTCTATAGAACTCTGATTTTGTATCTCGACCAACCTTGTTTCTAAAAATAAGGTTGATTGTCCCACAAATCGTCTGGAACATACCTAACTTGACACCAATAGAATAATTCCTATCATAGCCAGTATCATTTCCCAAATAATTAAAGTGGCTCACCTGTTCTACAATTTGATCACTAATCATTATTTTTATTCTTATTGGCTCCTTGCCTCGAAATGCCATTTACCTTTGTTCTTGTAGTAGAGATTTTCATATTGTATTGTTTGCAAATCTGATGAATTTATAAACTCATCACTCGTCACTAGTAATCTAAGGATAATTTCTAGTGGCCCACTTGTATACCAACCAGTCCTTGCAGAAGAAATTTATTATTGTAACAAGTTATAATATTTCAAACTATAAAAAACTTCCAAGCGGTAGCATAAACAAGTATATTTTGTTGAAGTACAATCCTAATTTCTTGTGACGCCTGACACTTCTGCGAAACATTCGTTTTACAATTGGAATACTCAGGTCGTTATGGACTATTTAATTTGTAACATACTCTGAACAATTAACTACTGATTCGGATCACAAATTATCACAAAAAATGATAAATTTTTACCTTATGGCCTTCACTTCGTTAGAGAGCTTCGAGAGCTTTGAGCTCTGACGAAGCTCTAACGAAGTGAAGGCCATAAGGTAAACATTTATCATTTTTATCAATAACAATTTGTGATTCGAATCAGTAGTATTCTACATAGTTAGTTAATAACAACGGACACGACACGTCACGGACGACACAATCCAGGAATACTCTGAACAATTACCGATTCTTATCAAATTATATAAGCAGAATTTCAGAAAAGTATAATAATCTGTATGAATGCAAGTTCTGTGGAGAGACAAGAAATAAGTTACTGATCTTTTGCAGGAATAATCAGACTGTGTGAGTAAAAGATTTAGATTGCCCGTTTTCTTAATTGTAATATTATTGAAGAGACTCTATATATATTCATAGGAATGCTAAAAATGTTTTTTTTTAAGTTTTATATTCTTTTAAAAGAAATCGTTTTTATGTGTAACTATAACCAAAGTACAATATTAGTGAGTCATCAGTTTATAAATTGAAAAAATTCGTAGGTCATTCTATCCTAAAGATTTATAGGAAGCGGTTGTATTACTATCATCACTGAAAGCGATCAAGTGTTATACAGTGTTTACGCAAGTGTCAAGAGTGTTAGACGTGAAACTTTTATTTTAACAAAGCACTAACATAAACTACAAGAGAATTACTAAAAGTTGGTAAATCGAATTCTGTACGAATGCACTCTTGCACTTGCCACCACGACGCCAGACTTTAATACTCTACACCAGTGGTTCCCGCGGCAAGTGGAGTCCGCGGCAATGTTTCAGGGGGTCCGCAGACACTTTTAAGAAAAATTAGAATATACTGTAATTTTCTCCGATTTTTTATGCTCTAAAATCTAAATTTTAGAATCTTAAAAGAATCTGTAGAAGATCCAGGATTCCAGTATTTTGTGGGGGGGGAGGGGTTCAAACTAATCGTAATTGTAAAAGTAATTTCAGACTAATGGCTTTAATAATGTCTTTAAATCATGTCGTGTAGCAGATCTGTTTGTCAGCTGAACTGACTAGATATCTCTCTTACACTACAAAAAGAAGATTCATTGGCAGAACTTTCAACTGACTGTTCAGCAAAATTACAGTTTTCGCAATTACATCTAGCTGACTTCTGGTTATATGTAATGACTGAGTATCCTGAACTCGCAAAGAAAGCTTAGAAGCGTTTAACTGTGTTTCCCTCTACTTATTTGTGTGAAACCCCATTCTCCCTGCTCACATACTTGAAGTCAAAGTTAAGAAATATACTTGATGTCGAGAGTGACTTAATATTGAAATTATCAGACATTAAACCCATTATTGCAGACCTAATTATTCAAAAGCAGCTTCATTGTTCACATTAAACTATGTTTGATATCATTAATATTACAATTTTGCAAGTTAAGAGAATTTTGATTTTAATATATTTTAATTAAAATAACATGTAATATGTTACATGTAACATGTTAGAAGAGCGTGTAAAGTTTCTAGAATGCAACATGTTATAAATGAAGATATAAGAAGGAAAACAGGGCGCGTATTTACAACAGCAGAAAGAATAGAATCCAGACAGTTGCTATGGTATGGTCACGTAATGAGGGGAGAAGAAGCGATGACCAAAGAAAGCATTGACTTATACACCACAAAACAGGAGAAGAAAAGGAAGACTGACAACACAATGGAGAACATGAATTAGGAAAAGCGTGAGAGATCGAAATACTGAAGATGACTGGAAGGATAAGGAGATATGGCGATCGAAATGCGGGATGCGGCATAGACTGTAGGACCCCCGCTAATAATAATAATATAATAATTAAAATATAAGAGTTTCTATAATATTTACTGTTTACTTTATGTCAGAGCTCAGACGGGGTCCGTGAATTTTTAAATTATTTCCGGGGACTGAAAAGTTTGGTAGCCACTGATCTACACCCATATGGATACAATTACAGTACTATATAGAAAACAATGCAATAATGTTCAGGTCTGATAAAAAATTTCGAGCAATTTTTTTTTTTTTTGTTCATCTACATTTACAGTGCTCCCTTCAACATGGCATTAATCGGTTATAACTCGACTATGCCAACGTTTTTCGAGTCTTAAAAACAGTTCTCGAACGCACTTTTTCGTGTAGCCTTCAGCTCGCTCAGCGATTTTCTTTTTACGCCTTCAACAGTCGCGAAACCTTGTCCTTTCGTGGTGCTTTTCATTATTCGGAAGAAGAAAGATCGTGTTGGGGCAAATATGGCGAATACGGCGGTTGCAGCGTCAGTACACAATGTTTTGTTTGCCTAAAATTCTTGAAGGGGCAGTGACTGGTGCAATATCGGCGTGCAATTTCCATAAACTGCCCTTCCACTTCGCCGATTTCCAGAAATACCTTTACACACGTGTGACGTAAAATGCTAGAATAATGTTTCTTTATTTATCGTTGCACCTAATGATAAAAATTAATGGAAAACAAAACTACACTATTTATGTGATTAGCATGATCTTCAATTTGTTCACGACAATCTTTGAAGGTTTGAACTGCTTGGCTTGTTCATGCATAGCAGGCTTGACAGAAGCCTTCGGCAACACTTTCTCCGCGACAGAACACTTTCTCTCATTCTGTACACAAAATTTACTCCATATTTTTCAATCTTGCATTGGAGAATGACAACAAATTTGCCAAACAAAACTTACTCAATTAGTTCTAAACTATTCGTCCAATAGCGTAAAAATTGTAGGCGATTGTGAGACTAAGATGGGTACAAACGTCGCATAAAAACATTTTGTAATTAGACATTTATAGCGTACGAAATCCAAAAATTGCACGAACTTTTTGATCACACCTCGTATATAAAGATCTTTATTCTTTAGAAACGTACGCAAGACAAAATAAAATACGAGGTGTGTTCAAAAAAAGACCGAACTATTTGTGTAGCACGTTAACTAGTGAATAGGGCGAGCTGCACAATTTAGTGTTGCTAGCGACAGGTTTTGACGCCGGAATTACCTTTACCTCCGTCCGGTCATGATCATCAGTCTTCAGTTTTCGAGCTACATGCGCTGCAGTGGGCACGAGCACACACCGTTGGCGGATTTATAACGAATTAAGAATGAAGACCTGAACACAACGTGTGTGTATAAAATTTTGCAGTTAACTTCGTAAAATCTTTACAGAGCAATTTCCATTGTATTCCTAAGTTATCATTATCATTTGCATTGGTACGCAGTTGCAGATCGATTTCAAAACGGGTCTCTTTCTGATCGTCAGTCAACAATCGCAATAAGAATTTTCCAATGATAAGATACATTTAAGTTTTCCTATCAAAATTTAATTTCACGGTCTTATATATGCGCATTCTCTCAAAAAGTATCGGCAGTTAAACGGTGATTTACAATTAACACATCACGAGCCCTCTTCCCTTCATCTTCGACATCGCTTTGTTCTGCATCAACCAATGTTTTTGCCCTCTTTAAAAATGCATAAAAATTACAGCTCGGATGACACAGACTTCCGTGTATGCTTAATTGAACAACCAGAATGTCTCTGTAAAGTTTTAACCTAGTGTTGCCGCAAAGTTTCATAGGCACACGTTGTTCTTCGAAGTCTTTCTTAATCACTTTGTCACTAATCCGACGATCAGCGTGCGCACGTCCCCACTCAATCTGATATAGCTCAAAGACTAGTGCTAATAGCGGAACAGAATAAACTGGCGCGTTGTTTGTGTGGGTTGATGTGTTATTCAAAAAGTTCGGTCTTTTTTAAACACACCTCGTATTTACACTAATAGAAAAAGTTTATTATTATTACATGTACGTATGATACTACATCAGACCAGAAAAAACACTGAAGAGTTACCATGAACAAGTGTAATTGATTTAAGAAGAAGCCCAATCGCAGTTTCTTGTGATGTTTGGCACTTGTGTAAAGATATACGAATTTGAATCTAAGCGACGGGCTTTTGCCGTCACAGAAAAAAATATAAATGCGACTTTTCAGCCATCCAAGCAATCGGCAGCCGTCTTCTAGGCTAATTATAAACTAATACGGTACATATAAAGAAATAAATAATTTCTTTACAGTGTTTTGTTGACCTTATTGGTATGCAAGTGTTCGTGTGCATTTTGCTTGTGTTTTGGTGAGTGTTGTGGGTTTCTATCATACTAATCATTCATTTATATTATTTTATATTTTGATTATATATTATGTGAACTTCTTCTTCTTCTTCTTCTTCTTCTTCTTCTTCTTCTTCTTCTTCTTCTTCTTCTTCTTCTTCTTCTTCTTCTTCTTCTTCTTCTTCTTCTTCTTCAGCGGCGCGACAACCCATTAGTGTGTAAGGTCTCCTTTAACAGCCTCCGCCAGTTGTCCCGTGCAGCTGCTCTCCAGTTCCGGGTCCCAAGGATATGGCGCGCATCATAATGCACACCGTCTTCCCAACGTAGTTTGGGTCTACCAACTCTCCTGGTGCCATAGATCTGTTCTATAAGTGCCTTTCTGGGTGTTTCATTCTCCCCCATTCTGATCATATGTCCAGCCCACCTGAATCTACCAAGTTTTATAATTTTCACAATATCTGGTTCGTTCAGAAGAGTGTTCAGTTCTTGGTCGGTCCTTTTCCTCATGTCACCTCACACACATATTGGACTAAAAATGCTACGGAGGATTCTGCGTTCATGAACCAGGAGGCTTGACTCAGACTTTCTAGAAATGGTCCAGGTCTCAGAACCATAGGTGAGAACTGGGCGGATCAGTGTTTTATACAGAACCAGCTTGATGCTCCTGGCAATTGTTCTGCTCTGGAACAGGGGTCTGAGATGAAAGAAGCACCTGTTAGCTGAGGTGATTCTTAGCTTTATTTTTTCTGTTGTTTCCCAATCGAAGTTAACTTGGCATCCTAAATAAACAAAGTTGTTGACTTTTTCGAAGGAATAGATGCCAATTTGGACGCGCTCTCCTTCTCCAGTTTCCTGTCCTGTGACCATGTATTTTGTCTTCATTTCGTTTATTATGAGAACTTTTGTTATTATTATTTTGTTGACACTCTACCACTCGTTGATAGAGTATTCTTTATCTCTTTACATGTAATAGTTTATAATTAACCTGAAGAGGCTGCCGGCTGTTTGGACGGCCCAAACGTCGCATTTATAGGTTTTATGTAATGGCAGAAGTCCATCGTTTACACTCAAATTCATACGTCTACAATCCATCACAGCCATCTTTTAAAGAAAATCTAAATATATCTAAAAATCAGATATCTAAAGACATCAGAAGATCTAAAACATACCTAAGATCGATTTATCCACACACTAATTAAATAATTAGCGTCGATTTCAAAACATTCAAAACGTTAAACTAATAAGTAAAAAATTTTTTTTAAATGGAAAAATTATAATATATCCAGGGGTTAGTGGTAAAACTACCCACGGCCAAGTTTTAATGTTTCAAGGTGTTTCAAAAAACTAACATTGTTTAGCATTTTTAATTGTCTTTTTATTTTTTAACAGCTATGTAATAAATAAAAAAAGTCTTTTAATAATTAAAATGAATCTTGAAAATCATTTTTATGAATTGTCATTGCACTTGAAAACCTTTAATTTCGGTTTTATGTAGTTTTACGTCAGAGGACTTAGGTAGATTTGTCAGTAACTCCACGATACATAAACATAATAACAATTTCTCTCTCTCTCTCACCCCCTTTCTCTTTATATCCCCTTTCTTCTTCGATTATATACCTACTATGAGCCGTCTTTGTTTCTTTTCACAGCCTTCTGTAATTCCAGTCACCGATCGTAAACACCCGTTCTTCCTTAGCTGTTCAGCTTTGCTACGTCAGGCGCTATTATTACAATATCTGAACACAGTCTAATCATCTCTGAATCGTCATTTTAATAATATATGTACAGGCTGATTCAATATTGCACGGCAATCTCTCGGGAGTTGATTTTATAGCTAAAAATAATTTTAAAAAGTCCATATAAACATAGGTGCACAAACGGTTCGTCAGCGAATTTGTATTTGTTTATTGGCAAATTAACGAAGTTATTTTACCCCAAATTCAAAAATGTGTGTTTTTCGACTCCAATGTTGTGGGTTTTACACAGTTTTTCTTAGAAACTAATTAAGATAGAGCTGTGGGACCTCTTTTATTCAATTTTCCAAATCAAAAACCATAGGAAATCACCAAATTTACCCTTCACTTTATACTCCAAGAATTTCAGTATGGCGTCATTTTACCGTGGGAGCAGAAATCAGGACGAACTGGTTCGCGAGCCGTTAACTCGCTAACGAACCATTTTCGGACTTATGTTTATATGAACTTCTTTTCTTATTTTTAGCTATAGAATCAGGTCCCGAGAGATTGCCGTGCAATTTTAAATCACCCTATATATGTATACCTTTTGAGAAATTTTTATTTATCATTAAATACTGACAACTCACACAGTGTGTGTGTGTGTGTAAGTGTGAGTTATACATAACTCATATGCGTGCGCAGTCATAAAACAAGTTGCCGTTTTACATTCTTTACGCAATAAAAACACTGTCAACACGTGCTTTAGAGTGTCCTCTACCCCACAGCGGTGGCAATGAATTTGTGTATTTTCTCTACGCATGTGTATATTTAAAATTAATATTTGCACACATGCCTGTGTTAAGGTATGGGTGCTTACAAGCAGTGGTGTATCTAGAGTTTGGTTTGCGGGGGGGGGTCGGCTTCATATAAAAGAAAAAAAAACAAGTTAAGACTAATCAACATTACTATCTTTAAAGTGGCTGAAAAACGCAAGATAACATCCTGAAATCAGTGCCGTTAAAATAAACGGTAATAACACAATAAAAATACGCAATATCGAAACATTGTTAAACGATTGACTGAATTGATTTTCCTGTATTTCATATTTCAAACGTATACCTTAATGTTGTGTAATAAAACTGTTTATAAATTTAAAATAGAGCTACTAGTATATTAGTGTAGCTACACAGCTAAAAAAAAATATAATAAAATAAAACAGCCTAAAAATTAAGAGAATAACAAAATTCGTCAACTTTTTCGACCCTCTTTGGAGGGGGTTCGTCCCCCCCCCCGTAAATACACCAATGCGTACAAGGAAAATTACAAACCAAATTCAAAGTTCGGAAATGCGTTTTCTGAGACGAACAAATGGTTGTACAAGGCGAGATCGTTTGCGTAATGAGAACACCGATAGAAATGAACTACAGATGTTGTCCGCAAACGATACAATACAGAAATGTCGCCCGAATGATCGCAACATCTGGACAGAACGGTAGATAGATGGCTACCTAAAGTACTATATAGTCTGTTTGGAAGAAGGAATGTAGGCAGACCAATAGCAAGATGGCAAGATATATTGTGAAGACGGTTGGGCAATATGCTTACTCCTTACAGGGGCGTATTTACGGAGGGGAGACAAACAGGACCGGACCCCAACTGTACGCTAGTATAGTAAGAACACTTTTTAAAATATGCAAACAGGTTTAGTAAAAAGCATTAGGGTATACGTTTGAAAAATGAAATACAGGAAAATCAATTCAGTCAGTAAGTATGTTTCAACAATGTTCCAGTAACGCGTATTTTTATTGTGTTACTAATGTTTACTTTAAGGGGACTGATTTCCCCTACTTCAAAGATGGTAATGTTGATTAGTCTTAATTGTTTTTACTTCCATGTTCCGTAAGGAATTGGAAATATGGTGATCGCGAAAAAAAATCGTGTTTGAGATAAGGGCTAATTCTGATTGTACTACCCTCAAAACATGAAGAAAAATCATTTTCCGAAAAGTATCTGTGTGTGTGTGTGTCTGTGTGTAGAATTTTTTCTATGGCAACGATAACTGCCGCAAATTCAAACAGAATAAAATAATTGTTTGTATATGTACCCGAATTGTAGAGGACTCAAGGCCTATTGATTTTGGTGAAGATCGGTTAAGGGGAAGGGGTATTTTATCTGCACGTTTTACGTTTTAATAAGAGTAAAGTACTTAATTTTGATACATAAAGTATCCTGAAAAGAAGGTCATAATAGTCCACTAAAGAAAGGTGGATGAAATATCTATAAATAAAAAGGGTAGTTGAAGGAGAGGGGGTAATTTTTGTATATGTGTATTACGTTATCGGCAACAAGGAAGTAGTTTCTATGGAAATATTTCATTTCAATTTGTCAAAGATAAAACTCGATTTACAAGGTGAGGGATATTTTTTTTTTTTTAGAAATTATCGAATCGAATTCAAGTATGATTTTAAATATAAATCTTAGAACATGAAAGTCATGTATTGTTCTCCATACCGATTTCTTCTTTTGTATGAAGCCGACGCGACCTCGGACTCCACCCCTCATAGCCAAATTCTAGATACGCCACTGTCTCCGTGAAGTGAAGAAGAAGAAGATTTTTACACACATATTAGGGTTATTACAGACAAACAAGCAGACATAAACATGCTTAGTATTTAACCACACAAGAATCTGTCGTTGCAAACTACGACTGCAAGGCTGCTGCAATGAGACCGCTTTCTCTTTCCTTGCCCGGTTTCAGAATAATTTATAACATTACCGTACGACCGTACGATCTTGTCTGACGTTTTTAGGTCTCCTCTGAACCCCACGCGTTTTCGCGTATAATTTTTTACTTTTCTCTTTATGCATTTAAGGAAGTGTGTTTACATGATTTCACCGCGTAATTTATACATTCTGTACCTACCTTACTGGGAGGGCGTCACGATTAGATTATTATTTCTTGTTGTAGATATTGAAAATAAAGTGACGAATTTCACAAGAATGTGTGGAACGATTTGGATAACGTTGGGAAATAAATGTAGAAAAGAAACACAAATAAAATTTTATAAAACAATGGCAACACCTACACTACTGTATAATTCTGAAACTTGGGTCATAAAGAAAAAAGATGAACAGAAGATATAAACAGTAGAAATGAAATTTCTGAGATCAGTTAAAAGGTGTAATAGACGAGATCACATAAGAAATGAGGAGATAAGAAGTGGTTTAGATATTTTTGCAGTTAATGAAAGGATTCAAGAATACAGAAGAAAATGGATTCAACACGTAGATAGAATGAAAAAAAGTAGAATACAGAAGATAGCAAAAGATTACAATCCCTAGAGGCAGAAGAAAAGTTGATAGACCTAAGAAAAGTGGACTGTGGTATAGGAACAGGCCGCTAAAGCCTAAAACCGTTAAGAAAATTATGAGATATTGAATTTTTGCATCATTACGTAGGGCAAACCGATTTGTTCCTTTGTAACTTTCGAGTACAATAAATACAATGACCTCTAATGACGTTACTAGCTTCCTGTAGAGTAAGACCTGCTAAGTGGTATGAGTGCTACCTTTGAGCCTTTGGTCTTGGTCTCTGGGAATCATTCGGAGACCCACCACCTAGATTCTTCCCCCCCCCCCCCCCCTAGTGCCGTTAGGAAACCTTCCTCTTCCTCCTATAGGACCTTTTACCATTTGACACCTTTAACCCTGGCTGGGCCCGTACCGGGAGGTTCGAAAAGAAAACAAGCATTACATAGTAAAGCTGAAGTATGACAAAAATTTAAATACTCCCTAGCCCTCGAAAACCTAGTAGCGTCGGGATCGAAAGATCGGTCAAGACAGAAAAGATTTAAAAAAGGGATTCCATCCAAGACAGGTTGAAGCAAGGCGAGATCGGGTATGCTAAGCCTGTATCCACCGTGTGTAATTGATTCTGAAACTCGGGTTCAGGCGGAAAAAACATTTGAGTAGACTGCGGGCATCGGAGATGAGATTCTTACGATCTGTTAAAGGCTTCTCACGAAGGAGTAGACTCTAAATGAGACATCGATGCGTACGACGCGACCTGGACGGATAACTGGAAACTTACCGTCAACGAGACCAAGAGCTCCGCGGTGCTATTCTCTAAGCGCCGGAGGAAACAGCGAAGACGAGTGAGATTCGGTAGGACGTATCCACCCTGGTCGAAGGAAGTCAAGTACCTCGGTGTCCACCGTGATCGTCGGCTCACCCGGCGTGCCCATACTCTGGAAGTAAGAACTAGAGCGACGGCTCGTCTGGGCTCTCTGTTTCCAATATTTGCCAACAAGGCTATGACCCGCAAGCTAGGTAAGTTGATCGTCAACGCTTATCTGTTGCCAATCATCACCTATGCCGCCCCCGTCTGGGAAAAGAGTTGAACATTTTTAATATCCAAGATCGTATTGCAGAGAACAAAGAGAGATGGACTGCTCATCTGAATAGGATGTCAGATGGCAGATTGCCTAAGGAAGTTTGGCAATACAAGCCCGTTAGGCAGCGAAGTATAGGAAGATATGGGAAGCGTTGGTGAGTGTTTATATTCCTTTAGGACCGGAACAGGTGATTCGCCTAGTCACTGATAAAAGAATAAAATGTAAATACCACTATTGTATTAACGACTCGGAACACTAAGTTTTTTATAAGTAAAAGCATAAAGTTTTACCTTACAGCCTGAACCGGTTTTCGCCTTTAAAAGGCTTCTTCAGAGGCTGCCGCTGGTAGCGCTGTCCGTCCTGTTGTGGGCGACGAAATCGAATTTCGAAAGATCGATACTGTGTGTGTGGGGTGAGATATGTTCGAATAATGCGTGCGATTTGAATTGTGTCTGTTCGTTTAGGATGTCGTTTTTATTTGTTTTCGTGTGTTTGTATATTTCCAATTGTTCTAGAGTGTCTAGTTTTTGGCCTTTTGTGTGTACGTGTAGAATGTTCATGTTATTGTCGATGTTTTTATATGTGTGGTTTGCTTCAATGAGGTGGTTTGCAAAGGTGGATTCTGTAGTGGAGTGGAGTGCCTTTGTGTGTTCAATGTATCTCTGTCTGAAGCTACGTCCTGTCTGGCCTATGTAGAATTTATTGCAATTTGAGTAATTTAGCTTGTAAACACCGGTTAGATCGAATTTGTTTTGTGCTTTGTGTGTGTGTTTTGATAGTGTGTGTTCTGTCTTGTTAGTAGTTTTGTAAGCGATTCTGTATCCTGCTTTTATGAATTTGTGGGCTATTTTTTCAGTTTGTTTGTTGATGTATGTTAGTGTTATGAATTTTTTGTTTTCTGTCTTTGTCTGTTGTTTGTTTTGTGTTTTGTGTAGGAGTTTACTGACTATTGTTCTGTCATATCCGTTAGATTCTGCTAGGTATTTTATCGTGTTTAGTTCGTCTTTGTAGTCTTTTTCATCTAAGGGGATGTTGTTAAGCCTATGTATCATGGTTCTGAAGGCAGCTAGTTTGTGTTGTATTGGGTGATTGGAGGAGTTGTGTATTAGTGTGTCAGTTGTAGTTGGTTTTCTGTATATACTGAATTTGTGCCTGTGTTCTAGTTTTGTGATGGAGAGGTCTAAGAAGTTTAATCTTACATTATTTAATCAATAAAATGTAAGTTAATCCTTTGACGGGGCAACGAACTTTGCATCGCTCTATGTGACGACGAATGTTCTTTTACATTTGCAGAAAAGCTTAACTAAATGCGTTTCTACACTTTTTTCCAGACGTTGGTTTACTGTGAAGGTATTGTAACCCATTTGGTATTTATAGACCTCAAGAAGGCATATGGCAGTGTTCCGCTGAATAAGCTATGGCCAGCGTTAGTAAAAAAGTATTTCAAAAGTATTCACATCTGAGCACGTTTTTCTTCCATCATAAATAAAACTTCGTATTGTTTAAATTAGCAGCCATCCTTACTATTTCTTTTATGAATTTGCTAACTGCTATAATTTTTATTGTTCGACTAAGCTTTTCGTCATCACTGACATCTTCAGGTCTTAAACAACCTGTTGTTTAAGACCTGAAGATGTCAGTGATGACGAAAAGCTTAGTCGAACAATAAAAATTATAGCAGTTAGCAAATTCATAAAAGAAATAAATAAAACTGTTTTTTATATTTTCGTTATTCTTGTAATAGTATTTAAACATTTACAATATGCTCACATTCTTTAAAAGATTATGCTTTGCTTAAAGCACACATATTTGCAGCAGTGGAGAAACTTTTGGTAGCTGTGTGTGGTGAAAAGAGGTTTGATTGACACTTGATTTTCGTTGCATCTACTTCTTTACACGTTGAAAGATGCGAGAATTTTAAGTCCTTTGGAGTACTGATCACAGACGATAACAAAATGTCTCATGAAATCCATACTCGAATGTCAGCTGGCAACAAATGTTATTATAAAAAGGTTTTTAAAAAATATATAAACACTTGGTACGTTTCACAGTTTTTATTTAACTCTGACAGCTGTTTCAGTTTATTAAGCTATTGTCAGAGAGATCAGTGATCGAACTAAACTAAACAACAAAAAGTAACAAAAATTTAACAAACGAACAAACTGAATTCTGTGTGTCCCCTTTATTAAACGTTGTTATTTAGTTTAGTTAATTTTTATATTTTGCATTCAGATTATATTTAGTTTTTTAGAGCCACTTGACCTTCCCTTAGCTTCTCCAACCCCCTCACACCCCACACATGTCCGGATACACGCCCTAAACATATGTTCACCACCCTAACGTCCTTTGTTTAATTTAGTTTGTTCACTGATCTCTTTGATAATAGCTTAATAAGCTGAAACAGGTGTCAGAGTTAAATAAAAACTGTGAAACATACCATGTGTTTATATATTTATTATTAAAAATCTTTGTACTAATATGTTTCAACAAGTGCCCAACGACAACGAGTCATCAATTAATATCGTGAAAGGTTGTTATGCTTTGGGCAGAGCACTGAGGTCAAGCAATGTAAATAGGTAGTTAACAGTTAAGATCTGTAAGATCATCTCTTAAGACCCCGTGTAACATATGGAAGTGAGGCATGGAAGTTGACAGTTACAGAAGCGATGGAAAATAAAGATATTGCGAAGGATTTATAGTGCCAGGAGAAATGGAGACAGATAGAGAATACGTACAAACGAAGAGATACAATATTGTTACTGAGATCAGAAGAAACACAATTTAGGTGGACAGCAGGTCGTGTACAGCGGGTGATAGACAATAGAGCTGTGTGAATAAAATACTAAATGGGGACCCAGATGGGAAAAGAAAAAGAGGAAGATCCCCCCCCCCCCCGGAAATGATGGGTGGAAGATGCGGAAGACGTGCGCCGCCTGGAAGTGACGCAGACTAGTGCGATGTGGAGGCGAGTGGTGTTGGAGTCCCAGGCTCTACAAGGGCTAGTAGCACCGAAGATCATTATCAAGACTGATATACGAGGGTCAGTTGAAAAGTTCGCGGAGCGACATCTATAGCTCAGTGGTAGAACTAAAATCTTTCGTATGCTGAATATGTATATTTCTCGTGAACACCGGATTAATTTCCAGATATCTCTGTCTCTGTCCCTCTCTCTCTCTCTCTCTCTCTCTCTCTCTCTCTCTCTCTCTCTCTCTCTCTCTCTCTCTCTCTCTCTCTCTCTCTCTCTCTCTCTCTCTCTCTCTCTCTCTTTTTCCCCCTGTGTAACACATTTATTTCTTTTTGCATGTTTTATAAAACGCACACGTAACAACACAAACGCCTACATTGTATTCTTCTTCTTTTCGCCATTAAATATTACTGTTAACCTTACGTGTTTCTGTGATTCACGTCGTTACGGCGTTCGTGTAAAATGACATTCCCGCGACCTTAATCGACCACATGAAACGAGAATAAAACAATACATGAAATGTAACACAAACGGTAGATAAGCGTAATTTCTTAAAGTAAGCCCACTTTTGCTTGTATTCGACGGATTCAAAAGTTTTATTATACCAATTTTGTTGATAGATATAGTTGACAGGGATATAACATTAAAATACGTAATTTAATATAGGCCTACATGAAAAATAATGAAATCAATAATATGTATTGGACTCATGGCCATGTTGCGGTTTGTTGAGCCCACTGTACTGGAGGCCGTGTTATCTTCCTCATTGTAGCTGTATATGACAATTTGGTAAAAAATGTAAAACATACAATTTCTTGTAGTTCATATAATACACTGTAAATATATTTTGACGAAAAACAAGTGTTAAATTAAAATTAATATACAAAATTTATGCACGTATTTATTTAATGTCAACAATCAACGGTTGAGGTGGCAAACTTAAAAATATACTAATTCAAAATTTTATAATACGATGGCTATTTCAGCATTATCATATGGCTGCGAATCTTGGACAAGGGAAAGATTCAAGCAGCGAAAATTAAATACTTAAGAAAGGGATGCACAAAAGCAGACCGTTTAAGAAATGAGATGTAAGAAAGGATTTGGATATAACTCGTACTTTCAGTTAGAGAAAATGTATCCAAAAGAGTTAAGATGACAGACTGAAAATGTAGATTCATTAAAGAGCAGAACATCAATCAAAAGGCACATATGAAAATAACAGAAGGTCTGTCAAAGTCGTTTGACATTGGGAGGGCGCGAACTAGGGTGATCTTTTTCGAGTGTGTTCTTCTGCTAAAAAGTGTACAAAGACGACATGATAAGTAATAATTTGGATACAGAAGAAGCAGTCAGGATTGAAAAAAGAAAAATAAATTGTTTAGGTCGTCGATGATATGTTGATTTTAGCGGACGAGACAGGGAATATGCAATGAATGCAACAGAAATTTAATTTAAAAAAATAATACTGTCTACGAGGATCAGTTGAAAAGTTCGCGGAGCGACATCTATAACTCAGGAGTAGAACTAAAATCTTTCGTGTGCTGCAAGACGTGTATTTCGCGTGACACCTGTTAATTTCCAGATGTATGTGTCAATTTATTCACTTTTTACCAGCTGTTTGAAATTTTCCTGTCACGCATCTTTTTAAAATGCACAAAATCAAACATCGTGTTGTGATGAATTCTATGTTAAAAACGTTTTAACGCCAATGGAAAATCAAAACAAAATTGTAAATGTGTTAGGAGATGCTGTGCCTTCAGAAACAACGGTGGAGCACACTCGAGTTTGAACGGAGTATGAATGGTCGTACAAGCACTGAAGACGATCGATCCCAGCAGTGGGCGTCCAAAAAATGCCACAAAAATGGCATTATTGAAAAACTTTCGTAGGGTGTTGGAAGACCGCAGATTGAGGAGTGGATGACGTTGCTGAAATCATAGGCATCTCGTATGAGCGTGTGCATCATACTTCTACTCAAAAACTTGGTGTGAAAAGGCGTTGTGCAAGATGGCTGCCGCATCTGGAGTTGTTTCATTTTTGGGCGTCCAGTGCGACCACGTTTTCAATGCTCGTATGATCACGTTTAAACTCAAGTGCCTACTTACAAATCGTTGGTTTTGAAGTCGCACCATCTCCTGACACATTTACAATTTCGTTCTGACTTTCCGTTGGCGCTAAACAATTTTTAACAATGAATCACACCACGACGTTTGATTTTGTCCGTTTTTCAAAACACGCATGACACGTCAGTTTTAAACAGCTTCTAAACAATGAATAAATTGATAGAAAGATTTGGAAATTAACACAAGTTTACATAAAATACAAATCTTGCAGCATCCCAAAAATTTAGTTTTACCGCTAAGCTACGGTTGTCGCTCCTCGAACTTTTCAACTGACCCTCGTAGACGTTATTTGTAATAAGCAATAACTCAAGAAAATTATAACACGCTCAGACAACACACAGATATTCTGTGGATCTACAGTAGTGTTTAGACGGGCGATCTTAATATTTGGTCACTCCACGTTTTGTCGAACCCCTTTACGAAATGAAATTTCGCATGCGATAACGCAACATTACGCGTATTCGCTTCTCCGTTCCAAACAAAATTAAATTGTTAAAAATTAATGCCCTTCAACAAACAGAATCCGCGCTCAATTAAAGTTTCCGGTTGACGGGTGAATTAAACAGAACTGACATCAAGTAGGCAACGGTTGTCAAACAGTAAAATTGAATTGTCCGTGATGACGCATAAGGACGACAAGGAGGAGAAGAAGAAGAGTAGTAGAGTCACAATAGAAGTCGTGCCAACACACAAGCGGCTTGCAAACCGTCTGCATCCGCTCGCTGTTCCACCATGTGCAAATTATTCGCGTTATAATTTGATAATAATTCACCGTTTTATCCTACTTCCACGTTGCACGCGTTTAATTAAATTAACTCTTTTGCGGTGCCTGTGACGGGGTTCCTACACATCTGCATTTATCCCATGATATATATCACACAGACCCGCGACCGACAAATCTATTTCAGTATATCCGTTGTTGCAACAACTTATTACACAGCAGTTACTTTCCCACCGCCTTAACTGCGACAATCGTCGATTTAATAAAGAAGTTTACGCCTTGTTATTTCTTCTTCTCCTTCTTCTTCATACTTAATTCAAACTAGCCAACTGTATTTAATTCTTGAAATAAAAATCGTCTTTAGAAAAGTGACTTGAAATGTTTAAGTGAATAGAAATAACAAAAACTGAATTTATAAAATGACAACGCCGACGAAAGTCTACAAAAAGTTTAAGAATTCATATCGAGTATTGTTACTTCTTTTCGATTTAACTCTGTTGCGCAGAGGCATTGACGCTTTTGAGACACAGCACGAATGGAATTCAGGATTCTGAATTCTGATATACCGAAGGCTGTTCAAAAAGTCGAATTGGTCGACCAGACTTAAAGATGGTTGACAAAGAACAGGATCTGATTTTACTTCCATGTTCCGTAAGGAAATGGAAGTATGGTGATGGCGAAAAAATCGTGTTCGAGATAAAGACTGATTCTGATTGCACTAACCTCAAAACATGAAGAAATGTCATTTTCCGAAAAGTGTCTCTGTCTGTCTGTTTGTGTGTGTGTCTGTGTAGAATTTTTTCTATGGCGAAGGATAACTGCCGCAAATTCAAACAGAATCAAATAATTTTTTGCATTTGTGCCTGCGCTGTAGAGGACTAACAGCCTATTGATTTTGGTAAAGATCGGTTAATGGGAAGGGGTAGTTTACTTGCAACTTTGTAAGTTTTAACAAGAGTAAAGTACTTAATTTTGATAAAGTATCTTGAAAAGAAAGTCATAATAATCCACTGTAGGAAGGTAGATGAAATATCTATAAATAAAAACGGTAGTTGAAGGGGTAGGGAGTAATTTTCTATAAATGAAAATGATAGTTGAAGAGGGAGGGGATAATTTTTTATATGTGTACTACGTTATCGGCAACAAAGAAGTAGTTTGTTGGTTAAAATTCCTTCCCGGGCTGTTTCGCCGTGGTCCAACGTTTTCTGCAAAACCAGACGTTTCGGCAGTGCCATCGACTGCCATTGTCAGTGAAAATCGAGTCCGCCAACGTGAGGTGGTATACGTTAGTGACCACAGTACTGTGGTTAAGGCTGAAGAAAGAAGTAGTTTCTTTGGAAATATTTCATTTCGAAAATGATTTTAAATATAGATCTTAGAACATGGAAGTCATGTACGGTTCTCCATACGATATTTTAGTATTGAGAATACACAAAGAGCTGTCGAGAGGTGTGTCAGTAGGCTACTGTTAAAGTTGGGAATAAGGTGTCAATAATACTTTGCGGCAACAAAATGTTTAAGGCAAGGGTGTTCTACAGCACCTACTTTATTTAAAATCTGTATTAAGCCACCCTTAACTTGGTGGAGAAGACAATGTTGTGAAATTAACATTTTACGACTGTCTGTACAAGTCAGGGGCGTGTTAATGGGGGGGGACGCGACCGGACCCCCCCCCCATATGATCGAGAAAAGTTAACGAGAAATTTTGTTAATCTCTTAGTCTTTAAGATGATTTATTATTTTTCCAACAGTGTGCGCTAATACAGTAGTAACTCTTTTTTTAACCTACACAAACAGGTATATTACACAGTATTCGTGTATACGTTTGAAATATGAAATATAGGAAACTCAGTTCAGTCAATACGTATCTTGTAAACAATGTTTCGATAACGCGTATTTTTATTCTGTTATTACCCTTTACTTTAATGGGATTGGTTTCTGTCACAGAAAGACGTTCTGTTAAAGACAGTAATGTTGATAAGTCTAAACTTATTTTTTCTTTTGTTTTGAAGCCGACCCGACCCCGGAACCCCAACGCCAATTTCTAGATACGCCATTGGTCCACAGCTTTAGATGAGATTCGGCTGCTGGTACAACGATAGCTGTTGTGGGTTCCTAAATGTGGCCTGCTGCCGGCCGTGGGATTTCAATTAGACATCGCCTAATTCAGGTTGGGCGTTCGTTGAAAATTGACCCAAGTGTCACCTGGAACAGATGGAGTATTGACAGAGGGTTGCCCGGGAAACGGGCACACCGGTGGTAGAACTTCCTGGAAAGCGTAGATACAAATAATGTACAAATAGGTTTATTACATAGCATTTTCGTATACATTTGAAATATAGTAAATCGATTCCCTCAATACGTGTCCTATCTTTTAAACAATGTTTCAATAACGCGTATTTTTATCGTGTTATTACCGTTTACTTTAATGGGATTGATTGCAGAATGTTATCACACGTTTTTCAGTCACTTTATAAATGGTAATATTGATTAGTCTTAACTTTTTTTGGTCAACATTGCTATTTTTAAAGTAGTTAAAAAACGTGTTATAACATCCTGAAATCAGTCCCATTAAAGAAAACGGTAATAACACAATAAAAACACGTGTTATTGAAACGTTGCCCAGAAGGTACATAATTGACTAAATCGATTTTCCTACATTTCATATTTCTAACGTATACGCTAATGCTGTGTAATAAACCTGTTTGTATATTTAAAAAGAAATTTCTACTATATTAGCGTACACAGCTAAACAAAAATAATAAAATAGCCTAAAAATTACAAGCTTAATAAATTTCGTCAACTTTTTCGACGCTGTGATATTAAAACTGCAGAATATGACAAAGAACGCTTAACTAAACCGTAAATACGTCCCAGCTGGAGACACAAAGTATTTGCGAGGACCCAAGTATGGGATTCTAAACCTTACCCATAACAGTAAAACTGAAGGCAGAAGAACGTTAGAGCTAAGAAGAATTTCGTGTACGAGATATCTGCGAGGGTGATTCCAGTGTACATCAGCAGACTTGCTCATAGGCCTGGATGGCTCTCATGATTGCCATCCTCCACCAAGACGGCGTCTTAAAGAAAAAAGGGAGAAAATTCAGATATTGTTTTTATCAGTACAAACAAGTGAAATGATGTTATTGGGAAAACCAAAAGTTTCACCCTTGGAGATCAAATACGAAATGAAGATACAAGAACTGAGGTAAATGTATATTCTATGGCCAGCAGAATAAGGGAAGACAAATGAAATGGAGGCAGCATATAGAAGATATTAGGCTGCCTAAACAAGTAATACGATACAGACCTCACCTCAGGGAAGACGTGATGTAGGTAGGCCAAGGAAGAGATGGCATCAGTGAAGTCGGAACAGGCTGTAAGCCTATAGCTTGACGTGGAGAAGAAGAAGAAGAAGAAGAGATTTTATCGGCCGATTTTATCAATCACTTTAACTAAATTCATGAGCGTGTTCTGGTAAAAACATTGTGGTTAACGTACGTAATTTCAATATTTGATGCTCGGGAATATCGTTTGTTTCTAGTCCACCAAGGGTTTTGCGACAATGCTGTGATATAGCAGCCACTTTATTTAAGATATATTTACGCGTAAATTCAGCTTTAGAACGCTTCTAAGTTGAATCACTTCTATCAATCTCCAGTCCGCGTAGGTCATTCTACAGTAATCCCTGCAAATATCTAGGCGTCACGCTTGACTCCAAGCTAACCTGGCGACCACATATCAAACGAACCACAGACCTAGCCCGCCGACGAATCCGAACACCCCGAGTTCTCAACAACAATTAACACAGCTCCAGCGAGATGCTTAGCCGAATCTTCACCGCCTGTCTTCGTCCTATCATGATCTACGCTCATCCCGTCCTGCTAACTGCCGATCCTGCCTCCCTTAAACCATACAGAATCTCTGAACTGCGAACTCTTCGACTGATTTACCGCAGACCTCCTAAAACCAAAACCAGTAACAACACTCAATTTGCCCTCAACAAAACTCTTTCCCAACCTTGACTCCTTCCTTCATAAACTAAACTGGAAACATTTCCAAACCAATGTGCATCCATCCGATCCATCGCAGCCTCCGTCAACAGAACTACCCGGAACTCCCACAGACCTTCCTTCTTCATAAACCGTCTTCTAATTATTGGCGATGGGCTTCCTCCTAGGAATTCTCGCCGACACAGAAACATCTAATTCCACACATCACTCACACTCCACCTTTCATCATTCTTGATCTCCTAACTCCTTAAATTTACCTATCAGCACACCCTACCTTCTTAGTGTCCTCCGCCCTTACCTTGATGCCGCATTGATTTCTCTACACTACCCCTTCTTGGCTGTTCATTTTAGTTTTTATTTTGGCTGACTCCCATCATCTTCCGACACCCATTTGGCTTTTCACACTACATCAACACACATATACACACCCACATTCTCCTGAGTGCCTCCGACCCGCTCTGGCGCACGTCTCCTCTCAGCTTTCCATACGGCTGAAGGGGGTTTCGCCCCAGATCAGTCCCTTGGGAAACGCTGCAGACGTACCTATCTCAACACAGGACTAGCTATCAACGACGAAAAGTTCCTCACTTTGCACTTCTCGGCCGATCAGGTACTTATAGCTGGTGATGAAGATGACACCTGTTATAGGCTTAAAAATTTAGACGACAAATACCCGCAGTGAGATCTAACAATAAATACTAAATAAGACTTAATATCTTCTTCTTCTGATAGTTCCTATCGTTTCGGATGTTGGATATCATACAGACTATTTTAACTTTCTACACTGCTGCACGGAATAAGTCAGTTGTATTTATGCCAAACCAGGTCCTTAAATTTCTCAGCCATGAGATTCTCGGTCGCCCAACTCCTCTCTTTCCAAGTACTTTTTCCTGTAGTATGGACTACAATAAGTAAAATCTCTGTTCATTTCTTATGAGATGTCCCAGATACCGAAGCTCCCATTCTTTTCTCATTCCAAATGCATATTTTCACGTCTGTGTTTATATTTAATTTTCTTTTTACTTAATAACTGTTCAAAACTGCCCCCCCCCCCCGGAGATCCGATTTGGGAACTTGAAGCTCCGGATGATTTTGCCTTGAACATAGCCATAATGATATTACTAGAAATATCTAAACGATCTTTAATGTAGTGGTTTCTCGTTGCCTTCTACATCCCAATGTCGTTCGTTGACTAATAACTAATTCACCCGCCTTCGGGGCCCATACAACTATATATTGCGCATCATATACCTTACACCAGTGGTTCCCAAACTTTTCAGTCCGCGAACCCCCCTCCAAAAAAAAAAATAAAAATTTCACGGACCCCGTCTGAGTTCTGAAATAAAACAAACAGTAAATGTGATACAAGCTCTTACATTTTAATTAAAATGTATTAAAATCGAAATTCTCTTAACTTGCAAAATTATAACATTAATGATATCAAACACAGTTCTTGTTATGAACAATGAAGCTGCTTTTAAACAATTAGCTCTGCTGTATTGGGTTTAATGTCAGACAGTTTCAGTATTAAGTCACTCTCAATATTAAGTTTATTTCTTAACTTTGACTTCAAGTACGTGAGCAGGAAGATTGCGGTTTCACACAAATAAGTAGAGGGAAACACAGTTAAACACATCACGTTTTTTTTTTGCGACTTCAGGATAGTCAGTCATTACATATAACCAGAAGTCAACTAGAGGTAATTGCAAAAACTGTAATTTTAATGAACTGTCAGTTGAAAGTTCTGCCAATGAATCTTCTTCTTGTAGTGTAAGAGAGATGTTAGTTGACAGCCCATCAGCGAATGGATTCCTTATCCACATGTCATTATCATCCATTACGGAAAAATATTCCCTTAGCTTCAAGTGCAGTTGCTCCAAATGAGACTCAATAACGTTGAGGATCCCTTTGGAACATTTTCTCCTGACATCTCGACGAAATCTGCCATGGAAGGTAAGTGTTCGAAGATTTTAGAGTCTAATCTCTGAATCCACAGCTTCAATGTTTTTATCATTCTCTCGGTTTTATCTCGAACCTGGAAAACAGTGATGCTAGATCCCTGCAGGCTTAAAGTGAGTCCATTCAGATGACTGAAGATATGATAGCTTCCAAATCCAGTTAAAGTCACGGAACCTGTCTGCAAGGTTGAAGTTCAAATCTTGACATCCCTCAGTTCAAATAATCTGTTCCATTGGAAACAGTTCTAATCCCTTCCACGCGAAAGCCATCGTACTTCACAGTGGATCAACAGTTGCTTGTGGCCACTCCCCATTTCTTTACATATTTTAAAGGAAGGACGTTTTGCTTAGATACAGTGCTTGTACGCGAGATGCAGTGCTCATACGTGGACTAAAACAGGGCGATCAGTTCTGCGTTGATGCGGCGCTCTAGTCAGTTCGGCTGACAAACAGATCTGGTACGCGACGTGATTTAAAGACATTATTAAAGCCTTTAGTTTGAAATTACTTTTACAATTAGTTATTTTGAACTAAAAATAAAACCCTTACACCCTAAGACTTAATATACTAATGTCTAAATGCGTGGTACACAGACACATTGTCAGAAAGGGGAGTTGTGAAAGGAGTCGATTCATTAAAATACCGCGATTACAAAAGACGCCACAAGTGTAGCAGACATGAAAATCGTACAGCACAAGGGAAACACGTGACGAGACAGTTACATTCCACTTAATGGACTAATCACATAAGATCCGAAAGAAAATTAAAATACATAAAACAGTAGTAGAAAGTATTGTAACACATCCAGCTGAAGTTCGGGAAACTACAGAACACATGAGGAAAAAATTGCGTCAGCCATTGACATGGGATACTGGAGAAGGTGCTATGGATTTTGTGATAAATATTTTACGCCATTTATTTTGGTGACAGTCTATTAAATAAATATAACTACAATTTTCATAATTATTTATGAATCTTGAAAGCTCTGATGATGTCTTGTTTATTTGAACTAACTTTTGTCCCCGAATATAAGCAGTTATCAACACTGCGACTTCCCCTCTATTAACTACAAAGAGTTGTCTATCATACATATTTATGATGTGCGGAATTCAAAATTATAGTTATTATTTCGCTAATATAAACCAGAAAATGACTAACTAATCGCCCAAACAACATTATTGAAAACACATTTATATAACCTTGCATGACTGAAAACTGTAGGCATATTTTGGATTGTTTTTACCTTCTCGAAAAATATATCAAATAATTGATACTCTAATTTAATTCTCATTTACCGGTTCTCTGCCGTATCCCAAAAACACATGTGATAGTCGAAACGAAAGAGAGAAATAAAACAATTATTCTGACTTTAGTTGACAATATAATACCAAAACAAAACTGCATATTTAAATCTCTGTCTATAACCGTGCATAGAAGGCTACAAGCATATTTTTAAATGTTTATCGCTTTGTAGCTTCTTTTTGGTAGCAATCGCGAATGTATTTGCTATTTTATTAATTAAACTTTAGTGTGTAGAGGTAATTATAAAAATTTGTTTGTAAATAAATTATGGAATTTATAAAAAGGAGACCATATAAATATGGCTGTCTATTTATCAACTGATTAGCCAAGACATCAGTCACAGAACAAAAGTTGAATCTAGAACAAATAGTACTCAGATCTGTGTGTTATTTAGACTAACAATAAATATTTTCAAGTAATCAAGACTTACCAAAAGTTTCTTAATTTCATAAAAACTGAATGTGTCTACCTCGCTTGTGTTGAAATGGAATTTTAATAACACAACTTTCACGTCACAAAATCTTCTTATATATTGTCTACATCAAACACCACTATAATTTCTTCTTAACAATGTTAGTTACAAAATACTAATCTTAAGACGAAAATCCAAAAGGGAGATCTGTTTTTTATTAAATATTATTATACTGACACATTTTAAGACTACGATACATTAGATTAGATAAAATACTGAAATTAAACGTCTAAAATTATATATAAACAACAATAAAAGAAGACTGTCCATCATGTCCTAGACTGCGTCGAGGTTACCCACTATCGGTACAAATTCCATATACAGTCAGCTGTTTCATGTTGACATCAACGTTTCCCTTGAGTTCGATTCATTTTGCTACCATCTGTTTGCGTCTAAATGTCATGATTGTACGACACAAACTTTATTCCCTTAATTATTTCCTTCCTACTTTGCTTTGGTTCTATTTCAGCCTTTTTCATTATATTTCTATATTTCTATTTCTCGAAAATCGTTTTTATAATTATAAATCTTTATAATTGTTTCATCATTTAAATGAAATTGGAGAAAAAAAATTAAACTCAACTATAATTAAAACTGTTATTGTTAAATGTTATTCATAAAATAAATACAGTATATAAATATTATGTATTTGTTCTCAAATAAAATAACAAACGAAAAAAGTTATAGTAATCTTGATGAAATTTAACTACTGATCTTCATGAGCTGAAGAGATTAGTTCTCACTATTTTAAACGAAGTAGATAAATTATATTATTAGACTGTATTAGTAGACTACATTATTACACAAATTTCGATATTACAAGTTTTTCACTTATCATAAAAACTATAAAATCCCGATTGCAGTTTTTTTTTTTTTTTTTTTTTTAGTAAAATAACAGTGGTAGAGCAGACAACAATACAATAAACATTAAACACTCTAAACATTCCGATTTGTGTCGAAATTCCGCTTAGTCTGATGGATTGATCCAATTTTTTTCAAATTTGTTGTCACTTTTTTGGTCCTCGTGGGTGAAATTGTTTTAATTTCTAAAAGTGTATTCTATATTCAGTTTTTGGTTAAAATTCTCTTTAATTTGTTAACCCAGCATGTAATATACGATTTTATTAAAATTTTGACCATCTTTTTGGACCCTAGTGTTCCAAAAAAATTTAAATTTCCAAAACTTGACACTATAATCAGATTATCATCATCATCATCATCATCATCATCATCATCATCATCATCATCATCTTCGAGGATTAAACCAAAGATGGCTTGTTCCGGTCTCAAATAGGCAAATATTACAGCTGGTCACTCCAGCCCTTCCTCGGACGTCCCACATCTCTCCGTCCCCTCGGCTTATAGTTCCATAGTGGTTTGGGGATGCGCCAGTGATCCATTCGGCAAAGATGTTCCCACCACTTCAGCCGATACTGGGCAATCCTGCCGAGTATACTCATAATATTCAGTTCCTGCCGTGTATCTGTGTTTCTTCTATGATCATGGAGAGTATACTCTGCCACGTGCCTGAGAAATCTCATTTCATCCGCGTGGTTGCGACTGGCCTGGCCTTTCGTTAAAGTCCAATTCTCAGACCCATAAAGAAGTGTGGGAAGAGCCATCCACCTTGTAGAATTTTAGGCATGTTCCTTTACTTGCTGACTTAAGGGTTCGCCTAATGGTCCCGCACATAAGGTTAAACTTATGGAACTTATTCACAACGTCGTTGCTTGCAATATAAGACACACTGTAGCCCTGGTATTCAAAATTGCTGACTTGTTTCAGGACAGTACCATCTATAACAATTTTTGTGCGTACGGGATCAGTTCCACAAAAAGCCATCATCTTGGCCTTAAGTGTGGATATTTGGAAACCAGAGTCTTTGCAGATTCGATTTAACAAATCAGATTTTAGTTTGAATTCATGTTGATACGCAGCATGAATGAAAAACAACTGCTAGGCTGTTAGGCCTTGGTCGAACATTATTAAAACTGTGGTTACTATCGAAAAGCTGGTCCATGATAACAACACTGCCAACATAAACTATATAAAAACTCAACAGATTGTCAACAAGAATACAAACAGACGTTTCACAATCTAGTGTCTCGCGGTACTTACTACTTTTTCCGATTCCCGGACATTTTCCGGAATCCATTTTTCCGAATTGACATTTTCCCGAGTAACGAAATACCCGAAATCATTTCCCCCGAATAGTTTTTTCCCGAATTCATTTTATCGAACACCCTGTTTCCCGAAAAATTTATTTAAACAGGAATCAAAATACCTTTTTCTTGAATAGTTGTTTTCGAAATAATTAAAGGAGTTCCATTTCCTGCACGTCTTAATTTGTTTATGTCTTAATTCCATAAATTAATTTGTTTATACACATCTCTCTTCTAAAGAATCTGTCCAGTAAGTGTAGTCGCTTTTGAAGGCTGTGCATAACGCTATTCATGAATACAGAAATGATCCATGTACACCGCAGAACATTATTTGTGACTTTGAAAAAGCAATAATTAACGCGTGTACACAAGTGTTCCCCGACATTCCTCTTACCCGCTGCTTCTTCCATTTGACCTAAGAGCAGTCTACCGCCGCGTACAAGCCGAAGATTTGCAAGAAGCGTACGCGGGAAAATGGATTCGGATAAGTGTCCGGATACCCTTTTTTCCTGCCACACTGAACAAGGCCGTCATGGGCACAGCCGAAACGTCTGTTTTTACTTCCATGTTCCGTAAGGAAATTGTAAGTATGGTGATCGCGAAAAAAATCGTGTTCGAGATAAGGGCTGATTCTGATTGTACTACCCTCAAAACATGAAGAAAAGTCATTTTCCGAAGTGTCTTGTGTGTCTATGTGTAGAATTTTTTGTATGGCGAACGATAACTGCCGCAAATTCAAACAGAATCAAATAATTTTTTGCATATGTGCTCGAGTTGTAGAGGATTCAAGACCTGTTGATTTTGGTGAAGATCGGTTACAGGGAAGCGATAGTTTTACCTGCAACGTTTTACGTTTTAACAAGAGTAAAGTACTTAATTTTGATAAATAAAGTATCCTGAAAAGAAGGTCATAATAATCCACTGTAGAAAGGTAGATGAAATATCTATAAATTAAAAGGGTAGTTGAAGAGGGAGGGGGTAATTTTTTGTGTTGATGTTATAAATTTATTCGACCGAAAAATTTATAAAAAATTCAATAAAATATTAACAGTTGATATCGTTCCATGCTGTGTAACCACGGATACGTAAACAAAATAATTTTTCGTTTTCAGAATTTCACAGATAACAAACGCTGGGCGGTATTCGCTTTCTTTCGAATTGGTGAAATAAAAGCTAATTTAATTAAATTAATCCTTTATTTTTAAAATGTTAACAACTTGGTACAGTTCGTATTTTGATTATCTTTCTCAGCGTTTTTACCAAAAGCAAACTGATATATTTAGTTCCGTTCTGAATGTACATATTAAAAATAATTTTATAATTAATTAGAACGTGGAAGTCATGTTTGGTTTTCCATACCGATTTTTTGTCCTTATTGTGAATTTGTTGAGTTTTTATATAGCTTATGTTGACAATGTTGTTATCATGGATCAGCTCTCCGATAGCAGACTTACGTTTAATAATGTTTTACCACGGTCTAACAGCCTGCCAGTCGTTTTCCAGTAAAATGTCGGCCGTGAAAGCCTACGTTCTTTGTCTCAACATGATTTTTTGGGATTTACAAACTTTTCACCCACTTTTTGTACCCCGGCGTCCCAAAATATTTAAATTTTCAAAAATGAACCTCCCGCCCCCTCTATTTTTTGGGGGTTTAATCTAAAAAACAATAGGGTTTTGTAAGGTAAACTTATAGACATGCATACCAAATTTTACGAAAAACGGTTTATGCTTTCAAAAGTAATCGTGAGACATACATACGCCTACACTAAACGCTAAATAGACAGGAAGATAGATAAATAAATAGACAAATTCCAAACGGTCGAGTCAAAACTGAGAACTCGCTTCGCTCGTTCAATGATTTGAATGTGTGTGTGTGTGTGTGTGTGTGTGTGCGCGCGCGCGCGCGTGCGTGTAGGTATACAGGGTCGGATTAGAAGCGCGTGGTGCCCTATGCTGCCATTAGACTGGTACCCCCAACCCCCGATTCAAAATTCAACCTTTTATCCATTATTTACTCTGATAAATGGCATACGCAACTTCGAAAGTTAACATTTTTTTATTAAACTCTCAAATTAGAACAAATATTTAGCTAAAATGTGATTACAATGAACATAGTAGGACTAAAGCTTAGAAAATACTAATCGATCCGTTTTTTTTTTCTTGATCTTGCCTTAGCGAAGTCTTGTATAATTTCTTCTAAATCAAGCGTTCAAGTATCTCGCTTTCAATATTCAGCCTTGCTAACGAAGATAATGTCTCATCTCCCATAGTTGAACTCAACATGTCTTTAATGCGTTTTAATACAGAAAATTATCTTTCAGATTTTCAGTTGACTATTGGAATCGTAAAAAGCGATGTATATATATTCAGAAATACATCAATCTTTTACAATCAATAGGTAATCCAGTTTAATACTTTGAGAGGACAAACTGTAGTATCATGGAATTTATCATCTTCATTCGAACGATTTGAAAAAACATCTTTCTTGCAATTTTACTCGTGGCATAAATTGCTTCAATTCTATTATAAAGATCGTTATTCAAATCATTCGAGTAAACTTCTGTAAGAGCTTTCGCTTAATTTTCTATCTCGTCACTCTCCATGGTTAATAACTGCATAAGGAAACTAAACAATTGCGTATGTGATCATAAGCTTTGCTACACTTAGTCAATTCATTTGGATGGTGCCCCCACTGACAGCTGAGGCACTGGTGCCCGGTGTTGCAGCATACCCTAAGCGTTATGGATAATCCGCCACTGGGTATACAGTTATTACATACGTACTGGATCCTGCCTTGATTAGTCGGATCATTAGTCGTGTGTTAAAAATATGTTAGTGTCCAATTCCGTAACCCGAAGTAAAAAAATCTTTAAAATTGCTTTTAAAATATCTTTAATGAAATAATTAATATCCTGTGAACGTGAGCACCCAGCTTTGTGCTGCCAGAACGACACTTTTGTTTTGTTTTTAACATGTACTCATTTCCTCATACTGAGTCGAAATCTGAGGCTAAAAACGCTTTGATTTTATAATGCGCCCGGGAACCCAGTCCCGCAACCTTAGGTTAGAATCCAAGTTGAAATATCCACTCGTCTACTAAGCCCCACCACACACATGTACAGATTCAAATAAATAAATTCCCTATGTAACATTTTATTTCAAAATTGTAATCTTCTTCTTCATATTATTCTACGCTTGTTTTTTCACACGTACCAATAATAGTAACATTAATAGTAGACTCCTTATATTAACACTGAAGTGATTTAGGAGATAGCCTGTTTCACCGTGAACCGTATGGCATACAAGGGAAGGCAATGTGGCTTTCAGCTGCCTATTATTATTATCGCCTAGTTACTCACGTCGGCACTTTTACCAATATCCGTACCCACACTACATTTTCGATGTTTTGAATATGCGATAGTATCGATATACCACGATGTGAAGAAGAAGAAGTGTACTAATTGTAAATATTCTATTCTTTAATGTAAAGTGAAAATACGTAATGCTTTAATTTGTGAGGTTAGATAATAATCTTTTTTTGGTTTTTAGTCTATTATTTAAAGAAATAAAAGCCATGATTAGAAAAAATATAACTTTTAATTGTGTACAGAAAAGTGCTTATAACAGTAAAATTTAAAATAAAGAATAAAGTTTTTTAACAGAACAACTGCATAAAATGTAAAGTGCTAAACACAATTACTTACGAACAATAAGATTAAAACAAAACAAAAAAACAACGTATCAACAAATGAAAACAAGATTTGACATTCGTTAGGCGCCCAATATTCTTTTACAATATTCAGTAAAATCTTGAAAACTTCACTGGATGCGAATATTGTGCGAAACACACAAACAATGAAGATATGTCTAGCACCCCGCCTTACTTGGAGTTTTTTTTTTTTTTTACATAGTTTTCACAGAAAGCGATTACTGTTTTAAAGCCATATGGGTTTCCATGTTAACCTATCAACGGTAACTTTTAGCGCCACAGACAGACATCAGTCAGACCTATATTATTGCCAGAAACATTTTTCGTAAACAACATGACAATGAAAAACGACTAAAGCTGTTGAATTATGAAGCTATTTAATAACACACAAATAAATTCTCACGATTTCTATTATCTAAAAAAAATTATATGTGATATTCACAACATATCGACGCCAATAATCACATAATCGAAAATGAGTGTAGGTACGGTTACTGGGAAAGTACCCTACGTTCATAGGCTGAATCGAACTGATTGCTGAAAAATATATCTCGATTCATGGTGCTCATCGAAATTCGAACTCATGACGTCTAGATTATCCATCCATCATACCCTTTGGTGTACTACACCACAAATAACTTAAAGTTATTTAAAAGTTATTATAACTTTAAACTTCAGTAAATATTAACACCCAGGGATGTTAATAATCGTTTTTATTCAAAAAGACTGACACGAATCTTTTCGTTCATTAAGTGTTTCTCTTTGTCTTTCTACTGCTAAGTTTCATTGTAAAACATGTTTACTATGACGGTCGTGAAGGAAATAATGATTTGTTTACATAACACAATAATTATTTATTAAATAATATTGCAGTAAACAATATTGTGTTTACGCTTGTAACCGACCAGAAAAGCGATGATCGCATGCAAAGGGGTCTGGTGGTTTGCCTTGGACTTAACTTTTACCCTCGGGTCGCGAGTTCAACTCTCCCTACAAATATTCACATGGCTGAAACTTATTATTAATATCAGTGCCACTAACAATATGACCAACATTTCCTTTTTTTTTAGTCATAAGTAGCGCAAATTAATGACTTTTTTCGTATTTCGTAAATTCATAGCATTGTATTACATAAACTAGCACATTTTCCCCTGACTATTGCGTTTTATTGATTTTGTTATCAAGAGCAAACGTTTCTCCCAGTCTACTGTATGAGATCCTCAGTGTGACAACGTTATTTTTATTTATGCGACTTCTTATCGCTTCTACGATGACCACTTCTAAGTTGCCAGTAGTTAAGGAACCGGTTCTAAATTTGGGATCGTTGTAATTTATATATATATATATATATATATATATATATATCTTATCTTCAAATAAATACAACTGCAAGTAGGTTTGTTTTCATTTGAAGCACGTTTCACAGAAATTATTCTGTTTCTTCAGTGGTTTTTTGAATTGTGTCTTTTACCTGCAGTTGTATTTATTTGAAGATATTACATGGGAGACCTGCAGGAAACTCAAAAACGAGTTACTTACAAAGGAATTGTATATATATTTTTGCATAACCCCTTTAAAACTCATCAGTACGCCTTGAAAATGTTCCGGAATTACGGAACGAAACGTCGGCAATATAAACATCACATACACGGATGTACTCAAAAACCTGCTACAACAATATATATATATATTGTAATGACGGTGAAATGCTGTGTGTTTTATCGAATAAGCGAAGTGAGTTTTAACTCGACTACGATAACTTTTGAACGTCTCAGCCGATTTTCGTAATACTTCGCATGCGTGTTCATGCATTTACTCTACAGAATCTTATTGTTTTTCTGATTGATCCCCTAAGAATTAGGGGGCGGTAGGCAATATTTTGAAAGAATCTCAGAAATCCTTTTATCGAAATTTGGAAAAATGCCTTACATTACAATCAAACGTGGAAGTTATAGCCTGACAACTTTGAAAAAAGCCATCACCGATTTCAGTACACGCAGGGTGGAGAAGTAAGGCTTTCCCACACTCTCCCACTTTCTCTGTCTTACTCCCCCCTTCCCTTCCTAATCAACGTCACCCTGAACAGTTCACATAGGGTGTTCGGCGAGTGAATGATCCCTTCTACACAGTTGCCTTGCGTCATGTGACTTTCTTCTATAAATGTCCCAAAAATGTTTGTTCTGCGCAGGTCGTTTTCAACTATGTATACCTATAACAAACAAGTGAATTAGAAAAGATTCCATGCGAGTGTAACCGTATTTGCGAATTCTAATTGTGCAGACATTTCGGCCTCAGTACAGTTGTCATTCTCAACGCCACCAGCATGTAAACTTCTCACGTTATTGAATGTTATGTTGCAGTGTGTTTGTACGCTCTGGTGCTGGTGTCGGCGGCGCCCAACAAGAAGGACACGCAGGTGAAGAAGGCGTCGCAGGTGCAGCCGACGCAGCCGTCCAAGTTCCTCGAGTGCAACCGCGAGTGTCCCACCGAGGTGACGGCCATCTGCGCCCGTGACAGCGACGGCAAGAAGTACAGCTTCGGCAACCTGTGCGTCATGGACAGATACAACTGCGCCCACGACTCAAGTGAGTATCGTTACCGCGGACTTATGTAATATCGCTTAAAGTCGTGTTAGAGAAAAAAATTATCTTAGACGCCATGGTGAGTTGGCAAGCCTGAGTGGTGCTGTAGCTGGACTATTTTGTTCGCTTCAACTTGTCCTTTCTTCTTTTTTAAGAGGAGACTGTAGTGCTATACTAAATCTGATTTGAACCTCCTAGAGCTTCTATTCCAACAGTCTCAGTTGACAGTTTCTCTCCCCACAGAAAAGTCTTGACGTCTTTTTGTCAGACATTGTCATACCAGTGGGTTCTTAGTCTTCCGCTTCGTTTGGAATGCACCACTTGTCCCGACGTTAGTTTCTTGTGTATACTGGTGTCACTCATTCGCTCTATAATAGTTATAGTTCTGTCCACCTTAGGCATTGTAAACGTGTGCAGTCTGCGATTCTGGATTTTATGTAGGCTATAGTTATTGCAGTTTCTATTTGAACCTGATCTGCCATCCACCACGACCATTAGCTCTAACTGGGTCAAACGTATCTATAACTTTCTCTCAGTGCTCAAATATGTGCAGCATCAGTTCACTCCTCTATGTAAGCATCCACGTTACTCATCTGAATGTGACGTCAGTCGTTTTGTCGTCTTGTATACTAGGCGATTAAAACCAACATGCTGTAAGTCACATTATTGATGTTTTGAGATCATTTATCAGAACTGTAATTCAAAATTCTACAATGTCAGCTGAACAAAACTGTCACACAGTTTGTGTTCACAATAAATCAGTTTAACAATACATGGCCATTGTTGCCAGTTATATAGGCCTACCCCCTATTTGAACCTTACATGGACCTAAATGTAACATAGTGAGTGGTAATAGACTTTTTTATGCTCACCAGAAAATTTTCAGATCCAGTTTAGTCATCAAAATAACTAAACTTAGATTATTATAAAAGATCTTAATAAGACCAGTTGTGACAGTTTTATACAGTTATACTGCGGAGACCTGGACACTACTTAATAAGTAGATTAAGTGACATACATAATTTAAGAGTCTTTGAAAGAATAATTCTAAGAAAAATATTTGGACCAGTAAAGGAAGGTAAAAAATGGTGCGTACGGATCAACAGGAAATTGGAGGAATTGATAGATGGCGAGGACATAGTGAGGTTCATGAGGATCAGCTGGTTGGGACATGTGATGCACATGGAGGACGACAGGCTGCCCAAAGCAATTCTTAGAGAGACAATAGATGGGCCAAGAAGGAAATGAAGACCTAGAAGAAGGTGGCTACAGGACATAGAAGATGACCTCAGGAGGATGGGTATTGGGTATTGAAGGCAGAGGCTGGAGGACCGAGGTGTTTGGAGGCGACTAGTCCAGGAGGCCAAGGCTCTTTGTAAGCTGTAGTTCCAGAGGAGGAAGAAGAATGGGCCTAAATGCATATACACCACTTTAAACAGTTTAGGGTTAGAGTTTAAGGTTAACTGAGTTGACTGGATAAAAAAAGGAAAAATATATTAAAAACCTTATTTGGTTATACAAAATTTATAGATGTTTGATATAAAGTAGGTTATTTTCTGATAGTACATGTATCTTAAAAAATTCGAAGTCTCTGCAAAGCTACTCGACATCAGGAAAATCATGTGCAGGTTGTGTGTTATCCTCTGCTGACTCTTCTGTTTCTATAGTTTCTAAATATCACTATTACATTAACGACTCGGAACACTAGGTTTTTTATAAGTAAAAGCATAAAGTTTTACCTTACAGCCTGAACTATAGTTTCCTCATGTCCCTCATCTTCTGTAAAAAAAATTATAATCAATAAAATAATAATAATAATAATAATAAAAAGAAGAAGAAACCTAAACATTAAATACTTTAAATGAACATAAAAGTATATTAGCTTTACATTATTAAGAACAACGTAAGTTAAGTTTAGAGATCATGGTAAATTACAATAAATGAAAGTAAGTAGGGGCTTATTGAATAATTTAAATTTAATACTCGTTTGGTGATAAGTTTGTCTTAAGTAAGTAAAAGGTAAAATAAGATAGTGTAAGTATAAATTAAGTTAGGAATAGGTTAGACTAACTTTTATGTTTCAAGTTTACTTCTATGAAAAAATTCTTCCATTTTTAATATCAGCAATACAGTGAATTTGGAAACTTGTAGAGGCCAAAATGGTGTAAGTCCATTTTGAGGTTTTGTGAGAAGTTATTCTTTTTACTGAATAGCTGAAAACAGGACAGTAATTTACAGAATTGTTAAAGAGTAACTTGCTCTTTTTGCATTAAACTTAAAAAAAAAATAGAAGTATAAATTTTGGGCTTTAGAACTATAAAAGACATTACAAATTATACTTACCAGCAGAGCCGGATTAAGGTATCTTGCCGCCCTAAGCTAATTATATTTTAGCGCCCTCACACCTGCTGTAGGCTACTCTTACGTTTATTTCCAAGGGGCTGAATGAAGCGTTAAACACTACAATATATTTCTTAGTTAGGAATATTTCAAATATCTTACTGTTTTTGGAAATAGTCTCAAGAATTGAAAACTGAGGCTATTTTTCATAGCTTGTATTAGAGTTACACCTTCAACCATTTGTAGTTTGCATGGCTTTTATAAGAAAAAAATTAACTACGTAGTTACAGAATTACAACAGTTTTATTAAGGGTACATTTAACATCATTTACACAAAGAAGACAATCAGTTAAATATCTTGTAGATTTGTTAAGACTCATGTAAAGTTCAAGCTAGATTCTTTTTCTCGCTTTAGATTGAGCAAACGTTTTAATCACCTCACTGAAATCAAGTCCTTGCAGAAAGTCACTGTCAGTGAACAAGAGGGCTACACTGGTCAGTTGCAACATTTTCGGACTTCATAAGCGACCCTCCCCCCACCACGAGAGTTTCCAGACCTGTATATACGACCGTGACTATACATAACGACATTGACATAACCATAATCAAAATGTTTGTTTTGAATGCGCAAGCGATATCGAACTTGTCTGCAATGAAAAGGGATGGAGGGGAACATGAAGGGGTGGGGTGGAGGTGGATGGAATAGATAACGTGGTCGGCAATTCCACGAAAGTCGGGAGGCGGCATAGTTCTATGAGTGCCGGCCGCTGATGACTCATAACCGGAGAAAACAGTTTGGAAAGCACTTCTATTATTTCTAAAACAGTTTACCATAATTTCTCGCAAACAGGCGCCTGTGTTCAAAATGACCTCAAAATTTGTGTCCTTGTAATTTATTACCAATTTTACATTTAGGTGTAAAATTGTATTATTTTTTAGCTAAAATTTTGCTCCCCTTAAAGTGCCGCGCCCTAGGCTACAGCCTAGTCAGCCTAATGGTTAATCCGCCTCTGCTTACCAGAGCATTCAGATTCTTAAGAAATATATTTATCACCAGATCCATTATCAGCTAGAACGCTTGGTTCACTTTCTATGGTTTTCATCAGGTGTAGGATCTATAATTTCATTCATATTGTCAAATAAAAGATCAGCCTCTAAATTTAAAAATCAGTGATGTACAGGGTGCACACTTGAAAAAACAGCAAATTTTTCAGGAACAGCGGTGTAAGTCACAGTTGCACCACTTTGACTTGCATCACTGGCAATCTATGAGGCAAGTAAGGGAGTTAGGACTTAAACCACCTTTTCACCAAATAATTTCCTATACACAGAACCCATTACTGGACTTAACTCATATTTTTTTTAAATGTGACTTTCACCACTTTGGCTTTAACTGCCTCATATCATAAGTTAAGATTTTTATTGAACTAAACTTGGACCGTATGCAGGATTTGAGCGAATAGAATCCTCTGCTATCTTTCAGACTTTTATTTCTCATCTCCTGGCTAGTGTATCAATTAAATTAAATTTTAATCAAAATCTGAAATAGTATTTCAACAACAGAACCCATGAAAACTTCAAAATATGGGAAAAATTGTAAAAATCCATCTGGCGTATCGAATTGATATCAACCAAAATCTAAATACAGTGTTCATCTTCAGGAATTGCATAATTTTCGGAAACTTGAGCTTAAATAAAAGGTCAAAACTTTGAAAAAATTGAAAAACTTGTGCCAGCTGTCAGATTTAAAGGAATATGAATGAAAACCTGATTGATGTGTTTACTTTGAAAATGTTTTTAACATCTAGGCCATCACAAACCCAAAACCAAATTCAAAATTTTTTAAAAATTGTAAAAGTATATGATTTTACAAGACAACAGCAATCTATTAGATCATCATAAGATTGTGTTATGTATATATAGCCTAATCAGCTTTGATTTGATATTCAGCATGTTTTTTGTAACCTCTCTATATGTAGTCGTAAATGATTATAAAACACATTCATCATCATCATCATCTTCGTCAAGGATTAAACCAAAAACGGTTTGTTCCGGTCCCAAGCAGATATACCAGATAGACTAGAGCTAGTCACTCCAACGCTTCTTTGGATGCTCCTGGATGCTCCACACCTCTCCATCCTTTCAGCTTGTAATTTCATAGATGTTTGAGGATGTGGCTCATCCTCGATTCATTAAGATGTTCCAACCATTTTAGCCGATGTTAGGCAATTCTATCAAATATACTCATAATATTCATCTCCTGCTGTACATCGACATTTCTTTTGTGATCTTGAAGACCATATCTTGCCACGTACGTGAGAAATCTCATTTCGGTTGCTTGAATACAACTGGCCTGTGATTTTGTTAAAAGTCCAATTTTCAGAGCCAAGGAGAAGTGTGAGGAGGGTTACCACCTTGTAAAACTTTAGGCGTGTATCATTCCTAATTGATTTTAGAGTTCTCTTGATGGTCCCATACATAAGGTTGAACTTGTGCAGCTGCTTCACTACATCATTGTTTATAATGTAAGACACAGTCCAGATATTCAAAATTACTAACCTGCTCCAGAACAGTACCATTTATAATAATTTTTGCTCATATGGGATCAGTGAATGTTCCGTCAGAGATTGGGCGAGTTGAAGAGCTGTGGTGACCACTTCGTCACTGCACGGGGTGCACTTCCCTCCCAGAAAGTCTTCTCGTGTGGGATCAGCTACATGAAAAGCAATCACCTTGGTCTGCAAAGTGGAAGTCTGTAATCCAAAATCCTTGCAGATTTGACTCAATAAATGTACAGTCGTCTGCAAGCCGCTTTCTGATTTTGACAGGATACCCTGGTTATCAGCAAATAACAATGTGTCAGCTGCAGAGTTACCAATCATAAAATGTTCTAGAAGTTCATCTGTCAACTGTGTATGACATCGTCTATATATAAGTTAAAAAGAGAAGGTATCAATGGGCACCTTTGTCCTTGTAGTCTACAATTGATCAGTCTCACAATAGGAGTTATGCTCTGTCTTCCTATCTCAATTAAGATTTTGTTTTCCACATTAAGACTTTGTATGGCTCTAATGAGGTGTTGTGGGATCACTTCCTTTGCCATCATTGCTCACAGCCTGCCCCTACTCATTCTATCAAATAAATGCCTTTCCAAAGTCCATAAAAAACACATTAAAAAGTAAAAAAAAAAATAGAAAAACAACAAACATAAATTATGAAAAACAATATATCACCTCCTCACAATATTTCTTGGCCAATGCTAAGAATCATATATGCAAAGTACTTTGCTCACAGTTTTAACAAATTAAAGTTTATTAATTTGATTTTAACTAAATATTATGTTCACAATAGTGGGTGAGTTGTGGAGTTCAGGGACCTTCCTAGTTTTTTAATTTTTATTTTTTTTAATCACAAAGTATACACAATAGTTAACACTACTAAATGCTATTAAATGACAACACTTTCATTGTTTGTTTTCTGTTTTAGAACTCGTGAAAGAATCTGATGGTGAATGCCCTGGCATCAAATCGATTCGCCTCTCTTAAATTGACAAAACGATGGACGTCATTGTCAACTGTACCTCAAACAACAACAACAACAACAACAATAATAATTGAAAAACATAACAAACATATTAACAGATAAATTTACTATATATTGTTATTAAATTTTATATTGAAACAAAATTATAAAAAACAATTCCTCTTTTATAAGATTATGATTTATTGGTTAATAAAAACAAATATTTTAATAAAGTGTTGTTAATTTGATATTATAATTAATTGATATAAATAAATATTTTCATATTCTTTGTTGGCACAATTGTTTTCATACTTCCCATCTTTTTCTGTTACCACTACTATTATTAATAATTGTCACTATCATTGTTGTAGTCATCATTGCCGTTATTGATGACATCATTATCCTTTTTGTTGGTATAGATGATGACATTGGTGTAGTCTCTATTTTTGTTAATGTCTTCAACATTATCATCATTGTCATAATCATCATCACCAACAGTAAAAACCTAAGACTATGACTAACACTTCCAATCTTAAACCATTGTTTACCGGTGAGAGTATACATACATACAAGTAAAAACCATATTTTTAAATATATTATATTAGAATATTCATATTTACTCACAATATTCTTGTATATATTTTTATATTATTATTAATAATAAATAAAACTTTCTTACAAGAATATATATTTTGTATTTTTTTAATATTGGAATGTTTTGATAGTATAAACTATCATCATCAGAAATTACAATTTAATAAATTTATATGTCAGAAAAGTTTTATTATTATTAATAATACAAATAAAATATTTTAAACAGAATTAACACTGTTGCACACCACTATAGAAAAATTATTCCGATTAGCACTTTCAAGCTTCACAGCTCATCATCAGATTGGAAATGATCGGAAATGTTCTAAAATATTTTAGAATAATAATATTTTGGAATAAGTTGTTCAGCCAGTGATATGGTTATGTAGTTATAGCATTGTGGCTCTACTTGGAAAGTTGAGCATCACATGCATGAATACACAGACAATGGTGGATAACCACATAGCAGCTCAGTGGCATTAATTGTTAATTAGGAAAGCGCCATAAAAATTGTTCATCATTTATTAAAACCACAAAATCATATCCACTAATTATTAGGCTACAATTTCCCAACATCAGATACTGAATTTAATTAAAATTGAATAAAAATTCACTTAAACAAGTCTACCAGCTCTGGCAAAGCAATCTTGAAACCAGCTGATTAAAAAAAATCTCACTAATATAATACAGCATATTTAAACACTTGTAACTGAAACAGTGGTGTAGCCTAGAGGGGGTTACAAACCTCCTATTGCTATGTAACGTCTGTAAAGGTAGTAAAGGGTTAGGGTACGTAAACCCTCCTTATACGTAAAGACCTAAGGCAAGTAGTTATACGAGGTCTGACAATTAAGTTTGCGAACTCGTACATTTAGCACTGAGGGCAGGACTACACGTTATTACTTCCATGTTCCATAAGGAAATGGAAGTATGGTCATGGCAAAAAAGATCGTGTTCGAGATAACTGCTGATTCTGATTTTACTACCCTCAAAACATGAAGAAAAGTCATTTTCGGAAAGTTTCTGTGTGTCTGCGTGTAGAATTTTTTCTATGGCGAATCGCAAATTCAAACAGAATCAAATAATTTTTTGCATACATGCCTGAGTTTTAGACTCAAGGCCTATTGATTTTGGTGAAGATCAGTTAAGAGAAAGGGGTAGTTTACCTGCAACATTTTATGTTTTAACAAGGGTAATTTTTTCTATGACGAACGATAACTCCCGCACATTCAAACAGAGTCAAATAATTTTTGCATACGTTCCTGAATTGTAAAGGACTCGAGGCCTATTGATTTTGGTGGAGATCAGTTACGGGGAAAGGGTAGTTTACCTGCAACGTTTCATGTTTTAACAAGAGTAAAGTACTTAATTTTGATAAATAAAGTATCCTGATAAGAAGATCATACTAATCCACTGTAGAAACGTAGATGAAATATCTATAAATGAAGAGGCTAGTTGAACGGGGTGGGGGTAATTTTCTATAAATGAGAATTATAGTTGATGGGGAGGGGATAATTTTTTATATGTGTACTATGTTATCAGCAACAAAGAAGTAGTTTGTTGTTAAAATTCCTTCCCGGGTTGTTTGGCCATAGTCCAATATTTTCTGCAAAACCAGACATTTCGGCAGTGCCATCGACTACCATCATCAGTGAAAATCGAGTGCGATAACATGAGGTGGTATCCGTTAGTGACCACAGTACTGTGGTTAAGGCTGAAGCGATAAGTAGAAAGAAGTAGTTTCTATGGAAATATTTCATTTCAAAAATTATTTTAAATATAAATCTTAGAACATGGAAGTCATGTACTAATACTTACTTCAGTGTCTCACAGCAGTATTCCTGTTGACACTTGGCGGATTTGTGCTGAGTGCATCCATTGTTGTTTGTGTTTGTGTGCGTTTGCTGTTGTGAAAATGTCTGAGCTAGAATTAGAGCAATGAAAAAACATCTTTCTGGCGAAACTGGGCAAGAGTGGAAGTGAAATACGGGAAATGTTAGCGTGCATGACGAGAATGCCATGAAGAAAACAGTAGTGTACAAATGGATTAAACGGTTTTCTGAGGAGAGGGAACAAGTGACTGATGAAGAAAGGGTAGGGTGGCCAGTAACGAGCCGAATGATGAAAACATTGCCAAAATTTGTCAAATTGTGTGTGCAAATCGGCGACTGACCATGAGATCCATAGCAGACCAAGTGAACATTTTAATGAAGACCTCGTCATGCGCAAGGTGTGTGCCAAAATGGTCCTAAATGAGTTCACCAATGGATGAAAGCAAAGTAGGGTTGAAGTGTGCACAGACCAGTGGCGGCGCTACGGATGGGCCAGGGTGGGCCCGGGCCCACCCAAAATTTTCTTGGCTTACCCTCTGGCCCACCCAGATAAGACGGAGAAATTTCAGAGGTCAAAGTCAAACTATCTTTTATAAAATTCAACAAGAATATGTTTTCCACGTGTTTAGAATGAAACTAAAAGATCTTTAGAATGGAAACATGAAACAAACAACCGTCAGAATGTACACAAACTGTCGGTCGGTCAGTCTTGGTTTCTCGGTCTGCGGTCGTACCGTACTTTCGTTTTCGTTAAGTCAACGATTTTATTTTTGTGTCTGGTGTGCATAAGCAGAGTTAACGTGTTTAACTGGCAATTTTAATTTAATACGGACAGCAGTTTTTCTCATGGTCGATTCATTCTTTCGGTTGTTATGTTATGTACTTTTTAATACGTTTGAGATTAGTTTGCATATAAACAATAAAAGGTCTCATGACATTGGTCTGTGTTTCTTTGACCATTTGCATAGAATATTGAAGTGAAAATTGAAAGTGAATGTGGAAAAGTGACAATAAAATTGGCAAAACGTCCGAGCACTTCGGACTACTTCGTTTAGAACGAAACTAAAAGATCTTGGCGAGTGTAGGCGGAAACATGAAACACAACCAGTCAGAGTGTACACAAACTGTTGATCAGTCAGTCTTGGTTTCTCAGACTGTGGTCGTACTTTTGTTTTCGTTAAGTCAACGATTTTATTTTTGTGTCTGTGGTTTTGTGGTTTGCATAAGCAGAGTTAACGTGTTTAACTGCCAATTTTATTTAAATATGGACAGCAGTTTGTCTCATGTTTGATTCATTCTTTCGGTTTTTATGTTATGTACGTTTCAATACGTTTGAGGTTAATTTGCATATAAACAATAAAAGGTCTCATGACAGTAATTTGTGTTTCGTGTTTGACCGTTTGTGTAGAATACTGTGCGTCTTATTGAAAGTGAATGTGGAAAAGTGACAATAAAAATGGCAAAACGTCCTAGCATTTCGGACTACTTCATTCTGCAACAAAAGATGGTTAAACCAAATGAAGAGGACATTACAACACCTGCAACTGCTGAGGTTAGTTTTCAGGATCCCGAAACTGCACCTGAAAAAATTGTGTTCGATGATGATGATATGGAAGTAGGGAAAGAAGGAAAACAGTAAGAAAATGAAGAAGAACTCTGTGAAAATAAAGGTACTGATTTATTTTTTATTCCTAGCAGTAGCACCAGCAGCACTAATCCATCTGGTTCAATTAGTGATATAGCTACGAAACCTACTGATGAACCAAAACAACCACTATTACGACATTTTCCTTTCCGCCAATTTGGAGATAGAAAAAGGAATTTCCAGCCAGGTTGGTACAAAATCCACCAATGGCTTGAATACAGTATTATAAATTATGCTGCATTTTGTTTTGCCTGTCGATTTTTTCGTCCCCAAACTCAAGGCACAAAAAGTGAATTGCTTAGTTTTGTAAATGAAGGTTACACTAATTGGAAAAGAGCAACAGAATATAATTCCGGTTTTAAGCAGCATGAGAACAGCTCATCCCACAAACATTCTTTAGTTGCTTGGGAGTCTTTCAAAAATTTAAAAAGCAAGTTTGGGGAGGAAGCATCAATTGCTGCTATGCTAGATGAAACGTATGCTCTTGCAGTTCAAGAAAATAGAGGATACATTGCAACAATTGCTAATGTACTTCGATTCACAGCCCTACAAGGAATAGCTCAAAGAGGTCATGATGAATCGAAACAGAGTGAAAACAAGGGAAATATTTTAGAATTAATGGAACTTATAGGGAAAAAAGATCCAACTGTTAAAAAAAGCTTAAATATAAAAGCGAAAAATACACTCATCATGGTATTCAAAATGAAATTCTTAGCACCATGAGCAATATTGTGCTAGAACATAATTATAACAGATGAAGTAAAAAAAGCTCAGTATTTTGCTCTAATGGCTGACGAGTCAAAAGATTGTTCAAAAACTGAGCAGTTATCAACAATGATTTGTTACTATTTAGATGGGAATATATATGAAAGATTTCTAGGCTTTGAACCTGCAAAAAAATTGGATGCTTCTGTATTAATTTGTATTAATCAAAAACTAGCAAACTGTGGATTTGATTTAAACTACTGTGTTGCGCAAACGTATGATGGAGCTGCAGTCATGGGTGGCTCTTGTGCAGGTGTTCAAGCTCTTTTAAGCAGGGGATTTCCACAAGCCATCTACACACACTGTATGAACCATAAATTGAATCTCGTTATAGTGGCAACATGTAGAAGGATCAAGTCAGCTACAGATTTTTTTATGACACTGCAAGGACTGTATGTTTTCATGAGTGGGTCGGCAGTCCATCATACACAGTTTATAGATATACAAATGAAAATGAAGATAGGAAAAGTGGAATTGAAAAAGTTAAGTGACACCCGATGGGCCTGTCAGTACGCTACATGCCAAGTTGAACTTTTCTTTTATTTTTCATTTATGCCTATTCACACGTTTGTTGAAACAATGCAAGTCACTGTCTGATTTCCTCCAGGGCAAAGATTGTGATGTTGTTGCTGGGATCAATTTGGTCGAAACTACAAGGGATCTTTTCAACCAAATGTGTGAATCTGATACAGGTTTCACTTCTGTGCGGAAAGAAAGTGTAGATGTAGCAACAAAAATAGACACTGATATTCCCACAGATTCCTCTACTCTTGGCAGAATTCGAAAGTTACCAAAACATCTTGTGGAATATGTTTGTGATATGCCAAATACAGCTTGAAACCTGTACACCCAACTGATTTCAAGTCTGTAGTATTTGATGAAATTCTACATATCATAGATAGCGAACTTGAGAGACGTTTTATTTCAAACTGCAATAATTAAAGGAATCACTTGTCTGAATTCCAAAAGTAAAATGTTCCTGAATAAAGAAATGTTAATGCCGTTGGCACAAAATTATTCATGCAACACTGATTAGTTGGAGGCAGAAATAAAAATATTAAAAAATCTCATCCTAAGGCATGAACAACAAACCGGAGTGGAGACTGTGAATCTACTTTGATTGATCAAGTTATTAGAGCAATACAAACTAGCGTTCAATGACTTGTACAAATTGACTCAAATAGCAGTGACTATTCCAGCTTCTTCTGCATCATGTGAGAGAACATTTTCGTGTATGCAACATGTTAAGAGTTATTTACAAAATTCGATGTCTGATGAATGTCTTAGCTATTTGTCTGTGCTTTCAATAAAAAGGACTTTGACCAAGAACATTGACTTGAAAAGAGTCATTGATGATTTTGCCATTAATCAAAACAATAGAAGAATTAATCTGTTTTAAAAGTAACTAAAAGCCTGTTTACTATTTTGCATTCATAGTATTTTATTTTGCTTAATATTTCAGCTATTCAGTTTTGGCCTATCAATTATCATCTTTATTTGTCAGCGCTGATTTAGACATTGTACAGTTAAGATATTGTCATTTTGTACAAATAAAATACACATATACAGTACTTAAATATATACAGTAACTACATTCACACAACACAAACATATAAATTCAGTTGGAATTACAGTGAAAATTTGGTTCTCTGTCATTGATAAAACTATTTTAAACTCCAAATTTATACCAGCGAACTCAAGGTTAGGCCCAACCATTTTATAACCCATGTGACCTATGCTAGAGCCGCCACTGGCACAGACCTGTTGGAGAGGCAAGACGATGGTTGGGCTGAATAATCACAGGTGATCAAATCACCTAGATCTTTGTGTATGACCCTGAAACAAAGCGACAAAGTGCCCAATGGAAGTTGCCTGATTCTCCACGACTGAAAAAGTTCTGTCAATCAAAATCAAAAATCAAAACATTGTTGATAACCTTTTTTGGTATCCGAGGGATTGTTCACTATGTATTTGTACCACCAGGAGAAACAGTTAACCGAATGTACTATATGGGAGTGCTACAAAGGTTCCATGAAAAAGTGAGATCCAAACGACCAGAACTTTTCACTAACAACTAATAGTTCATCCATCACAACAATGCACCTGCACACATGGCACTGTCTGTATAGGAGTTTTTGGCCATGAAACAAATAACTTTGGTAGACCACCCGCCATACTCACCTGACCTTTCCCCCAATGACTTCTTTCTTTTCCCAAAGATCAAAGAAGTTTTGAAAGGAAGACATTTTGATGACATTGAGGACATCAAGGCTAATACAGTGGTAGCTCTGAAGGCCATTCCAGAAAAAGAATTCCAAAATTGCTTCGAAGGGTGGAATAGGCGCTGGCATCATTTATAACTTCCCAAGGGGAGCAGTTTGAAGGTGACCACAGCAGTAAGGTATGTAGCATATTTTCTAGGATGAGTTCACAAACTCAATTGTCAGACCTCGTATATAATTAGTGGCTGTGATACACAGTATATAAGCATAGTACAGTACGTATAGTAGGATGACCAGACATCCCGTGTTTAATGGGATTGTCTCTATTTTTCCTGCTATTTCTCCTGTTGTCTTCTTCTTCTTCTTCACCACTTCAGGCATTATGTCATAGACCTGTTGTGCCCTCCGGCCGTGATAGAACTCACACCCCACCCCAGCCAGAGAGATATTAGCCAACCTTTTAACCAACGCCCGGGGGTAAGCCGTGCGGTGGGGGGGGGGGAGTGTTGCTTATGTGTGTAGTATATATTGTGTGCCCTTGTTACTTATCTGGCCCGGGTATGCCAGAGAAGACGTACATGCGGGTGGACGAGCAAATCGAGCCATGACCTTGACTCGATCTCACCATATCGGCAGCACAGCAACGCTCTGATTATGAGTCAGAGACACTGCCCCTGTGCCAGCTCACCCACTTTATCCCGTTGTCCTGAAAAAAAATTAAAGATACAGAGAATGTCCTGTTTTTTTTTTCAAGAATCATTAAACTTTCCAAAAATTTTTAAAATCTGCACAGAAGTAGATTTTGAATCAATTACAATATTTAACACTCAATTATGTCAACCTGCAGTGTGTTTGTAGTAGGCTACTAGTTACAGCAGATATTGAATCTCACACAGCATCAATCTTACATCATCTATTTCGATAGCTAGTTGATCCAGGATTCTCACCAACATTAACTCTATGGATAAACCTCAATCTTATTAACATTGTTTTAGAAATTTATAAAATTCATATTGTTTAATTTTGTTTCTATTTGTATCGGCCATCTGAGGACCACATGCCAATTTAAATTCTTTATTCCTTGTTCTTTTCTTTTTCTCCAATATTCTTTCATCTTTTCACTATGTCTCTTCTTCCTGTCTTCAGTCCACTTTAAACCTGCGTTTTTCTCTCTTCTACCCTGGACTCCTTCCATTTTTAACACTTTTGCCCAAAAAACTTCTCTTTCAGTTGCTTCTTCTGTGTTTATATATTTTTTTTTCTAAATCCTTTTGGACTTCTTTAATCATCTTGATGTCGACTTCTTCCCAACAGATATTTGAAGATCTGTTTTGTTAACCTATTGTCGTCCATTAATGTCCAACAAAAAATAATAGTCTTCTTTTCTCATTGTTTCTGTTATACTTTCTATACTTTGATATATTTCATTATTACTTCTTAATTTTCAACCTTCTGAAGTTTTTTGTGGGCCTAATATTTTCCTAATAATTCGTCTTTCCAATATTTCTAGTTTGTCTAAATTATAATTCAATGCTAGACATTCACTAACATATAGGCATTCTGGCCTCACTACTGTACTGTAATACCTTATTTTTGCATTTTTAGATATACACTTTTTATTGTAAATATCTTTAGTTATACCATATTCTCTTTCCATTGTAATAATCCTTTCTTCTATAGCAGATTTTTCTAAACCATTCTCTTGAATTATTCCCCCGGATACTTAAATTTTCTAACCCTCTCTATTCGACCAATATCTGTTAGCAGGAATTTTGGCGCATTTTTAATGTTCGTGAGAAATTTGTTTTTTTTTCTGAAGAAATTCTTAAGCCTGTTCTACTGGCTACGTCCTCTACAAAATTAACTTGTGTTACTGCAGATGTCAGATGTTCAGAAAGTATAGCAAAGTCATCTGCGAATGTCAAACAGTTTATTTCAATATGTTTGTTCCTTCTTCCCAACATGATTGGTGATATTTTGCATTCCTTTAATTTTTCATTCCAAATTCTCACTACTTTCTCTAGGACACAGTTGGAAAGAACTGGGGATAACCATGACCCTGTCTTACACCTGCATTTATATTGAATGGTTGAAATATTTCACCCATGAATTTTATTTTTGAGACTGTGTCCATAAGGGTTTCACGGATTAGATTTGTCAATTTAGATTTAACACCAAATATTGTTAAATTTTTATTATAAATACTGTTCATTTCTTTCTTGTAAGTATTAATTATTTTATTAAACAGTGTTAATTGTTAATTTCAACTTCAAGCAGAAACTATTATTTATCCAGTTGGTGTAGGAACAGTTGAAAAGTGAACAGTGTGGTGATGGGAAGACTGGCAAGAGGGGGAAAGAAATTGTAGTCGTTGTCGTCCTTCACAGCCTAGGCTAGTAGTCTGTTCCAGTCTCAATGGAAGTCATCCAACCATCACTTATGGGGTCTTCGCACACTTCTCTTCTCCCTTGGATGATAGTCAAGGGCTCTTCTTGAAAATCTAGTTGGATTCATTCTCTCTATGTGTAACCGCCACTCCATTTTGTACCGGGAGATTTTCTCATTTAAGCTTTCAGCTATGGCTAGTCCATTATATAATATGATCATTTCTTATAATATCTCTCCTGGTACAACTCTTTACAACCCTCAAAAACCTCATTTCCACTCCTTGTATTCTAGAAAAATCTTTGGCCTTTCTAATCCAAGTCTCACTACCATACAGTAGTTGAACTATGGCCATTACATTATAATATTTCAATTGACTCTCTTTCCTTGTTTTCTTCTTTAAATGTTTAATGATACAGCCACAAAGTGACTGGAAGAGACTAATTTTGCTTTCAACCTCCTTATCATCTTGGAATGTGATGCTACACCCTAGGTACTTAAAATATGGCACCTGTTCTATTGGTGAGACCTGAATAACAATCTTTGTTCTAATATAATTTGCCCCAGAAAAAGCCATAACTTTTGTTTTGGATAAGGAAATTGTTTGACTGTATTTGCCAAAGTGTCAATAAGATAAAACAATTACCTTATCTTTTAGGTGGGGAAAGAAGTAAATGTCTCATTTTTTCAAATTTCAAATGTGGTCAGCCTACAGTATAGCATAGTAGGTAGTTGTGTAGCCTTCCTCCTTATCATCCCTGTGGTAGGTTACAGTATAACAACTGGTGAACTGCCTCCCTCCTTATCATTGACAAATCAATAAATTATCACCATAGAAAGATCCTGGGTTTACAATCACCATGGAAAATTCTTGGCTATACTACTGAACTGAAGACACCCTATATATACCTATCCCAGTTCTCAAAATCCCTCTATCAAAGGCATGTATATACTCTTACCATTCTTAGTTCAATCTTGATGTAAACAAAACCACGTGGCAAATCTGAAACGTTCTTCGTCAGAGGTGTTGACACAGTAATGTATTATTCATGTGCAGAATGTCTGTATAGTCATGTGAGAGTTATCTTGCCACTTAAATCGGGGCATGTCGTTTTAATACTTCCTCCTTACCACTGTATGTAAGGAATATGAATCATATTGATTTAATATGGAGCCAGTTGAAAGGATATGTTGTCCATCACAACACAACATTAGCTGCTTGATATAAAACAATTTATTGAGAAGGCGGTAAATGAAACAACGGCAGATAAAATGGAGTCATTGTATGCAGCATATAATCCCGGAAGATGATAAGCTATGGCAACTGACCCACATTACCGTCGTCGTTGTGGACAATGGACAATCTTATCAATAACATTGACTCAAGTGATGATACTAGTTCAAACACAGATATAAAAGGCACTGAATTACTCTCTAAGAGCAACTGATAGTACTCAGTACGCTGGTAATTATCACAGCTTCTATTCTCATTTTAAATAAACTTTGCTTTTTTGTTTGTTGTGATATTTAAACGGTTACTACAAAAGGCCATTAACTGGTGTTATAAAATATTTCACTGTCGGTCTGACACTGTCACACAAATTTCACTTTGGTCAGGACAAATTATTACAATTTACATGTGTTTATACAGTATCAATATTATAAATACCCTGTCTGTACTCCTTCTGTCAGAGTGACATGCCTCTAATTCAAGTAGCAAATAGTGTTTCAGATGTGCCATGCCTGTTTGTTTACATCAGGATTAAGCTAAGAACGGAAACAGTATACGTACTCCAGGTTCTGAGTTTCTATAGTGTTCCTGATTGTCTCCTTTGAAAAATGCTTCAATCTTCTTTCTTCCTTCATCCCAGAGGTTTCCACTGGCCCATCAACGTTCTGGTATTCTAAGTACTTGACCAAACCACTTTCACTGTTGCCTCTAGTTTAATCTTTTATGACAAGCTCTCTTGTAACCACAAACTTAGTGACCACAAACTTCCCTGAACTTATGTTAGTTACAGTTTAGAACAGCAATTTCCAGCTGGTAGCATGGAGGCCGCACGATGCCAAAAACAGCTTTTTAATAATTACTCTATTTACTTTAATAAGTAAATGAATAATAAAAATTTTAACTAACAATGGTCTTGTGAGAGAAACCTATAAAAAAATGTTTCATTCATTGACTAATGAATGAACAGTATACTTCACTTTGTTTATTGGAAAGTATATTTGCGATAGTCCTCTTTAATTTTCATCAAATTACAAGACCCAGTCTATTTCCTTCCATCCTTTGGCTAGATGAAACAGACATGCATTTCTAAAGTTTTGTCCTTGAGTCACATCTGTTATTCAGAGATCGTGTAAGAGTTTTCAATTAGAATTTTGTCATCCCTTCTTGCAGACCAGGCTAGAAAAGAGGTCGGATTTCTTTAAGCTGCTACGTAATGAATGATTTCCAAATTTATTAACAGAAAATGACATCAATTATTGGAAGAACGTACACATGTAAGCGAGTTCGTCACAATGGCGTTAATCAAGAACCACATCACAGTCACAGGTTCTTCTCTGCCTCACCTACTGAGATTAGCAACAATTCAGCTCAATGTGGACAGCCCTACTTCAGTGGCTGCAGCAGAGCAACCTTAGTTTACATATCAAAGATTTTGTGTAAATATAAAATGTTTAATGTAAAATGTTTAATGTTTAATATAAAATGTTTATTAAAGGAATGCAAAATATCACCAATCATGTTGGGAAGAAGGAACAAAGGTATTGAAATAAACTGTTTGGCATTCGCAGATGACTTTGCTATACTTTCTGAACATCTGACATCTGCAGTAACACAAGTTAATTTTTTAGAGGACATAGCCAGTAGAACAGGCTTAAGAATTTCGCCAGAAAAAAAAAACAAATTTCTCACAAACATTAAAAACGTGCCAAAATTCTTGGTAACAGATATTGGTCAAATAGAAAAGGTTCCAAAATTTAAGTATTTAGGAGAGATAATTCAAGAGAATGGCTTGGGAAAATCTGCTATAGAAGAAAGGATTCATAAGATGGAACAGGCATATGGTATAACTAAAGATATTTACAATAAAAAGTGCATATCTAAAAATGCTAAAAATAAGGCATTACAGTACAGTAGTGAAGCCAGAATGCCTATATGCAAGTAAATGTCTAGCATTGAATTATAATTTAGACAAATTAGAAATTTTGGAAAGACCAATTATTATGAAAATATTAGGCCCACTAAAAACTTCAGAAGGTTGGAAATTAAGAAGTAATGATGAAATATATCAAAGTATAGAAAGTATAACAGAAACAATGAGAAAAAGAAGACTATTATTTTTTGGACATTTATATAGAATGGACGACAGTAGGTTGACAAAGCAAATCTTCAAATATCTATGGGGTAAGAAGTCAACATCAAGTTGGATTAAAGAAGTCCAAAAGGATTTAGAAAAAAATAATATACACGCAGAAGAAGCAATTGAAGGAGAAGTTTTTTTGGGCATAAGTGTTAAAAATGGAGGGAGTCCAGGGTAGGAGAGAGAAAACCCCAGGTTCAAAGTGGACTGAAGACAGGAAGAAGAGACACAGTGAGAAGATGAAAGAATATTGGAAAAAAATGAAAGAACAAAGAGTAAAGAACTGAAATTGGCATGTGGTCCCTAGATGGCCGATACGGAAAAAAAAAGTCGAATGTCTTTCTTATAGCTTTATTATTATACTGACATAATAAAGATTGTACCATTAAACATATGTAGTAAGATATGTTAAATGTGTAAATTACCTCTTTTTACTTATTTACAATTAATTACTGTGTTTTTATTTTTACATTATTTGTTAAATATTTATCACTTATTATGCACCCACTTAAGTTCCCAAGTTTAAGTGGAGTCCTCAGGTGCTTTCAAATTGGCAACCACTGGTCTAAAGACTCAAGCATGTCTGCTCAGCAGTGGCGTATGCAGGGGGGGCCTCAAGCCCCCCACTGCAAAAATGTAATATGCACTTCCTTAATTTACTTAGGCTCTCGTTTAAAATTACAAAATTGCATATTTAGGCCGATTTGGACGGGAATATAAGTATGCGTACTAACAAAATAAGTAGTTTATAATAACAATTATTACTTCAGTTATAATTTATAGTTCATTGAGCGGGTTATTACGCTGAATGTAACGTTCACTAAGCTACCTGTTTTCCTTCTCCCTCGCTCTTATTTGACGGTGCCTCACCTACCAGTGTACCCTAAGAATTTTTACTTAAGTATTAAATAATATTTTTATGAAACTTAAATAAGTACATAAACCTTTTTCATAAAAATATTATTTAATACTTAAGTTAAATTCAGCACTTTTTTGCAGATATCAGTCGATAAGTAAAACGATAATTTTAATAGTGTTCCTAATTTCATATCTTGAATAATGCTGCTGTAATAATGAAAAAAATTACTTTAAAAACACTTTACATTTATACGAAAATTTTGGATAATTTTTTTTTTATGTTTTGGATAAGTCCCCCAATCATGAATAATACATTTTTAATAATGTTAAACCTACTGAAAATAATACGCCTACTAATAAATTGTAACCATTAACTGGCTATGTACTCTTATATTACACTATAAGTTGTAGAAGAGTAGTCTAATATATGGACTGCTGATGTTCAAGCCCCCCCCCCAGACTGATTTCTGCGTATGCCACTGCTGCACAGTAATCTATTTCAACAGTAGTCGGTCTCATTACAGAGTCCAATTTAGAGTAAATTCCTCAGAGCCACAGGTGAGTATCAGTCCAACCAATATATTTTTATTACATTAAACAAAAATTCAAATGCAGTGAATTGAAGAATGGATTTCACAAAACTCAATTTGAAACAGTACTGTTATATAGCAACAAAATATATAATATCAGTAGCATGAGATCATAAGAAAATAGTAAAAATAAGGAAAGCAGTAATTATTACGGACATGACAAAGACAGAGATAAGTATAATGGAGAGGATAGAACTCAGGCACACATTAAGAATGGAATACGTACATATATACATCTATTATTCATTTGTAAGTAACTCGCTGAGTTTCCTGCACGTCTCCCATGTAATATCTTCAAATAAATACATTGCAAGTAGGTTTATTTTTACCTGACGCACATTTCACAGAAATTATTCTATATCTTCAGAGGTTTGTTTGAACTGTAATTGGATTTTTTTGCTTACAATCCAATTACAATTTTTTTATCATAATTTATCATTGATCATCCTACTTTTATCATAAGTAAATCAGCGAAACATCCAATTACAATTCAAACAAACCTCTAAAGATACAGAATAATTTCTGTGAAACGTGCGTCAGGTGAAAATAAACCTACTTGCAGTATATTTATTTGAAGATATTATATATACATCTACACAAACAAAATTGTGGCAAATATTGTAATGCATATCTGAGGAAAGGAAAAAAAAGAAGAAAACCAAAAAGAAGCTGAAGAGATGGGAAATTTGTACAATAACCACTTGTTTACAGCTGGGTAGAGCTTCTTTGAAATAATATTTGCTGTTTCACATGGAGTAATTCTGCGATAAATTAAACTAAACCTGCCAGAGTGTTGATGATGTAATAAATTAACAATAATTTGATGTACACCGACATTAACCAAAAATTTGGATAATACAGTACTACTAAATTTCTTTGCAAAAACAGATGTATGGAGAAAAATGAAATGTTTAAGAAGATGTCAGGTATAGTTGGCTCGGCTGGTTGTAAAAATTTTCAACTAATTTCAAATAATCACTTTACAAAGAAATGTGTTCAAAGAATGAGAAAAGTTAAATAAATACCGGTATATATATTTAAATAGTTATAACTACCTTGAATAGTTTATTTAAATTATTCAAAATTTTTTTTATAAGAACTTTTTTTTTTTTTATTTAGATTCCAAAATAAATTTTACACAAAGGAGGGAAAAGATAGACTTATTGTTGCTAGTTATGTTTCACTTGAAGGTCCCGCAAAGAGGCTGGGTCTCATAATAAATGAAAGCAAAACAAAATACATGGTCACAGGACAGGAGGCTAGAGAAGGAGAGCACATCCAAATTGGCATCTATTCCTTCGAAAAAGTCAACAACTTTGTTTATTTAGGATGCCAAGTTAACGCCGATGTGGAAACAACAGACGAAATAAAGCGAAGAATCACCTCAGCTAATAGGTGCTTCTTTGGTATCAGACCCCTGTTCCAAAGCAGAATAATTGCCAGGATCATCAAGCTGCTTTTGTATAAAACACTGATCCGCCCAGTTCTCACCTATGGTTCTGAGACCTGGACCATTTCTAGAAAGTCTGAGTCAAGCCTGCTGGTTCATGAATGGAAAATCCTCCACAGCATATTTGGTCCAATATGTGTAGGAGGTGAATGGAGGAAAAGAACCAACCAAAGAACAGAACACTCTTCTGAATGAACCAGATATTGTGAAAATTATAAAACTTGGTAGGCTGGACACGTGATCAGAATGGGGGAGAATGAAATACTAAGAAGGGCACTCACAGAACAGATCTGTGGCACCAGGAGAGTTGGTAGACCCAAACTACGTTGGAAAGACGGTGTGAACTATGATATGCGCCATATCCTTGGGACCCGGAACTGGAGAGCAGCTGCACTTGACCGGGGACAACTGGGGGAGGCTGTTAAAGGAGGCCTTGGCTCAGTAATGGGTTGTTGCGCCGCTGAAGAAGAAGAAGTTATGTTTCACTTGAGTCATTTTCTAGAAAACCCAAGTTTACAAAATACCAAGATGCGCACCAGAAAGGAACACAGTTGTAAAAATGTGTAGCCATTTTGTAAGATTCCAAAAAGTTTGCTGTGCATCATACAAATATAAACGAATGATTGCCTGTAAAAGAAATTTCTGCAGTTGGAGTTGAAATACAAGATACAGTAGCTCAAAACCCTGGAAGTATTATCAATCTATAATTATTACCTTTCAGACATCCTGTATAACTTAGGTTTCAGTTCAGTCAGCCAGTTATGGGATTATTTTCCAATAATTAAATGTTAATTCTTGGATTTCGTTGTCTATGACGTGTCCGTTACTTAACTAAATATAATTATTTCACTACCGACTCGGAACACAAAGTTTTTTATGGGTAAACACGTAAATGTTTTACCTTATAGCCTAAACCGGTTTTCGCTTTTAAAAAGCTTCTTCAGAGGCTGCAGCTGGGAGCACTGTCCGTCTTGTTGTTTATGATGGTATCGAGTTTTGAAAGAACGATATTGTGTGTGTGTAGGGTGTGATGTGTTCGAATAATGCGTGTGATTTGAATTGTGTCTGTTCGTTTAGGATGTCGTTTTTATGTGTTTTCGAGTGTTTGTGTATTTCCAATTGTTCTAGAGTGTCTAGTTTTCAGCCTTTTGTGTATATATGTAGAATGTCCATGTTATTGTCGATGTTTTTGTATGTGTGGTTTGGTTCAATGAGGTGGTTTGCAAAGCTGGATTCTACACACACACACACACACACACACACACACACACAGTATTCTATTGCAAAGGTGGATTCTGTGCACTACACTCCACTACAGAATCCACCTTTCCAAACCACCTCATTGAAGCAAACCACACATACAAAAACATTGACAATAACATGGACATTCTACACATAGACACAAAAGGCCGAAAACTAGACATTCTAGAACAATTGGAAATATACAAACACACGAAAACACATAAAAACGACATCCTAAACGAACAGACACAATTCAAATCTCACGCATTATTCGAACACACCACACCCCACACACACACAATATCAATCTTTCAAAACTTGATACCGTTGCCAACAACAAGATGGACAGTGCTCCCAGCGGCATACTCTGAAAAAGCTCTTTAAAAGCAAAAACCGGTTAAGGCTATAAGGTAAAACTTTTACGTTTTCACCTATAAAAAACTTTGTGTTCCGAGTCGGTAGTGAAGTAATTATATTTAGTTAAGTAAATACAACGAAGCCATGTTATTTAGTTAGTTAGCCATGGACAACAAAATCCAAGAATAAAATTGCATTGTTCTAAGACCAGAACAGTGTAAAGTGTTCTACATTGTTCAAGGAGTTAGAGACATTTGTGTATTAGAGCAAGATTGACATGTAAATGTGAGGAAGAGAAGCCGATTGAAGTGAGATTGAGCAGAGCAAATAGGTATGCTGTGAAGATTACTCATTTACTAAGGGCAAACCAGTTGTTTAGAAGCACAAAAGTAGAAATTTATAAAATCTATATTCAGACTGACAATACTGCATGGACATGAATTGTGTTATGAATAAAAATACATAGGAAACAATAGTTGATGGGAAAGAATGATGACTAGGGTAATATTGGGGGGGGGGCATGAAAGTTGAAGGTGGAAATGCTAGGAGAACAACAGATGAGCATCTGTGGTGAATCACCAATAGACACAGTTATAAGGGTGAGGAGATTGCAGTGACTAAAATATTGATTTCTGAAGAAGCACCATGACTAGAGCTGAATGTGGTAGGGCCCAACGTTTCTGCTAGTACACTTACAACAGCACAGCTAACTGCCCATTCATTCAACATCTGTAACATAAACAAACACACGCACACACACACACACACACACACACACACACACACACACACACACACACACACACACACACAGTATTCTATTGCACGTTACTCACTTTGAATCTTTTTTGGTACCCTTTTGTTTATAGAGTCTACATTTTTTTTTTCATTCGTGTTTTTTTTTGTTTTTCATGACCTTCATGAAAATTTTGAATTAGAGATTTGAATGTTTGCACTTTTAAACCATGGCAACGACTTTTAGTTGTGGTACCATCTTTGAACAGACCTCCCTCATATTTCAGGGTTTTAAAGTTAATTTTTTAATAAAATGTAAAGACTATTATTTTGTAGGACTACTAACTGCAGTTATGTTTGTTATTCATTTATAAGTACATTATATTATCTATCATTATTCTAAGTGATTAAACCTTTCTGTATAAAAATGAATGTTACTAACTATTTAAATAATTCTGATGTGGAACACAATTATTTCAGATAAGAATTATTAAATTTTTATCTTGCTGCCTAAACTATCTTTCATTCATTACAAGCTTCATCAGAGGCTGCCGCTAAGAGAACTGTCTATCCCAGTTTTGGTGATGCAGTAGCGGTAGCCTCTGATGAAGCTCATAACAAGCAAAAACTAGTTTAGGCAGCAAATGCAAAAATTTAATAATCCTTATCTAAAATAATTGTGTTCCACATTGTAATTATTTTATACAGTTATTGACAACATTGGACATGGGAGTAGCCAGCGAGGGGCAGGGGGGCCCCTAAATTTGAAAATTTCCCAGGAGGGCGCTGAATTTTAGGCCGCTATACGTTATAAATATATCCCAACTCGGACATACTAGCGCCACCTAAAGCTACCGAAGGTAACTACTACCTACTCCTAGTTCCTTCGGGGTCTGCTAGATGACGTTCACTGTGCAGTTATACACCACTCGAATGTTTTCGACATCTCCACTGGGGCACTGTAGGTACAAGACCATTGCAAAGATTGTGCTGGAAGTTTATATTATGCACTTCAATTTTACGGGTCAAAAGACGTTAAAAAATCATGTGCGTATTCTATATTGGCGGACGAGACAGCTGATATATCAGGAAAGGAACAGTTATCTATCAGAGTAAGATTTTTTGATGAAGAAAAAATGATGGTATGTGAAGAATTTCTCGGATTTGAAGAATAAAAAGCTATGGATGCTAAAACAATAGCGGATACAATCGACAAATTTCTAGAAAGAGAAGAACTAAATCCACAAAAATGTGTCGGACAAGGATACAATGGCTGTGCGACTATGGCAGGGAAAGATGGTGGTGTGCAAAAAATAATAAGAGAAAAATACAGGAAAGCTCTGTTTTTTCATTGTGCAAGCCATCGGTTAAACCTGGTGGTGAACGATCTGAATCGCGTCGCTGAAATCCGTAACACGGTGTCCACTATAAAGGACATTATAAACTTTTTCCGAGAATCTGTTTTAAGGAAAAAGTACGTTCCAAACATACCGACTCTGTGGGAGACAAGGTGGTCTCAGAAATACAGAAGCATTTCCATCTTCGAAAATAATTTTGTGGGAATTGTGCAGGGTCTGGAGAGACTGGCACAAGAAGGAAACACTGCTACAAGAAAGACAGCCTTTCAGCTGCACTGTGTTGCCACGAAACCTGTATTTATTATCTCTACCTGCATTATAGCCAAGTACTCCGCTTTACTAGAACCTGTTGCAAATATTCTGCAGTCAACAAGTTTAGATCTTCTTCAACGTGCGAACCACATTAAGAAAATTCTGGCCGTAGTGAAAGCTCACCGCGAAACTGCTGATGCCATTATGGAAGATCTTCTCGTTTCTGCCCATGCCACTGCAGCGGAAATAACAGTAGAACTTCAGCCACCTAGAGTTGTCGAATGCCAGCAGCACCGTTCGAATCCTCCTGCAGCTTATCCTGCCGAGTACTGGAAACAATCGATACTTATTCCATACCTTGACTCGTTTACGTCAGCATTGGAGAACAGATTTTCTGAGGACAATGTACTGGCATTTTCCATACTATCTCTACATCCCTTCCTCATGCTAGATTCGACCATCGAAGATTTGAAACACAGAGCGAGATGTTTTGCTGATTTTTACGAACTGAACGGGTATGAATCTGAAGCTGAATTGTGGTATAATGTGTGGAGCGAAAAAAACCTTGATCGGCAGGCGTTAAAAGACTTGGAAATAGTCGAAGTGATTAAAGAAGCCAACACATTCTTTCCTGCCATAAAAAATGCCCTAACAATCTCAATAGCGCAGCCTTGTTCCACGAGTACTATTGAAAGGTCATTTAGCACCTTAAGACGTGTTAAAACATGGTTGAGATCGACAGTAATAGAAAACCGCTTAAACGGATTATGCTTAATGAACGTCCATAAGAAATTGGTTTTGGAAAAGAAGAAAGAGTTGGAGATGGAAGTTATAGAAAGATTTTACGAGAATCCAAGTTAGTAGTGTTATAAGTTTCAAAGTTTCAGTTTTTTGCATTTCATTTTTTAAGAGCAATTAATAAAGCGATTAAATGTGTCTGAATTTTTTTCATTGAGTACCTAAACCTAAAGGAGAAACAATGGTTATGCTGGGTTTACTTTGAGTGAATGAATAAATCAATGTTGTGTATGGCCCCCCCCTAACAAAATTTCTGCCTACGCCCATGACATTGGACATGTCATGGACAACAAAATCCAAGAAATAAATGTTTTACAAATAATATCATGGTTGCAATTTCTAGTTTCTCAAACTTTTTTTATTTGCTTCAACCTATATAACTCTATGTTAAACTACATGTGTTGTCAATGTAACTGTCTTATTAACAATACAATATAGCCTTTATTGTTTACATTTAATTGTTGGAAAAGCTCATAGATTATCCACAGTTTTGAATTAACTGTTGATTTCATCTTGTCCATTATCTGATATAATTGAGAGCTGACTGTAGATGATATTTGAAAGTACATTTTAAAGTATCATATTTACTTCTGGTTATGGTTTCCTCAAATAAGTTTTTAAATGGAATGCTTTGTCATAAACAAAAATATACTGACAGAATTAACACTGTTGCACATCACTAGAGAAAAATTAATCCAATTAGTGCTTTTAAGCTCCACAGCTCTTCATCAGATCAGAAATCTGATCTAATGATTTCCAATCTGATGATGAGCTGTGAAGCTTGAAAGTGCTAATTGGAATAATGTTTCCCTAGCTGTGTGCAATAGTGTTAATTCTGTTTGTGATTATAACCACTAACACAACTTTCTTAATTAAACATATACTGAATTATATTTCTTTTGAACTAAAAAAAAAAAAAAAAATAGCAACCCACTATTTTGGGGAGCTCGTACAGCTTCACGTGATTAGGGTACTTCCACAGTTGTTATCAGCAGATTACCACATGCCTATCAATGGATTCAACAGTATTTTGTTCATGAATTTTCTGTTATTATCTTCCAAGTATTCATGACATTCTTGTATGTGGTACTATACAGTTAGGTATCTGAAAAGAAAAAAAAAATCAAGTTAATATTAAATAACAAAAATAACATTTTTATTTAAGAAATTCATGGAAAACTCTTGCTAGGGGAAGACATAGAGTGCTGGGACACAATCTAAATACACACATGCTTAGTTAACACACTAGTGGAGAGAACGGTGGATGGAATACATTGTAATGGAAGAAAACCAGAAAACCATGGTCTGTTTACAAGCATCATATTATTCCTGATTTGGATTATGGCAGTTGTGCTGAGGTGAAGATATTTGTCTGTGACAGAAATGACAAAAATCATGTTAAACCAGGTGGGAGACTGGTAACTAGAGGTGATTCTTTTATTTCTTTACTATTAATTTCTCCTTCTTTCAGGTTCTCCATCTGATGCTGAATATGAAATAATTATGGAAACTCTCTGTAAAACTGCTCCTCACATTAAGCAAGGTGAAAAGTGAAAATAAAATTTCGCAAATATTCAGAATATTAACCTTTTTTTAAGAAACATTTTAATAAGAGAGACCGAAAGAAAACATTGAAAGCCAGCTGGACAAAATGAAAACAAGTGATGCTTTACAACAGCATATTTATGAAGAAGAGACCATAGGATCAGTTGCAGTGGAACCCACTATATCCGATCATTAGGATTTTTTAACCCAATTGTTGGTATATACAAAGTATAAAAATATATTCTCATGTAGGCTTCTGCAGGCAGTCTCCATTATGTTTTTAAGTCTTCTTCCGGTATGGACCGCATCAAAAATATCTTGAATGACAATGTTTCACTCATGTTACAATAAGTATCTTCAGGTCTAAGTGACGAAAAGGCTGGCAAGCAAACTCAGTTATATAGTGTTGAAGTGGGGTGGGTGGTCCGATAAGTGGACCCTGGTCTTATAATGCGTAACACCTATAAGGCAGGCTCCACTTACCGGACCACCCACCACCACTTCTACACTATATAACTGATTCGCTTGCCAGCCTCTTCGTCACATAGACCTGAGGATACTCATTGTAATATTGTCATACAAGACATTTTTGACACGGTCCATACCAGAAGAAGACTTCAAAAACATAGGGTATAAAAATGTTTTTAAACTATCAGGAAATCAAGAACACAGAAAGTCACTATAACAAAATTAAGGATGCTGTTGTCAGTAAAAATGCAGAACCACACTTTATTGACGCTTTTTCAGCCAGCCTATTCTGTATTTTGTAGTGATTCTACCACATTGAATTTGCTGAAATCAGGAATATTTGCTCTAGCAGTAGCAGACTAAAGCAGGCTTCCCCAGACCTCACTTAGTAGGGGGCCTCCAGATTTGGAAACTTAAGTTTAAGAATTTCAATTTATTTAAAACTTCTCATCAGAATTTTTCCCAAACAGTGGATAATTCAGAGTATGGAAATCAGGTCAGTTACTTGAATGAATGAGTTCACAAAAAAGTGTGTCACATATTGCGTGAGTGAATAAAATTGTGAGTGACATCGAAGACAACTGCACGTACAACTGTACAGATAAGTAACACCATTTGTAATGCACTAAAACTGCTAACTGACTTTAAAAAAAATTCCCAAGTATTGTTTGCACCAATGATAAATTTGTTTTGCAGTATATAAAGTTATTGTATATTATAAAGTACTGTAATAAATTTAATACAATCTATCAATATTAATAATTCTATTATTTCTTTAAACTTTGAATTTACAATATGAAAGTGGACATTTATTTCAAACATTACTTCTTATAAAGTTTCCTAACTAGATGTATCAATACAGTGTTTACACAATAAATATATTTATTAATATATATATAAACTTTCACGTATGAACTTACTATTCGTTGTCACTTCCCCAAACGTTTCGAGGTGATGTTCCTCTTCCTCAGTGGGAGTAATACTGAATGTCGATTACAGAATAACCGTTACGGACTATAGGTGTGTGTGGTGGGGGTTGATGGTGGGAAGGGATTGGCGCTGAGGTTCAAATTGTGTGTTTGGATCAGTGTATCGAATAGTGTATGTGATTTATAATGTAATTGTTCATTTAATATGTTGTTTGGTTGTAGTGTGTGATATCTGTATATTTCAAATTGTTCAGCTGTGTTTAGTTTTCTACTTTTAGGTAAGTAGTATAATATTTCCATGTTGTGTTCTATGTTTGTGTAACTGTGGTTTTCGTTATGTAAATGTGTGGCAAATGTGGAATGTATGTAGTTTGTGGTGAGGGCTTTTAAATGTTCTGAAAATCTGGAAGAAAAAGATCTTCCTGTCTGGCCGATGTAGAATTGGTGATAATCATTACAATTTAATTTATAAACCCCTGTTTTGCTGTATGTGTCAGTGTCTTTGTTAGTATTATTTATCTGTTTTCTAATGGTGTTGTTGGTTCTGTAGGCTACTTTATAATTGTGTTTCCTAAATGTGTTTGCGAGCCTCCAGGTGGTCTAGTGGCTAATGCGGGCGATTGATGCGCTCGTGGTCCCGGGTTCAATTCCCGGTGGAGGTTCCATATGGTGTGCACTCAGCGTCGTGAGGCAAACTGAGTAGGCGCTGAGATAACAGCGCCGCCTCCTGGCTGTGAATACCGCAACTAGCGGCTGGTGGTGCGTAGTACTAGCCATACACCGTCACACTAACACAAAAGCCGCGTGGTATGCCTTGGTCCTTAACGGACTGTTGAGCGGAGGTTTATTTTTAAATGTGTTTGCAATTTTATGTGTATTGGAATTGTAGTATGTAAGTGTTATGTATTTGCTGGGTTGTGTGCTGTTGGTCTGATGTGTTTTACTTTTTGTGTTTAGGATTCGTTTGTGTAGTTTATTTATTAATTCGGGGTTGTATCCATTTTTGACTGCTATATATTTGATTGTGTTTAATTCATCTTGGTAGTCATGTGTCTTTAGGGGTATTGAAGTGAGCCTATGGAGCATGTAGTTGAAAGCTGCACGTTTGTGTTGAGTTGGGTGGTTGGATGAGTTATGTATGACCATGTCTGATGTGGTGGGTTTCCTGTATATTTTGTATGTGTGTGTGTGTGTGTGTTGTTTGTTTTGGTGATTGTAAGGTCTAAGAAGTTTATGCTATTATTTAGTTCTATTTCAAGTGTGAATTTTAATTTATGGTGTATAATGTTAATGTATTTGTGGAAATTTTCTATTTGTCTTTTGTTGCCGTTGTAAAGGAGTAAAATGTCATCAACATACCTGTGCCAATATATTATTTTATCGGTGTATTTGTTGTTGTTCAGTATGTGTTTCTGTTCTATGGTGTGTACAAATATTTCGGCTAGTATACCTGATATAGGGGAGCCCATGGGTAGTCCATCTGTTTGTGTGTAAAACATGTTGTTGTGTGCGAAATAATTTTGATCTGTGATAATTTTAGTTAGATGGATGATCTCTTTTATGTGTGTTTCAGGTGTGTTATTTATTTTTAGTAATTTTTCTAATGTAGTTATGGTTTCTTTTATGGGAACATTGGTGTATAGGTTTGTTATGTCAAATGAAGGTAGTGTGGAATTGTGGGGAATGTGTACATGTTGAGTTTTATTCACTAGATCTAAATTATTTTTGACAGTGGTGTTGTTTGTTAAATTTATGCTATTTCTGATTAATTTATCTAAATGTCTAGCTATTTTGTGAGCAGGTGCTTGTGTGTTGTTTATAAGTGGCCTGATGGGAATATTTGGTTTGTGTAATTTCGGTAGTGCATTTAGTGTAGGGGCGTTTGGTTTAATTTGTTTTAGATATTTGATGTAGTCAGGTGATACTATGTGTTTTGTGTTATTTAGGGTTTTGTTTATTTATTTGTGATATTTTGGGGTGGGGTCTTTATTTAATTTAGTGATGTTGTTTTCATTAAAAAATGTTTCAATTTTGTTATTTAAAGCCTGTTTTTCTATTATGACATTAGATATGGCCTTCCTCTAGCAGGTGTTTAGCTTTTTAAGTGAACTTAAATTTTACCAAGCAATGTATTAAAACAACTTCAAATATTCTGAATAAGCTCAGTCTGTTGGAAATGGTGTCTGCTCAACAAAAGGCATTTTGTGTTCTGCAGTTTAGCAAGACTGAGTCTGTGATAACAGCCCAGCATGCTTTTCGTAAGTGTTTTGGGATTGATCCGCCTCTGCCAAAGAACATTTGTCATTGGTATCACCAGTTTGGAGAAACAGGATGTTTGTGCGAGGGTAAGAGTTCAGGTCGACCTCGCACTTCTGCTGAAAATGTGCAAAGAATTCAACAAGCGTTTGAGCGAAGCCTAGGAAAGTCTACTTGCCATGCCAGCAGAGAACTTACAATTCCTATATGACTGTATGACGTGTTTAAGGCAACGTTTGATCTAGAAACCATACCAATTACAACTAGTGCAAGCTCTTCATGTTGGTGATAAAAGGAAACATGTGGAGTTTTGCAATTATCTCTTAACAGACATAGAAGATGACAGATTTTTACTGTGGTTGATTTTTAGTGATGAAGCTATGTTTCATGTTAGCAGTAAAGTTAACCATCATAATGTGCGCACAAGGGGACTCCAGAATCCTCATGAAATCATAGAGCATGAGCAAGATTCACCAAAAGTGAATGTTTTTTGTGTAATTTCTCAAACAAAGATTTATGGCCCATTCTTTTTTGAGGAAAACACAATGACAGGACAGTGACAACTTCATGAGGACTCTGATGACTTCATATTCCAACAAGACAGACTTCCACCACACTGGCACAACTATATATGGCAATTCCTGAGTGACACACAACCTCAATGGTGGATAGGGTGTACGGGACCCCGAGACACTACCCTACTCTCTTGGCCTCCAAGATCTCCAGACATGATTCCATGTGATTTCTTCTTGTGGGCATACATGAAAGACCGTGTTTCTGTTCCACCGTTAGTTCATGACCTATATGAGCTCAAAAACAGGTTATCAGCAGCAGTAGCTTCAGTCAAAGATGTTATCTTCCAAAAAATGTGGGATGAATTTAGCTATCGTCTTTATGTTGTCCATGCAGCTAGTGGGGGACACAGAGAATTTGTAATAATGTTGCTGAAACTTTATGATTTTGTGAGTATTTTGTATATGTATTACACTGCATACGAGCTTTGTCGTTGTGACACCTACAGAAGCAGGGTGGGATGACTGAAAGAATGCTGTGACACAGCATCATTGGTTGAGATACACAACACATTTCTTCTGCATCTACTGCTGCGATTACAGAACTCACTTCTACTTCTTCATATTATGCACTTCCTTTACCTTTTCACCAAAAATGTCAGCAGTTGCAGCCAATTTTATAGCTGTAAACTTTGCTGTTTCAACAATTCACTGGTTGTAGCCTCACCAAATGGTATGAATGAATACATGCACATAGGTGTCGCTGATATTTCACAGAAAATGTCATTGCATCGCACTTGTACGTAGAAGCAACAGGGTAGACAAGATAGGCAAATAATTTGTAAAATAATTTATAACATAGATAATTTTTATTTATGATGGTAGATTAATTAATATGGGTATAAATTACTTTAAACAGCTAAATATAAACATGATATTACATGAATGTGAAACCAGGGAAGCCTCCCGTACACATGCAGCTATACACTAAGCAGCCCAATAGACACTTCTGCAAATGACTTTTTTACATGTGTTGTGGAAGGAAAAAGCACATGCAGAGTCTTACTGTGGCATTTAAACTGAATTTGTTATCTCCCCCCACCCCCACCTTAATAAGTACTGTCTTGCTTGTGTTTATTTTCATTGTATTTACAAATAATGTGTAAACATGGGTAAATAATGTTCATTTGTATATGTAATAGTGTGATAAGCTATAAATGTACTAGTTATTTGATAATAACTAGTATTTTAATAATAAACTTTAAAATGACATCCTTTAATCAGCTGTGTTCATAAAAAAACTGTTAATAATGACGTGTTTTGAACATAATGTTTAATCAATTTAAAGGAGTAAAATGAATACTTCTAGTGCCAGCTTCTGTTTTACATCTCTCTAATTCAGTATTTGACATTTAAAGAAGATTATCAGCAAAAGGAGAGATAGAACATCAGAAGAAAGTTAAATTAAATGTTAAACTGAGAAGCATGTACTGGCTATTAGTGGGAACTACTGAATAAGACTTAGACTATGTGATAAACTCCTTCATTAACAACTTATCTTGAAAGCGGTTTGGAGGTACTGATACACAATAAAACTCTGGGACTGTATAAAGAAAAGAAATGTAAAATTAATTAGAATGTTTAAGTACAGTAGAACTCCATTTAACTGAAATAATGAGCAGTGGCGTAGCTAGGCTTTTTGGCGCCCGGGGCAAGGAGATTGTTGGCCGCCTCACCTTCACAATTAAAGGGGGACAACAGAGCAAAAATGAAGGCCCATCCAGTGAACAAAGTACTTAATAAGTGCAAATGTGTAGATTTTTGTATAAAAGCATGTCCAGCAAATGTCTTACCAATATTTGTTACATCAAAATTAAAAAATTACATATGATAATATTAACGGTATCGAGTTTGATACATTTATTATTAACAAATGTACACTACAAAAAAATGTAGTAATGTAAAAAATTTATAACAAAAAAATGTTCTAATAAACATGCAAATTACTTGTAGGTCTAAAGCGCGTCGTTAAAACAATATCCTAAACCAACATAAAGTTAAACAAAGAATTACATTAAAAAGTAATAAAATAAATCACTTACCATTACAGGTTAATGGTTCCGTCTTCTATTAATAAACACTTAATATTTATTTTTAATATTTAATAAATATTTAAAACAAGATAGCTTAAAATGTAACTTTCCTTGTCTTAATTGCTGCAAAGTGGGTTATTAAATCACTATAATCTAAAGACGAAGCAATGTCACTTTCAATTGAAAGTATCGCTAGATTTGATACCCTGCCTTGAGATATTGTTGATTCTAGGTACGATTTAATCAGTTTAAGCTTACAAAATGATCTTTCACAAGAAGACACATACGCTGGTAAAGTAAGAAACATTTTTAAAGCTGTTGCTAGTGTTTTGTAGGGTTCTAATCTCATTGAAGAAATGTATTGTACCAGACTGTACCAGTCCCTGAGGTGTAAAATCTTTTTGTTCTCCGTTAACTTTTTTCCTTTTAAATAAAAGTATGAACAATCACTTTTGAAAGTATCTTTCAAGTCACTGAACAATTCTTCACTGTTTAGGTCATGTGGATAAAGTTTTGCAACCACTGTGTACTTAATATTGATCTGGGAAAGCTCTTCCTTAAAATGTATATCTCCATCATTTATGTACCCCTCAAATTTACAGAGGAACGCAAAGCATTTTTCTAACTCTTTTATGTTAAACAAACAGCTTGAAATTTCAACTGACATTTTGTTCAAATTTCTATTGAAAACGTCGGATTTCTTCCCAAACGGTTAATGCAGAATCATCTGCATACTCCACTGGTATCATGGGATTCCTTCTTATCCTTGTTGTGATACTGACACCCCATTTATTACATACCTGCTGTGCCTTAGTAATGACATTGTCACACAGCTCATTCCTCCAGACTTTTAATTTGTGCGTTAGCGTCTCCAGAAGTGTCAATGCTTTATTTATCCAAAGAATAATAAAGTATATTTCAACACGTTATACACAAAGTATAATTTTATAAGGTAACAATTTATCCAAGTATTTTAACAAAGCCAGAAAGTTTAGAGGATTTGGATCGTTAGTAATTGACTCCTATCAGGCCTATCAAGCTCCCATATCTTGCATAGAAGTGCCGGGAACACGGTCTACATTGTTGTTAGTAATGTTCTGTCCTTCATTGCCTGTAATTTCAAGACTGCATGATGCATCATCATCCATGGTACTAGAACCAACTGAATCTTGTAACTATACTTTGACACTTTCACAGTTTGAAGTATTCACGTAACTTTACTGTATTTATGAACAGCCTCGTTACTAATAACATCCATTTTATGATCACAAGTTGATTCTTTATTAATGGTAATATTTTGACACTCAGGGTTCAATTTTCCTTGAATAAAAGACTTCATAAACTCTTTGGAACTTGTCGTAGTTCTTAATCTTATATTAAGAAAATCTTATATTCTTGTAGTTGTTAAGGAATAGTCATATCAAAGAAACAAGTTGTTTGTAGTTTTATAAACTGAAAACAATTTTTTCAAGTCAATGCTCACTTTGCCACCCTCCTAGCTATGCCACCCGGGGCGGCTGCCCCCTTGGCCCCCCCTAGCTACGCCTCTGCTAATGAGTCCCAGATCTAATTCAGATATACAGAAATTCAGATAATTGGGACAAACAAAAGAAAAAGGTTATGTTATGAAAGAAAACGCAAAAATTGCTCAAAAATCACTTTTGTTTATTTTTATTATGTGATTACATTATCTTAATAAAAACCAGGTCACACGTTTTTTGCAAAAAATTCACTTTTACTACAAAAAAAATTAAAAATAATACACACACACATAATTATAATTTTTCAGTTGAACATGTCAAACGAAGTTAATTGTTTTGTCGTAGAAACTCGTTTGCATGCAGCCAGGTTCCGCAAACGCTTGATGGCAAGAAGCTGCATGTGATCGCATTCAGACTGGCGTTCCATCCACTTTAAGGCAATGTCAAAACAAGCGAATGCCTCACTAGCCATAGGTTCCTTTTCCGGTTCAACTGAAGCAACGTTGTCATCGTCTTCGCATTCCAACCACTCGTTTATGTCGTCCACGTCACACTCAGAACAGCCAGGAATTTGTACAATGATTTTCTGGATGTCTTCAGTAGATGCAGCTTCATTTTCTTTGACACTTTCTTTTGCTCTTTTTTCCTCTTCCTTTTTGTTCTCTTCTTTTCTTCCAGCATTTGTTGTTTTGTCAAAATTCCAATTATTTTATTCCATGCACTCTTTAATGTTACGGTTTTCATCAAATTCCACGAACTGGCTATAAGAGAACAATGGTCCTTTAAATCAATGTTCTTATGGTATGCTACTGTACCTTCTTCATCTTCATCTGCTAACAGCAGCTTACATAAAAGTTGCCTCCTGTAGTGTCGTTTCATACACTCTATTACGCCTTGATCCATCGGTTGCAACAAACTCATTACATTTGCCAGCAGGAAGAGCACTTTAAAACGTCCGTTTCTTCTTTCCAACAGATCCACTGAAGGATGGGTTGGTGCGTTATCAATAAGAAACAATACATTTTCCTTTTTTCCCACTTCCTTTTGATATTTTTTTACCGAATAAACGTTTCCTCGAACCATTCTGAGAACAACACTGCTGTCATTCACGCTTTCGGTTGATTTTTGTATACGATCGGGAGCTTTTTAACGTTTTTGAAAGCCCTAGGATTTTTCGATTTTCCTATTAAAAGCAATGGGAGTCGATGATTGCCCGTTGAATTGGCACAAGTATGCATTGTCACACGTTCTTTATTAATTTTGTAACCAGGGTTTTACGGGCCAATGCTTTCCAATTAAGTCCCATTTCATCAGCATTGTACACGAATTCAGAATCATAGTTTTTAGTTATGATTTTAAATTCAACAATGAACTTATCAGCTGGATTGTTATCTGCAGAAAGTTTTTCTCCACTCCCAAATACCATGCCTAGCGTTAAAATTATGTAGTAAACTGTTACTCGCTTTAAATATGAATAAACCACCCATCTTTTCACAAACATTTTTGCTTTTTCACAAACACAGGGGCCAGAGAGGGGATTTCCAAGTGACCGTTGCTGCAAAAACCATTTAAAACTCCATATTCTAGGTGTTTATTTTCAGCCGTTCTCATTCTGGACAACATTCCATCCTCACTTTCCAAATTAGAAACAAAGTTCAAAATCTAAGAACTATTTCTCTTTATATCAGAAATAGTGGCTGCACCTACATTATAAGTTTCGGCCAACTGTTTGCCTGACACTCCTTTTTTTAATTGTTCAATTATTTTCACTTTGTCCGTTATCGACAATATGACACACTTCCTTTTAGAATACATTTTATGTATACACTACGTGAATACAACATGAAAACAACTTGGCAAAATACTGTACTGTATAAACAAAACGCATGACATACACCATATGATTGACAGCAAGACACTGATTAACTGTAAATGTGAAAGAGGTGGGTGACCTGGCAGGGGATGGGTGCGTCCTTGACATTCTATTTTAAGAATGCGAACAGTAGGCGACGAAACATTGTACTGACCAGTACGTAAACTATGATGCATAGATAACATGGTGTTATATGAATTTCATTTACTTACAGTGTTTTTTGTTAGTACGGCAATTGCAGTTTGAATAAACTTTTTTTTAGAAATTGCATTTTTTTTAATTTCCTAATATTGATTCGGATAATCGGCGATTCGGATAACTGGAGTTTGAACAAATGGATTTTCTACTGTTTTTTTTTTATGATTATGAGATGAATGCATTTTGGATAATCACTTGGCTGGTAACTGACAGCAGTGGCAATGATCATGTTCATCAGTGTTTTACCAGCTAATTAAGAAAACCACCAATTTTAATAGTGGTTACTTTTTGCTGTTTTTGTTGTGCCTCTTCAAATTATTTTAACATGCTTTATCATCGTTTTAATAGGACTGACCATTACAGGACAATAAACAGGTCAACAAATGTAAGAAATAGATTGTATTGTATATTGTAATTGATTGTAAGAAATAGATTGTAAATTTGTATTGTATAGATTTGTACTAGAGCACACCAGAGCCATGTAGTTGTCAGTGAAGTGACAGATGAAATAATTTTTTATTATGTATTCCTTTTTCCCTTGTATTCTCCTACCCAAGAAAAATGAATTAGGAGCAATAAAAGTTTGACTGCTATTTTGCAAGAATACTATTCCCAGCGATCGACAATAGAGTTTGCTGTGGAGTCAAACCTCTTTTTTTTAACAAGAATGATACAAAGTTCTGTCAGGATCTATCTCAAAGCTGAGAAAGACCAGCTGGAGTGTTCTTGCTGAAATTAATATGGAAGCTTAGATGGATGCAGAGAAAAGCCTTGTAAATAGTTCTCAATGTGAAAAAGCTGTTATGTGAATATTGTGACTACAGCGACAGAACTCTCTCCTTGGGCCAGCCTGGAGTAATTGCAGAGAGCCTATCCAAAGCCAGGATCCAACTGATAGGTTCACTTCAAACACCTGGCAGGAACTGGGCATGCTCACAGCGATCCAATCAGGAGCTGGCAGCCCTCTAATAGGCCCACTGAGATGCCAAAGTGGAGACATAAAAAGAGCATGACTAAGGTGGAAAATTCATTTTGTCAGACAACATGAAAGAAGAGAGGAAGAGAATGGAACATAAAAAAGATGAAGTTAAGTCCACAGACTGTGACAGCAGCGGGCTCTACCTACATCCCACTGCCAAATGATGAGTACTGTGGCAGAGAAACATCAGTGAGGGGAGCCGCCAAATGTCACATCACAGCCTGTGTGAAATATTCGCCAAAGCTGCAACTAGCGTTCTTGCCCAACGGCCCTTTAAAGGGCTGCAAATGTGACAAGATTCATGACTGGCGCCATTTGTTATATGACATTATACATAATTATTACATTAAAGCACAAAATTAGGATATTGCTAAAAATTAACAATTAATATTTGCTCAAAATAAGCAAGCTCAGAAATTTCTACTGGAACATATCCAGTATTGAATGTTTAAAGCAGTAAATTTAGGGTAGTGTAAAATGTAGGGTTGATGCATTTTTGACACAGATTTCTTAAAAAGAAATAATTGTAATAAATAGTTAGTTAGTTTTATGTATTTGGTTGTTCATACACTTCAAGTACAGATTACTATATAAAACATTTTTCAAAATTTTTGATCTCAAACATCTGGTGTGAAACTTGCACAGAGACGTGTGGTGGCGTAGTAAATATGGTATAAAAATAAACCTCCGCTCCACAGTCCGTTAAGGAGCAAGGCGTACCGCGCGGCTTTTGTGTTAGTGTGACGGTGTATGGCTAGTACTATGCGCCACCAGCCGCTAGTTGCGGTATTCACGGCCAGGAGGCGGCGCTGTTATCTCAGCGCCTACTCAGTTTACCTCACGACGCTGAGTGCACGCCGTATGGAGCCTCCGCCGGGAATTGAACCCGGGACCACGAGCGCATCAATCGCCCACGTTATTCACTAGACCACCTGGAGCTCAGTAAATATGGTATGTCTAACGTAAATAAAATTATTAAGCAGTACTAGTCAAGAATTTAATGCAGAATTTGCCTCCTTTTATAACAATTTTAAACTTTAGTGAGTCGACATGATGTAAAACAAAATAAAAAACATCAGTGTGTGAAATAGTATGTAAACGCTAAATTTTCTTCATCATCATCATCATCATCATCACTTCACGGATTAGGCTGCACTGCCTGTTCCGGAAAACATCTCGTCCTCAGAAGCCCTGCATTACGATATCCTGTGGATTCAAGGCAACTTTGGGAAGGCGATCTTGCTGCATTCTTCCCAAATGCTTACACCAGTTGGCCTTATATTCCATAATTCTATCCTGTAATTTAACAATTTGCAATTCTCGCCTTATCTGTGGATTACTTACTCTGTCTCATAACGTGCACACCTTGGACGTTTGATCAAGTCGATAGATAACTGGTTTGATATAGTGTCGTTTCTTACATCTTAATACTAGTTAATTTAAAATACAATAAGAAAGTTTGAAGAGTTTGTATCTCATCTGATCAACCTTTAGACATTTGTATTACCTGGCTCAAATTTTATGACAATCAAATAATTATTATTTTGGAAGTCTGAAGGTTTCTACAGTATAGTCTTTGCTTCACTGTGGTAATAAGACAATGCTAAAAAGTCTATAGATGAGCACATATGATAAAAAACTTTTTCTTCCGTGCAAAACTTTCCATCCTTGTTTTGTAGTCTCATTAATAGCTGATGAGTTGCCAGGTAGGTCTGTACGGCCAGGCAGTTACATGAAACAATTAAATTAGAATTTGATAACTAAATAAATATTTACTTTGTAATACAGTTTTTCTTCAGTATGAAAAATAATTTAATAAAAATGTCCAGTTTCATACAACTGTAGTAATCATAAGCTGTTAATGTTGTCCTTATCCAGTCCAGTACTTGTATTTCTGCCCCAGATTTCCACTTTCCTCTGAACGAATTACTAGTAATTAAAAATCTCACCCTCAAATGTTATCAAAGAGTCATCTTAGACTCAATGTACCGATTGGAATAGTAATCATTAATTTAAAAAACTTCATTGTGGCCTCCCTTTTAGTTTTCCTCCTTATTAATCATAATTTGATTCATTTTTTATTTGTTGATTTCACAATTTTAAACATCTGTCTTGTATAAATAGGTTTCAAAACTAAATATTAAGCTACCACAAAATTTTGTTATCACATAATGTCATATTTATAAGGAATTTCCTCTGAAAGCCATAACTTACTAATATACATTTAAACATTCAATGCTTTCTATTATTTTATAGTAATGTAAAAATATGTCTATGGAGATTTCCTTTGGGTTTATAAGCTTGATTTTATAGTCATGTTTAATCAGATGGAAAAGCAATTAATGATTTATTAATAAAAAGTATCAGTATCCTTTTTGCTATCCATAATAATGCTGTTTTGTTGTTGTTGTTGTTTTAACACACATTATTTTGTTTCTTTTGAAACAAAATGTTTCTCCCATACTATGATGATACTGCGATCCTCAGTGGCTCAACTGAAACAGAGCACAAATTCTTCCCCTATTTATACAGTAAGCACTGCCCACGATGTTATAAACAAGCCCATAATTTATAACAAAGTCCAATAATACAAAAAAAAGTTACAATAAATTATTTTAGAAGTTAACACATAATACACAAAAGAAATATTTAAGCACAATAACATTTACTTTGTCCTTTAAAGTATCCTACCTTTCTACTTTATTCGATTGTTTTCTATGTTCTTACATAATGTTTACCAATAAACCCCACCGTTTTTTTATGCAGCCCCCTCCCAATTAAATCTGTAAATTAAAATTGTCAACGTTACTACTGTAATGTGTAGTTCCCTTATGTGACAGACATTTTTGGGGTGACTAATATTGATCACTCAGTGTTTTTGGCATAATCCCAAAGTCAGACACTTTCTCTACAGTCTTCCTTGGCTGTTTAGTACGAGGGTGAGTTTGAAAAGTTCCTAGGCGACATCTATAGCTTAACAGTAGAACTGAAATTTTTCGTGTGTTGTAAGATTCATATTTTATGTAAACACCTGTTAATTCATAAATCTTTCTGTCAGTTTATTCATTGTTTACCAGCAGTTCAAAATTTACCTGTCACGCATATTTTGAAAAATTGACAAAATCAAACATCGTGCTGTGTTCGAAGTGTTTGTTGAAAAAGATCTAGTGCCAATTGACATTCACAAGGAAATAGTAAATGTTCATGAGATGTTATGCCTTCAAAACAATAATTTGTAAGTGGGCACTCGAGTTTAAACATGGTCGTATGCACACCGAAGATGGATTTCCTCAGTGGATGCCAAAAAAAAGTGCAACAACTCCAGATATCAATAACAAAAAATTTGTACATGGTGTCAGAAGACCAGCAATGGTGAGTGGATTCTGAATGGCGGTTGACATTGTTTCTGAGACATAGATCTCCTAACACATTTTGTTCTATATTTCCGACGCATGAAGTTTTTTTAAACAAAGAATTTTGACTTTGTAAATGTTTTAAAACTTGTGTGACACATAAATTTCGAACAGCTGGTAAGTAATTAATAAACTGATAGACAGCATTGGAAATTTACAGGTGTTTATACAAAATATGAATCTTACAACACACACAAAATTTCAGTTCTACCACCAAGCTATAGATGTCGCTCCGCGAACTTTTCAACTGACCTTCATATGTGGTCTTGCAGGGAGGAGCAGAGAAAGAGGACATGTACACATTTTTACACTTTTAAATAAAATGGTAGCCATTTCGAGTGGGGCTTTGCCCACTGATTGACTTAGCGGTTCTCTTCATAGAGAATTAGTGAGTTGTTTAAAATGTCTCTGTTGCTGTTTAAGTGCATACATTTTCCCTTGTGTTTTATATATTTTATATAGTTTTGATTGTGCTTTTGTTCTATTTTAAGTATAAGTGTGGTGTTCTAGTAATTTATTCTTTATTAGGCTGTGTATTCTGTGTAAGAGAGTGTCTTTGTCATTCTTTGTGTACATAAGCATGGTGCTGTTGATACTTGTTCTGTGTAGCCTAAGCCTTGTGTTGTGTTGTGTAGATACTTGTGTTCTAAGCCTAAGTATTTTGTGTGTGTCTGTTAAAAAAAAGTCTATGAACTCAGTAAGCAAAATCTAACTAAGTTTAGGAATGTGAACTGCAATAATTTTAGGGTTAAATAATTTCAATTTCAAACAATATTTTACAAGGTAGGTTTTTGATATTAACAGTAATTTTAGTATACTTCTACATAGGTTATTGTAAGCTATGGCAATATAATTTTCTTTTTAATAGAAAGCAAAAGGTTCAATTTTACTATTACTTGATTATAATTGCAATAATTTTGTTTCTGCTGGTGACTTACTACTTTGGTTACTTATGGTCCAAAAAAGTCTACCCCTCCCTCCAATCAAAAATGTCACCAGCTGCCACTGTTAGTGAACTACAAATAGCACAAACAGCTTATTTGTTACTAGCATTTGATTTTCTCAACTATATGACTCACCTCTTTCAGAGTAAAAATCAGTGGATATATAGGTATCAACGTTTTACAACTCATGTAAAAAGGGGAGGAAAATAAGGTAGGAATCAGGACTTAGGACTCAGGGGCATATTTATGGGGGGCCAAAGGGACCAGACTCCCCAGAGGGACGAAAAAATTCGACGAATTTTGTTAACCTTTCATTATCTCTTCAGCTGTGTTTTTCAGCTAGTAACTCTTTTTTAAATATACAAACAGATTTATTACACAGCATTTGTGTATACATTTAAAATATGAAATATAGGAAAATCAATTCGGTCAGTATCTTCTACACAAAGTAACCATATTTTTGTTGTGATATTACCGTTTATTTTAATTGGCTTGATTTCAGGATGTTATCTCATGTTTTTCAGCTACTTTAAAGATATTAATGTTGATTAGTCTTAACTTATTTTTTCTTTTGTATAAAGCCGACTCAACTCGACCAGCCCCCCCCCCCCACAAGACCAAATTCTAGATACACCACTGTTAGGACTGGAGGACTTAGCTAGTACAGAACCTAAATTTTACGGCCCCCTACAAAAGAAGAAATTGTGGAGGCTATAAAGCAATCTAAAAGTGGCAACTGGGAATCAACAATACTCCAACAAAAGATTTCACAAGTGATGCTGACAATTAAAATCTTAGAATCTCTACTAAGGAATACCTATATGGTTTCTGAGCCTCATTCTGATGAATATCTTACACTGTAAGTGTAAAACAGTTGATTTAGCATAATTTACAATCCTAAGTGCAGTCTAAATGGAGAACATATGAAAAAAAGAACTCAGTGAGATAACCAGACAACAACCAAAGACTTTTCAAGTTAAAGTGTCATATACTATTATATTATAAGTTTCTGCAATTTTTTTTTTTTTTTTTTAAGAAAGTTATGTTAGTGATTATAATCACAAAGAGAATTGTATAGCAGAATCCAATGGATAGAACAGAACAATAGTCAATAAACTCCTGCACAAAACACAAAACAAACAACAGACAAAGTCAGAAAACAACAAAGTCATAACACTAACATACATCAATAACCACACTGAAAAAATAGCCCACAAATTCATAAAAGCAGGATACAGAATCGCATACAAAACTACAAACAAAACAGAACACACACACAAAGCACAAAACAAATTTTATCTACCTGGTGTTTAGAAACTAAATTGCTCAGATTGCAACAAATTCTACATAGGCCAGACAGTATGTTGCTTCAAACAAAGATAAATTGAACACAAAAAGGCACTACACTCCACTACTGAATCCACCTTTGAAAACCACCTCATTGAAGCAAACCACTCATACACAAACATCGACAATAACATGGATATTCTACACGTACACACAAAAGGCCAAAAACTAGACACTCTTGAACAACTGGAAATATACGCGTACAAACACACAAAAGCACATAAAAACGACATCCTAAACGAACAGACATAATTCAAATCACACTCATTATTTGAACATATCACACCCCACACACACAACATCAATCCTTCAAAAGTCGACACCGTTGCCAAGAACAATACGGACAGCGCTCCCAGTGGCAGCCGCTGATGAAGCTTATAATAAGGAAAAACTGGTTCAGGCTATAAGGTAAAACTTTTATGTTTTTACCAATGAAAAACTTTGTGTTCCGAGTTGGTAGTGATATAATTTTTTCATACATTTTTGTTGTGTGAGATTTTATTTTGAACATTATTCATATGTACGTGTGGGAGCATCAGTGGAACTCAATAGTCAATGAATAAAGAAACATGCCTGAAGTTATATAAGGTAATGGCCCTCCCCTCAATTCTCTATGGATCTGAGAATTGGACTTTAATGAAATCCCTGGCCAGTCAGTTATATTCAAACGGCTGAAATGAGATTTCTCAGGCATGTGACAGGGTACACTCTTCAAGGATCTTCAAGATATATGGCAGGAACTGATTATTATTAGTATAGTCAACAGGATTGCCCAATATCAGCTAAAATAATTGGGAAACCTTAACCAAATAGATGATTACTGCATCCCCCAAGTAACTATTGAATTATAATCTGAAGATATGGAGAGGTGTGGGATGTCAGAAGAAGCATTGGAGTAACCAGCTCTAGTCTATCTCCTTAGGATTGGAACAAACCATTTTTAGTTTAATCTTTGTTGAAGACAACGAAGATGATAAAATATATAAAAATCTAGTAAAAATGACAGTCTACAGTCTCTGATAGTTTTACACAACAAAGCTAAACCTCTTAAAGTCAATGTATGTATTAAGATTGTTATACACAATTCCAGACCACTTTCACTATAATTTTCAGTCAGTTAGTTTAAATGTAGTGTTGACAATATAACAAATTCATAAGCATTTATTGGAAACACTTCTAAAAATCATCTGACATAAGCAGTGGCGGATTACGATATTTCGGGACTTAGGCAGAGATATATTGCGGGCCTAACTGTTATACAATATGAAGAAAAAATACTTTCAATCAAAACTATATATTGAACCAATTTATGCTGTTTTACAAAGACAAGAACATCGAGCATAAAAACGATACATAGAATGCTTGTAATTGATGGAAGAATGGAGAAAATGTTTTAATAAAACATTTTTCTCGCTTTTCTTTTCACAAACTCTGAAATAATGTCTGAAAAATCCAACTTTCATAGAAGACCCGTCTCTATACTAATGGTTGACAAGAGGTTAAGTTTCTCGTCCAGCATTTTCGACCGGAGAACATTCTTTATCCTTTTCAATGCTGAAAACGATCGCTCTCTGGAGCAGTTGCTCACCATCAAACACAAATACATACGAAGTGCATTTCCCAGATTCGGAAACAAGTCCTGCAAGCTGTGCTCAGTTAGTGTTCGGTACAAGTAAAGTTCAATACTGATCTGTATACAAGTTAAATTCTTATCTTCAAGCAATAAAATGAGAAATAAAGAAAGAGGTCCTGAAAATAATACGCGCGACCTGAAATTACGGGCCTCCGCACATGCCGGGCCTTAGGCAGCTGCCTATTCTGCCTAATGGGTAATCTGCCACTGGACATAAGTGACAACTGAAACTATTGTGGTAAAATTATCCAACATCAGACAATACCTGAAATTTGAAATGCCACCTCCAACAACTTCCATGAAAACTTGTATACAAAGAAGCCTGTGAAGCAGAAAAAGTGCAATGGAAATGGTTTCTAAAACAAGAAAAGTGCTTGAAGGAAAATTTGATTTCATTTAATTTTTTAAACTCAGTATCTGAAGAACTATAGGCTATTTAAGTCTAATGTGTTCCAATCAGCATTTATTATTTCCATATATACTTTTGGTTCTACTGTATTTCTAACAACTCAATAAAGAATAAAATTAAATATAATTATTTCACTACCGACTCGGAACACAAAGTTTTTTATAAGCAAAAACGTAAAAGTTTTACCTTATAACCTGAACCGGTTTTCGCTTTTAAAAAGCTTCTTCAGAGGCTGCCACTGGGAGCACTGTCCATCTTGTTGTTGGCGACGGTATCGACTTTCGAAAGATTGATGTTGTGTGTATGGGGTGTGATATGTTCGAATAATGCGTGTGATTTGAATTGTGTCTGATCGTTTAGCATGTCGTTTTTATTTGTTTTCGTGTGTTTGTATATTTCCAAGTGTTCTAGAGTGTCTAGTTTTCGGCCTTTTGTGTGTACATGTAGAATGTCCATGTTTTTGTACGTGTGGTTTCCTTTAATGAGATAGTTTACAAAGGTGGATTCTGTAGTGAAGTGGAGTGCCTTTGTGTGTTCAATGTATCTTTGTTTGAAGCTACGTCCTATCTGGCCTATGTAGAATTTGTTGCAATCTGAGCAATTTAGTTTGTAAACATCAGGTAGATTGAATTTGTTTTGTGCTTTGTGTGTGTGTTTTGTTTATATAAATCACATGCATTATTTGAACATATCACACCCCACACACACAACATCGATCTTTCAAAAGTCGATACCGTCGCCAACAACAAGACGGACAGTGCTCCCAGTGGCAGCCTCTGAAGAAGCTTTTTAAAAGCAAAAATCAGTTCAGGTTATAAGGTAAAACTTTTACGTTTTTACCCATAAAAAACTTCATGTTCCGAGTCGGTAGTGAAATAATTATATTTAGTTAAGTAACGGACACGTCATGGACAAAGAAATCCAAGAGACTAAAATTCTATTTTGAATTTCATTTTTCCCATCAAGTAATGGCATAATGCCAACCACTGGTAGGTGTAGTAGTGGACTAAAGGGGGGGTGGACCACCCTGAGCCCCACTTAATAGGGGGCCTCCAGATTTAGAAAGACAAGTTTTTTTGTAATCTTTTTTTTTAATTTATTTGCAAACATTCTATTGTCACATCCTGAAACACAACACTAAGAGAGGTCCAGGATTTAGTTAATCGATTCCAAATATTTTTTCATATTACAGTATTTTGAAATAGACCATACAATCTTACCTCATAAAGTGTTTACAGATATTAAAAAAACTTAGGAATGTTAGTTTATTATTAAAAGTATACTCATACTAAAAAAGTAGCATCAGTTGTACCTGACAGCAATGCCTCGCCACACAGTCGGAAGTCTCAAATTGAACCCCAAACAGTACGGACGGCAACTGCAGCGGCAGCGACTTAAGAAAGTCGTGCCTCGGTACGAAAATGTAAACAGGGGAGTGAAATACCAAGCGATAACATGTAGGCATATGCTAAAAAGATTTCACCAGGACACCAACAATTTATTTAAAATCTCTCATGAGAATTTATAGCAAACAGTGGATAATTCGTAGTCTGAAAATCAGTTACTTGAACGAACAAACAAAACCCGTGAGTGACATCAAAGACAACAGCACATACAACTGTACAGATATTATCAAGTATTGTAATAAATTTAATGCATTCTATAAATAATACTACAGCTATTATTTCTTTAAACTTTGTTCTTGGATTTCGTTGTCCATAACGTGTCCATTGGTTAACTAAATATAATTAAGTCACTACCGACTCGGAACACAAATGTGTTCTGACTTGTGTTCCGAGTCGGTAGTGATTTAATTATATTTAGTTAAACTTTGTATTTACAATATGAAAGTGGATTTTTATTTCAAACATTACTACAGTTTCTTATAAAGTTTCCTAACATGTATCAATACAGTAATTAGACAATAAATATGTAACAGTGAGGTGTTTTTGTTATGTATTACTTTAAGACAAATTGGATTATAAATAAACATCTTATGGGAGGAGGGTCACAGAAAGAAATCTGCCCTGGGCCTCCAGTGGCCTAGGTACGTCACTGGGTAGGTGGTTTTTAATTACCAATTAGAATAAACCGAAAATATTATTGGTGGTGTCCTTTAATGTTTTGTTTAATGCAACCTTATACAGTTTTGCTTTGGTCCTCATCCCTGCATACTACAGCTGTGGCTGAAGTTTGATAGTCGCTGTAGGTCCCATATACCTGTCAGACACACCATGGGTACATTCAGAAACTGATAAATCATAACAAACCACTCCCAGGACTGTTAAAAACACAGAATAAAAAACATACAAAATAAGAATTGACTAAGAACATTTTATTTATAAAAACATGGCTTCCTACTTAAACACTGACAATATTTACAAAAAAAACGATGAAACATGATAAATAATTTTTTTTTTTCAGAAACACTGGATAATAGGCAGTTCTGAGTTAATTGGAAAAAAATCAACTTGATAACTTTGGTTTTTTTCTACAGTCAATACCTTCTCCCTTATATCTGACTAATTTCAGTCAACTTTATATACTACACATAGAAACTCATCTGGTTAAACAAATATGTCCAAATACATAAAAAAATTATTAGGTGCATCTTATCAGAACTTAAGAAGTTTGATTTATTCCCTTTTTTATCCTTAGTACTATCAAAATGTCATCTGATGATTTTTGAAAATGCAGCAAAACGTACTCCCAGCAGATTGTAGGCTACAATTAAGCACTTCTGTAGTTTGAATGGCCTTGATGCCAGTGTATGGAATAATTAATTGCATAAAACTTTCAGCCTCTGTTTGAGGTACAGCCTCCAGCTAGGACCATGCTTACGTCTGAAACAATATAAAAACAACCATTACATTTCTTATTTACATCATCCATACTTATATATAATGTATTATACATATTATCCAGACCCTGGTTTCCATGAGTTATGCCTAAACCTCTTTATAAAAGCTACCAAAACTCCTACCATCAATATCTGTTAAGGTGGTCAAACCACCAGCCAGCACATCTCAATATTTCTGTGGATCATAATCAGGGGAAAGAATGTAGCTGTCTCCTCGGATGTGTGAGAGCAAGAAGCAGTTAATAAAAAAAAACTATAAAATTAATAAAAATTCATATGCCATCCCCAACTGTACGCTAATTAACATTTTCAACACTATCCTTCTTTTCCCTGTCACTTGCTGACAGACCATCGTTCTTAGCAATATTTCAAAAAATTCTTGGATTTTGTTGTTCAAGATGGAAAATAGAAAATTACAAAGAAAAAACTGGTGGTAAAAATACAGTCACATAAGTCGGATTAATTAGTTATATTAGTATGAGCACTGTTATTTGCTACAGTCACCTCATGAGTATGAAATTGCTTCATTTCAACATTGCTTGTCATCAGAATAATCAGGTTCAAATTTTCATCCTAATTTTGAGATTATGTTTCTTAACAAGTTGCACAAGTTCAACCTTATGTGCGGGACCATCAGGCGAACTCTTAAGTCAGCAACATGCCTAAAGCAGCATGCCTTAAGCAGCAAGTAGTGAAACATGCCAAAAATTCAACAAGGTGATGGCCCTTCCCACACTTCTTTATGGTATGACAAATGGAATTTAACGAAAAGCCAGACCAGTCGTATCCAAGCAGCTGAAATGAGATTTCTCAGCCACATGGCAGGGAAATGATCTTTGATGTCTCCATGATCATAGAAGAAACACAGATATATGGCAGGAACTACTTACTTACTTACTTTATCCAATGCCTAAAATGGGCATTTTATCCAATCCCTTTATGGGAGGTCCGATTCCTCTAGGCGTCAAACGGGCATGGGCCCAACCTCATCTGCTGCCCTAGTGGCACACCGCCTCCGGTTTCCGGAAATCGTCCCCTTGAACTAGGTTCAAGGTCCCGAATTTGCATGGCAGGAACTGAATACTATGAGTATACTCGACAGGAATGCCCAGTATTCGCTGAATTGGTGGGAACATCTTTGCCGAATGGATGACTGCCGCATCCCTAAACAACTATGGAACTATAAGCCGAAGAGATGGAGAGGTGTGGGATGTCTGAGGAAGCACTGGAGTGACCAGCTCTAGACTCTTTGACTGTTTGAGACTGGAACAAACCATCCTTGGTTTACTCCTTGAAGATGATGATGATAATGATGACGTTCTCTTCGTGAGTTGGAAGCAGATACCTGTAGACTCATACCCTTCAAACGTTTATTGAGCCCACAGTGTACCCAGTTGCTCTTACAATATTTACTGTGCCATAATTTATTTGAGACTAATTAAAAAATTCAAATATTAAACAGTTTTTGCTTGCTGTTGCTTGACACAATGGATCAAGTAATGAAGAATGAATTCAATGTGAAAACAAATGAACAAAAGCCCAAAGTCCTAGTCTGTAGTCGGAAAGCAGAAGATCGAGTCAGAATAACTCTTGGAAATAACGTTCTCCAGGCAGTTAAAGAATATAATTATCTAGGAAGTAAAATCACAAGTGATGGATGTAGCAGTAAGGAAATTATAAGCAGAACTAACCAGGCTAAAATTGCTTTCAACAAACAGAAAAACCTCTTCACTTCAAATACTATCAGCCTAAAAATAAGGAAGAATCTAGTAAAGACATATGTGTGGAGTGTTGCCCTATACGGGAGTGAATCTTGGACAATTGGCAAAAGTGACAAGAAAAGACTCCAAGCATTTGAGACCTGGTGCCACAGGATATTTGAGAATATTCAGGATAAGCTGGAGGGAGAAGATAACAAATGAGGACGTCTTTAGAAGAGCTCAGGAGGAGAAGAGCTTTCTACGAAATTTAAAAGGCAGAGGAGCTAAGTTTATAGGGCACATACTATGACACAATGGGTTGGTTAAGAGAATAATAGAAGTAATAATTGAAGGGAAGAATCGCAGAGGACGATGCCATTTAGACTACATGAAACAGCTTATGGGCGATATGAACTGCACATCATATTGTGAGTTGAAAAGAAAAGCAGAGAAGCATGAAAAATGGCGAGCTGCTGCCAATCAGCCTATGGGCTGTTAACCTAGAAGAGAGAAAGCTTGCTGTTGATATCTTATAATTGCTCTGTCTATTGTTATACCTGGTTTTCTCATCATGGCAATTATCATCTGCATTCAGTTTTCTTTTATGTTTTGGTTTAAAACTTCAGCTTAATTTAACTCTGAATAGAGGTGGGCTGATATACCAATAATAAGTAATTTAGAATAATATTTTTGTGGAACGGATGTAAGAGTGATTGAAAAGTTGAAATACCTGTTATTCGCTGCCTCGCTGGTCCGAGTCGAGGGACACCCATACGCAACTAACGAATACACAAGTAACAAGTATACGGCATTTACTAGGCGTATCACTGGTACACAAGGAACAACAAGTAAATGAGTATTTCAAATACTAAGCGTATCACAAGGAACACTAGGTACACAAGGAACAACTAGTATCAGGAGTATTTCAAGTACGAACTAGTACAAAGCCACTTTTTGGTCCAGAATACTTCATTCTGCGCAAAGAGACGAAGCTGTTTTTAACAAATGAACAAAATTCATACTGATGTTACCATACATTTATTCTCGTGTGTTATGCAGATATATAATACAGATTATAATATATTATATTAGACACAAACTTGGTAAATTTGAAAAACAAATTATATTATGTTATAACCTACAGAGTGGCTGATAATAGTTGATAGACCGCTAAGAGCAGATATCTAATGAAATTTTACTGCAAACTGTTTAGGTTATGTTTTTATAAGGGCAATCGGTTTAAATCATGTTTATTCTCATTCACTCTTGTAGCTTACTGTTATGTTGCTATATTATGTTTTTGATGTTTTTTTTCACATTATTTGTTGTGCTATACATTATACTTTTGTTAATGTGATTATAACTTCACTGTACATCTCACGTAAATGATGAGATTGTTGTAATGGACATTTATGCACTTTATCTAGTCCTGTTCATTAAATCTTTACTGATCTGATAAGGCTACCCTAAAAACAAGGTGTTTTCGTAAATTTGTTTCTTTTATCTAAGCTGCTGATTTTGAATTTTTGTCTCTATCACTTTACTTATCATTTGACTAATAGTAGTTTCCACTTAGTAAAGGAATAAAAATAAACTCCATAACAGATAAATTATTACACCATTTAGGTGTAAATGGTCAAACTGCAGCCTAAGATAAATACACAATCTGATAAAGATAAGAATTTACTAAACTTATTAGAAGGCCATCAGTAAAACAAGGTAATAAGAAGAGAAAGCTACAAGTTTATCTGAATTTCTTGGAGACTGTAAAACATTTATGATTGATTTATGATTTGGCTGGAAGTTTCCATTATTTGCCCAACTTGTGCTTTTGCCAGGACCTATCAGTTGCACAGTTGATCACTTCGGTCTTCCGCATTCTTTTCGAGTACTACCTGATAATAAAATAAAATAAGAGGAGATATCTAATGAAAGTTTACTGAAAACTGTTTAGGTATGTTTTTATAAGGGCAATCGGTTTAAATCATGTTTATTCTCATTCACTCTTGTAGCTTACTGTTATGTTTTTATTATGCGTTTCTGATGTTTTTTTTTCACATTATTTGTTGTGCTATTTTAAATTTCATTGCCTGAGTTTCGCAACTGATTTGTCTAACCAATGTTAGTTTGTTTACTCGTAGTGAAAACTTAAATTAGTATTCCCAAAGGGAGATAGGCCTATAAATTCTCTTGTTTCTTATTTTCTTTTAAACAGTAATAGTTTAGTAAAGTCACAGTGTAAAGTAACACTGCTAATACTTTTAGTTTCAATTTATTTCTTATAACAAATTATATAATATAGGTTATATAATATCTTCAAATAAATACACTGCAAGTAGGTATATTTTAATAGGTTTATTAATACACTAATAGGTGTATCTAGGTGAATATAACTTGCAGTGTATTTATTTGAAGATATTACATAGGAGATTTGCAGGAAACTCAACTAGTTACTTACAAAGGAATAATATAGTTTATGTATAATTAGTATATAATATCAGGCATTTGTACCTGTTATTTTTTTTAATGGTATTTTCATACCTATTATTTTAAAATAACAGTTTAGCCCACCTCTAACTCTGAACATAAAACAACAATAGAAGTCTTAAAATGAGTCCATTACTTGGCATATATGTAGACTTAATATGAAACATGGTGTTTGTATCACTGTTTACAACATTCTACCAGTGAGATGATTTGTACAGCAACTTCAACATAATGTACACTCAACCATGTATTTTTGTACCCCACTCTGATTTTAAAATGAGCATCTGAAGTGGCAAATTTATGAAAATAATTATTAGTATTGTTGGTACTTTCACTGTGAACTTACTTGTTGTATTTACTCATACATTGTTTCGGAGTGGTGTGCTCCTTCTTCAGTGAGATTGGATACGGAATGTGCAAACTGTCGGTAATTTTATGTATAACGGTTTTAGTTAACAAGTTGTGTGTGGGTGGAGGTGGAGGGGATTGGCGCTGGAGTTTGAATTGTTGTGGTGTTGTTTATTACTGTGTCAAATAGTGTGTTTGATTTGAATTGTAAATGGTCATTGAGTATGTTGTTGGGTTGTGTTTTGTTGTGTTTGTATATTTCAAATTGTTCTGTGGTGTTAAGTTTACGACTTTTGGGTAGGAAGTGTAAACTTTTAAGGTTGTTGTAACTGTGGTTTTATATTAGTGTAACTGTGGTTTTCTGTCTGGATACGTGTGGCAAATGTACAACTCTAACACACACAGAATCACCAACACTTTCAGAAAATACAACTACAAAATAGCATACAGAACCAACAACACCATCAAAAGGTACCTCAACGGCACAAACAAAAACACTGACATATACAACAAAACAGGAGTTTATAAATTAAAATGCAATGACTGCGACAAATTCTACATAAGCCAGACAGGAAGATCTTTTTCATCCAGATTTTATGAACACACCAAAGCAATCAACAATAATAACATACAATCCACATTTGCCACACATATCCAGACAGAAAACCACAGTTACACCAATATAAAAAACAACCTTAAAATTTTACTCTTCCTACCCAAAAGTCGTAAACTTAACACCACAGAACAATTTGAAATATACAAATACAACAAAACACAACCCAACAACAAACTCAATGACCATTTACAATTCAAATCAAACACACTATTTAACACAGTAATAAACAACACCACAACAATTCAAACTCCAGCGCCAATCCCCTCCACCTCCACCCACACACAACACATTAACTAAAACCGTTATACATAAAATTACCGACAGTTTGCACATTCCGTATCCAAACTCACTGAAGAAGGAGCACACCACTCTGAAACGACGTATGAGTAAATACAACAAGTAAGTTCACAGTGAAAGTACCAACAATACTAATAATTATTAAGTAGTGAACAAAGAAGTGATGAACATTCAAAATAGTATTATAAAAATATTTCGTTTATTTCTATAATATAACAAGCAGACCAATTTCATTCCACTTGCTGCAAACATTTCCAGACATATACCCACTAAGGTAAAATTTTAAAAACTCATAAAAATTGTTTAACATTATCACCACCAACCTGGTAGAAAGTTTGTGCCTTTATTTTATTTATACTGTAATGTAAAGATGTCATCTTTATTTTTCCTTGATTTTGTTAAATTTTAGATAGACCTATCTAATAAGGTTCCACACTTGCCTTCTTGATTATAACAAAGGAAGAAAAAAAGAAAAGAGTTCTTGGATGTTGTTGTTCATGACGTGTCCGTTGATTAACTAATTATAAGTATAACACTACCGACTCGGAACACAAGTTTTTTATTGATAATTAAAAGAGTTCTTTTAATTTAAACTTTTGTTGTTTTATTTGTAGACATTAAAAACCCCTCTCTCAGAAGGAAATCCTGGCTAACCTTCCCATCTTGCCGACTTACACTGGTAATTATATTACTAGTACTGATATAATTAGTAACACTATGCAATTTATTAGCACTAATTAGCTCTTTTTTGGTTATAGTTTATACAGCAAAACAGTTTACCCTTTCCACAGAATCTGACACAGTTGAGGATATAAATGTTGCCATAGGTCTGTCCATCGGATCCACAAACAGGATTATATTGTGGAGTGTATGAGCATTGACAGGGTGGTTTAAACACTACGGGTACTTCAGGATTGGCAGCTGGCCTCTCGGTAGACGAAGTCACCGATGCCGTCAATGTAGGTGTGTCCCCTGGTTGCTGTGGCTGTGGAGGCCTAACTGGTGCAGTGTCTGAAACATATTGTCACACATTAGAAACATTGGAGTTTAATCAAAGGAAAATTTATTGAGCGTTTGTGGAAAATGGATGTTGAACAAACAGAGGCTTTTAAGAAGTGGTGCTGAAGGGAGTTATGGAGAATTTTATGGAGACTAGGGAGAGGAATTATGAAGTTTTAAATAGGATTCTTGAGGAAAGAAAATGTAGGAAAAGTCTTATTAGAAGGAAATACCAGTTGCCTGAGACACTTAATCAGGTATAATGGCTATGACTGTGGTATAGGCAGAATGGTTGATGGAGACAAACAGGAGAAAGGTTCACGAATCAAGTAGCTGTAGAAATAGGTATGGAGATTATAAACAGAGTAACAACCTGATAACATTAAAATGTGGTCACCCGCCAATCCCTAAACTGAAGTATACACCTCATATAGAAACATATATATTAAGATATAGAAACGTGTACCTCAGTATACAAGAGTATCTTATAAGGAAAGGAAACTGCTTTGAGAGATGATTCCAGTGTTAAAAAAAAAAAAAAACAGATTATTTATCATACCACACTACACACTGACCGAATACCTATGATAGAAATTTGAGTACTGGTACACAAGCCACAAGCATTCTGACATGTTTTTTTTTACTTAAAGTTAAATTTCTTACACTTGTATTGTTTTTAACTTATGCTCTATTCATATCAACTTTATCACAATTAAATTCTCTAAAATTCTATTCAAACGTTTGCTTATCTTCATCTTCTTCTATCAGAGACTAGGCGAATCAGCTGTTCTGGTTCCAAAAGAATACAACCACTTCACCAACGCTTCCTAAGTCTTCCTATACTTTGCTGTCCAACAGGGTTGTATTGCCAAACTTCTTTAGGCAGCCTGCCATCTGGCGTCCTCTTCAGATGAGCAATTCTTCTCTCTTTGTTTTCTGCAATACAATCTTGGGTATTAAAAATGTTCTTAATTGTAGAGTCTATCTCTTCGTGTGCAGCCTTAAACAGATCACAAGAATCTAATCTCCGATGCCTGTAACCTGTTTCAGATGTTTTTTCACTGGAATCCAAGTGTCAGAACCATACAATAGCTCTGCCATTACCTTATAAAATTTTAATCGAGTCTCTCCTTGTTTTTGATGATAACACTCTATGAATTGCGCCATACATTGAGTGAGACTTAGCCAACTTGTGATCGACATCACAATCCACATTATAAATGATGTCACAGTCAAGATAGTGAAAACGTGACACCTGCTCTATACTCTTATTACTCAATTCAATCTTAGTTCGCAGGGGGTACTAATTGCCCATAAATGTCATAGGTTTTGTCTTCTCGTAAAGAAATTTTCACATTGTAATTTGAACTAACTTACTGTAACTGGAACATTGACCTCTGGAGCTCGCATTCATTGCTTTGGATGATTACTTGATCACCCGCAAACAGTATTGTATTCAATGTTTGATTATTACAAAGTTATTGTAAACTAAACTTGAAAAAATTATGTTTTCTGGCTCCAATTTGTTGTACAAGTTTTCAGCAGTATTTCTTAACAAATTACTAGGGACATAGTGCTGTGACTTTTTTATATTTCACGTCAAACAACATAATATGAAATCACTAATTTTATCCCATTATTTGTATATCAGAAATTATTGTATTATATTGTTTTAGTTTCAGATCAGAAATATGGGTTAAATTTTCGACTGGTCATAATTCCAGAACAAAGCATTTTCACACCTATGGTTACATAACTACAAGATCAAGACATAATGAAAGAAATACACTGAAGGTTGGAGGCTATAGCTTTGAGCAAGTGGATAATTTTACCTTCCTAGGGTCACTGATAAACGAGGAAAATTTGAACAGCAAGGAAATCATATCAAGTAGGTATAGCAAAGGGAAACAAGAAACTATTGTGCTCTAGGATCCTAACTCATAATTCTAAATTGATAATAATTTATAAATGCCTTATAAGACCAGTAGTGATTTACGGGTGCGAGACACGGACCATGCAGCAGAAAGATGAAGAAGATCTTAAACGACTTGAGAGGAAAATACTTAGGAGAATTTTTGGGCCAGTGGTGCAACAAGATGCCACTTGGTGGGTCCACGTAAATCTTGAACTTGATACTTTAATAAACAAGGAAAACATAGTAAAGTTTATTACGTCACAGAGAATTAGATGGCTAGATCATATTTATGCAATGCAGAAGACCAGAAATATGAGACCTATCACAGAAAGGAAACCCTTGGAGTCTAGGCACAGAGGAAGTTCGAGAAGGAGGTGGATGGAAATGTTGAGGAAGACCTGCGAACCATGGGGATCAGAGGACGGAGGATTGTTGCTGAGAAATGAAGGAAATGGTGTAGGATTGTTGAGGAGGCCAAATCTCATAGAGAGATGTAGAGCCAAAGGAAGAAGAAAAAGAAGACGTTTATATAACATTTTTTCTTATTTTTAGCTCTAGACACATCTGCTGAAATAATTTCCTTTTTTCCCAGAATGCTCTGTATATACCACCTGATATATTGCTTCTCAGTAATAATATAGACATATATTGCTACATTTCACTGCCAGTGTTGTCAGATACATACCATCTTCACCACCAGGAAACTGGAAGGCTGGACGCTGGCGCTGGCGCTGGCAGTTGCAGCTAAACACCAACACTGCTGCCACAACTGTAACAAAAAAAAAATGAATCAGCAGCCACATACACAAAATTTGTTCTAAATAATTACAGGAATATTAATATGCCCTAAATATGCAGATGACATAGTTCTTATTCAAGAAAATGAAGATGATTTACAAAGAGCTATATTTCAATTACAAGAAGTGCCAAGAGAGTACTCACTGACAATTTCAGTAAGAAAGACCAAAACCATGGCCTTTTAAGGTAAATATCCAGTGAGGACTAAGATAGTTATAAACAACAGCACTTTAGAACAAGTGAGCTGTTTCAAATTCTCGGCTGTGCATATGAAGCTGAATAAATAAATTTAGGAATATTTTGAGGTACGATTCATAGAAATCTTAGAAATAAAACAAGACACAGCACAAGGATTAAATTTTATTAAGACAATTCCAATACCCACCTTGATTTACACGAGTGAGGCATGGGTCATGACAAAAAAGGAATGCAACAAGATTCAGAGTGCTGAAATGATGTTTCTTCGAAATATTTTAAATTATGCATTGCAAGATAAAATAAGGAATGAAGATATCAAAGCAGGACTCGAAGTAAAGGACCTAAATGAAATTGTTTCACTTTACAGAAGAAAATGGTGGGATCATTTTAAAAGAGACTGATTTCAGGATGTTATCACGCCTTTTTCAGCCACTTTAAAGATAGTAATATTGATTAGTAATATGTTGTTTTTTCTTTTATACGAAGCCGACCCGACCCTGAACCCCCCCCCCCCAAGGCAAATTCTAGATATGCCACTGAATAAGTATCTTCATAATAATTAAAAGGGATTAGGCAAGGGTGTTGTATCTCACCCATACTTCTAAATATACATTTTACAATGTTGTAAGGTAAGGTAAAGGAAACAGTGGCTTATATACTTTTAATGTGGAAGACAATTGTAAAGGAAGAAATTTTATCAGTTATCGTGAGACATCGCTCAGATATACAGACAGAGAAATGCCAGACTATCCGGATAAGACTAAGAACTCCTTCGTATGTTCAGGGGCGTACTTACGGGAACGAACGAACGGGACCGAACCCTCATCCTCCACAGAGGGTCGAAAAAGTTGACGAATTTGGTTACTCTTTTATTTCTGTTGGCTGTTTTATTACTTTTTCAGCTGTGTACACTAATATACGGTAGTAATAACTCTTTTTTAAATATAAAAACCGGTTTATTACAAAGCATTAGCGTATTCGTTTGAAATATGAACTACTTATAGAAAAATAAATTCAGTCAATAAATATGTTATAAACAATGTTTCAATAACGCGTATTTTTATTGTGGTATTACCGTTTACTTTAATGGGACTGATTTCAACCACATTTGAGCCACAAAGGTAGTAATGTTGATTAGTCTTAACTTGTTGGTTTTTTTTTTTTTTTTTTTTTTGTATGAAGCCGACCTGACCAAAGTCAAATTCCAGATACGCCACAGCTATCACCCTCCCATTTGGGAATCTACAACATCATAATAGGAGTCAATACAAGCCTGTGGGGGTAAAGATGTGGGCATATATGTGCCAAGTTTATCGAAAATAAATCGTTTGATGCATTCAACATTTATCGTGAGACACCGCTCAAATAGGCAGACAGACAAATGGCAAACACCGAGTCTGCAGACTGACAGTGTGAAGCCACTCGGGCATTTTCGGCTACCTTCGTTCTCATCTATGCTCGCCTATATTCTGTTAGATGTGAGTTTGGTTAAAGTTTGTGTATTTATTTTAGCACAATAATTTTATTAAGTTCACGGCTTCAAATACGTAAACTCAAGAGTAAATTTTTCGTGTATTCAAGTGTCTGTGTGTATTCGTGTCTAACCTACCTATACATGTCCTGTAAGCATTTCGATGTTTCATTTTAAAGTTTTGCCATTTTATTTTTAGTGTAACAGTTTTTATTAGGTACACGCGCTGTAAGTGTTCGATGTGAAAATGTGAAGTTCGTGTAACATTTCGAAGGAGTCTTGTCAATTTAAGGGGGGTGGGAACCGTATATGTTAAAACGCCATTTTCTCAGCATCTATTTTGTTAAATATCACTATAATATTGACGACTCGGAACACTAAGTTTTTTATAAGTAAAAACGTAAAGTTTTACCTTATAGCCTAAACCGGCTTTCACCTATAGAAGGCTTCATCAGAGACAGCCTCTGATGAAGCCTTCTATAGGTGAAAGCCGGTTTAGGCTGTAAGGTAAAACTTTACGTTTTTACTTATAAAAAACTTAGTGTTCCGAGTCGTCAATATTATAGTGATATTTAGTTAAGTAACGGACACGTCATGGACAACGAAATCCAAGAATCTATTTTGTGCTACAGACTTGAAATTTCTACAGGTTAATCATCACACTTTCAGATTGTTATGGCACTAGAATAATAAATTTATAAATTTACAAACTTTATAATTTTCTAAATTTTTTAAATAAAAACCTTTTTTATTTCGGTCAATTTTTAAAACATTTTTATAATTCTAGCAGACAAATGTTATTAGTAGAATAACTGTACAAATTTGAACTTCCTATGTTATAAAGGTAATTATATAATTCTCGAAGATAAATAATAAACACAATTGAGAATAAATTCATATCATACCATTTCTTACATACCTATTATTACGTTATTACCCTGAATCGTATATTTTCTTTCAGCGTTTATCACTCCAGAAACAAAAATAATTGATTAAATTGACTCCAGATAAATACGAAACCAACCTGCGAAGTTAGTGCACAGGAAAAGAGGAGTTTTACCGCAAGCAACTGATTACAGCAATATACTGTATACCAAAACCAACATTGTGAGTACAAAAAACTGAACTTAAAAACCGGCAAAACAGTATAAAATAAGTTTTCTTAATAATAAGAAATGTAATTTCATAATAATGTATTTCATATACTAATGCGACGATGTAGTCAAAAGGTTCATATTTATCTGGGGAGCCAGTGAAATTGTGTTTGTTTCTGGAGGAAACAAAGGTTAAAACAAACACTGCAATTCAGGGTAATAAATGGAGTACAACGATATGGTTAAATTAATTCTATATTATGTTTTAATATTTAACTGTGACCACAATCAATATTCATTTTAATATTCAATTCATCCGCTATGCACACAGGAAAACCCCGATTTGGATAAAAACACGTGGATTTCATTATACACGTAAGTGTGGAGTGTGGGTTGACGAGAGAGTAGACAACAGTAACGAAGTTGCCCGAGTGGCTTCACGCTGTCAGTCTGCAGACTCGAGTATGGCAAACGGTCGAGTTAAACTATAGAGTGTTCCAAACCGGATGGCACCAATTAATAATAATATTTAATAAGAGATTAGGAAACCTTTACTCTCGCACGCGCTCGGCCAGGCACGACCAGGTTCAGGTATAAGTACACGGTCCAATTCAAAACTATAAAATATTTAATTTAGCTTATAAACCAAATTAAACTGTAATTTTTGTAATCTCCGTGAAATTGTGAGAAAAATGAGTCCAAACAACACATAATTGCGATGAATATGAGTATTTTAGGGATTTCTAAAGCAAACGCAGAATTGGGGTACTTAATAAAGTAATAAGTATGTTGTATGTATGTTGAGCACAGTACTTGATTGAAAGTAAATTATAAAGCACTAAAAAATACAAATTTCTTATCAAAATGCACAAATGTACAATAATTTATGGAGCAGTAAAAATGTTATATCTAAAAATAACTCTGTCAATAAACATATTTACATTAAAAATAACGAAAAAAGTATTTAGCCTACATTAAAATAGTAAAAGTAGAATTTTCGTATTTTTAGGAAAACCTCGGGCCTCGAAGATTTAGTATATTTACAGTTTGAAAGGATTTCAAGCTTTTAATACCTTTAAATTTGGTTAAAAAGAATCTCGATTTAATCACATCTACTTTTGCATCAGATATGCAATATACACATATAATACACTTTATTACAATAAAGATAGGTCGAATTGTGCGTGATTATCAACGAAAATTAAATAATATTTACAAAATAGTAATTTCTAAAGCCAAAATGAATATTGAGTTAGACTTAGTTGTACATCTAAAATATATCACAATCATGTCGTGTTTGGTCTCATTTCCTTTAAAATTATATGGAGATTGCAACTATGCTAAGCTCGATTGTTAAAAAATTTATATTATAAAAGTCGCAGTTACGTAGTGGACGCCCCAGCAGATGATTCATACCCCAGGCGTGCGGGCCAGCTGCGTTTGCGTGTGTTTAGTAAAGGTCTCCTAATCCCTCCGGTGCCATGCGAGTTGGAACGCCGTATAAGAACTCTCTTCGCACGTTCAGATAGGCCTATATTTGTATTGTGTTAGGACACCTGTGATTCGTTTTCCATTCACTTTACAAGCAACGCGATTATATAAAACGTTCTGTGATAGTGCAGAAAATAATTTAAAAATTGTAACAGTCGGATTGAACAACCGGTATGTAAGTCAAGTGCCTGAAATAAAAGTTCCGGCTAGAGTCGGCGGAACAGTAGCCAGCGGTTGTGATATCAAGTAGGCACTGGTCTAAAAACGCTTGTCATCGATACGTCTGCCTTCCACAATCGTTGGTCTTGGGGGGGGGGGCGACGAGTCCGGTCGGATCGGCTTCAAACGAAAATAAAAACAAATTAAGATTAATCAATACTACAGTCTTCAAAGTGGCTGAAAAACGTGTAATAACATACTGAAGTAAATCCCACTAAAGTAATAACACAATACAAAATTAAATTAATTGTTGGCTCGTTGGGCTCTTGCTTGGTGAAACATATTAATACAAAGGTTTTAAAAAACATACAAACACTTGGTACGTTTCACAGTTTATTAAGCTATTTCTCAAAGAGATCATAGAAACAACTAAACGAAGAAAGTGAGGGTGGTGAACATGTGTTTAGGGTGTGTATCTGGACATGTGTGTGGGGTGTGTATCCTGGAGGGGGTGGAGAAGCTAGTAAGGGAAGGTCAACTGTCTGTAAAAACTAAGTATAATCGGAAGACAAACTATAAAACTTAACTAACTTTTAATAACGAGGATACACAGAATTCAGTATGTTCGTTTGTTAAATTTTCGTTAATTTTTGATTCCTTTTCTAATCTCTAGAATTTCTAATAAATCAATTTTTTTACCTTTTTGTATGTAGTGCAATAGTGTTATGTTTTTTGTACTATGAAGTGACTGTGTTGTAAGCAATGATCTGTAAAACCTGTATTGGCTGTATTAGTTAAAATCGCTTTCTTATGTTCAGAAATGCAATGTTTCAGAGCATTTTTCTGATCACTATTTAAAGTTGAAGTATTCAAAACAGTGGCGAAGTTACATGGAGGCAATTGAGGCAATGCCTACCCTAAAAAATTCTGTAGAATAAAAATTATAAATACGTATGAACTACATAACGTAAAGATTATACATTTTTACCGCGACTGTCGAATTTATTAAGCCGAAACGTGCTTTGCTGAGCGACCGCTAGATGGTGACAGGTGAGATTCGGCATAGCTCGTTTAAAGCGAATGAGGCAACCTGAACTTGCCTCAGCATTTTTTGTATACATCGTATGTAAGCAATGTGCGGGTTCGATAGGGAAGTGAAGGGAGAGGGGATTGTCCCGCGCTGTACACATAGAGCGTTGAGGCATGCCTCACTTCTGTCGTCCAAACAGTAAGTTAAAGCCCCTGTGTTGTTTATAAGTGTGTTTATTTTATGCGGTTATTAAAAGTGTCCCTGTTATTCCGCTGAACTAACAGATGATCAAGGTTGTTATTTGAATTATTTGTAACATTAAACATATATACATAGAAACTAATCAAGTTTAAAATTTTGAAGTTCAATCAGTTGTATTATTGTGTATGACTAATACATGGATTGTTCAATAGAAAGACGTATAGAGCTGTAAAGCATTTTTTATTCAACGATTTTAAAAGAAGTCTCCATTAACGTTAAGGCATGAGTCCCACTGTTGCACTAATCTGTAGATTCCCTGCTAGTAAAATTCTTACGGCTGTTTGTGGAACCATTCGCTTACAGCAAACGCTACCTCAGCGTCCGATTTGAACTACCGTCCTTTTACAGATTCCTTAAAAAAAATTTAAGATAAGATTTTTGCCTACCCATTCATTAACTACTAGCTTCGCCACTGAGTATTCTGTATATGTGAGGAGCAGATAGACAGCAGAACGTCTACAGGTATAGACGGAAATAAATTCTTGATATTAGGAGGTAAATAATAAACTGTGAAACTTACCAAGTGTTTGTATGTTTTTTAAAACCTTTGTACAATAAAAAAGCGCTAAAGAAACATTGTTTATGTGATACTTATTGACTTAATTGATTATTCTTTATTTCATATTTCAAATGTACACGCAAACGCTGTGTAATATGAACTGTTTGTAGACCTGTATTAAAAAAAGGGTTACTACTTTATTATCGTGCATAGCTGAGAAATTAATAAACCAGCTTAAAAATTAAGAGGTAAACAAAATTTCTCGTCAATTTATGACCTTTCGGGGGGGGGGGGAGTCCGGTCCCGTTCGTCACCTGCCCCGTAAATACGCCCCTGTCAACAATGCCCACTGAACGCAGCACAACTATACATAATACTATAACTATGGCAACTTTAAAATATACATTTACATAGGAATTCTCAAAACAAGAATACAACAATAATAATAAGTAAAACAGTTTTCCTTTTCACACTGTATTAGCCTTTTTTGAAAACGCTGAAAGTGCAGCGAGTTCTCACCGCTGAAAACAACCAGTTGCTACTTTTTTAACGTCTCGAATCAGGTGTCAACTCTGGTGATTAAGAAAACCAGTTTGAAAAGAGATTAAGAAGGCAGGAATGACTTGCCCATGTGCCCTGTCCCGTCACTTATTATCTGACCTTCATCTTTACGTCAGCTCAACTGTACGTTTCACTTGTGCATTTCTTCTTTTCGATTTATAACTCTTGATTAGTTTTGACCTTCTTTGTCATCCCGTTCATCTGATTTCCTTCAATTCTTCTTTCTTTTCTTCTTCGGTACTCCACGGAGTAGGTAATTAAACATGTTCTCTGAAGTTTGGAGTAGACAGGGGCCTAAAAACTTCTGTGTCAGCCCAGCATACAGTGAGCGTCCGAACGTCGAAGAAGACGCGAACCTAGAGTCAGTGGAAATCGCGTGCAGCCCACCAGAGTCCGTAGACCACACAACCGCACGCGGACTCACAGAAAGATTAGTTTTAGGGAAAACCTACCCTAGCAGGGTCAATCACAGCCACCATGAACCCACAGCACAAGGTCTCTTTTCTCAACTCGTGAACACCGGGGGGGGGGGGACCACCGGCCGGGCTGGTTCACGATCCCGTGGTACCATTTTTGAGCACGTCGCTGATTATCGAAGCCCAGAATGGTCGCGACTTTAACGAGCCTGGAAGCCGGTACTTCACGATTATAACTCCAAGTGAACCGCTTAATATGCACGAGTTCGGCCGCGGCCCAATAGGAACACACCTTTCAACTTCCACGACAGTTGAACGAACGAAGCGAGTTCTCAGTTTTAACTCGACCGTTTGGCATTTGTCTGTCTGTGTATCTATCTATTTGTTTGGGGGATGTTCCACGATAACATTTGAACGCATAAACCGATTGTAGTAAAATTTGGCATGCGTGTACTTCTACCCTACAGAACTCTATTGTTTTTTTAGATTGCCCCCCCCACAAAATATGGGGGCGGAAGAAAAAATGTTAGGTCTAAATTTCGAAAAAATCGGAAATGTCTGTGTGGGGTATCAAATTAAAAGAAATTTTAACGAAAATATTATGACGTTCAGTCCCCCCCCCAAAAATAAACCAATTCATTTGACCAAAATGAATTTAATGTTCATTTTTTAAATTTCAAAATTTGGGACGCTAGGGCCAAAAAGTGAGACAAACGTTAAAAAAAATTGCAAATTCCAATTGAGGTATTAAATTAAGTAGAATTTTCACCGAAATCTGAATATAGTGTACAATTTTGGAAATTTCAAATTTTTTTTACCCCAAGTTCAAAAATGGGATCAAAATTTTGAAAAAATCGTAAAATTCCAGCCGGGTGTCAGATAAAAGGGAATTTTAAAACAAATCCGACTGTTTGGAATTTTTATCTTTTTTTATGATCGCTCTACAATAGTTACTGTATTAAACACAAATCGTAGGGTAATTTTGGTAATTTTTCTGTTAATTAAAACATTATGTAATATCAAAATGTATCCAATAACTAATGTATTTCGATCAAAATAGTGAGCGAGTTCTGCAGCTCCACGAGCTAGTATAAATATATAACCGACCTAGGTGAAAACTCCCCTTCAATCCTATGTCATCGAGGAGGAATCTGCCTGAAGATGGCAGAGATGAATACGCTGAAATGTTGCCGAAAACAGAAAAACACAACGCGAGAGTAACCCGAAAAAATCACACATCACAACCGGAAAATTTTTTAAATTATTGTGTGTGTGTGTGTGTGTGTGTGTGTGTGTGTGTGTGTGTGTGTGTGTGTGTGTGTGTGTGTGTGTGTGTGTGTGTGTGTGTGTGTGTGTGTGTGTGTGTGTGTGTGTGTGTGTGTGTGTGTGTGTGTGTGTGTGTGTGTGTGTGTGTGTGTGTGTGTGTGTGTGTGTGTGTGTGTGTGTGTGTGTGTGTGTGTGTGTGGCCTACTTGAATATAATACATACACCGAATGAAAAAAATTTTGCAGTAAAAAGTACGTTGCAAAATCAGCACGCAGACGTACAAACCAGACAGTCACAGGAACTGGGAGTGACCGAAAAAGCCTGAATACCACAACAGACCATCTACATGGAATACTTGTATTCCAACCATCTAGGTTGGAATACAACCTACCTAATACGCCTACATGAAATGTGGAAGCAGAAGAACACACATCGTATAAATTAACGGTTTGATAATGACAACAAACACACAAAAAAAGCTTTTTTCCACAAGTATACAAACGACTACTGAAAATGTTACGTTTTTTTACTCCCACGTTCCATGAGGAAATGAAAGTATGTTGATGACGGAAAAACCCGTGTTCGAGATAAGGGCCGATTCTGATTGTACTACCCTCAAAACATGAAGAAAAGTCATTTTCCGAAAGTGTCTGTGTGTAGATTTTTTTCTATGGCGAACGATAACTGCTGCAAATTCAAACAGAATCAAATGATTATGTGCCGGAGTTGTAGAGAACTCAAGGCCTACTGATTTTGGTGAAGATCGTTTAAGGAGAAGGGGTAATTTCCCTGCAACGTTTTATGCTTTAACAAGAGTAAAGTACTCAATTTTGATAAATAAAAATATCCTGAAAAGGTCATAATAATCCACTGTAGAAAGGTAGATGAAATATCTATAAATGAAATGGGTATTTGAAGGGGGAGGGGGTAATTTTCTATAAATGAACATGATAGTTGAAGGGAGAGGGGATAATTTTTTATATGTGTACTATGTTATCAGCAACAAAGAAGTAGTTTGTTGTTAAAATTCCTTCCCCGGCTGTTTGGCCGTGGTCCAATGTTTTCTCCTAAACCAGACGTTTCGCCAGTGCCATCGACTGCATCATCAGTGAAAATCGACTGCGCTAACGTGAGGTGGTATACGTTAATGACCACAGTACTGTTGTTAAGGCTGAAGAAAGAAGTAGTTTCTATGGAAATATTTCATATCGAAAATGGTTTTAAATATAAATCTTAGAACATGGAAGTCATGTATACCGATATTTATATACAGCAAGTCAAGAATGTACGTACATTAATTAGGGATCAAGGAAGCCGTGTCTGAAAAATGGTACAATAATTACTAATAAACCCCATAGTCGTACTCGAACATTTAATTGTAACAAAGCATTCCACTTGTTACTAATGTTATCTAGACTTTGGGATTGGAAAGCAAGCTCGAAGAGCTTAGTTATCGATCTCCCAAATAAAGTTGAAACTATAAGTCAAATTTAAAAATTATATGAATTTTATTTTAAAAAAAACATTTTACGCGTTTGTCAATTTTAACGCCAAAGGTTCCTTTCTTTCTCACAGTTTGCTTCTGTAGTTTTTTTAAATCTGCGTCTTAATTTTTTTTTTTATTTTACGTAATGGAAACTTGTGAAATATGTTAATGAATGAATTATACCTCTTTGCTTTTGTACGCAGACATGTTACGCATATAATATCACGTTAATAACAGGCTATGACGTTCGTTACATTATTTATACGGCATCGCAGTTACTTCACCAGGAAGTTTAATTCCGCGGGCACGTGTCTTTCAAGTTGTGTGTATTCGATTTCTGCTGCTGTCTACCATTCGTCACGTGTTGAAAGGGAAAAAAATAAACTGGTTATTCCGTTTCAAGGAAAATACGTCTGTACGAGTCATGCGTTAGAGAATCAGATGTAGACCGGTTACTGGACAAAAAAAACTGCTTTTGATTCAACGCACCAAGCCAATGAAGCAAACTTGGTGAAACCAATTCGAACGTTAGCAGACAATTAATGTCCCACTCCTTACGCGAGTTTTAAGGAAAAGTGATTAAAATATCATTTTTATTGAGAAATAATTTATTCCTTATGTAATCTAACAAGTAACTAACGGGCCCAGAGTGCGAATCAAAATTCTTGTTGGAAGTACGGGATATTAACCGACAAGGCACTCTACAATACAGATAATCTTCTTCTACTGTCATCACAACCCAATGTAGGTCCTTATCGTGCTCAGTAACTTTCTTTCATTCCGTCCTCTCAGTACACAAACTTCTACAGCCCCTCGCGTTCGTACTTCTACATCATCTGCTCATCTTTTCTTAGTCTGGCTAATATTTCGCGCACTAACACAAACAATGCAATTTTTGGCTGATAAAGGAAAATATTGTTGTCATTTTCCAGGGAATTCCCTCCTCCCCCCTTTCGAACCTACGAATTGACAAATAGTCTATTGGACTAGTGTAATCTGTTTTAGCTATATTTCTAAAACAAGAATCGACAGAGAGCCAACTGCTACCTTTGATAGAAATGCTAGGGGTCCGACAAGGGGATGCACTGTCCACTACAGTGTGTAATCTGGCTTCAGAATCTTAAAACTTAGACAGGCCTACAATTGGGTACATAGGAGTTAAAGTAACACAGATGTGCTCCTACGCTGATGGAATAGCTATTATCAGCAGAAGTAAAAGCAGGCCCGGCTCCAGGCAGGGGCGAACCGTGCGACCGCCCAAGGCGGCAGATTCCGGGACGTTAAGTTTGGTGGAAAAATGTATAACTTCTTCTCTACATCAATTCGCCGTCGGGCTGTACTAAAAAATCACATTTCTAACCTTACGCTGAAACCTTTATGTGAAACAAGATGGGAAAGTAGAATAGACGCTGTCACTCCACTTAGATATCGAATAGAAGAGATCTACGACGCGCTTGTTTATATCAATAAAAACGAAAACACAGATAAAATGGAGGCTCACGAGGCTGGCAGTCTGGCGAGTCATGTACTTGACTTCAGATTTCTGTGTTCCATAGTAATATGGTACGACATATTACACCATATTAAAACACTCCTAAGTATTGACGTGGATGTAACAAAAGCTGTCAGTTTACTTGAAAATACAAGCATTTATTTCATGTCTGTCAGAAGTGACTTAAAATTTAAAAGCTAAGTTGGCGCTAAGGAACTAGCCACTAAATTGGACACTGAAACCCCAATAATCAGAGGCTCAGCACGAATACGAAGGAGAAACATTAAAAGACGATTTGATTACGAGAGAAAAGACGAATTCATTGAAGATCCAGAGTCGCGGTGCAAAGTCGATTTTTATTTTAAAGTTATAGATATTACCATTTGTGCTTTAAATGAAAGATTCCAACAGATTAAGAGACATAGTAAATTTTTTTGCTTCCTGTATGACTTGTATGAATGAATAGGGAGGGTGGAGGCACTCACAGGCAGAAGCGCTGGGGCCGGCCCTGAGTAAAAGAGGATTAGAGAAGAGGAATTTAGTTAAACTAGATAGTGTGGCGCAAAAGGGAGGGGCTGAAAATAAATGAGGGTAAAACTAAGTATGTGGAAGACAGAAAAAAGGCGACAAACAACAGTGCTAACCTGACGGTTGGAAATTATACATTTGAAGATGTCTCTTACTTAGAATCAGACACTACCCAGGCTAACTCTTGTTCCAATTAAATAAAGTCCCATATTGAAAGTGGAAGTAGGTATTATTACTCCTATGGAAAGTTGCTCAAATCGAGAATACTATGCAAACAACTAAAGCTAAGCATATATAGAAGTCTTATTCGACCAATAGTGACGTATGGATGCGAGGCCTTGGCACTACTAATGCAGATGAACAACAGTTTAGAATATCTGAGCGTAAAAACTTACGAAAGATCTTTGGGCTTGGACAAAGTGAAGATAGGTCCTGGAGTATACGAACGAATTATGAACTGGATCAACTAATACACGATGCTGACGTAGAAGATTCATTCGGTTCATCAAGAGTAGAAGATTTAGAATGGCTGGATCACGCAAGACGAATGAATGATAGCGAACAACCAAAAGAATCGCAGACTAAAAACCAGTAGGAAGAAGAATTAGAGGAAGGCCTAGACAAGATGATTTGAGAACCACGGACTTGAGAGGCTAGAGAATGTTGTGTGCTGGAGAACGAAATAAAAGAACATCATTGAGCAGGTTAAGACTCATAATGAAGAAGAAGAAGCAGAAGAAGAAGAAGAAGAAGAAAAGATTAACGGCTGGTAACGGTGATGGTGGTGGTGGTGGTGGTGGTGGTGGTGGTGGTGGTGGTGGTGGTGGTGGTGATGATGATGATGATGATGATGATGATGATGATGATGATGATGATGATGATGATGATGATGATGATGATGATGATGACGACGACGACGCCGACAGGGTTGCCCAAGGGGGGCGGTAATAGCGCTAACATAAGAATTTTGGTGCAAAATTTTGGACTACTAGCTCTCCAGTTCGTGTAAAAGTCACATCCTCAAGCAAGTTCAAAACGAAGGAATCATAACAAACTTACCACTTCCAGTGTTCAAAGAAAAAACTGTTGGATTCAAGTAATTTCAACGTACAAATAACTCTTAGCTGACAAAGTACAACAGACACGTTTTGTTTTGTTCTACAGTTAAACACAAAGTCAGAGTGCTTTTAATATGTATGCATCTCCAGAGTAGTGCTACTCAATTTTACATAATCTGATAATCATATTATCATATACATGAATAATCATAATAAATGTTTACTTTTATTTTCCTTTTCTTAATCTTAATCGCCTTAAAGCTAATTAAAATCTCTATTATAAACTATTTTCACTACCAATGTTTTTATGATAAAATGTTAAATACTGTAAAAGAAAAATAAAGTCTGGCATTGAAAGCATAAACAATGTGGCCAAATAGTTAAAATTGTTATTTTCAAATTTCATTTAATATTTTTATATATATCTTATTAAACTGTAATACAATAGTAATTATAGTTTTTTATTTCAATTAAAAATGTAACGTAATTTTTTTCAACGAATAAATATAATTATTTATAGTATTTTGGTGATTTATAATAATTATTATGAATTACATGTGATGCACAGGCTGAAGTTAAGTGGGGGAGGACTGTGCCAGTGTTCTCGGGGGGAAGGGGGTGCATCATTGGTGACGATTCCGACGACGACGATGATGATGGCGATGGTAGTGTGTAAGAAAAGTAGTTAAATAAAGTAAACGTCTTAGCCTTTTTTTCTCTCTCCTGCCTCGCGTTCTCTTTCTCTCCCTCTCGCCCTTAACGTTTTATATAATAATGTCCCAACCAGAGGCAGATTTATGCATAGGCAAAGTAGGCAACTGCCTACGGGCGGCAAAATTTGAGGGGCGGCAAATTTTGTAAAGGTCGTTATGTTGTTTCTATACCTAAGAGATGTTTCAAATACCGGTCTATTTTGTCTCAATATGATAAGAAACTTTTCAAAATATATATTGTTTAGTAATTAGGCTTATTACATACAGAGAATAGTTCGTCATTTACTTCTGATATGTACATAAAGTAGACCCTACATCGTTTTTTCATAATTACATTTACATACATTATATATGGGATACTTCCATTATATTAATTAATTGTTTAACTATTAATTCGTTTACATTCAAATTTCGAACATCTTTTACCGACTCTGTAATTTGACGCGAGTGAATGTCAATAGATGCCACTAGCTGCTAACAGTCATAGATTGTGTGCGTAGCATAATTTCGTACCCAACTCTGGTGGCAATTGAGCTTCGACCTGCCGAGGAGGGAAATAAGAGGTCTACACCTGTGAAGCTCTGCCGTCTAATCCGAAATGATGGGCTCCAGTCTGTCTGTCCCAACGTGTGGACACTACTTTCCGGATGTTCGTATGTACAAGGCCTCAAACTGCTCAGCTGAACGAGCGTTATCGTGGCTCAGAAAAGTAAAGAATTATCTACGCGCGGACATAGGAGAAGATCGTTTTTTATTCATTGGCTATATTGTCCATTGAAGGAGAGTTATTAAAAAAGATGCCCCTGACAGATATTGATAATTTTGCCCATCAAAAATCACGACGTAAAGTTTAAAAATTATTTCAAGGACTATTATTACAACTCTCTTTGTCTTCTTAATTTTGTGCCAACTTGCATACAAAATTGTATTAAATTTCTATGTTTTAAGTTCAGTTAAAATGTTGTGGAATAAACGTGGCTTTAATAATAATTGAATGTGTTGTTGTTCTCTTCTTAGAACGTTATGTAAATATAAATATAAATATACTGTTCTATAAGAAAATAAGAAAAATTGAAAAGAAAATATTATATAAAGAACAAATTTTAGGGTAACTGAAAATATGAAGAATTGAATTAAACCCGCAAACGCACCCCCCCCCCGCTAACACAGATCTACCTACGGGCGGCAAAATGGTAAATCCGCCTCTGGTCCTAACTCTTTATCAAGCAACTAGGTGTTTATCACGTCTCACCTACATACGGTGCTGTACTAAACAGCTAGGGGGGTAAAACGCCGGGCCCCGCTTGTCGGGAGCCCCATACCCGACCATTTAAAACTTATCATTTTCGAACGAATAAATAAAATTTTCCGAGCCAACAAAATAATAGTAAACCTCTTCAAGATCTATTTAATCAAAATAAAATAAAAAATATGTGAGTAAAAATACGATTTAAATACAATATTTTGTTTATTACATTTATTAAATGATCGTCTGAATAAAGTAAAGTATTGTGCAAAATGCGAAAATTTCATACATGGGCCCCTGCTCTTAAATAGCCCCGGGTCCCCATAGCCTTAATCCGGCCATGCCTGTTTATATACAGTATCTGCTTTGTTCTAAATCGAAATCGAATTTCTTAAAATTTTGTTTGCTTTCAGTTACTACGTACTAACATTCTACAAAATTTGGTACAAATTTCTTTTGAATATTGGTAATTTAACAAAGTGAATTTATTCCAAACGGAAGAAATTGTGTGTTTTTTGTCTCAAATTTTATGGGCTTTACAACAACTACCTCGGAAATTACCGTAAATATTGTCCTGGACAGGCGCGGATCACGAGAGGGAAATGGGAGAAATTCCCTCTCCCTCAAATGATCACTTCAAACGGAAATTTTTTCATCGTCTTGTGATTGTAGAATGGTTTTTGTGATTGTGAATATGACAAAACATTTACATTACGTTATGTAAGTTCATGGTTTCATTCTAAAATTACTTTAAATCGTTACTGTACCTTACATCCATGTTAATTTTTGCTTGATACATAACTTAAATGAGTAGTGTGTATTTTGGACTGTAAATGAATATTATTAAAAGAACAATGAACTGACAAACACAGATATGATATTATACACTTGTACGTTAATAAACTTATTGTGTTGATAACACAATATATTTGTATCTTCACTCATGCCTATCCTTTATACTTCAGACCAACCTTTGAATTTAGGGGGGGTGCATATACAACTGAGGACCAGTTCAATGGGCGCACCCCTCCCCACCCCATCAATGGAAAATAGAAAAGTGCGGAGTTCGATAGCTGGACGTTACAAACATTAACTGTCGCTTTATAATACCCTTCCGCTTATATTTAGCGACGTGGAACACCGAATCAAAAATCTGTCATCATGCACACGCACGTTAAAACTAACAAAACTTTAAACGAAAAAATGGTTAAACAGGAACACATTTTAATAAAAATAAATTAAAGAACTTACCATAATAAAAATTATTTATTTTTATAATGTGCACAGAAATGTAAAACTTGAAAAAATTACATTTAAAAACATAAATGAAGGTGTCAGTTCCTTTTCTTGAAAACACTAACTTACAGTAATTATTGTAGTAGAAAAAAGTAAAATTTGAAATGGCTTGTACTATTTTATAAAACAGTACTTTGAAGCAGGTAAAATGCGGGCGCGTTCCTTCGTTCTAAAGGAAATAAAATTTACAAATTGGTTCGCTGGCGCGTCAAACTATGTCGATGGGCGGACTTGCACTCGCGGGCGCAGGGTTGCCGACTGGTACTTAGGCTATTAAAAAAATGGTCCAACTCTTCCATTCCCCCCAAGTCAACTATCCCTCCCCCAAAAACATTGCTTGCCGGATCCGCCCCTGGTCCTGGAACTCATTATTTTAAATCTTTCAGGCCACAAAACTACGAAAGCCACCGATTTTGCCCAAAAATATATGTGTCCCGAAAATTTTACTGTAGTTTCATTTTCGTTGGCGCAGAAAATAGAGCAACATACTTCGTTAGCCGTAACTAAAAAAAAACTAAACATTTCTGGACCTAGCCTATATATATATTTTTTTTTTATTTCCATCAGTAGAATTTGAACTGAAATTATTTCCATTTATTATTTTTTATTATTATATTTTTATAATTATTCCTGGAGACTGCGTGTACAATATACACAAAACTTCGCGCGAAACGTCATGACAGGATCAAAAATCCGTCTGAAAGTCCCCGAAGTTTAACGATAAAAGAAGGCGATAACGAAGAAGTAGGAGAAGAAGAAAAAGAAGTATATGATGGACGTTAATCTAAAGTTTTATACACAAAAACTTTCAACATTTAAAATAAAGTAGGTATACATGCAAAAAGAAGACCCAGATCTGCAAATCCATAGAATCGGAAAGTGTAGCAAATTCAAATATTTGGGAAGCATTATTTCAGAAGATAGAACAACAAAGAATGACATCAAAAATAGGATACAACAGGGAAAAAAGGCTATTCGTTTGCTAAACTCGTTACTTTGGTCGAATTAAATGAAACTTCAAACTAAACTGACAATCTACACAACTATTGTGGAGCCCATTTTAACTTATGGCTGCGAATGCTGGCAACTTTCAGATAAAGAAAAAAAGATGATAGAAACTGTGGAAATGGACTTCTTAAGAAGAGCGTGTAATATTTCTAGAATGCAACATGTTAGAAACGAAGATATAAGAAGGAAAACAGGTCGCATAATTTACAACAGCGGAAAGAATAGAATCCAGACAGTTGCTATGGTAGGTCACGTAATGAGGATGGAGGAGAAGCGATGGCCAAAGAAAGCATTGAGTTACACGCCACAAAACAGGAGAAGAAAAGGAAGACTGACAACACAATGGAGAACAGGAATTAGGAAAAGCATGAGAGATCTAGCTATTGAAGCGATGACTGGAAAGATAGGGAGAAATGGCGATCGAAATGCGGGATGCGGCATAGACTGTAGGCATACATTTATTCGTCGTTATTTTTTATGAAGATTTCGGTCAAACTATTAAATCTATTAAAGTTTTATACACAAAAACTTTCAACATTTAAAATAAAGTAGGTATACATGCAAAAAGAAGACCCAGATCTGCAAATCCATAGAATCGGAAAGTGTAGCAAATTCAAATATTTGGGAAGCATTATTTCAGAAGATAGAACAACAAAGAATGACATCAAAAATAGGATACAACAGGGAAAAAAGGCTATTCGTTTGCTAAACTCGTTAATTGCTAAAGGAAATTAAATCAAACTAGTGGACCTAAGTAGGTTTATCTTATTTAAATTTGTTCCAGTTAGGGACTACACTTGTTTGCTATGCACGTAAACCGGTTATTACTACATTAAAAGTAAACGAGTTTGTCCAGCCGCTTCAAATAAATATATCACGCTACTTAACTGCCTACAGGACAGTGGTAGTATCTATTAGCAGGAATGCCAGGTGCGGGGAATTTTCCCAACATTTTTAAATTTGAAATCTATGTGGAAAATAAGTGTGCATATCCTTTCAACAATAACTACGTTCAAAACAGTGGCGATTCCTAACACGATAGCCAGGGCCGGGTTAAGGTATCTTGGCGCCCTAGGCTAGTTATATTTTAGCCCCCCTCTCACCCACCCATAGGCTACTCTTACGTTTATTTCCAAGGGGCTGAATGAAGCTTTAAACAGCCTACAATATATTTCTTATGCTCTGTATGACGGTGGTTGGCGTGTGGACCCTTCGCCTACCTGCTGCCTCTCCCCATTGTAATACTTCCGCCCGGGCTCGACAGCAGCTAATTGCCGCGTGAGTCACCTCACTGTGCGTCCAGTATGAAACAATTTTTTTTTTGCCTCGCCCAATACTGGTAAAATTTTGTTATATTTGAAATCAGCGAAATAATACGATGAAAATGACACCAAACACGACTAAGGAATATTAAAAATTGGGCGTTATAAAGTAACAATGACTGAATAATTACAACGACTTTATTTGTATTATTTATTAATATTTTTTAGTCGTGATTGGTGTCATTTTCATCGTATTATTTCGCTGGTTTCAAATATAACAAAATTTTACCAGTATTGGGCGAGGCAAAAAAAAAATTGTTTCATACTGGACGCACAGTGAGGTGACTCACGTGGCGATTAGCTGTTGTCGAGCCCGGGCGGAAGTATTACAATGGGAGAGGCAGCAGGTAGGCCAAGGGTCCACACGCCAACCACCGTCATACAGAGCATAGTTAGGAATATTTCAAATAGCTTACTGTTTTTGGAAATAGTCTCAAGAATAGAAAACTGAGGCTATTTTTCAGAGATTGTTTTAGGCTACAATTACACCTTCAACCATTTGTAGTTTGCATGGCTTTCATAAGGGAAAAATTAACTAAGTAGTTACAGAATTATAACAGTTTTATTAAGGGTACATTTAACATCATTTACACAAAGAAGACAATCAGTTAAATACCTTCTGGATTTGTTAAGACTCATGTAAATTTCAAGCTAGATTCTTTTTTCTGGCTTTAGATTGAGCAAACGTTTTAATCACCTCACTGAAATCAAGTCCTTGCAGAAAGTCACTTTCCATGAACAAGAGGACTACACTGGTCAGTTTATCCTGACGCCGGCGATAGAACCACTAGTTCTATGAGCGCCGGCCGCCGATGACTCATAACCGTAGAAAACAGTTTGAAAAGCACTTATACTATTTATTTACAGTTTTACCATAATTTCTCGCAAACAGGCGCCTGTGTCGAAAATGAACTCAAATTTTTATCCTTGTAATTTATTACCAATTTTACATTTAGTTGTAAAATTTTATTATTTTTTAGCTAAAATTTTGCGTTCCCCAAAGTGCCGCGCCCGAGTCTACAGCCTAGTCATCCTAATGGTTAATCCGCCCCTGACGATAGGTAGGGCAAGCATCATCAATAACTACTATGGTTATTGTAATCATGATTTAGCTAAATATTTGTTGTAATTTGAGACTTTAATAAAACTAATTGTTAACTTTCGAAACTGTGTATGCCATTTATCAGTGTAAATAACGGATAAAAGGTTGAATTTGGAAACGGGGGGGGGGGACACCACCAGTCTAATGGCAGCATAGGACACCACGCGCTTCTAATCCGACCCTGTATGGACCGTAGTGTAGTAGTCCATATGAGTGACCGTAACTTTACCGGACGGCGCGGCCCCGGCAACTCGAATATGTTGACTTCCCCGACTGACGACACTGCGGACTAGAGGTGGGCCGATATACAGGTATTTCGGAATGATATTTTTGTGGAACGGAAAAACAGTGACTGAACAGTTGAAATACCTGTTCCGATTCAATAATAACTGAAAGTCGAAATACCCGTTCCGATTACTCGCGGCCTCGCAGTTCCGAGTCGCGGGATCCCCCCGACGCAATTAACGAGTAAATAGGTACATAAGTAACAACAAGTAAACGAGTACTACAAGTATTAGGAGTATTACGAGTACGAAGCCACTTTTTGGTGCTGAATACTTCAGTCTGCGCATGTGCCGACTGCCATACAAGTACGAAACGAAGCAAAACAGCGAGGTTCAGAATATCTCTATGCCAAAGAGGCGATGCTGTTTTTAATAAATTTAAAAAATACTGCTGTTACATTTGTTCTCGTGTGTTATGCAGATATATAATACAGATTATAACAAATTATACTAGTCACCAACTTGGAAAATTTGGAAAAAAGCGAATTATATTATGTTATAACCAACAGAGTGGCTGATAGGCCATACAGTACTTTTTGTTAATGTGATTCGGAGATGATTTTAACTTCACTGCACATCTCACGTAAATTTTTTTGACATTATTTGTTGTACTATTACGTACACTCTAAATTTCGTTGCCTGAGTTTCGCAACTGATTTGCCTAACCAAAATGGAATCAGTAATTCAATATTAAATCTATGCCAATTTGTTTACTCCTAGTGAAAACTTAAATTAGTATTCCCAAAGTGAGATAAGCCTATAAATTCTCTTGTTTCTTATTTTCTTTTAAACAGTGTCAGCTTAATAAAGTCACAGTGTAAAGTAACACTGTTAATACTTTTAGTTTAAATTTATTTCTTATAACAAATTATATATTTCAGGTATATATATAATAGGTATATAATAACAGGTATTTGTACGTGTTATTTTTTTGGAACGGTTTCGTTCGTACTGTTATTTTCGAGTACTAGTTTAGCACATCTGTACTGTGGACTGAATATACGTCTAAGTTCGTTAAATACGACGAATCTGTTTATTTTCTGTTAACTGATAGTCCAGGAAAACCATGCAAGTGTTCTGCAGAAAACTACTTGCAGCGTTTGTTTACAGACAACACGCGATCGCGATATTTTCAAGGTCACAGAAACAAGTCAATGTTAACATGCCACTTCCTCTTACTAATTAGTTAAAAAATCCGAGATCTGGTCTTTATGTTTGTTGGAGTTTTTGTAACACTTTTCTAGCGCATTTTGGACTGTTTTGTTTTTAATTAAAGTCGAATTTTTCAAATTTGTATTTACTTTTAATAGACTTCATACACATTAGTTTTTTTCATAATTAAATTCTCTACAAAGTTACTTAGAAATTTGTATTTGTTTATTGGAAAATTAACGAATTTATTTTATCTCAAATCTAAAAATGTGCATTTTTCAACTCCATGTTTTGTGTTTTACACAGTTTTTCTTAGAAACTAATTGGGATAGAGCTCTGGGACCTGTTTTATTCTATTTTTCAGATCAAAAACCATAAGAAACCACCAAATTTACCCTTCACTTTATGCCCCAAGAATTTCAGTATGGCGTCATTTTACCGTGGGAGTAGGAATCAGGGCGAACTGGTTCGCGAGCCGTAACTCGCTAACGAACCATTTTCCGGACCTATGTTTGTATGAACTTTTTTTCTTATTTTTAGCTATAGAATCAGCTTCCGAGAGATTGCTGTGAAATTTTGAATCACCCTGTATACAACTTACACGCACACACGAAAACCTTTCCTGCAGCAGTTTAGAAACTAAAGCCAGTGGCGTATCTAGAATTTGACCTTGGGGGTTCTGGGTCTGGTCGGATCGGCTTCATAAAAAAGAAAAAAACAAGTTAAGACTAATCAACACTCAACATTACTATCTTTAAAGTGGCTGAAGAACGCGTGATAATATGTTGACATTGACATCAGTCCCATTAAAATAAACGGCAATAACACAATAAAAATAAGAGTTATTAAACATTGTTAAAAGATACTTATTGACTGAATTGATTTGCCTATATCTCACATTTCAAACGCATACCCTAATGCTGCGTAATAAACCTGTGTGTATATTTAAAAAAGAGTCACTAGCTGAAAAAATAATAAAAGAACATAAAAATTAAGAGATTAACGAAGTTCGTCAACTCTTTTGAACACATCTGGAGAGGGGTCCGGCCCGTTCGTCCCCCCTCCGTAAATACGCCCTTGAATAAAGCAGTGATTTCGAACTGGCGGTCCGCGACCTTATCTTGGTAAACAAGTTTAATAGTTACTCTCATAGGCGTAACTTGGGAGGGGAAAGGGGGACACTCCCCCTCCCAATGTTCCGATCATTATAACATTTTGTTTTCAGTTGTTTATAAATAAAAACTAGCAAATAGTCAAACAGGAGACAGTTTCAATGCTTGCGAGTACAGTAAGCAATATTTCTCAACGTCTGTACTGTTATCAGACGACTAGTTGCCATAAATTTATTATTCTTATTTCTTTCGAAGAAACTTGTAAGGGGGAATGTTTGACAGATTTGAATGATATACGTCAAAATAATATTTCTGTTCGAAAAAAAAACCCTAGAGACCTAATTAACTGGAATACAATGCGTGCCTTTTACACAAACAAAGATTTGTTTTGGAACACCGCAAGACGTCGATGGCTTTGTTCACGAATCTTAAAAGACGGTCGTTTGGAACTGTTATTTGTTAGAGGATGCGTTTACGAAAACTGGGTGTAAGAATTGGAAGAACTGAAATTGTTTATGTTTATAGACCTACAGTATATTTGTTCTAGGTAAACATAACTGGAAGTACAACTGGAAGTATGAAGAAAGGTATGTTGATCATTAAAAAATGAAATTGTCCCTCGCTTACTAAACTTTCTAATTTTGTATATAATATATCTTATTAATTTTATTATATAGATGGTCTCACTACACAGTTGAATTTATGAAGCTTTACCCTGCCCCCCAAGTTAGGCCCCATGGTTAACCACAGGGGCGGATTTACGCACAGGCAGACTAGGCACTTGCCTGGGGCGGCAAATTTTGGGGAGCGGCAAAATTTGAGTTAAGAAATGATATTTTTAGATTCAAACAAATTTACAAGTATAAAAGCCAGTTGAATTAAGCACACACGAATATAAAAATTATCTTCACTTAATTTGTAACTATAACGCAGTTATCGTTTTTCACCCAAAAGTAATACGGGCGAATGTTTATGTTTTCAACCGTTGAAATATTTGGCGTTGATCATCCGAGAGATTTTAGATGTTGGCAATCCATATCAAAGTGAGAAATGTAGATCTGTCAATGTAATACCGAATTGTAGGTTGGTTCCAGAAACCGAGGCAAGCTAATATTTAAGGAATCGAGGCATTCTAGTGATACCGACAATAACTGTGATAGCAGTGAAGGTGAAGATACTGTTCACACAGTTCAGCCAGAGAGGTCCGTTGTGGAGGAACCTTCATTTTTGAAGAACGAAGAGCCAGTTCACGTCAAAAATTATGATGAAATGTCATCAAATCAGGTAGGGAAGGTCTTAGATTCTGATCCTTTAATTGGCAAATGAACGAGAGCACACGCGATTATGTAGAAAAGTTTGGATTTAAACAGAACACTAGTGCGGACTGTAAAACCAAAGAGGGAATATAATGAGAGATAAAAAGAGATTTGTGGGAGGGGGTAAATTTATACTGCCTACGGGCGGCAAAATGTTAAATCCGCCCCTGGTTAACCACGATACTGTAGGAGCGACTTACGAAAAAGTGTTTCACTGGTTCATTAACGAACTTACAGCGCTTTATTTGTTTAATATATTACGTATTTGCCATCTTCTTAGTCTTCTTATACGACCTTCCATCCCTCAGCTACACAAAACAGACGCGCTTATCCGATGTTTCGTCTTTGATACGGTACGTAATCAGTTGTGTCACTTATTCAAAGTGACGTTTGTATCTGTTACTCAAAGTTACGTGAAGTGTTTTCAAACTACATATAGATCGACACATACATCACGGGCGTATTTACGGGGGGGGCCGAACCCCCTACCCGAGGGTCAGAAAAAGTTGACAAATTTAGGCTGTTTTATTACTTTTCCAGTTGAGTACGCTAATGTAGTAGTAACTATTTTTTTTTTAACAGGTTTATTACACGGCATTAGCATATACATTTGAAATATGAAATACACTAAAAACTCGTTTATCCGAATTTGATGGGACCGCGCCCGTTTCTGATAAACAAAATTTCGGATAAACCGAAACTTCTATTTAAATAATATTACATATATAAGTTCAGTAACTTTATTTAATAATAATAATATAAAAGTTAGTTACAGTGAAGGTGACACAATAAACTATAAAACGGCACTGCACTGTAAATTATAGTTTCTACAGTACTGGAACAGTCCTATTGCTTGTTCGTACAGTAATCAATCATAGTTTTTTGCCAAAGCTTTGGAGCTCATTTGCTGGCTCCCCGATCTCGAAGTCGTTTCATTGTTAGAAGTTCTGCAGGGGAAGTTTCAATGTTTACATTTATGTTAATGTTACTTTATGTTTACAATATATGAACATAATACTTTATGTTCGAAAATTCGAACAAATCGATAATTCGGAGTACCCCTTATCACAGTTAGTTTTGATTATTGACTTTCTACTTTATATCACGTGGAATCGCTTGTCTAAGCTATTAAATATAGATTATAGCGACAGGAAAATTCTTTTGTGTATTTTTAAAATTTACTAAAAATTGTTTTGGATAAACCGGATTTTCGAATAAACGCGATTCGGATAAACGAGTTTTTAGTGTATAGAGAAATCAATTCAGTCAATAAGTAGGCCTATTTTGTAAACAATGTTTCAATAACGCGTCTTTTTATTGAGTTACTACTGTTTATTTTAATGGGATTTATTTCACGGTATTATCAAACGTTTTCCAACCACTTTAAAGACAGTAATATTGATTGGTCTCAACTTTTTTTTTCTGATGAAGACGACTTGATCGACCCCGGATCACCTTCAAGGAAAAATTCTAGATACGCCACTGAGATAGATAAGACCTGTGTTTTTATTGGGTGCAGCAGATCGAACTTAGTTGTCACATCGAAGATTTTATGTAAATAAACAGTATTTAATTTCTTACATCTTCATTATTATACTGTCATAATAAAAATTGTACTGTTAAAGATATGTAGCAAAATAATATGTTACAACTGTGAATTACCTCTTTTTACTGATTCACAATTAAATACTGCCTTTTTGATTTTTACGTTATTTATCAAAAATTTATGGCTTATAATACAGCCCGCCGGTGGGTTCCTGAGTTTAATTGTGGCCCCCAGGCGCTTTTAAGTTGGGAAATCCGTTAATGGCGTTAATCGTTTTCTTCTTTCTACTCTTACAAATAATAGACTGTAAAGAATTAACATACACACATATTTATATGGAAAGAGAGATTATGAACGTATTTAAGGACACTTTATATATCGTATTTATAATTTGTGTTTTATGTATATAACAGAATATGTCCCCATAGTATAGTGGCCACAGCCACTAGAATCCGTTTGCCAAAACTAGCAGGCAGTCGAAGAAAAAGGTAACAACTACAGCTACTATAGACGAGCCTCGAATCCACGGAAAATTAACTGGGACTCGAACGTACGGCTTATACATATTCGAGCTCAGCGAATGGCCGTCGGTGTGCATTATTTGTTATATTAATTCTATACAAATTTTAGCAAAAAATAAATCTTAACAACACAGCATTCGAGTATTTATGTAGCTGCATTATTATGTTAAGTATAGAATTTTGTTTATTACATAAAAAAATAACAAATCAACGTATGCATTTACATGCAATACATTAACAACAAACAGGGTATAGAATAGAGCGTACACTTCAAGTATCAACAGGACTGAACAAAACCACGTTCGTTTTCTAATAAACGGTCAATAAATACCTTCATTTTTAATTACTGATAAGTTTTCAGAATCCCAAAAATTTGTATACCGTTCATATGAATATAAACTAAGACAATAAAATATAGGCTATATGATAGTGTATGTTTCTGATAGGCCTACGAATATTAAATGCTTTACATTAGAGTAAGTGTAAGATTGTCGACTCTTAACGACATTACTAACATTAAGGTTAACGTCAATTTATGTTAATGGCAATTAATGTTAATGTCAATAATTAATGGCAGTAATTATTATTTACGTTCTCGCTTTAAAATATAATTAAGTAACAAAACAATGTGCATAAAAACCATTATAATTTTTATTCTTATACTGTTTAATTAAGGAGAAGAAGAAGAAATATTGTCTTTAAATATTTTGAGGAAGAAGAAATGTTAGCTTTATGTAGAATTTAAACTATAAAAAAAATAATAAATTATTAAAAAAAACATTGTTTCCACGATAAAAGTATTTCTTATAATTAAAATTTACGCCTTGCTAAAATGAATAAATTATTCCTAATGTGAATAATACGTAAACTACAAGTAAAACTTATATCCGTTGACGGGCCTGTGACGCTAATTATGCAAAACAATTTATAGAAACGCTTACCGGCCAAAGTGTACACAGAAGTTGAAGACACCATGATTGTCCGCCGTGGAATGAAGTCGGCACTGCTATCTTGATTGCGTTTTATCTGTCGTCTTGACAGAAATTATTGCCCCGGTGACGTCACTGTTTACAATCTGGTTTGACCACAATGTTCTTTTTCTTTTTCTCGGACTTTTCCTCTTTGTGCCGTTTATTTATTATTCATTGATTTTTGCTCCACTCAATGATAACCGGCTGTCGTCTGGTAATGTGTGTAATTAGGAAAAAGCTGATCAATGAACGTCGTGTTAACCTTACACCGTTAATTTTTAGTGCCGTTTTTTCCACACATGGGATTTACGTACGTTTCTTAACATATGCAAAAGTCATACTTTTTCTTATTGATGATTTCTTTTGTTTTTATTAATACTTATTCGCTATTTAGCCTAAAGTCAATCTATTTCCGACGCTTGTATGAAAACTCCATGTTCTCGGGTAGTCAGTCTGTAGATTGGTCTGCGACAGTTTTCCAGTCGGCTCAATTCTGTGCACTCTTCTTCATATCAGCTTCAACCAACAGCTTCCACGATTTCGTGTACATATTGTAATCGAGGTCTTCCTTTGTACCTTTTTCCTTCTAGCCTTGTTTCCGGTACAGTTTTGAGCAAACTCTCATGCTTTAGAATTCGTCTTTTTCAGTAGTACAGCCCAACGTGGCCCTGGCTTCCAACACCAATCTTCTCCAATGTTTCCTGCCCATTGCCATCTCATTGTAACCCCTCACATCCATTCTTCTGAGGTCTTCTAGCACACATCCAACCATTTTATCCTAGGTCTTTTCTTCGTGCTTTTTGAGACCTGTCCCGAAAGACAAGTCTCGGCCTGATCTGGGGCAAGCCCCCTTCAGCCGTATGGAAGGATGTGGGGAGACTGACGCCAGTGCAGGCCGAAAGCGAAGAAGATTGAGGCACTATGGAGGTAGAATAGTTCGTGTGTGTTTATTTGTGTGTAGATGTAGTGTGTGGCCATAAAGGTAAAAGAAGTGGCTGATGGAAATGCCATAAGTTTATACATGACGGCGGCCAAGACAGGGACCAGTAACGCAGGTCGCCAAAGCTGGAAGGAGGCGACCGAGAGACGTCAAGGAAGGCGGGGGACACAGAGAAGAGGGCTAAAGACTAGGTAATTGGTTAGGGAAAACTTAAATTGTTATGTGATCAGGAAGGATGGCAGGTCGAGTATGTTTGAAAGTGTAATCCTTCGTCGGCCCCTTTTCTGCTTTTATAAACTTGCCCTCAAGATTTTCCTTGGCATACTCTGATCCTCCATCCGCTCTAGATGACCTAACCATTGTATTCGTTAAGCCTTTATGAATCTTACAATGTCGTCATGAGTCAATAGCTTATCTATCTCCTGGTTATTTCTTATTCTCCATTCGTCATCTTCTTTAACCGGGCCATAACACGTCTTACGATCTTTCTTTCAAACCTCCTTAGTGCTAGTTGTTCCTTTTTTTCAATCTCCATGTCTCACCTCCATAAGTAACGACTGATCTGATAAGTGTCTTATATATTTTTATTTTTGTGCTGCGACTGATAAGTTTGTTTCTCGATAGTCTGCTATCTGCTATTGGCATAATATGATCTATTTCCTATTTCTATCCGTGCCTTAGAATATGTCCTATTAATCCGTCCTCCTCGTAGATTTTGTATCCTCCCACAAGGCACTATGTTCTCCTGCTCTTCGCAAATCTTCTTAGTTTCTGACTCTGTCCTTCCAGCTAATCCTCATCGTTTCTTCTATAGCATTGTTGTCCAAATTGTCCAAATGACATTAATCACCTATTCTCTTGTTTTCCTATCGTCCAGGTCTCACGCCCGTGCAAGCAACAATCCAAATAAATGCGTTCAATAACCTCTTCTTTGTTGTTTATTCTTTGACGTTATTAGTAGTAACCAAACATTTCGTATCGTTGAATACTACTTCCACTTCAGCGATCCTGCATTTTATTTCCCTATTGGTTCTGTCTTTTGTTTAAAAGTACTGTAGAGCCTATGAAATGCCATTCTGGTTCTGACATGATGAAGGTAAAGTCCTGAGATTAATCTCCTCCTCGGGAGACAAGGGAGGCAACTGTTGTGTCACAAGCGGCGAACGAATGCAGGGACCGAATGTTTCCCGGGATAAGGAGACCCCATGGTCCTCACAAGTCCCAGGGTTAGAGGAAGCGACGGCGCCCCAATGGAGCTCCTAGCTTCTACCCAGCCAAGAGCCACGTCCTACACGAGGTGACCCTGTTTTTGCAGAACACTACGGTTATAGACTGGTAAGTCGAGAAACATCCCTGGTGGTGGGCGGGCAGCCGTACCCACCAGTATTGGCATGAGGCCGAAGACGGTAGTTAGTAGTCAGCTGGGCGCGTAGCTTAACATCACCGGGCGGAACTGAAGGGCAGTGGTACGGCGGGTGAACTGCGAGGGTGGACAGAACTCTACAGCCGAGGTGAAGGCAACCTGTCTAGGGGAAGAACAACCCCGAAATCAAAATACGTGGTCCTCTAGGGTGGGAGTTGGGCGTGAGGCTGACGCCTTCACCTAATGGAAAAGCCATTGTTGCGAATGCTCAAGTCAGACAGAGGAGAACCTCATAAAGTTGAACATAAGAAACTGGAAAGCCAGTGCACGCAATAGGGAAGAATGGAGTCGACCCTTGGAGCAGGCCAAGACCCACCAAGGGTTGTAGAGCCACGGCTGATGATGATGATAACGGAGACCCTCACTCCTCATACCAAACGCCAACAGTCTGCTTGGAGAGCGGATGATCGGGTTAAGACCAGTTTCACGCACAACGGTTTCGTCCGTACAGGTTTATTCCGCGATCGTTTGCTTTCACACTACACGGGTTTTCCCCGTTGCATTGGATTCAGTCACATTGTGTTCAGTCAGTTTTGTTCAGTAGCGGCTGTGGTCAACTCAAAATGAGTTGCAAACGTATCGTTGTGATATGGTTACTGCACCGACGGCAAAAAAAGTGTAGCAGACGAAACCGGCTTCATTGAGTCCGTCCAGTGGCGTGGCCAGGGCCTCCGGCGCCCCTGGCAAAGTGACAATTTGGCGTCCCCACCCACTATACACCTTGCCTCCTAGCCCCTCTTCTGAAGAAATTATATTTTGAGCGTATGACTTATGGAAATCTTTAATTACCGGTAATGTAATTACGAAATAAGACAATCATTTCATAAACAATTATAATTTATTTTCATTCTTTGGGTACATTAAGGTAACCGGTACTTAGGTTATTTAATGAAGTAACTAATTTAGATTTATGAAAATCAGAAAATAATATAGGCTAAGCAAAATAATTATTCTTTCCTTGAACAAAATGTTAGTCTAAAAGTTTGTAAGCTTTAGTTAACATATTTGATTGTATGCATAAAAATTAACACTAATCATGATGGAATAAAACAGTCATTTCGTGAAAAATAGCCTTTTACTTTCATTCTTTGGATACTGCCAATATTTTTAGGTAATGTATGTGGTACAGTAACTTATTTAGATTAGATTAATGAAAATCTGAAAAATAAAGATGAGGAAAACAGTTATTGCTTTAAAGAACAAAATGTCACAATAGAAGTTTTTAATTGACATATTATACATTGAAATTAACACTAATTATCAAGTAAGACAGTAATTTCATAAGAAATAACTATTTAGTTTTATTCTTTGGATACGCTAAGATCATTTAGGGAACTCACGTAGTAACTTATTTACAAACAAAATTATCACTGTTGCACACCACTATAGAACAATAATAACGATTAGCGCTTTCAAGCTTCTCAGCTCATCGTCAGATCGGAAATTTCTTTGATAGCGCTTGAAAGCGCTAATCGGAATAATTTTTGTATAGTGGTGTGCAACAGTGATAATTCTGTTTGTGATATAACCACTAACACAACTTTCTTAATTGAACTTCTGGTAACTTATTTAGACTAAATGAAAAAAAAATTTAAAAAAAATAAAATAAAAGCAAAACAATTATCGTCTTAAGTTTACACGGCCGGTATCAATATTTTCAATATTATTTTTATTATTATTATTATTTTCAATATCCCCTCGGGGATCTTCTTCAGGCTGCAAAAAACGACAGAGTTTTTCAAAAACAGTTACGGCAGATCTTAGGCCGAACGATACCCGACACTTGTCGCTTTTTGTGGCCGGCCTGAAGAAGAACCCCGAGACGGGGATACGAAACGCTGCCGACGATGTCGAGAATTTACAGCAACCGACCACGGCCTAACAACCCGATATTTAATAATTTTGAAAAAAAAAAACAATTATTATTTCCTTGAGTAAAATGTCTACGAAACGATCATATGAAAAGCACATTAATAATTACGGTTGTGAAGTGTAGCAAATAAATAATAAAATGCTGAGGAAACTATTATCAACAAAAATGCAGATTAGAAAGGACTATAATGACGTCCGACGACAGGTATGAAAGAAAACCCAATAATAAAGACGCATACAGCGGACACAGTTTATATGGTACGGACGTGTCCGTAGAATGAGGGATGAAACACGTCCAACAATTTTTATGTAATAGGTACCATGAAGTGAAAAAAGAAGAGAACGATATCGAGTCATGCGGAAAAGGAAGCCATAAAAATAACGCCAGGTAGAGAGAGAGAGAGAGAGAGAGAGGGGGGATGGGAAGATCAGAAGTCGTGGAGGCTGAGAGCCGAAAGGCGACTTCATTGGCTATTGAACCGGATTGACGATGAATCCATCTCGGTCGTGATTTTTCTTTTTCAGGACAATGAGAGCCCACACATTAGAGGAACCATACTTTACTAATGATTTAACCATAACCTGCCGAATTTTCTCATTCTTTAAAATGTAATCTGTAATCAGTGGCGGGTTATTCATAACGGCTAGGGTATGCTGCAGCACCGGACACCAGGGCTTCAGCTGTCAGAGCGGGCGCCATTCAGCTAAACTGATACGCAATTGTTTGGTTTAATTACATATTTATTAAACATGGAGAGTGTCGAATTGGAAAATCAAGCGAAAATTCTTCTAGAAATTTACTCGAATTATTTGAATAACGATCTTCTAATAGAATTGAAGCACTTTGTGCCACGAGTAAAATTGCAAGAAACCGTTGTTTTTTTCAAATCGTTCGAATGAAGATGATAGGTTCCATTATACTAAAGTTGCCCGCTCATAGTATTAAACTAGATTACTGATTGTAAAATGAGTGATGTATTCCGAATATATACATTGCTTATCGTCTGCTTTGACGATTCCAGCAGCTAACTGCGAATCTGAAAGATCATTTTCTGTATTAAAACGCATTAAAGATATGTTGAGTTCAACTACGGGAGATGAGAGAATCTTCGTTAGCAAGGTTGAATATTGAAAGAGAGATACTTGAATAGCTCGGTTTAGAAGAAATTATACACGACTTACTTAAGGCAAAATCAAGAAAAAAATGCATCGATTCATATTTATTATACCCTAAGAAAACGATATGTGATTAACCCCACCCCCCACCCCTGAAATGAAATCATAGGTTCGCCCCTGCTACCTGATACACAACAAGAAGCAAGCGTAACAGAAATGGTTTAGCACTCACGATAGAGAAAACAGAAAACAATCTGCAAGAATGAATAGAAAAGTCAAAAGATTTGTTGCAAAAGCCAAGAATGAACTGTGGGTAACTACGTACGAATAGACAGACGCCTGCATCGGATCAACTGAATCAAGAACAGCCTGGGAAACTACTGAAATAGACAAATTAACTTTTTTTTTTCAATCCGCCTTGTCGCTTCTTTTTCATATTGATGACGCGTTTCGATGCATACGCTTCATCGTCAGATCTTAAAATATCTCTCGTAGGAGGTCGTCACCGGTTACAATTCCAGTAACATTCGCACTGTATATGCGTCAGTAGGTGCGCACCTGTTCACGTTTGGTCGACCGCTGAGTGAGTGTTCGTCTCTGTCTGACAAAACAGGTTCAACACGTATCGTATAACGGATTGGATTTGAAATTCATCTGGTAATTTAATAGGAACCCGCGACTGCTTATTTTCGCATATGCTCTATAACTATCAAATTCATCCAAGGCGTTCATAATTCGACTATTTTCACACAGTGGTTTCAAGTTAGACTTGAAATCCGTGTAATTGTGATCGTTCAGACCAAGTGGCGGACATAGTTAGACTTTATGTTGACAGAGTTAAGATTATTTTAGTTGCTTAGGTGTGTGTTCAATGAACCGTTTAAGAAAACCGCTCCCCGTTTGACCGATGTAAAAACGATTATAGTGATTACATGATAGTTTCTAGCACTGGCGTCACCAGTGCCCAAATATTGGAGGGGGAACGGAACATTATGGTAATATTGAATATTTGTTGTATGGTAAAATTTCTGAAAGACTAGGAGCATTCTTTTCTATTTTTAAAAGTTTTAATATGTTAATATTACTAATGTAATTGATACAATATTATAGACATACAGTATATAATTTATTTTTACGTTGTCAGGTAATTTTAAGACTGTATTAATTCACTAGATTAAGATCAGGTATAGAATTTAAGATGACTCAATAATAGGAAAATCTATAAATTTTATAGTAGGCTAAGTATTGAACAACACTTAGGCAACTTTTCTATTAACTACAATAAAACTATTAAACAGTTAGTATTAAACAGTTATATTATATTAAACTATTATATTATTCAACTATTAAACAATTATAATAAAACTATTAAACGTTCAACAATTCAACGTATTCTTGGCATTACTTAATCATAAAAAGCTCCAAATATGTTTCTCCTAGCAACAACAGTACGAATAAATACTTTAATACTTTGGCTATCTTCTTATTATCGATGTCGTCCAATACCTTTTTGTAGACATAGCATAGGGTTAATGGTTTAGCCTTGTCTAAGTCATAGTCGGACCTAAGGTAAATCTTTATTTTTCGAAGAGTACTGTTAATATTTTTATTCAACTAATAATTTGTGTAAAAAAATGAAAATTAATTTGAATAAAATATTATTCAGGATTTAACTTTTGGAAAAACATTGGATCACCCTGCCCCCCTCGCCGTGACACCTGTTTTCTTTTCAATAGGCGTATGTTTTAATCTGCTCAAGTGTGTTTAATATACTATTATTCGTTCTAAATGTTAAGGAATGTCTATCATTGTTTAATACTGAAGTCAAAATCTTTGGCATGGAATTTGTGTCAAAGATTTTGACTTCAGTATTAAACAATGATAGACAGAAACGATGGTGACTTGTCTTTTCATGCTGGCTTGGATTACCATTGAATTTTGGGGTTTTACGTCTGTGTTGAATATGAAGAGTGAATTGTTTTTCCAGTAGGCCTACACCCTCTTCGCGGTGCCCGAAGAAAGTGGTAATTGAAACCGCGGCGACTACAGAATTATGTACTTTTAAGAAGAGGCATCCGAAACAAAACACAGGACTCTAAAGTCAAAGATAAAGTGGAATACGAAGGGGAAGTCCTTTAATAAGATGACAGTAAAATGAAGACGGAGCACGCAAATTGGCTAATTCTTGAAGGAAAGCGACGATAAACTGTAACAGTACTGTTATTTCTAGACGATGACACCTTCAAAAAACAACTGCTTTAAAAACAGTAGGTTTTAATTGACTTAATTAACAATTATTATGTTAAATAAACAGTAATTCATTTAACTTCGTATGGACAACTTTCCGATTTCCGGAACTGTGCAGAACCGCCGTGTTTTAAAAGTAGGCCTAAATAAATTTGTGGCCGCCGCGGTTTCGATTACCACTTCCTTTTCGTTATCTGTTTCCTGGATTCTTATCTAAATTACTGTTATTTTCGACTTTTAATAGACTGTTTGTTCATAGATTTTTCTAAACTTTTTCATCGCTTTACTCAATCTGCCTTATGTTAGGTATCTGCATGGACTTTTAATAACGTATTTCCGTAGGAAGTTGACGTAATGTATTAAAACCTCGAACTCCCGCCGGTAATAATTTAATACGGACAGCGTTTAACGCTTTTAATACTACGCACAAATTTATATTCCAAATGTTTTAATACATTAAATGAGCATGAATCTTTAATCACAAGTCATTTCTTTTTTTTATATGAACAGGCCAGCCGTGGACCACGCGAATTCACCTGCCAGAAGGCCTTCATTTGCACACTATGCGCCGCCTTCCTTTCCACTGTCCACCCCTTTTTCGTCTTCTTCTCACCGCAGAGAACCTCAAGATTTTGAATTTTGTTTCTGTATGTATTTCTATCCTCACAGTCGTTCAAAGAGATACCCAGTTTTTTCATCATTTCCGCCTTCAGTTGTTTGGTGTACCCATTCAAACTGGAAAGTTGTCACATATAGTTAAAAATTTATTCATTTAACCTGGACCTATCCGTCCGAACCATATGTCCAAGGAATCTCAGTCTTTTTCTTCGGAAAGTCGTTTCCAGATCTTCCAGATCCCTGTACAGCTCTTCTTTGGGTCTATTCCTGTACCCATCTTCGGTTTTCTTGGGGCCATAAATTTTCTGAAGAATTCTTCGTTCAATTTTAAGAAGAGGTTCCAAATTTTGAAAGCACATTGTTTCCACTCCATACATGATCACAGTGCTATAATGGCGGACTTTCGCACTTCTAGAAAGGTTTTTCTTTCCGTACAGTTCCCGGGTTAGAGTAAAGGCCTTTGCTAATTTGAGTTTCCTTATCTTAAATGAGTCTTTGTCTGAGACGTTTCGGGATATGTTTCCCCAAGATATTTAAAATTGATAGTATATTTTATTTCTTCAGACGTAGTGTCCAGGCACGTTTTCGGGAATTTAAATAAGGTGGTCATAATTTCCGTTTTAGGAAAGGAGATTTGGAGGATAGTTTTCTCCGTTATCTCTCTGAGATTGTCTACTTGCTTTCTTGCTTCTTCTTCTGAGTGGGCGAAGATGGCAAGATCATACGCGAAAGCTAAACAGCTTAATTCTATGCCTTTAGATTTGTTACCTATTCTAACCCTAGTGGAATTGACTTTGTGGAAGGTTTTCGTGACTTTCTCTAGGACACAGTTAAAGAGAATGGGGGAGAGTGCATCCCCTTGACGTACGCCAGTGTGGATTGGGAGGGGGTCACTAAGTTCTTCTAGGAATTTAATTCTGGAAACTGTGTCAGTTAAAGTTAATTTAACTAAATTTAGAGTTTTGGGATCGACATTGTATTCCTGCAGACACTGGAAGAAGGTATCTCGATCCACTGATTCATAGGCCTGCTGAAAATCAATAAAGGTTATGAAGGAATATCAATATTTGTTATTTATAAAAAAATACATTAATATCAAAGTCGTAAATATTATATTCCCAAGCTGTTTTTCTTCTCCTGTTTTCCTTGCTTATTATTAAACATTTGCTGAAAATATTTACAGACACGTACTCACTCTCCACCAAGGCGAAGTTTTAAAAAATTCGCACATAACACTTAACACTCAGTCTCTGCAGAAGATGGACGAAAATGTGTGCCAGGACCCTTGTATCGCTTACTTTATTTATATTTCAATGTAAAATGTTTTTATTACATAAAGATATTGTTAAATTTAGATAAGTATTAATACAACCCTTATGTCTCCACATTTATACCTTTTTTATTACAACAAAGTAAATAGCAAATAATGCGTTTCTTTAACGTCTTTTTTAGTTTTAGTCACAAAAACCAAAAAAGACCGCTGGTCCACATTGGACACTAATTTTTTACCAAATAATTCTATAGGGAAACATAGGGAAAGAAGAGAGTCCTAGACCAACAGTCTAGCAGTATTTAAAAATAAAAAACTTTTTTTTGAGGTGCATGAAGAAACATTTGTGTTTTGTTTTGTAAACAAACTGTTGCTACCCCGAAACGCCAAGTAGTCCACAACGATTTTTTTTTTTAGAATACTTTACTATTCGTGGTACATGACACAATCAGAAACCATGGTAAAATCTGGCCGCAGATTGATTTCCCAAACAGTGAAAGTTGTACAATACCAAATGACGACGAAAGCAGAGACACAGAATCGACTCTACAACGTTCTAATGACGTCAGTGAAGGTTGAGAATTAAATTCCAAAGAAGTACGAGTTTGGGTAAACGGAAAAGAAGAAGAAAACGATGTTGAATTACAGATATATAGTTAAACTTTTAACAGTTTACTAATAGACTAGGTATAATAAAGCACAAAATACGTACTTATTAGATAATGTCGTACGCACAAATTACAAAAGACGGTGATCCAGTAATCCGAAAAACCCACTAATGCGAAATGGACAAACACTTCTTGTTTCGGATTATATGGATTGAATGTATATTGAAAATAAGGGACACGCCATTTCCTGAATCACAAAAAAAAAACGCGGAAAAAAGTTTGAAAACTGCCAAGAGCCGGAGACAAGGCAGCGCGCGAAGTGTCAGTATGTCAGGGTCTGCTCCCATGGCGCATTTATTTTCCTTACTGCGCTTGTTGCATTGTATGTGTAAACATAAACGGCTGTGGAATTCACGACTCGGACAAGGAAATGACGTGTATATTTATAATATCAGCTGTTTATCAACAACAGATGTTGATCAATTAACTCGCGTTTAATTACTGTATTATGTTTTGAATTATATCAGTAAAGTACAGTACGAATATTATGGGAACACCGTTCCAACAGAAATTCAATTTTTGGTCACTGAACTCAAAACGCTCTATTTAATAACTATATCTATCTATCTATCTATCTACACTCCTCCCTACTCTATGTAATTGTTAGAATATTATACACCAAAATGTAGAAAAATTGAATAAAATTTAATTTCGACATGGGATTAAAAAATTAATTTAAAAAATAATTGAATATCTGTGCTTTGAAAATTATTTTTTAAGAAACACATTATTGAGCAAGAATATTTTTCTTAATTGTAAATTTTGTTTTCTTTATTTATTTAAAAGTTGGAAAACGAAAACATCTTCTTCTTCTTCTTCTTCCATCCTGGAGTGTGGCTAGGCATTTGTTCCGGTTTCAGAAGCCTTAAATACATTGTCATCTGAATTCTTAATTAAATATTTAAGTTGAATTACAAAGTCAGAATATCGTTATATGCGGCCTTTTATATCAGTGGCGTATCTAGAATTTGGCCGGGGGGGGGTCGGCTTCATACAAAAGAAAAAACAATTTAAGACTAATCAACATTACTATCTTTAAAGCGGCTGAAATAAGTTCCATTTTTTTTACCACGAGAGTGTGTGTGCAAAACTAATGGTCGCCGCAGTAGGCTCCGCACTCCTACGGTGTGTGGGACTCGCACCCACCAAAACCACAAATCCTATTGTCCACGGCATAGATCCACCTCGGGTCTCAGCTTCCGCAATACTTCAAGGCGTGCCATTTGTACTTCATCTGTTTTAAACCTTCAGCGGGTCTACGTTACCTGTCTTCTTCTATTCTGTCAGCGGCCCTAGCGGATCATCTTCGGCTTCCTTTTTTTACCTTATTACCTTCTCTACGTAGGCTGCTACCCTGATCCCAGTGTTGTTCGCTCTGCAGCATTATTCCGATGACATTTTCGGGCGAGATACGTCCCACTACATTTTCCAGGGTTTTCCTCTCCTCTTTCCATCTGTCACAGGTGAAAAACGTGTGATTTACATCGTCTAATTCCTGTTTAGAGAAAATGCAGTTTGGTCTGTCTACTTTCCCCATTCTACACAGGTAAGCCTGGAACAGGCCGTGCCCAGTTAGAAACTGCGTTATGAAATAATTAATCTTGCCATGTTTGCCGTCAGTCCACTCGGCTAACTGTTTTATTAGCCTAGCGGTTCATCTTCCGTTCGTGTCACTGGTCCATCTTTCCTGCCACTGAGCCACAGTACGGGATCTGGCCTCCTTGTGAGCTTTCACAGTAAATCAGTTTCATTAAAGTAAGAAGACAATAAAATACGCGTTATTGAAACATTTTTTACAAGATATTTAATGACTGAGTAGATTTTTCTGTATTTCACATTTCAAACGTATACACTAATGCTTTGTAATAAACCTGTTTGTATATTTAAAAAAAGTTACTACTACATTACCGTACACAGCTGAAAAAAAATGAAACCGCCTAAACATAAAGAGACTAACGAAATTCGTCACCTTTTTCGACCCTCTGAAGGGGGTCCGGTCCCGTAAATACGCCCCTGTTTGGTATTGAGTCCTTTTCCATGTGAAGAACATGTTTCCTATATTTATTCTTATATTCGCCAACTTTTTCAACCATTCAATCAATGGGGACACCTTAAGCTCTCTCCGTATATCCTCATCGCAAAGATTATCTAGCATAAGCGTCCTTTGACCATTCTTAAAAACCTCATGTCTGCCGCGGTGATTTTGTTTACATTCGCCTTTCGCAGTCCACGACTCTCCCACCGTACCGCCATAACCTCATTAACATTTATCAGCTATATAGAATACTACCGACTCGCTCACAAAATTATTATTGAAATTTTAACCTTATTGCTTAAACTGCTTTCGCTCTGTTAGAGCTTCGTCAGAGGCTGCCGCTAGGAGCGCTGACCGTCCTGCTTTTGGTGACGGCGCCGTCGTTCAAAAGATCGTTGTTGTTGTGTTGTGTAATAGCCTATATTCAAATAGTATGTGTGATTTAAATGATGTCTATTCGTTTAGGATGTTGTTTCTAAGCGTTTTTACTTTCACGGTCCGTAAGGAAATGGAAGTATGGTGATCGCGAAGAAAAACGTGTTCGAGATAAGGGCCGATTCTGATTGTAGTACCATCAAAACATGGAAAAAAGTAATTTTCCAAAAAGTGTTTGTGTGTACGTGCCTGTGTCTATGTGTAGAATTTTTTCTATGGCGAACGATAACTGCCGCAAATTCAAAAGGAACATGCCTAAAATTCTACAAAGTTGTGGCTCTTCCCACACTTCTTTATGGGTCTGAGAATTGGACTTTTAACGAAAGGCCACACCAGTCGCATCCATGCGGCTGAAATGAGATTTCTCAGGCACGTGGCAGGGTATACTCTCCATGATCATAGAAGAAACACAGATATACGGCAGGAACTCAATATTATGAGTACGTATACTCGACAGGATCGCCCAGTATCGGCTGAATTAGTGGAAACATCTTTGCCGAATGGATGATTGCCGCATTCCCAAACAACTCTGGAACTATAAGCCGAGGGGACAGAGAGGTATGGGACGTCCGAGGAAGTGCTGGAGTGACCAGCTCTAATCTTTGCCTATTTGAGACCGGAAGAAACCATCCTTGTTTAATCCGTGAAGATGATGATGATGATGATGATGATGATGATGATAAAGTTCAAGCGGTCTTTTACTTTGCTCACGGTCAAGCGTTGCTAAGCATCATTTTTGGCCCTTATTGTCTTTAATTGTTGAACATGTTTTAGAGCTGTCCGTTATAACAGGGGCTTATTGTATATTCAATTCCCTTGTCTGTGTTCTCTCAACATGTTCAAGTTAATATACGAACCAGTTACAGAGAATGGTGTGTGGAAAGTAAGGAGAAATAATGCCCTCTATGGGGGCAGCTGGAACATGTGGTGAGATAAAAATGGCAAGAATAAGGTGGGCAGGTCACCTACACAGGATGACAGAGGAAAGAATGATAAAAGGGTATTCTAGGGGAGACCAGGTGGAAGAAGGTCAAAAGAAAGACCAAAGAAGAGATGGCTGGAGGAGGACCTCAGAAGACTTGGAGTCCATATGTGGAGACAACAAGTGGCGGTGGACAGCAGTGAATGGGGGAATGTTGTGAAAAAACCCACCAGGGCTTATGTCGGCTGTAGCGCTGACAATTTATGAAAGTGTTGAAACCATAACATCTGCAGGTATGTATGTACGTATGAGTGTGTGTGTGTGTGTGTGTGGCACAGAACAATAACAAAGTAGAGTTTTCAAGATTCTCTTAAATGATTATAAATATGTCACTACTAACATGGAACACAAATTTTTTTGTCGGTAAAAACATAAAACTTTTACCTTGTAGCCTGAACAAGTTTTCGCTTATTACAAGCTTCGTCAGAGGCTGCCGCTAAGAGTGCTGTCCTCTTGTTCTTGGCGACGGCGCCGTCGTTCGAAAGATCGATGTTGTGTGTGTGTGGTGTGATGTGTTCGCATAGTATGTGTGATTTGAACTGTGTCTGTTCGTTTAGGATGTTGTTTTTTGTGCGTTTCTATATTTCTAGTTATTCAAGAGTGTCTAGTTTTCGGTCTTTTGTGTGTACGTGCAAAATTTCCACGGTATTGTTTATGTTTGTGTCTGTGTGGTTTGCTTCGACGAGGTGGTTTGCAAAGGTGAATTCGGTGGAGGAGTGTAGTGCCTTTGTGTGTTTAATGTGTATCTCTGTTTGAAGCTATGTTCTGGTCTGGCCTATGTAGAAATTGTTACGTCCTGAGCAGTTTAGTTTGTGTACACCAGGTAAACTATGTTTTCTCTTAAATGGCTGAGAACGTGATTACAAAAATAACAACACAATAATACCAGCCACATGAAAATTCAAAAATAGCAAAAATAGATTTCCCTTCTTTTCGTGAGCCTAAAAAAAAAAAAAAAATGGAAACAAGCCCAATCTTGATCTTGGGCTCGCCTGAAAGCAGTTGTAGCAGTTGTAACCTCATTCAATAAACAAATATGACAAAGTAACATGTGTAGTATAACCTACACACTTTTAGCTTAAATTATATTCATTCATACATAGTATTGTAGCCAACCACAGTGAGGTTATACTCCTGCAAAACAATATGGTTAGTGAGTGTGCAGATGGTTAAGGTAACTATTATATATGATAACTAAGGGAAATAATAGAGAAGAAGTGGAGATGGCAAAATATAAATTTTTTGTAGGTATTCTATTTTAAATATTTAGGAACCCCAGTTAATAATTAAAAAATAAAAATAAAATAAAAGAGGAAAGCAGAGATAGATCAGACAACATAGGCAGACAACAAAGAATTTTTTACACATTTGAAATGTTTTTGAAAACCAAAGGACTTAGTACGAGAAGCAAAATGAAAATATAAAGTACTAACAAGACTGGTGGTGATGTATGCTGTCTGAAGATGATGTGATGACAAGGAAAGATGAAGAAAAGCTATGAATATGAAAAGATATAATATATGAAGACCTTAGGAGCTAAAGAAAATAGAAGATCAGGCCCATAGCCAGAATTTTATTTTTTGGGGTGGGAGTTCATATTTGACTGAAGGTATGGGATCAAAGACAAAAATAGCCTCTTCAAGATGTTTGGAGATATGGGATACCTCCTCCTACCTACAAGGCAAGGAGGTCCAAAGGTCCTCCTTCCAGATCATGGTAGACATTCAAATCCCCCTCTAAAGTCACATGTTAGGGTCATCCTGGAACCATGGTATTATTAAATAGAATACATTAAATACTAATATTCACTAAATATCACTATTGTATTAATGACTCGGAACACTAAGTTTTTTATAAGTAAAATCATAAAGATTTACCTTAAAGCCTAAACCGGTTTTCTCCTTTAAAAGGCTTCTTCAGAGGCTGCCATAGGTAGCGCTGTCCGTCTTGTTGTTGGCGACGGGATAGATTTTCGAAAGATCGATGCTGTGTGTGTTGGGTGAGATGTGTTCGAATAATGCGTGCGATTTGAATTGTGTCTGTTTGTTTAGGATGTCGTTTTTATTTGTTTTTGTGTGTTTGTAGATTTCTAATTGTTCTAGAGTGTCTAGTTTTCGGCCTTTTGTGTGTACATGTAGAATGTTCATGTTATTGTCGATGTTTTTATATGTGTGGTTTGCTTCAATGAGGTGGTTTGTAGAATTTATTGCAATTTGAGCAATTTAGCTTGTAAACACCGGGTAGATCGAATTTGTTTTGTGCTTTGTGCGTGTGTTTTGATAGTGTGTGTTCTGTTTTGTTAGTAGTTTTGTAAGCGATTCTGTATCCTGCTTTTTTGAATTTGTGGGCTATTTTTTCAGTTTGTTTGTTGATGTATGTTAGTGTTATGAATTTGTTGTTTTCTGTCTTTGTCTGTTGTTTGTTTTGTGTAGGAGTTTACTGACTATTGTTCTGTCATATCCGTTAGATTCTGCTAGATATTTTATCGTGTTTAGTTCGTCTTTGTAGTCTTTTTCATCTAAGGGGATGTTGTTAAGTCTATGTATCATGGTTCTGAAAGCAGCTAGTTTGTGTTGTATTGGGTGATTGGAGGTGTTGTGTATTAGTATGTCAGTTGTGGCTGGTTTTCTGTATATACTGAATTTGTGCCTGTGATGGAGAGGTCTAAGAAGTTTATGGTATTGTTGTGTTCGTATTCGGCAGTAAAGGTTATGTTTTTATGTATTTTGTTTATGTGCGTTAGTAACTGTTCACATTGTCTTTTGTTTCCCCTGTATAGTAATAGAATGTCATCAACGTATCTGTGCCAATATAGTATTTTATGTGAGTGTCTGTCATTGTTTGTGAGTATTTTTGTTTTTTCTAAGTGTTGGAGGAAAACTTCTGCTAGAATGCTGGATATGGGGGAGCCCATGGGTAAGCCATCGTTCTGTGTGTAGTATTTATTGTTATAAGTAAAGTAGTTTTGTTTTGTGATAATGTTCAGAGTTTCTGTTATGTCGTTGATAAGTTCGTCTGGTGTGTTGTTCTGTTTGAGTTTGTTTTGTAGGATGGTGATTGTTTCAGAGGTGGGGATGTTTGTGTACAGGTTTTTAATGTCAAAGGAGGCTAATGTGGCATTATGGGGGATGTGTATGTCTTTTATTTTTGTTACTAGGTCAGTGTTGTTTTTTACTGCAATGTTGTTGTCTATTTGTGTGTGTTGTCTAATAATTTTGTCTAGATATTTTGCGAGTTTGTGTGCAGGGGCATTGCGGTAGTTGATAATGGGGTGGATCGGAATGTCTTCTTTATGGATTTTGGGAAGCGCTTGGAGGGTAGGTGCTGATGGTCGGATTTGTTTCATGTAGGGCTTTTGTTTATGTGTTATTATGTGTTTGGCTTTGTTGACTAGTTGTTTTACTGTGTTTTGGTATCTGTCGGTGGGGTCGTGTTTTAGTTCTGTGATGTTGTTCTGTTCTATGAAGTTTTGTACTTTTTTGTGTAGATTGTCTGTGGGGATAATTAGGTAATTATCTTTAATTGCTTTAAGGTAAATCTTTATGATTTTACTTATAAAAAACTTAGTGTTCCGAGCGTTAATACAATAGTGATATTTAGTTAAGTAACGGACACATCATGAACAACGAAATCCAAGAAACTAATATTCATTTAGTAATTTGTTAATGAGATTTGAATAAAAAAATTTGAATATTACAATTTGGATTTGTCACAAATAGTTTAATTACACTGATCAACAGTGTATTGACAACACGGATCAAATTATAATTTTTGTTATTCATTTTGTTTTTAATTTAAAGATAACTATTTAAAAAGTCCCAGCACGACATATTATTATGACACCGTATATTTAATAGCCTCACTCTACCATAATTTAGTATTCTCAGTAGTTACAGTTGGCAACTCTGCAGGTTCTGGTGGGATCATTTGATTGTTGTCTTTGTGTTGTTCCCAGTGCAGAGACAGCCTTTGTTCAGTATGGTCATCTGTGTTTCTTAAGTACAATTTACTTTTTAAATGTCAAGTTTTTACTACAGATCTTGAAAAAAATCATTTCATTATATTTGTGGATGTTTTGTATGAAATTCACGAGGTAGTTGTATAGATGTATAACAAAAGGAGTAATAAAAACAAATTTTTTGTATTCTGGTTGCAAAACTGGTGATCAAGAAAAAATTGGGCCCCTAATGTTTCTTGTGTAAGCTGTAATATGATTCTAATTCAGTTGATGGAAGGCAAGACAAGCTCTACACCATTTGCTGTCCCAATGGTGTGGTGTGAGCCTAGCATTCCTTGTATAGTCCTCAAATATCTAGTGCACCTCACCTTGTCCATCAAAACAAATCAAATGACTTGGTGCATAACTTGGGCCTATTAATTGAACTTGTTGGTCGTAGATTGCAAGACTGGAATCTGTTGTCACATGGAACAATCATATCTTTTAGAAAAATAAATGGTGCTTTATCAGTTTTTTATAAAATGGAGATGTCTTTACTAGGGCGTATTTACAGGGGGGGGGATAATGAGGCTGGACCCTCCCAGAGGGTCAAAAAAGTTTTAATAAAATTTTATTACTCTCTTAATTTTTAGGCTCTTTTATTATTTTTTCAGCTGTATACCTAATTTAATACTAAGTACTAACTCTTTTTTAAATATACAAATAGGTTTATTAAACAGCATTAGCATATGCATTTAAAATATAGGAAAATCAAGTCACTCGATAAGTATCTTGTAAACTATTGTATCATATTTTTATTGTGTTACTACCATTTACTTTAATGGCACTGATTTCAGCCACTTTAAACATAGTAATGTTGATTAGACTTAACTTGTTTCTTGCTTTGTATGAAACCGACCCAAATTTGGACCCCCCCCATCCCGTCCAAATTGTAGATACGCCACTGGTCTTTATGAATATGTTTTGGGACATTATACAATGGAGTTTTAGTGCACAATAGAAAGAAGAAGCCATTACTCTTCTTCTACTGGCATTACAACCCAGTATGGGGTTTAGCCTCTTCAACGATTTCTCTCTATTCAGCCCACTCATTATATATTACACAGTCTTTTATATACTATATAGCCCACTCATTATATAGTCTTCTCCATCTTCTTATACCCATATTTCTCAGATCCTCAATATTCTCGATCCATCTCTTCCTTGACCTACCTCTTGCTCTCTTACCAACTGATCTACTCCTGCCTACTCCATTGTAGAGTAAAACTGCTTTTATGCTATGTTTAGATGAATCAATAAAAAGGTGCCATTCTGTAGGTTTGTGGTCCATTTCTAGAATATATTTAGAAGTTCTATGTCGTTCCATCCTCATTGTGTGTCTCAACGCTGAGACACACATCTTTCTCCTCTTTATAAATCTTACTATATCAGTTATGTGTATTATTTATTTCATGATTCCTTTGTGTTCTCATGAGCCGTCATTATTTTTCACAGGTCCAAAAATATTACACATTATTTTTTGTTGGAAAGAAGCCATCTAAAGCAGTTGCTAATTCAGTTTCAGTGAAATAAACATATAATAATATGGTAGCCATTTTGAATGATATTAAGTACAAACAGTTTAACTGGAAAATTGTGTGGATTTGAAGGTCATAGCAATATTAATGAACCTTTCAAGGTGGGTTCATAAAATATAGCAGTTTTTTACGTTTATGGAATATCAATATGACTCACCAAAGAGAACTTTTAGAACGTGTGATCGAAATGTCTTGAATGCCCACCTTGTTGAATTCGAAAAGATTCTTCTTCCTCTGCTTCACGTCAAGTTGGGATTGATGCAAAATTTTGTAAAGGTTGTGGGTAAGGAAGGTTGAAACATTTAAGAGAACTTTTTTAATTAAGTGAAGCTATATACAAGAGGAGTATGTGGGTATAAAGAGATATTGGAAGACCATGAAAACTGTAGTCGTAAGTTTGTGAGGACAGAACAGGCAAATACCTAATCATTGTAGTGCAGAAGAAGAAGTATATGGGTATATGAGCAGTTTATTCAACAATAAACACAAAGACGAGACTTCTATGCTGCTACGTATTCTCGGTCCTCTTCTACGGTGTAGAATCTTGGATTTTAACTGAAGATACAACTAAGAAATTGGAATCTTTCAAAATGTGGCTCTACCGTAGAATACTGAGCATTTCATGGACAGCGCATATAACTAATATTGAAGTTCTTAGAAAGATGAAGAAAGATATAGAAGTTATTAACACAGTGAAAATAAGAAAGCTTCAGTATCTGGGACATTTCATGAGAAATGAACAAAGATTTTACTTATTGCAGTCCATACTACAGAGAAAAGTACTTGGAAAGAGAGGAGTTGGGTGACCGAGAATATCATGGCTGAGCAATTTAAGAACCTGGTTTGGCGTGAATACAACTGACTTATTCTGTACAGCAGTGCAGAAACTTAAAATAGCCTTATGATATCCAACATCCGAAATGGATAGGAACTATCAGAAGAAGATATGAGGTGTGACTCTTAAATAACTGGACTGTGTTTCTGTGCACTGTGTGGAGCACACGTCAGCAATTGGAGAGGATAGGTCATTGCCTTGAGCCCTTCCAAATTGGATGCATCTTATTTGTAACTGCCACAGGGGAGTTGGTAGTGTTGTGAGCACTGTTAGAAAAACTGTCATTTGTAAATCCTGCTGTTAACGCAGTCGTTTGTGTGTTACTACCGTAATGGTTAGTCTGAAAATTGAACAGTGAGTTAACCTTAAATTTCTAATGAAAAAGTGCACAGCATGTTTTAGTTTGTTAAAAGAAGTGTTGAAGAACTAGAGGGGTAATTATTTAAAAACTACCTTTTTGATGTCGAATAAAGTACTTAATTCTGAAGGATAAGATACCTTAATAATTACATATAATGAAACTCTTACTCAATAAAACTGTAAATATCAAAAATAGGGTTGTTCGGTTGTGGAGGAGGGTAGTTTTCAGCAATGTTTTGTGTTTTAACAAGAGTAAAGTACTTAATTTTGATACATAAAGTATCCTGAAAAGAGGGTCATAATAATCCACTGTAAAAACGTAGATGAAATATCTATAAATGAAAATGGTAGCTGAAGGGGGAGGGGTAGTTTACCTGCATTGTTTTGTGATTCAACAAGAGTAAAGTACTTAATTTTGATAAATAATTGCCACAAAAATAAAGTCATATTAATCCACTGTAAAATGGTAAATGAGGTATCTATAAATGTAGAGGGTAATTGAAAAGAGATGGGATGTTTTTTTAAAAATTGCTGTGCTGAAATCAAGTAAATTATGAGTATTTAATTTTGAAAGATAAGATACCTTAGCAATTACATATGATAAAACTATTATTCTATGTAAGTGTAAATATCATTAATGGTGGAGATCAGTTGAGGAGGAGGGATGATTATATGCATAGTTTAGTTTCTTTATAAGAATAAAGTACCTAATTTTTTTAGATAAAGTGACTCGAAAATAACATTATATTAAAGGACTACCCCATAATAACAAAAATATCTATAAATATAGAAAATAGTTTGAGCATGGGGTGTAATGTGTCAAAAAAGGGGGTTTTTATTTATTTTTTGTTCTTAAATTTATTTAAATTTATTCTATATTATCATTCCAAGTCCCATGTAAAAAGGTTGTATTCAAACAATGAACAGTGACCAGAGGCGTAGCTAGGCGTCGGCGACGTCAGCGACCGCTGACGGCCTCGCACCTTAGAGGGCCTTGCAAAAAAATCACCATTCTAAAAAAAATCGTACAAGTCAGTAGCATTTATTAGAGTCGTCTTTGACCCTTAACCTGTCTCTGAATATACTTATTTCTGGATTTTTTTTTTTTATTAATCTTGACCAGTTATTATTTGTTCGTCCAAAAAAAACTTTTGTTCGGTCTTATTTATATTTTTAATTAATTTTTTAATGCAATCATAATCACTGCAATTTTTAAATTACAATAATTAAAACTGCGCATGCGCGGAAATTCAGCGAATTACGCGATTTTATTTAAATCTCATTTATAATATATTTATTCAATTAGCATTAAAATGAGCATTAAAAAATCATAATAATAAAAAGAGCAATAATTGATATGTAATTGTATTAAAAAAAAAAAAAGGAAAATGAACAAAAAATCAATTTGATCGAACATTGAAGAACAAACGACGAACAATTGAATTAGCAAAAAATTTTGTGAAAAAATCAATTTTCCTCCATCATTTTAAGTTAGTTGAGTCGTCTGCAGACGACTCTAATAAATGGCAACACTGACATTTATGGAAATCCCCAGCCAAGGTAAATGACCAGTGTGCCAACCTAAAAAAACGTTCCAAGAAGTATGCGCCATGCCCGTATTCAGGCCAGAAACTAATTTAAAGAAATATATGGGATTCCCAGACTCGTTTAGTTCTGCTTATCAGCCCTATCGTAACGTTTTGTGGAGTTTTGTGAATTATAGAAATTTTGTAAGGTAAGTCAATACATAACATTATTTCAGAACCTATAACAACCTATAATCTGTACCTAATCTGTAATAACCTATAATCTGTACATTATTACAGATTATGTAACATAACCTATATAACTTTGCTATTTTATTTTGTCAATAGAAATCCAAATCGTCATTAATCCTATACTAATGTTACAAATGAGCAATTGTGTTTGTTTGTTTGTCCTTCTTTATAACTTTCTTGAAGTACTGTAGAAAGTATATGTACTAAAGAAGGTGTTGTGATTGTGAAAATTTTGGGGGTGCCTTACTCTAAGCCTACCGTTTAAATTTCTAAATGTCAAGTAACTAATTTTTACTGTTGGTATATTAAATTTTCGTTGATAATAAAGTGTTCTGCAGTACTAAAATATTTATAAAATTCAAACAATTACGAAAATTTTTATTTGTGGGATTATTTTTTTTGTAAATAACGATGATTTTTATTTTTTAAAAATATAATACTATTAATACTTAATTACGTTTTAACAATAATTTATAATAATATACATATAATTATATTTTTCTTAATAATTAATTAATTGTAAATTATGTAGCCATTTAACAAATGATTGGTATAAACTGAATTTTATATTAGTAACAAATTAACTATATCAACATTTTGTTAATATCATTCAGTTTTCTGAATGATCAAACTTTGTTTTGAAGTTTTAAAATTTACATACTATTAAAAAATATATAAGTCTGGTGATACCAAAATTCATGTAAACACATCAAACTATTTTATTAATTTTTGTAAATTTATATTTTTATTTCAACTGTATTGTACAGTTTATTCACTAGTCATATCCATTAATATTATTATTATTATTATTATTATTATTATTATCTACATCATTAATAGAAATTTAATGTGATTCGGTAAATTACACAATATAGTTAAAAAATTAGTTAATATAATGGAAATCGTTATTATTAACAATATCATGAACTGAAGGCACTCCTATTGTAGGGCTCAGATTTAAAAATTAATATGATATATAAAAAACTAGGAAAAAAAACAAAGAGAAACATTTTTATTTTAGATATACTGTAGTTTATACATAAGGTTATTAGTTACTTGACATTTAGACATTTAAACGGTAGGCTTAGAGTAAGTTTTAGGCTGTGGCTGCCGATCGTTTCTTTAACTGAAATATTTTTTTAGGTCATGTCAGGTGGGCCCTCGAGAGACAGAGATATAGGGAGGAAATGGGAATCTGGGGCATCAAAAAAACGAAGGAAAGCTGAAACGGTTATGTCCAACCAAACTTTGAGTTCCAGTATGATGAAATATCTTAGTAAGAAACCTTGTTCTGAAGTTACTTCTTTTGAGTCGGATGAATCGGTTGTCCAAATTGCTGAACCAGCTTCAGAGTCATGTGGATCTGCTGTAATCCAAGTTTCTGAACTCAATAAAGAATTCGAAAGTGAGAACATTTGTGAGACAGAAAATCAAGAGGAAACAATTCATTTACGAAGAGAGTCGTTTGTAGACTTGGACCCAGGGAAGTGGGTATTTCCAATAACGGATTTACAGCGTCATGATCTTATTCAAAATGGTCCTTATCAAAATCTGGAAATATCCGATGAAGAATATCCAAAAGACGCTAGCAAAAGACATTTTTCAAAATTTCATTTTACTCGAAAGTTGAGTAACGACGAAACGCAACATCGTAGATGGTTAGTTTACTCCATAACTCAAGACAAAGTTTATTGCTTTCCATGTAGACTTTTTTCGCATTTACAAACACAGATGGTGCAAGGAGGATGTTGTGACTGGAAAGATCTTAGTCGGATATTGCAAAGACATGAACAAAGTCCAGGACACATGGGGTGCATGTTTAAATGGATGGAATTTCACAAAGGAATCAAACATGGAAAAACAATCGACATGGAAAACGAGAGATTAATTAGAGAATCGCAAAAATATTGGTACAATTTGTTTGAAAGACTGATTGACATTATCAACTATTTAGCCTCACATAATCTTGCATTTAGAGGTCATCGAGAGTCCTATAAGTTAGACTATAGCGGAAACAGTGTCAATTTTATGGACCTATTTAAGTTGTTATCCAAATATGATCTGACACTGCGGGAACACTTGCAACGCATGAATGAAAAACGTCTTGCTCAACATTATTTGAGTCCTGATATCCAAAATGAGTTAATTACGTTAATGTCTCAATCAGTTATTGAGGAAATAATACAAAGAGTCAAACAAGCAAAATACTATGCGTTCATGCTCGATTGCACCAGGGATGTGAGCCGTGTTGAACAAATGTCAATAATATTAAGATTTTGCAATTCCTCGACTGGAGAAATAGAGGAACACTTTATTGAATTTATTGCTGTAGCAGAAACAACAGGAGAGTATTTGACAAATTCAATTTTGCAAGAACTAGAAAAAAATGGTTTGGATATCCAGAATTGTCGAGGACAAGGATACGATAACGGCGCTAATATGGTTGGCATAAATAAAGGCATCAAAACAAGAATACTTAATATTAATCCAAGAACATTCTTCACGCCTTGTGGTTGTCACAGTTGGAATTTGCTTTTGATAGATGCAGCAAATTCTTCTATAACAGCCAAAACATTTTTTGGCTTTATAAATAAAATCTATGTTCTCTTTTCAGCATCTAGTAAACGCTAGGAGCTTGTTAAATCTAAATTAAAATTGACGTTAAAAGCTCTGTCTGAGACGGGACGGGAGAGTCGGATTGCAGAAGTAAAAGCGATATTTTTGCAATTTGATGATGTCATCGATTGCGTGAATGATCTGAAAGATAAAGATAAAGATTCCGATACTCTGAGTGACTGTAAAGCTATCTTGAATGAAATTTTCACTTTTGAGTTTGTTGTTGCAGTACACGTATGGTACGAAATTTTGCTGCGTGTCAACAATATAAGCAAACTATGGCAGTCAGTTGAAGTCAACTTGAAGGGCGCCATTGACACTTTATGTTCTTTTTGTAACTGGATACAAGAATATCGTAATACAGGATTTGAAAAAGCTGTTGCACAAGCTCGATTGTTTGTAGAAAAAAGTAGTTATGAAATCCCGACACAATTTAAAGAGAAAAGAATAGTGAGAAAGAAAAGAATGTTTGGGTATGAACATATTGATGAACCTATACAATCTGCAGAAATACAGTTCAAAGTTGACTTTTTTATAACAATGATAGATGCTATCATAGCCGACACTGAATGTCGATTCGAATCTCTCAACAAATATTTTAAAAGATTTGGCTTTATTTATGACATGAACTATTTGAAATCTCTATCAAAAGAAGACCTACAAAAGCATTGTAATGATCTTGACACAATACTACGGGAAGGTGAAAACAGCGACATTCAGCCCTTCGAGCTTTTCGAGGAACTCCAGCTTTTCAGGTCTAATTCACCAGACTCTATAAAAGATGTAAAACAACTTATACGATACATTTTAGAAAACAATTTGCAAGAAATATATCCAAATGTTTACATAATGATCAGAATTATGCTGACAGTTCTGGTCAGTACAGCTTCTGCTGAGAGAAGCTTCTCAAAGTTGAAACTGATTAAGAACTATTTGAGAAGCACGATGAGCCAAGAGAGACTATCTGCATTGGCTGTTTTATCGATTGAAGCTGAAATAGCGTCTCGTTTAAGCTATGACTCAGTTCTGAAAAAATTCAGTGAAGCAAAAAGCCAAAAAGTGCGAATATTATAATATGTTTGTTTAGCTTTAGATGTCTAGAGGTAATTGTTATTCAAGGGTTTGTTATTTTCACAAAACCATACTGATGATAGGATATGTACTGTATCACAATGATACATAAGTGTATATAGGGTAAGGTCATTCACCTGACCCAGAGACATCAGCTGATGACTGGTATGTACTATACAATGGTCAATGTAACCAATTCATATGTTCTTGTAACAATCAATGTAAGTGTAATTTATATTTTATTTTATAATTTTCTTCCTATTGTCAGAGGACATGTTTAGTAAAACATTATTACATTTTATTAAAAATTTTTCTTAAAAAAAATTTGTTTTCTGCCTGAAGTACAGATTGTGTTTTGATGTTCAGGATATATTGCTGATTATATGTTGATGGATTAACTGATTTATATTGTTCATATTATATGTGTTGTAAACAAATATTATGATAAGGGAATTTATGATTTAATAAGGTATTCAATTTATTTCATTTATTATGATTGTTAGTAGCTAATTAAGAAAAGTTGTAAATTCGTTTTAGAGATTTTGAAATTTTGAAAGTAAAGGGAAGGAGATGATGAAATTAATGGTAATATGAATCTTTGATATAGGACTTCGATTAATTTTTTGAACAGAATTTAAATAATTTAATCTGATTTGTTTGATTTATTTTGAGTGTGTGTACGCACCCAGTACTTGCTAAAAGCAACTCAGTATGCATGTAAGAGGGAACATATCGGTTGAGGATCTGGTATGGTATAAGGCCAGTTTTTGATTTTTTTGATGGAATGAGTTGAGGTTGGGTGGTACTATGGTGAGTATCTGTCCCATTTTATGGTGTTCGGATCTCGCACAGAGAAGTCCAGTAATCTCGTTCCGGTGCAGCCATAGTTGCCGAGCTAGGGGGGTAGTTTACCCATGATGTGTTTAGAAATTAACGGGGGTTTGTTGGCGCCATATCCTCACCGATCCTCTTAGGTTTAGCAATGAGAGTTTTTATGCTCTTGGGCATAAAACCTCTCATTGGGGGGGGGGGTATTGTAATGTGTCAAAAAAGGGTTTTTATTTATTTTTTGTTATTAAATTTATTTAAATTTATTCTATATTATCATTCCAAGTCCCACGTAAAAAGGTTGTATTCAAACAATGAACAGTGACGTAACTTTTTGAGCGGAGTGTAGCTGGAGAATGCGATACTTGTTTATACACTGAATGTTTGCCATGTATGATATGCGCATACACTCGACGGAGCGCGGCTTCTACGCATAACATGCAAAACCGACGCCACGAAAAATGGCGAGGCATAAAGATTGTCGGACCATGTGCTCTGAAGACCGAGTAAGTCAAGTTGAGGCTCCACCCGCCTTAGCCTCCTATATCGTCTCCGTTTAACAACACTAGCCCATGTGGCCCATTGACAATACAGACATATTGTACGACGATGAAAAAATATTAGTCTGAAGGCAGTGCTTTCCTGTTTAGCAACAAACAATAGTGGGGAGTCTTTGTTCTCACTCTAGGCAGTCGACAACACAGCCGCGGCGGCGGCCAGACGTACGCTAAGACTCGTGGGCCCCAAGAAATCTTTTAACTGTAGAAAGTGATAAACTGACGTCAATAAGTGAAACAATATCTCAGAATGAAGTAAGTGGAGTGAAGAAAGAAAAATTTAAAATGTGGTAAATTGACAAAACATTCGGACATATATGCAGTGCAGCACATGGCGAGGAGAGACGCCGATGGTTAAGTAACCAACGACCAATTTCACTATATAAATAATTTCATTTAAAGCGCTCTAAATAAAATAAATGGGGATTTAAACCGTATGAGTGTGAGAGTGAGCAAGTTGGGTTGTTTTTCTTTTATTAGGTAAATAAATAATTTAAGTATATAAATTAAAGATACTTGTGGTTTTGTATTTCAATGTGTTTGTAGTTTTGGTCAGATGGGGGTCGCTACCTCAGTATTTAATTTTGTTCATTTGAAAGATTAGAGAATGTAAAATGAGAAAGCATGTTTTAATTGATTCATAAAAAGAATGATAAAAGAATAATAAAATGAAGCTGAAATAGTTAACCGAAAATGAGAGTAATTATTACGACACATAACCTTGAAATCATGCTTGTACTTCACAGTTCGTATGACGGACCTGGGCTGGCAAGGTAAGTGGATCAGGATTTATTAAAAAGTTAAATATGGTAGTTCTTATTAATCTATAACTACACAGGGGGATATTTTTTTAGAAATTATCAAACTGAATTTAAGTAAATTATTTTAAAAATAAATCTTAGAATATGAAAGTGGTGTATGGTTCTCCATACCAATATTATGATATTATACTATATTAACAAAATTAAAATTATTAAAGTTAATAAATCTCATGTCATTAAGAATCATGACGAGTCGTTTAGAATTTTAATTCTAAAGTTGTATTCTTAATAAAGCTTATGAAAATGAGTCTATCTGAAGATATTTGGAAAAATCTGGTTTTATTAAAATTCAAACTTTAAGGATTTTGCCCTAAGAATGTTTCAAGCAACTTATAGTTCATGTTAAAGCACATAATATTTTATGTAAAATCCTGCAATAAAGTATTCTCATTTTTGCGAAGTAAACTCAATAAACTGCTAGCTTACCTGTGCAAAGAAAAAAGGTTTAAACCATAGAGATATTAGACTGGAGGAGACATGACATAGATAACCCTGTAAAGGGGAAGTGTGGACAAAAAAAGATAAAGGTAGATTAATAGGTTCTGCTTTCATTTTCTGGTGCGTGCGTAATTGTTTTTTAAGGCTGCAAACATCTACGTTATGTACTGAATGTTGAGTGGTTGTCATTGTTAAAAAGAAAACTCTATTTTATTAATTTACTAACAGTTTAATTCCTTTTGTTTCTACAGTTATTAATAAGCCTTATTTTAACATATCCAACTGACTTAGGAATAGCCGGTACTGTAAAATTTTTAATAGTTCTGGGAGAAGGATCGATCCCCTGACCCCCTCCCCTGTACTAACACCACTGATGAGCTGAGGTTGTGCAGGACGAAGGGCTTTCCCATCGCCCACTTGTATGCTGTGTTCCAATCTTCTTACAGAGCTCCTGCCATGGGGACGACAATTCACTGGATTATTGGACATGGCCTGTTACCACCCATCAAACTTACATCACTGTCAACATCAATAAATTTCTCTTCCTTTACAGAAATGTAAGGTTTAAAGTATCAAATATATATACAGTCAGACAAGTTCTGAGTAAAGCGTGGGAACAAGATATAGACATCTATAATATTTTTGTTGATTTTAGACAAGCCTACGATGTGATAGATAGGGATAAACTATATAATATTTTATACGAATTTGACATACCAGTGAAACTGGTAAGGATGATAAACTTGACAATGACTAATACAGAAGCTCAGATATGAATACAAGGACACATGACAGAAGGATTTGTAATCAATCGAGGGTTAAAACAAGGAGATGGGCTGGCCCCGACCTTGTTTAATCTAGCTCTCGAATATGTGATCAGAAAACTGTCGGTAGGAAGAAATAACGTACTGACAAACAAATCGGTCCAATTAGCAGCCTATGCGGATGACATCAACATAATGTGCAGTGGCGTAAATAACGCCAATGCAACCGATGCGATGCATTGGGGCGCATTGCATAAACGGATATACTGGAAAACATTTCAACCAAATGAAAAAAAAAATTTTTTAAAGAATTATTTATTTATTTATGGTGAGTGTGTTAATCAGGGTTGATTTTGTCATGCTTTCACTTCAAAAGAATTATTTAAATAATTATAATATAAGCAAATACAGCAAATACTGTAGATACCAATATGTGCAACTCTTGACATTTTACATACAATCCGGTGGCAACCTATGAAGCAGAGCCATGTAGCATTCTGCCAACTCAAGACACGGGAGGCACTAATGTAAGTTGGACGTATTAATATCTATAGTATTTGCAGTTAGTAATAAACTCAAGACACGGGAGGTGCTAGTGTAACGTGTTGCCACATTTTACCTGACGTTGGACGTATTTATATCAATAGTATTTGATATAAGGCATTAATTATCGTAAATACTTAGCTCGGCCGGGACCTACTGAACTACGAGCAACGAGCCTGAGTTATCGTTGGGTTGGTTATTGTTAGGGTAAACGAGTAACGAGTGAAAGTGGGGGACCAAGTGAATCACTCAAAGATTCCAAGAATCGCTCCCACCTGCTACTGTCTACGCCTGTTTACTGTTTACTGTCAAAAGTGGAAATCACTCAGTCCTTGTTATACAAATAACACGATTGTGCGGTTCGGTAGTGCTGTATGTTTTAATAATTTTTGGTTACGGTTACTTGTGTTCAGTTTAAATAATATTTTTTTTTTCTTTAAATTAATTAATAGTAATTTGTTATTACATTTACCATGGACGGAAACAAACGACCGAGTGGAGCTGAATTTTGGAAAAGGAGAAAACACGAAGAAGAAAAAATAAAAAACTACCAAAAATTGACACTTTTTTGGTTAAAAAATGTGATTTTTCGGGAGGTTCTGAGAGTCAGTCCGATGGAGTTAGTGAGAGAGAGTGTGAAGGCGATAAAAGTTTAGAAGAAAACGACACTTTAAATTTCCTGGGAGATGATTCAAAATCAGAAGTCGACCAAAATGTGAGTACAGACTTAATACTAATTTTAACGCCCCTTTCCACATCATCAACCGTTGTAAATAGTATAGTACAAGAAAATGTAGAAAATATTGATAACAGCAATGATGATGCAACAGGAAAATTTAATACAGATATCGCCCTTTTCTCAGAAGATGAGGTAAAAAAAGATGAGTTTAAATCTCTAATTTTAAACTCTGAACCATGCAGACCTCAAGGACTTTTTCCTAAAGATCCCAAAACAAATAGGTCTTTTTCAAAAGATTATTATTTTTGCGAAACAAAGACTGGACAGAAAATTGAGCGTTTTTGGCTTTGTTACTCTCCGGTATTAAATGGGGTGTATTGCGAACCGTGTTGGCTGTTCGCTAACAGACTTGATAAAAACTTTAACAAAGCATGGTCCACGGGAAAAATCAATGATTGGGGAAATCTCTCATCAAAAATAAAAGACCACGAATGGAGTAAATGCCATACTAATGCGTGTAAGGCTTATGGAATCAGAAAAGTAACAGAGACATTAAAGTACTTTTTTATGAAAAAGAAGAAAAAATGCTTGAAGTAATAAAGAGAATCCTTGATGTTATCATAACAATGTCAACTTGCAACTTAGCTTTCAGGGGTCATCGCTCTGAATGCATCAAAAGTATATCCAGTGAGTCAGGGAATTTTCTGAATATTATTGATCTCCTCTCTCGATATGATCCTATTTTAAAGAGCCATCTGGAAAACGAAGGTAGCAGAATAAAATATCTAAGCCCTACAATTCAAGACGAATTGATCCATTTAGCATCTCATCAGATTTTGAGTGAAATATTGTCTGAGGTCCAACAATCATCCTTTTTTTCACTCATTTTGGATACCACACAAGACATTTCAAAAATTGATCAACTATCAATAATCTTGAGGTACGTTTCTTACAAACCGGATATTAATCAACTTAAAATAATTGAATCATTTTTAGGATTTGTGCAAGTTTCAAAACAGTCGGCTGAAGGCCTAGAGGAGCATGTAGTTAAATTTTTGGAAAAAAAGAAAATATCTTTGGTTAAGTGCCGAGGCCAGGGTTACGATGGGGCGTCTGTCATGAGTGGAATTTACACAGGGTTGCAGGCTAGAATAAAATCGAAGTCACCTACCGCTGAATATGTGCATTGTGCTAATCACAATTTAAATTTAGTTTTAAATGACAGTGTGAAATCTGTTTTAGAGATTTCAGTGTTCTATGATATAATAAACAGTATATATGTGTTTTTGAGTCAAAGCCTACCCAGATGGCAATCTTTAGCAGAATCAACTGATACATGCATTATAAACTTGATCTTAAAAAAACTCTGTCCTACAAGGTGGTTTTCGAGATACAACGCTTTACTAGCAATCAATGTTAATTTCGTCCCAGTGATGAAGTACTTAACCCAAATAATTTTGGGGGGAGTGACAGGGCTCGGAGGTTGGGAAGGAACAGTTGAATTATAGCTTGTTGTGTGAGGTCAGTGGGGAGGGTGAAGGGTTTGGTTTACATCTGCTTATTTCTGATCTGACGATGAGCTGAGAAGCTTAAAAGCGCTAATCGGAATAATTTTTCTATAGTGGTGTGCAACAGTGATAATTCTGTTTGTAATTTCAATTGATTGTACAATCTACATAACTTATAATATTATGAAGTAATTTCTTCACAAGTATTAAGCCGAATCTGTCACAACACAAAGAAATTTTCAAATTGCCAGTCAGGTAATTTTCAAAGAAATTAAGCCATGTTACTCTGTATTTCTTATCTCCCATTTCCCAGTACTTATCTACACAAAACAATCACAATAACGAATTAATAAAGAGACAAGCGATGTGTACTTTAACAGACTACGTACACGACCAAGTAACCGACCACACTTGTATCAGTAATCATTAACAAATAACAGTTCCAAACAACCATCTTTTAAGAATCGTAAAGAAAGCCATCGACATCTTGTGGTGTTCCAAAACAAGTCTTTGTTTGTGTAAAAGGCACGTATTGTATTCCAGTTAATTAGGTCTCTAGCATTTGTTTTTTTCGAACAGAAATATTATTTTGACGTATATCATCCAAATCTGTCAAACATTCCCCTTACAAGTTTCTTCGAAAGAAATAAGAATTACATAATAGAATAATAAATAAAGTCGTCTCATAACAGTACAGACGTTGATAAATAGTGCTTACTGTTATTTTGAATGATCATCACTTCTTTCACAGCACTTTAACAATTAATAATTTAATGCACTTTCACTTGTGAAAAAACTTAACTTTTTGTTATATCCTCATACGCACGTTTCGGAGTAGTTTGCTCCTTCATCAGTGAGGTATAAATGCAGAAATATATGCTTTTCTGCATTTATACCTTACTGATGAAGGAGCAAACTACTCCGAAACGTGCGTATGAGGATATAACAAAAAGTAAGTTTTTTCACAAGTGAAAGTGCATTAAATTTTTAAGTGCTTACTGTGCTGGCAAGCATAGAAACTCTCTCCTGTTTGACTATTTGTTAGTTTTTATTTTTAAAAAACTGAAAACAAAATTGTATAATACTCGGAACATTGGGGGGGGAGTGCCCCCTTGCCCCTCCCAAGTTATGCCTATGGTGGTCATCTTCAGTGCCAGAAGGACTAAAAAAGTACTGACAATGGTCTCCGTCAGTAACACCACAGTACTGTGGGTAAGGCGCCACATGTCTGCTTTTACTGACATAGGACCACAGCCTGATTGTCCAGAAAGTAGTTATAATAATTAATGATAAGAGTCAACAAAATTACAGTTTGAAGATAGGCGTGCCATCTGTTAATGTAAGAGAATACTACACTTCTATTAATTTGGTTTTGGAAAAATAATGAGAGTCAACTGACATTTATTGTTAAAGATTTAGCACAAGGGGGGAGGAATGATGAGGGTCCAGCTGTTAAGTGGGAAAACTGGCGAGATTTGTTGACTGAAGTTAGTTTATTTGACTGTGAAGTGCTTTACTGTACACTTTTTAATTTGTCTTTTTATTGTTATTTAAATTTTTTAATGGGGAAGAGACTTCTTCACCCTTAAAAATCCGAGATTTAGTACGATGACTAAAGTAAAAAAGAAGCTCTTAGCACAGAGCTATCAGGTTGGCTATGCTTGGCATTGTTCTAAACCAAAATATTTTGTGAAGTTTTTGACAATGCAGGTGGAAAGTTTTTTTATAAACAGATTCAACAACCTAGCTGCAACTAGCAATGAACAATATCAATACCTAGATGGTCTAGCAAGTAGTTTCCTAGTTAGGGAATGGTGTTCTAGGAAAAATGAACCTATTTATTATTTGTATTCTTACAACTCTGAAGCACTGGAGGATTATCCATAACGCTAGGGTATGCTGCAGCATTGGGCACCAGGGCTTCAGCTGTCAGAGAGGTCACCATACACTATAACGAAACCTCGTAATCGGTGTATTATTATTAATTTTATAAGTTGTGATAAAAGGTTGTAAATAGTGTATCAGTTGATCGTGAATTATTTATGTTGCGTGTTTTCTAATGTGATTTAATATATAAGTTAAGAAATGAATTATTCTGCCTTGGTTTAATAATCAGAATTATTATTATTCCACTTCAGCAGTTAAAACTCCAAAATCAATTCAAAAATAGCGGTCGAGTCGTCCCAAACAATTCTTAAGTTCACCTTCGATATTAGGCTTAACCCTATTCTTTGAGGTTAATCTTGGTTTTGTAGTTTGTGTAATTCCAACGACTCCCTGACGTCTTCTTAGTCTTGATAATTATAAAAAAAATGTTGATAATATCTTATGTTCATGAAATAATAACGCATGGATATGATTTATTAACATAATTGTTTAATCTCTGTAATTTGAGTTCCAATTGATAGAAATTTTCATTCGATACACACGTTAGTAACAATCGATATTTATCTCAGGAGTGAATAATAAAATAGGTTTTTATATATTTCGTGGGAATTCTTGTGGCTGCTACGAAAAGTTCCATTACATGATAAATAACAATATAGAGTACCTTTACAAATCTTTCTAGTACTTATAATCTAAAAAATTACAAAATTAAATAAGAAATAACATACAATGTCTGATGAGATTCAATACGCTTCGTACAAAGCATGCTGGTTAGAGTGACATCATCATCATGGCTGCCGTCGTCCATGTCAGATAATAATTGAAGTTTACTAAATGTGTCAAAATAAATGTTTTCCTTGTAACCACTGATTCTTTTAGATATGGAATTTGTTTTCACTTGTTAAAATGTTCATTAGTGTTAGTGTGAAGTAGAGTGTTGTCTAGTGGTTGTTCGTTTTTGGATAAAAAAATATTGTCAGTTATTAAGTCGGATTATACATTACACATCTAGGCGATATTGTTGAACGTCTCCTTGTGATTTCTTTATATTTTCTTGATTGTGTGTGTTCCTGGTTAGTGAGATGATTGTAGTGAAGGAATTATTTATCTTCAGTGGTTGTCATAAAAATTTCTTTCACAAAACGGTTTATTATTTTAGATTTTCATTTTAATAACATCTCGTCACGCACTATTAAACTGTTCTCCATCACAATTAACAATTAAGTGTTATTTCTTCTTTTTTAGTCACCGAACTGATCAAAACTTCTTAAATTTTGATGGGCCATTTATGTACAGGTTAAGTGTTATATGATCAATACCCATTAACTACCTTACATTTTACAAATTACTTTTAATATATAATTTTATTATTATATCCTAATGATACATGCAATGTTTATATGATTACACTATGCAACATGATTTTCTATGTTTCTGTAGTCTTAGGTGTTCCTAAAACATTTTTTTGCGCTGATTACTGATCTGCAATCCGTTTCTTTCTATCACGTACAGTTTTTTGCAAATCAAATGAACTCATCTTTTATTTACACGTAAGTTTCACAAGGGGAAATTTTATTGTGGGGGAGGGAAAGTTTATTTCGGTAAGAGGGATTAGTTGGCCACACTTGTTACACCCAGCTGGCTGTTAGGCGTGAAACAGTAGTTCATTGTTTACATGCTATAGTGCTGTGAGGTTATATTTGTGCTGTCATATATAGTTTGTGAACTTTCTGTAGAAATGAATTTCCGGACGTGTTTGAATAACCCAAACGTGTTCTGTTATATTTGTGGTAGCTACGTAATTGGTAAGCAAAGACAGGTTTTGTGAGAAACGTGTATTACGCGTACTTCGGCATAAGGCTTGGTGATGAAGACAAAAGCTGGGCACCACACAAGGTATGTCGTACATGTGTTGAGGGACTGAGACTGTGGAAAAATGGTGCAAAAAATCAATGCCTTTTGCAATCCCAATGGTTTGGAGGGAGCCACAAAATCATGTTAACGATTACTATTTTTGTATGGTTAAAATTCAAGGTCATAACGCAAAAAGTAAGAAGGATATACAATATCCGAACATTCCTTCGGCCTCACGACCAGTTACACATTGTAATTCTCTCCCTATCCCAGTTCCACCTCCCGTCCTTGAAGATGTGCCACTGGCGAGCAGCTCAGAAAATGAAAGCGATAATGCTGATGATTACAACCCGGAAGAAGATTCTGCACCAAAATTATTCAGTCAAAATGAACTTAATGATATTACTCGTGACTTGAACCTGACAAAAGATGCCGCCCAATTGCTTGGGTCAAGATTGAATGCAAAAAATCTTCTACTACCCGGAGTTACGTTCTCTTGGTATAGGTCCAGAGAGAAGGAATTAATGAAATTCTTTAAAGAAGAAGACTCTCTGGTTTATTGTTGTGATATTGAGGGTTTATTGAATTTCTTTAACGTCACTTACAATCCAAGTGAGTGGAGGTTATTTATAGACTCGTCCAAAACTAGCCTCAAAGATGTACTTTTACACAATGGAAATTTGTTTGGTTCAGTACGCATTGCACATTCAGTTCATCTCAAGGAGACGTATGTAAATCTCAAAGCTCTGCTAAAATATGTAAATTATGAAAAACATTCTTGGACAATTTGTGGGGATTTAAAAATAGTAGGTATGTTACTTGGTCAACAATCCGGCTACACAAAAATGCCTTGTTTCATTTGTGAATGGGATAGTCGAGCCAGAGACAAACATTGGAAGAAGACAGACTGGCCCAAAAGAAAAACCCTCCAACCCGGTTCACAGAACATAATAAATGTACCACTTGTTCAACGAAGCAAGATACTATTACCTCCTCTGCACATCAAACTCGGATTAATGAAACAGTTCACTAAAGCTCTTCCAAAAGATGGTGACTGTTTCCAGTACTTGGTAACAAGATTTCCGAAAGTATCTTATGAGAAACTTAAAGAAGGGATCTTCGTGGGGCCGCAGATAAGAAAGTTAATGAAAGACAATTTGTTTGAAAGTACAATGAATCCAGTGGAAAAAAGGGCCTGGGTTTTGTTTAAAGAAGTTGTTGTCAACTTTTTGGGCAACCACAAACATCCAGAGTACAAAACCATGGTTAAAAGAATGTCGCAGAGTTTCATGAAATTAGGATGTAACATGAGTGTAAAGCTTCACTTCCTACACTCACATGTTGACTTTTTCCCTGCGAACCTCGGCGATGTCAGTGAAGAACAAGGCGAACGTTTCCACCAGGATATCAAGGACATGGAAAAGAGATACCAGGGAAGGTGGAATGCCAACATGATGGCCGACTACTGTTTTATGCTAAAAAGAGACAGCACTGGTGAAGGGAGACAATCACGGAAGAGAAGTTTCAACCCACATCAGAAAGGTCTTGAAGCAGTGAATTCAGCGAAGAAGAGGAATTAAATCCTTGGATTTCGTTGTCCATGACGTGTCCATTACTTAACTAAATATCACTATAGTATTGACGACTCGGAACACTAAGTTTTTTATAAGTAAAAACGTAAAGTTTTACCTTACAGCCTGTACTTTACGTTTTTACTTATAAAAAACTTAGTGTTCCGAGTCGTCAATACTATAGTGATATTTAGGAATTAAATTGTCATATATGTGTTGTGTTTTCGTAATAATTATAACATTTTTAAGTGAGTGTATACCATTGTCTACTGCACCGCCATGTGTTGTGATTTTATGCAGGATTAAAACATAAACAATTTTGAAATCACAATCAAATAATAATAATTTTCCGTGTTCACAAAATTCGATTTTTTAAAACTTCGAAATTGAATTGTATAAAAACCTTACGTGATACATAAAAACTAAAACCAGATTTGAAATCAGCATGAAAAATACTTTTAAAATCACCTTACAGTCTTAAAACATCGTACCAAAAGTTTTAAAATGTTGCATAGTGTTATTAATTATATAATTATAAACAATTTGGTACTAAACATGCCTCAGTTTATAACTGTAAAACCTTAGTAAATAGGGAATTTCTCTGATATATGATGGAACAATTTGTTATGGTTGATTGTAAGTTCTACCTTGACTCCATGAGATAAATATATTTAAATGAATTAAATAATAACATAAACTCTTCTAACATATAACAAAACTCTTAATAATAATACTTGTTTTTGACAGTTTTAGTTTATTTATACTGTTAAACTATTGTCTGTATGATAAACTATTTTTTCTGTCTGTTAATAATAATAAAACTTTTTATAAAAAATAAATAGCACACTGTTTAACGGTAGTTTGTGTCACTATTTGTATTATGTCACTTCTATCACTGTAAGGGGCTGTGTCCCTTTTTCTCCCCTTGATTATATACTATTTTGTTTAATACAATTTTATAATAAAGTTAATAAAATTAATACAATTTATAGCCTTTAATACAATGTTATTTTATAAATTGGTACTCTTTATTGGGTTTGGTTGTGTTATTCATGGCAAGTTATTTAGGCTTACTAGGTTTATTTATTTAAATTTTGGTTTGTTTACTGCCCTATTCTACTGGGTAAATACTAGCTGGGTCTTGATGATATTAAGTAAGTCAAAGGTTGTTGTTGTTTAGTTATATTTTTTGTTCCTTACTGATTTTCCAAAACTTGGTATTTTCTTTTAATTGGCTATTAATTATGATTTCTTGTTCCCTCTCTGGATTCCCTAATTCACAAAAACTTTTTTAAAACAATAAATGTGGAAAAAACAAATGTCCTCAATCAAAAATCATAAAAAGATGTGTGGACACTTTTTTGACTATCTTCTGATAGAATCATAGGCGTGTCCAACGAAGGTGCCACCGGTGCCGTGCCACCACCACTAGATTGAGAATTTTTTGTTTTTGTTTTTTTTTTACGTGCAGAATTTGTTTTTACGTAGAAACTGCATAATTTCCGTGACAGCACTCCTATTAAACCGATAAATATATGAATCTAATCAACTTTTATTTCATATAGCTTTTGTCACATAATCTGGCGTCGGCCGTCGCGTCGGGAAGCGGCTGCATGAATAATGTAGTTGCCGTCCTTGCCGTGTTTTAGGCCTTACTCAGCGCCAGGGTGGCAACGCCAGCTATCGCAGTGCTGGTGCCAGCACCGTGATAGCTGGCGCCAGTCAGACTAAGACGAGAGACTCAGTCGGCCAGTGGCGTTCAGTTTGGACACAAGACATTATGTTATTTAATTGTTGAATAAGCTTATTTTTATGATGTATAAATGGCTGATTAAAAAACCCGAGCCCACCAAGGATTTGGACACTCAACCACAAACCGGTAAGTTATTTTCACTAAATTTTGTAATATACTTCTTACAGCCATGTCTGTCTTGTAATGTGTTACTTTCTTCTTGCTTAAATATTTCGATTATTAATTTTGTTTTTGCTAAATTAATCCAAAATTAAAATTAAATTTACTAACTTTTTTGTATGTGAGTGAATAATAGTGTACAATATATTGCACACTATTACTCACGTGCCCCTAACATGCAATTTTGTTTATATTTACAATAAATGGCCATCCACATATTACAAAGCGTCAAGAGGGAAAAAGATTTGTAGTCTATAGTAAATTGTACAGTGTAGTATAATTTAAAGCGATAAAAATAGGCCTAAGCCTAAGTGTATGTTCCCTTTTCAGATGCTGTTGCTGGTCCCAGTTCGGAAATTATTTATAATGATGATGATGAAAAAAAGGATGATGTCGGTGAGCCAGTGAAGAGAGCAGCTGAGTCGATGATCCTTGTCAAGACTTCCCAAAGAACAGGCAAGAAAAGTCAGCTAGGATTTCTCGTGGACCATACCAACCACGAATTTCAAACTACCCTACAAAAGAAGTTGGTAAGGGGAAAAATTCTAGGAAAAGATCGTTTAAACCCAAATGGTTCGAAAATTACAAATGGCTGGAGTACAGCGTGGCAAAAGATGATTATTGTTTTGCCTGTCATTGTTTTGCTTTAAATCACAGTTCACTTCCTGGGTTAGTTGAAAATGCGTTTACAACAACAGGGTTTAGTTTTTGGCATAAAGCTAATGAAATGTTCAGAGCCCATGAAAAAAGTAGATGCCATGTATCGAGTATGGTTGGCTGGGAAAATTATATTACTAGCAAACCAGTTGATGTAATGTTGGATGATGCTAAGGATCTCTTTTAGCTGAACTAAAAGAGAAGGAGAAAAACACATAGAAAATCGTGAGTACATGTCGCGGCTTTTCGATATTGTCCGTTTGTTGGCTAAAGGTGGAAAACCTCTTAGGGGACATGACGAGAGCGAGGATAGTACAGAGAAAGATCTTTTCCTGGAAATTGTTGCTATCTTGCAAAAATATGACCCTTTTTTTCAAAACTACTTAAAAAATGCTCCTAAGAACTGTACTTATCTTAGCAACCTCATTCAAAATGACATCTTATCGTCACTTAGAGCAGTGATACTGAAAACTATAAGTGATGAAATCAAGGGACAGCCCTTTGCAGTTATTGGTGATGAAACATCTGCGTGAGCCATCACAAGCAATTAGCATTTGTGTTTTGCTACATACCGAAAGGAAATGCATATCCTGTCGAGAGATTGGTGTCCTTACAGCGATTGAAGTCTACTGATGCGGAAAGCATATTTAAGGCGATAAACTGTGTGCTGTCTGAAGTAGGTGTGCTGTGGAGAGATGTAGTTTGTGTGTGTTTTGACGGGGCTTCGGCAATGGCCGGTGAACTTACCGGAATACAGGCCAGATGTAAAGAAGTCAATCCATCCATAATGTACGTGTACTGTTATGCACATTGAACCTTGCCTTGGTAAGTGCCTGCACAAGTCACAAGGAAAATCCAATTATTTTCGACTTCTTTGGAATAGTCCAGCTAGTTTTTAACTTAATCGAAGGTAGTCCAAAGAGGCACGCAGTCTTTGAGGATATTGTCAAACAAACTACAATGAAACTAAAGACTCTAAAATCCCTTTCAGACACTAGATGGGCCTGCTGTTCAGAAGTGGTGTCTGTTATTTATGTTCAATTAAACGAAATTGTAAAAGCCATTGAAAAGTGTACGGAATCTACTTCCGATTCAAACGTTCGGGCCCAAGGTAGGTATTTTGCTACAAGTAAAATCTTTTAATTTTATTGCGTCTTTGCAAATTATGCATCCCGTACTTCAGCTTGTGGTGAAAGTGAGCAAAGCTCTGCAAAGTCCTAAAATAAACCTTTGCCAAGCAGTTGAAGATGTTGAAAGCCTAGCTCTTGCTTTGGTAGAAATGAGAAATAGTGAAGAAGAGTTTGAGGATATTTTTATCAAAACAAAGGAAATGTGTAGTACATTAGATGTTCAAATCCCTAATGTTCGGAAAAGGAAAGTATCAGTCCTCTTAGAAGACACTAGTTGCCCTTCTTCTGCTTTCTACGCAGACACAAAAAAAGAGGAATTGAAACTGTTCACTTACAATCCTGTTTTGGACCGCCTTGTGGAAAATCTAAATTCTCGATTTTCTCAAGAAACAAAAAACGTTATCTCTGCCACAGGGAAACTGATGGGATTGAATCTTAATGATTGTTACAAGCGTGAAAATAAGGACTTCGAAATTCTCGCAAAACAATTCAATGTCAATGCTGGAGAACTAGAGGCAGAATTTAAGCTGTTGAAATCAAAGAAGCGTGGAGAAACTGATTCAAACTTTCCGCCTAAAAGTGTTCCGGACTGGATTAACTGGTTATCGAAGTTCCAGCGAAGTTCAACCTTTGAAAACTTTAGTGCTGTTATTAGTAAATTTTCCACGATGCCTGTAACTAGCTGTACAAGTGAAAGAACCTTCTCAAAGCTGAGTATCATAAAATCCAAGCTCAGATCTACGATGTGTCAAGATCGTTTGGAAAACTTGATGATTCCGTTTGTGGAACAAGAACTGGGTGCTAACGCAAGAACATGTGATGTAATTGACAACTTCAAAAACAGTGTTGCATTCGACCGTCGGATGACCCTGCAATGTAATGTAAAATATTTCCTTACTTTTATATTTTGTTCTGGACACTACTAACTATTAAATACTAAACTTGAACCTGTTGCAGCTTTATTTGTCTACAGTACAAATTAATCTATTTTTCAATTCTGTGTTTTTTTTTCACTAATATTGTACATTGGATATAAATAAATTTCTAAAAATAAAGTTGTTTCCGTTTTGTTATACAAATTAACCAGATAGGCTAACTGGATCATTCATTAAAAGACAAAATTTGTCTAAATTGATATCTCGAATAATCCTTTCTGCACCAGTTTTGTCTGTACGACTCTGGGAAAAACCCGAAGATATGAATTAATTATTAATAGGAATTAAGTGAGAAGTTTCATGCTTATAAAATACTTTATTCTGCACACCCACTGCACTTTTCCCTTCATAGAAGGTTTCTTTATCTTATCACTATCACTATTTTATTACATGCTATACATAGCATTCCACCACTTATTTATTTTTTATACACTTTTTATTTCACTCACTTATTTATTCACACGGTTTGTCTGATTATTTTGATATCACTGTGTGATTATGGGTCATGAATAATTAATTTACTTTCAAATCACCTTGATCACTTTTTGTTATTATTTAATTATTGCCTTTGTTTGGCTCAAAGCATCTTTTATTGGCTTTGACTATTATTATCACTATTAATTTGGGTATGGTTAGTTTTTAACTCCCTACCTTACATTTATAAGTACTACATCTTTCTTCTCCTTTCACACAATATATATACAACATCACTATCTTACTTGTTATTGTTAATATGGTTACCTCTTATTTATGCCCCAACTATTTTAGTGCATTTGTTTACATAAATATTATAGTCATAATTCGGAGAGTACAATGTTCGTTATTACATTCTTGGTTACATTTAGTTTCTTATTCCTTCTTCCTTGTTACATTATATTTTCCTTGTTGTTTTCCAATCTATTGGGTCAAGTCATTGTCAGTTTCTCAGTCATTTGTTATTGTAATTTGGTCATTAATCTTTGATTTATAAGTTTTTGGCCTTTCTTCTCACTTTCAGCTTTTTTGTTTATTATTAATCATCAGTGTATTTTCACCATCTTATGTCATGTTACAATATGCAACAAATTATTTCATTCTGTTTGAATTTGCGGCAGTTATCATTCGCCAAAAAAAAATTCTACACAGACACTTTCTGGAAAATGGATTTTCTCTGTGTTCTGAGGGTACTACAATCAGAATCACCCCTTATCTCGAATACAATTTTTTTTGCCATCACCATACCTACTTCCATTTCCTTATGGAACATGGAAGTAAAAATTATAAATATTCAAGTATAATTATATTTACCATATTATTATATTGTAACATCACAAAATGTTCCATAACCATAATGAACACCAGAAGGGTGAATAGAACACTAGAGTTGTAAATGAGTAAATTAAAATGAATGTAACAGAGAAGAGAATGGACCAGCTAAGAAGAAGGAAGAGGAGGGATCCCAAGAAGCAGTGATGAATCCACTACATGACACTAAGGCACTACAACTTCAATAAACTGACTGACTATGACAAATGGACAAGCAAAAATTCACAAATAAGCTGTCAAGTAAGCCAGATAAAAACCTTGACAAGTAGAGTCATACTGAACAAACAAATTAAACACTGACTTTAATAACATGATAACAAATAACAGCATATTGGCTGATATAAATAGAACCATGATATGGAAATAACAAACACCATGTACTATGCTAGATGTAGCCACAAAACTGTAAAAGATAGAATTACAAACAAATGTGTAGTAGTAGTATAGATTTAAGAGTAATTATAAATGGAAGCCTTATATGTATGTAGGTAACTTCCTAAGTAAATAATATGTATGTAAAGACAATAGTAATCAGGGAATAAACCTTGTAATAGAATTACACCCAGACCCTGTATGACCAAGTTTATGTCACTGAAATGATACGGAAATAGAACCCCTAATTAGCATAAACTAATAGAAGTATAACTATGACGAATAAGGTGTAAAGTACCACCACTTGACCGATATTATATGCTTTAGAAATGAGTAGGACATATAAAAATGTAATTAGTGAATTAGGAATTTTCAAAGTAATGTGTCGACATAATTAGACCAAGAATTTATATTGTTTAGCTGTAGGCAGCATTTAGATTTAATAATGTATTTAATTTTAACCATTTTGTAATGTTCGAATGAGAAAACAAATGTAATTAATCAAATATTAAAGAAAGGTAAATAGTCGAATTTGCATTGTTAGCAGACGACACTAAGAAACCATGTCTTAGGACAGTAAATTATGTATTGTTAATGAAAACTATGTTCAAACTGGCCTCAAGCCACATCAAATTAAAGATAAGAAAATAAGCTATAATTTGATAGTAATAGCATCAAAAATGGAATTGTAATAGTCAAGTAATTAACGTTAGCATCATTTTTTTGGCAAGATTTAAAGAAGTTCATGTAATAATAACAACAACGTTAGCGAGTACAGAATACGTATCGGTAAGGTTTATTTACGTCATCATGACATAATTTTGTACCAATCACGAACGAGTTTACTTAGCGAAAATGAACCCTAGCGACGATCAAGAGGCTGCTATATAATCGACGACACGCGAAAAAACTGACATTGGCATTTTTCTCCACAAGCTAATCGTCTGCGTTCTGCATTTTGTTTATATCATATCATCAACAACAACAGTACAGATTGAAGTAATTACAGTAAATTTGGAAATTAACTATTGAGAAGACAAATAATCTCACCTAAGTGCATCGAGAGTTAGTTGTGACTTTAAATAAATAGTGCGTGTATCGGAACGAGACCAGTAAACATAATATAACAAGGCGGTAACCTATCATTAGTCAGAAGAAGGTTATTCTCGTTCCAAGTGCGATTTAAGTGAAGTGAATTAACGATCACTATAATCCGATCGTTAATGTGTTTATTTTTAATCGATACGATAAAAAAACCAGATAGTACAGTGATAAAATTTATTTGTTTACATTTCATCAGTTAATCGTAGAACTTAAAACATTTTGTACTGACGCAAAAACAATAAGACTATTTGTAGATAACATTGTGCCAAATTTATTTAGAGGGATTAACATATCCCGATGTAACAGTATATGTACTAAAATTTTTATAACTAAAATCAGTTCGAGTCTAAACAAACGAACTTCTCGTTACTCACTTTATTCAATTGAAATTTATTAAAGGTGTCTAACCTGAATTATGATATCATACTAGTGTTTTTTGGGAGGAAAAATAACGTTCTATTCTGTATCTTAAAAGAAACCACCCTTGAGGTATTTAATTAAATAAGAGAAATAATTTGTTAATAGGAAATAAGAGTTTTTATTGTTCTCAAAACTGAGCTAGGCCAGTCATTAAACCGGACAACTTGTGATCCACAATTTATTATTTTTGAATGTATTGGTCAACCTAATTCAATGGGTCATAATAAACAACCAGTACTATACAGCATCAACCTTTGTTATTAATTTATTTAATAAATAATAATAATCAACCACCAGTATTGCTAGCACTAAGGTGCATTTTAACAGTGAAGTATCAAGTAACCTATTCAAATTAACATCAATTTAATTAACCTTTAAAGGTAGAATCAGTAGAGGTCAATACTCTCAATTATTAAATCAGAAGTTTATTTTTATGGGACATTTCTGTGGAAAAAACCCATATGGCGCCCAAGTAATATCTAAAGTGTTGTAAAAAACTTTACAGTAATACTAAACTGGTCAACAAAGAACTTGACAGTTTATTAATTAATTGTGAACGTCTGAACATCCAGTACTTCAAAACAGGTACGTGAAGTGTCATTTATATTAATAAACTTTGTCCAGACCATACTTTGACCTACACAGACGACAAATTCAACAGAAGAGGAGTCGACTTCAAGAGATCTACGCACCAGTTACATTCATCAACGGATCGACAAGTTAACATTTACTCATAATAAACTAAACATTAATTAAACAATGAAAGAGTAAGTAAACCGATTTATCTACAATGAATTAGATAAATCAATAAACTAAATCGCTAATAATAACAACAAACTTTATCAATTATAAAAATAATTACTGCAATATTAGAGACCCTATTAAATTTTATAAACCGTAATCTGGTTAGATTACAGAGTGGCTTCCATCGCGGGGCTTAAAGTAGACAAAACGGACACACGACTCGGTTAGATAACAGAGTGGCGACCAACGAGTGCGGCTTTAAAAATAAACAGAAATAGGATATTTTAATTGAACTATACTAAATTAGCCCGGCAAGTACAGTAGAACGACCATGCCTCACACACACAGACACGATACCAGATACAAGGCCAACCAAGGAGAAAGTGGACAGGCAAACACCGAAGTAAATATGGAGGTACAGGAGGAACAAACAACAACTGAAATTGAAGTTACGACAGATAATACCCAAGAAAACCAACAAGAAATAATACCTCCTGCAGAACCCGAGCAACACAAACAACCTGAGAGACTCACACAAACAGGGAACGCGAACTTGTTGGAGATGATGGAAGAAACATTAAACAAAAATAACGAGTCATTAAATAAAAATATGGAATCGATTAATAAAAATATAGAGTCATTGAAGGAGGATAATCGTGACCTGAATAAGAAAATAGACGACAATGGCCAGAAAATGGAGAAGAAAATAGACGATGAAATAGCCGTTGAAAGACCAAGACATTGAAAGAAGATTTAAATAAGAAGATGGACGAGATCAGCAAGAAGATGGAGGAGAATAACGTGAAAATAATCTCAAAAATAGACGGAGAAATAGCAGTAGTCAGAAGAGAGATCACGGAAGTACACGAGGTGCGAACAATACAACCAGGAGTTACAGCAAACTAGAGAAGAGGTCGATGGACGGATAAACAGCCTAGAAGAAATTAACGAAGTCCGAATAGAATCGCTGAAGAAGATGAACCAGGATGAAATAAACGGGTACGGACGGACGTAGGAGAGAGATGTGAAGAAATAGACGCATCAGTGAACAACATACGAAACCTGACTGTCAATAACAAGGAAAAAATTGAAGAGTTATGACAACGAGAGATCCTGCAAATACGAGAGGAACTCGAAACCACCAGTAACCGACCAGCACAGGGTCAATACCTACAAACCGTGGACAACCGCAATAATATAAATTTTAAGAATTATAAAAAGAACCCAATCGAATTTTTGGAAAGGGTAGAAGAAAATTTAACTAGAATTCGAGAAGATAGATGGACCGTAATCCGCGGTTTAATAGACGAGTATTTTAAAGAAATACACGACAACTGGTGGACGGCAACCCGCCACGAAATTCAAAGTTACGATGAATTTAAGACGTTATTCAGGGCCAAATACTGGTCAGAGTCCACTCAAAATATAGTGCGAGACGACATATGTCACAGCAAGTACGACGCCAGTCGAGAGACAACTCCAACCTCTTACTTCCTTGGTAAGGTATGTTTGGCCAGAAACCTCGAACCAAGAATACCGGAGTAGTGCCTAGTCACAAAATTAGCGTATCATTACGAGGAGGGAGTAGCACGATCACAACAATGGGGACAAATAAAGACTATCCAAGCCATGGCGGCACTGCTCGAAGACAATGAACACGAGGGTTATTATAAAAGAAATCGTAAGAGGAACGATTATTACCAAGATAGAAATAACAATCAAGGTAGTAACAACAACCCCAATTTCCGGAGCTACCGGAATAATTATAATAACTATAATAATGTCAACAACGGTGACAATAATTACCGACCATACTATCAGGGTAACAATTACGCTGGCAATAGTAACAATAACATGAGATGACCTCAGTATAGCAATAATAACCCCAACCGATCACAGAACCAAGGTGGAAATAATCAACCCCAACCATATAGAAGGGTTAATTACATACAGGCCAATAATGATCAGGGGAGAAGGCGATATTACCCAAGACGCCGAAGCTTTATCGGACATGATGATGAGGAGTACCAGAACGGAGACAGGAGAAATTCAAGGGGCGGACAACGACGGAGCCGAAGTATTGAAGGCGACAGCCAAAATAACGATTATCGACCCCAAGTACATTTCATGCCAACCAATGATCAAACCAACCATGGGGGACGGCCCGAAATGGACGAGAGAAATCAAACAAACACGCCGGACAGACGTGAGGAAGAGAATGAACTCTCTTTAAACGCACCGCGGCAGTGAGAAACCAACGAGACCCCTCGCTGAACCATTCTATTGGGTACAATTACAGACAAAACCTAGATAAAACCATAACGATAATACGAAGTCATTATTTGAAGAATATCAGACAAGAACTGCTTGAAGAAGAAGAAATTGACCACAACCAATGTAACAATGAAATAGCATATGTGACTGCCGAAATAAACGGTGTGACCACCACATTGATGATCGACACGGGTGCGAATGTCTCTTTAATTGATAGCACCGAGATCAACCGAATACAGGAAGAATGTAAATCAGTAATACCAACCCTACCGATTAACAACATAATATTAGTGGGAGTGACTGGACGACAAAATAAAACTGTCAAAAACAGGTCAATTTAGAAGTGACCAGTCATGGAGTCAAGATCCCAATGATATTTTTGGTAGCTAATGGATTACCCTTTTGCAGTTTAATTGGCTGCGATATCCTGCGGAAATACTCAGCAATTATTGACATGAGCAGATCAAAAATAACTCTGAGTACACAAGATTTGGAATGGACGGCTGAGCTAATTGGAAGAAAGGAAGCCCCTCAAGACCGCACCATTTTCCACATAAGAGAATTGCTGAGTCCTAGAAATCAGACACCTACGGAAGAAATTCAGTATCAACAAAACAATAACATTTTGTGGAACGAAAAAATCAAAGAAATCCGCCAATTTAAGTCAACAAAGAGAGACAACTCACCAAACCCAGACCAAATTGAAATGTTGATCAACATATACAATAGATACCGGCATGTATTCTCGGACATCCCGGGTAAGGTCAAGAATTACCAATGTGTACTAAAGTTTAAAGAACCTGTAAATTTTAATCGGAAGTCATACCCTATTGCTTATTCTTTAAAGGAAGCAGTCAGGACCGAAATTAACCAACTATTAAAAAATGACATCATTGAGTGCAGTTAGTCACCCTATTGTAGCTATCAAGAAGAACGGGAAAGTAAGACTTTGCCTGGATGCTAGGGAGATTAATAAAAATCTAATTAATGACAGGACATCTCCTGGCGAAATCGAGATTTTAAAGAAGTTTCATGGCACACAGTTTATTAGTTCATGGGACACCGTCTGCGGATACTGGCAGGTGGAACTACACCCCCACAGCCGAAAATACGTGGCCTTTATTTTCGAAGGGCGCAACTACCATTTCAAACGATTGCCCTTCGGATTAGTGAACTCTGTAGCAATATTTATTCAATGTATGGACCAGGTATTAGGTCAAGAAGCGCTCCAGTTCACTACCATTTATGTAGACGATCTACTCATAACGTCTACCAATTGGGAAGATCACTGTAGTAGAATAAACCATGTGTTAAATAAGCTGTCAGAAAACAACATCACGTTGAAACTTGAGAAATCACAACTTATAGCTAAGAAAGTACAATTTTTAGGTTTCCATTTAACAGAACATGGAATAACCCCATCTAGAGAAAAGATAGAATCAATACAACACTTCCCCACCCCAAGGAACAAAAAACGGTTAGTCTTTTTTAGGCCTGTGCAACTATTATCGTAAATTCCAAAGTAACTATTCAGAATTAACCACAAAATTATCACCACAATTATCTTCAAAAGACAAATGGACATGGGGACCAACTCAAGACACAGTGTTTCACCAGATTAAAAACAAATTCCTGAAGGCAGTAATGCTGCATCACCCAGATTTCAATAAGCCTTTCTACTTAAATTTTGACGCAAGCGACATCAGTTTAGGGTCTACACTATACCAAGAGGACGAAGATGGGAACCACCTGGTTATAAGCTTCACCAGTAGAACACTGAACAAGTGCGAACGAAATTACAATGTGACAGAAAAAGAGCTGTTAAGTGTTGTATTTGCCTGCGGAAAATTCCGGAACTATATTTTAGGATATTCAATAACTGTACGGACAGACCACAAGTCCATATCATTCCTGAAGAACTGTAAATTAAGCCATGGTCGGTTGACAAGATGGACCCTAGTCTTACAAGACTATAACATCAGTTGGGAGTACATTCCAGGCAAGAAGAATATAGCAGCAGACATATTGTCACGTATAAATATAACCAATCAAACCTATGAAGGAGAGAATGAAATGATTGCCAAAGTCTATTACGTCATTAAGGGTCGATCAGACTTAGAAGAAATAGTCAAAGAAATCGAACAACACCAGAAGCAAGACAGCAAGTTAATGCAAATACACCAGAGACTAAGTGCACAAGACAATAGGATAATACCTTACTATTGTATACACCACAATCTTTTGTTCATCAAAACAAGATACCACAATAATACTTGGAAATTGGTAATACCACGAACACTAGAAAAAGAAATCATCACAGATTATCACATACGTTATGGACATATGGGAGCACTTAAAGTGGTAAGAGCACTGGAAGAACACCTGTACATTAAAGACATAAACAGAAGAGTACATAATTTTGTCAGGAATTGCCACATATGTCAATTAGTAAAATGCAACAACGAAAGGAAAGATGGAATAATGATACCTATAACTTCCTCAAACAAATAGGAAAAAGTTTTCGTAGACATCTGCGGTCCATTCCCTAGAAGTGGAGGTAGACATCAGTATAAATACCTCATAATAATTTTCGACCATTACACGAAATTCACAAAGTTATACCCAATAAATCGTGCAACCACAAACAAGATACTCACTATTATCATACAAAAAACTATATACCTGAAGTGGGAAGTCCGAAAACTATCATAACGGATCATGGTACCCAGTTCAAGGGTAGGAGGTGGAAGGACACACTGCTGGATCATGGGGTAAAAACCTATAAAACCTCAGTATACCATCCTAGCAGTAACCCGGCAGAAAGAGTATTAAGAGAAGTTTGGAGAATTCTCAGGATATACTGTTCCAACCAACAACAGAAGTGGAGTGAGTACATATCAGCAGCAGAAGATTTCATAAATCTAGCGCACCACCAATCCATTGAAACCACACCTTATAATGCAATGTTTGAGAAACCCCCACCACGAGAAATCGCTGACGTTATTAATTTTCCACAAAACCAGGAATACCAATTCAACAAAGTCCAATTTCATACTAAGATTGTAGAGAAGATAGAAGAAAGTACCAAAACAAAGTACCACTGAAAATAATACAGTACCAAATAGGTGATAAAATATTGCTAAAAAAATGAGAATTACCTAGTACAATGGAGGGTATCACGAAAAAACTACTATTATTGTATACAGGTCCGTATGCCATCACAAAAAACAATCAGAACAACACATATGAAATTTATGACCCAGTGAGTAAGAAAATCAAAGGTACATTCAACCAAGCATCATTGAAGAAATATTATGAATGATGAGAATTATCAAATAATGTAATATTACATAATATCTAACAATATCAAAGTATACAAGGCTCCATGCAGATATAAATAAAATGACTTAAACAAAATGTAACTGACCCATCATTAACCCAATAGAATGGTGAAAGTGTGAAAACCCCAGATAATCCAAGGAAACTAAACAACCGAAGTGTTACGAACTAGTGTATAAACAATGTTAAAAATGAATTATGGTGAAAATAAAGAATAGAAGACTATGCCATAAAGTGATGAAGAATTTAAGAATTAACTGCATAATTATATAGTGATGAAGACAAGTGTGTAATTAAAGACATTGAATAATCACAAAAACAACTCGCAACTTAGTACAGTATTAGCAGCAAAGCTGATAATAATGTAACAAATATGTCAAGTTATAACTAATAATGACCTGTGAAGAGAAATACGTTAAATGAACTCATAAAGTATTAGCAGTGATAAGGTAATGGAACCTCTAATCCCTTGAGTATTCTAATAAATATAATGTCTTATATTGAAAAATGAATAATATATTATGTCTTATATGTTGTGATAGTGCAACTGTTGTTACGTGCAACTTTTTATTGTCCCAGACAGAGATGAAGATTCCTCTGATTCTGTGAGTGTATAGTTGAGGAACGGCGGAGAATGGATGCCAAATAGAGCCCCTCTGACTCCGAACCTGCTACAAATGTTAGGGAATTATGATATTTCAAGGATTAAACCAACAACTATAAGGTAAATAAAAGAGCAAAGGAGAACTGTCACATGAATCAAGATATGTATAATGAAAAAATCGCACGCATTATTCAAACACATCTCACCACACACACACAGCTTCAATCTTTCGAATAACTATCCCGTCGCCAACAACAAGACAGACAACGCTACCTATGGCAGCCTCTGATGAAGCCTTCTAAAGGTGAAAGCCGGTTTAGGCTGTAAGGTAAAACTTTACGTTTTTACTTATAAAAAACTTAGTGTTCCGAGTCGTCAATACTATAGTGATATTTAGATATGTATAATGTGAAGAAAAAATGTATTATTGAAAAACAGGGAAATTGTTAAAATTGAAGAAGCATTTTCAACTTTGCCAGTCGTAATTAGATTAACTGTAAAATATCATTGGCTGAAAGTGGCTGCGACATCTCCAGTACTAATTCATTACCCAACAGTAACTGCTCCATCTTGTCTCGAATATCTAAAATATCTACAGCTAATCTGAAACCTGCAATGTATTTATGGTTATACAGATAACTCCACACTTCCCGTTTGCGCAAATACTGCAGGACAGACCAAGTACTATACAACTGAATAGATTGGTTGCACACCATGTATCCATTATAATATTTTTGTACAGTTTGCTTTATGCTGTTCCTTTCTTCATCATCAGACATGAGTTTACAGAGAATCTGTTCAAGATTATCAGATGTTAAACCATAATATTTAAAAAACCGATGGCTGCCCAGAAAATGATGGCAATCTACATTAATTAGATGAAAGAGAAATTGGTCAGCAACCACTGGAAGCATGCCTGTTATCTGTGCACGTCCCACATATTGATTTTCTCCCAAAAGATTATAGAGTGTTGTTTTCATAAAATTAATTATTCTGTCTGCATCAGGATTATTATTCCTAAATAACATACTATTAATAAATGCATCACAGTCATCAATAAGAACAAAAACTGCTTTCCCAAACTGTCTGTACAAAATTTTAGACAAGTACTCAAAACTACGCACTAAATCAGATTCATCTACATTTTTAATTAGATCATCGTCAAAATAAACCTCCTTAATCTTAATTCTAGCAGCATCCAAAAGATAAATATGTTGATTAAACGTTTTTGTCACTATAGTCCTGAACATATCAAGCATATTTACAAAACTGTGTGCATCACTTGTAACTTTATTTATTTCTTTATATATTAAAAAACATTTCAAACTTCCACCTACCTTTTAATCCTCGTGATCTGGACTAACCGCGTTCGTACGGCGAACTTATCAGTGCAGCAAATGAAATAAGGTGTTTGAAATGATTTATTTACTCTTTTAGTAGATAAAACAAAGTAATAAATTTATTGTCATAATTTCCACCATAACTTCCACAATTAAATTAAATTGTATTTGATACTGAGGTGAAGCCTCTTTTTATCAACAATAATTTTAATATTTTTTTAAACATATTACAGTAGACGCCCTCTTAACCGGTCAGCTTGGGACCAGGGGGTCGGCCGGTTAACAAAATGGCCGGTTAAACCGAACAAAATCAAACACTTGTACTAATTACTGTAGTAAAATAGTTTACGTACCTTTTTCTTGTCCGTCTGGTGGCCTTTTCTCTATATTTAATTCAACGCGTTTCAGGACATATGCCCCATCATCAGGAATATCCATTGTTGAAGTTCGTCGATCGTTAAAATATTAAAAACACTATATACAATTTTACACATAACAATAAATATAATATAAACATAAAAAACACATAAAATACCCAAATTTGAGACACACGCGATATCTAAACATCGTTACTGTACATCGCGTACTGTATCGTTAAAAGTTGTTTATTTTACAGACATAACATTAACACTGTATACAGTACACATTTCAGTTACACTTTAAAAAAATCCGTGATTGTTTTTTGCTTTTTAAGTTTGAATGAATTTTTAAAAGCGTGGTCACGCCACTTTCGCATAAACATGACATCGACACCAGACGCCTCACCTTGTTGTTCGACGTATCGCACTGCCAGCTGTAATGCTTCCAATGCGTCTTTGTGACTGACTTTTCCCTCGCTGTCTTCTTCTTTTTCTTCTATGATCCCATCTTCGTCAATATCAGTTTGCTGGCAGACAACACTTATGATTTCCTCATCAGCCAAAATTTCGTTTTCAAGCTCTTGATCACCATTTATCCATTCTTCGACATCTCTTTCTTCGCATTCTGCCATTATTTTTTGCAGATCACAGAGTAAACTTTGATTGTCGTTATCTGGGACACGTGTATTTTCTTCCGTTATCTGGTCAACGTAATTCTCAATGCCTGGCCAAGCTTTCCTCCATGATTTTATAAAAGCAGTGTGGGGAATTTCTTCAAACGCAGCTGCTATCATGTACACCACATCTTTGATGTTTATAGTCTTTACAGCGTCTACAAGTCCTGAGTTTTCATCTTCCATTTTACCCAAAATTTCAGATAACAATTTTCGCCTATACCGTCTTTTGAAACTTGCAATAACTCCCTGGTCCATAGGTTGTATGAGACTAGTTACGTTAGGAGGCAAAAATAAAACGCTGATGTCTTCCTCACATACTAATTGATCAGCACTGGGGTGGGTCGGTGCATTGTCAATGACAAGTAGAGCTTTTACAGGCAATTTTAGATTGATTAAATGGCTTTTAACTTTTGGTGTGAATTGCGTTGTAAACCATTCTTTGAAAAGATGGGAGTCCATCCACGCAGATTTTTGAGATCTATAGTAAACCGGGAGGGCTTCCATATTAACATGTTTAAACACACGCGGTTTCTTCGATTTACCAATCACAAAAAGAGGAATCTTATGTGTACCCGCGGCATTGCTACAGAGAGCAACAGTCAATCTTTCTTTGTTAATTTTCATTCCCGGTGCTGATTTTTCATCTGCCATAGCGAAAGTTTGTTTTGGTAGAAGTTTGAAATTTAAGCCCGTTTCATCTAGGTTATATATCTGCTCTGGTTTAAGTTCTTTTTCGTTTATGATTTTTACGAGTTCCTTTGTAAATTCATCTACTGCTCCTGGATTAGCGGACAGCTTTTCCCCACACACATCAAGCACATGTGTTCCATGCCGTTTTTTCCACCTCGATAACCACCCATCACTAGCAACAAATTCGGCCTGGTTTTCGAGTTTTTTGTGAAAACATAAGGCCTTTTCTTTTAATATTGGCCCACTAATCGGCATACCTTTTCGACGTTGTTGGACAAACCATACCCAAAGGGCATCATCAACAATCTCGTTGGTTGGTTTTCTAATTGTGCAACGGACTCGAGTACTTTTTGTGATTCAACTTGCATACAGTAATCCTGAAGTGAATTTCTGTTTCTCCGCCAGTCGTTGACAGTACTTTTTCCCACGCCTAATTCGTTACATATTAATTGTACCGATTCACCTTTGTCCAAACGTTCTAAGGCGTTAAGTTTTTGCGCGATACTGATTACTACACGTTTCCGTTTTTTGTCACTCATGTTTGTAGCACACGAAAAAAATAATGAAACTGTACTTACAGTAGTACCCAGTACAGTAATAATCGACACGTCTTCACATTGACAAATCAACCACTAAACTGACTAAAGACGTTCAGTAAAATAAACAAGTGCAAATCATGAAACTTTTGACATGCCGGTGAGCTGTGTCGGTGTAATTTCACATTTATGTTTATGCGATACAATCGAAAGCCGCTTGATTACTAAAAACATAGTGTAGATAATGTATAAACATCCGTTGAAGTAACGGATATCGAAAGCGTGGGAAACAGACGAGTCTTAGGGTCGGCTGGTTAAAGCGGTAATCAAAAGCCGCTTGACTACTAAAAACAAATAGAAAATGTAGGTACAGTACATCCGTTTAATTAACGGATATCGAAAGCGTGGGAAACAGACGAGTCTGGACGGTTAAAGCGGCGGCCGGTTGATCCGAGGCCGGTTAAGAGGGCGTCTACTGTACCTATTTCTACAGTATAATATTACTTACTTAATTCAAGGCGACCCAGATTGCTATTCACACACATTCATTCTTTTTTTTTTTATTACCCCATTTTAATTATTTAGTACCCCAAAAAGAAAAAAAAGGAAATTATTTATTTAGTTGAATTGTCAGTCCAGTACTTCACCATTAACGACTCTGATGATCACGCGTCGTACCGATCACATGTCCAAAAGCTTAACACATTTTCACTTCTTTTCTGTCACTTCACTTCGAGCTGATGGGCTGCTCTAATTTACGTTTTTATGCACTCTGTGGACATTTTGTCAAATTTTGTAGTTCGCGAACTTTTTTAGGCAGCCCCGGCCGGGGAAAGTTCTTTCGTCGACTGATGAAACGACGGGTAACTAAATCCCCACCTTGTCTGACTGTTTCCGGGCACATACACGGCCACTTCGATTACACAGTTTTTCGTTACCGTTTAGGTAGCATGGTTTGGCATTGGGCACTGGCGTTGACAATGCTGACTGGCGAAAATATTGAGGCTGTGGAAGGCGTGGCTTCTAAGAGTATCCGGCAGCAACGAACCGCATGGAACAAAAGTCTTCGTCTCTCGCCACTTTTCGTGGCGTCCTTTCGGAGTCTGATGTGCGTCGTCTACGCGCGCATGTTCGGTGTTGCGCGTCTTCGTACGTGCCTCAATGCTTAATTACCGTGTGTTTAGACTAGGCATCGCATTCCATTGCCACCTCGCCGTTCACAATCTCACTTCATTGTTCCTTTGACGACAATTTTACTTCACATAGGGACTGATCGTGCAGAGGGAAAATATAATATTATAATTTTTTAATAAAATGAAAACCCTTCCCTTTAGCCCCGTTACAATACCCCCCCCCCCATGAGAGATCTTCTGTTATAACAGAAGAAATCTCATTGCTAAACCCCTAAGAGGATCGGTGAGGATAGGGTGCCAACAACCCCCCATTAATGCTTACATATCATGGGTAAACTACCCCCCTGGCTCGGCGACTACGGCCGCACCTGAACGAGATTACTGGACTTCTCTATCCGAGATCCCAACACCATAAAATCGAACAGACACGCACCACAGCGCACCTAACCTTCCAACATGCCACCCCAAAATCCAAACCCCTGGTCTTATACCATGCCAGATCCTCAACCGATATGTTCCCCCTTGTCATGCATACTGAGTCGCCTTCAGCAATACTGGGCGCATACATATACTTATTTATACATACTATCAAAATCTTATTTTTTACATTCAAAAAGCTCATTTAAACTGAAATCAAACTGCTTTATCTCTATTACTTTCTTCAAAATCAAAATAACATCTGTTACATGAATTCGTCCACTCTATTAATTCTCTTCAATACTAATAACTATCCTACAGAAAAACAAATTGAATACCTTATTAAACATGAATTCACTTACTCTTAACATTTGTTTATACATATATTCCAGACAACATAATTCAATAAAACACAAGTAATACACATAAACGATAATATACTTAAAACTCAAACATCAACTATATGTCAGACGGAAAAATCAAAAATTTTTTTTTTAATATACTTTTCTCAATATTCAGAAAATTTAAAATTATTTAAATCAATTAAACGACAATATTTGCATTACTTCATTGCCAAAACTGGTCTAGTTTATAACATCAACCATCAGCTGATCAAACTGGGTCAAGTCAACAACCTTGACCTACATATGTTCATAACATACATAAGACATCTTTAAAATTTTCTATCTTTAAACACAATACAATATACTAAAATAAAACATTTAAAATTAACATGGTTATTATTACACTAAACAATAAAATTTACAGATAACTTGACCACAAATCACATTTTATAGCTTTAATTACTTTCAATTTCTATCAAAATCTGTCACTTGTTTCAATCAATTTTATATATTTTAACTATGATTTGCTTTCCTTAATATTTGCAATCTCAATTAGTTTGGGTGACTTAATTATTCATAATAACTCATTTCATCAACTTGGCATTTATACATTTATAATCTTCCCCCCTCTGACTCTAATACTCATTAACAGCTTTTTCTAATATGGCACCCCTCTATCAAAAACATCTATCAAACATTCTCTAAACCCAACTTACTACTCAACTCATATCGCATCATTCTACCCTTATACATATATATATATATATATATAAAAAATACTCTCTACCCCTTTGTACTCAGGATGTGTGTTACCCTCCCAAAGCTCATTCCCTTATCTGGTTCCTGGACTTTCCCTAGGCAACCCTTTCCGGTGCTAAACGGTCCCTTCCCGCCACAACACCTTTCGCTGCGGACTCCTTATCACACCACCCCCCTTACAAAATTCCCATCAACTCTAATTACTCTCCCATTACCTCACTTTCAACTACTACAAAATATCTCCACTTACTTATTACATCAATATATCAATCATTACTCTACCTATTTTCCCCATATCTACTGTGTCACTATCAATACTCAAATTCTACATTACCTTATTCATAACAATATTATTCTCTCTAGTACCCCTTTAAACTCAACATGGACTGGTCTACATGTCCTAACAACATATTAATCACCCAAAATCTCCCATTTACTATCTTTTACACATCATTTAAAATTCTCAACTATCTTAACTTACCTCCATCATTTAAATTAAAATCTTTTAACACATTAAAATCATTATATTCAACCATTAATTACATTGGAAACTTGCAAACAATTTATAAGTGACATTTTACACATCTAACTCCAGCTATCAGCTGATGTTCTAGGTCGGGTGAATGACCTTTGTTCAAAAATGCTACACAAAATTATATAACGAAAAATACATAACACATTTTTATAATTCTTACACTCTAACATAACAAGATTAATGATCCACTGAAACATGATAACCAAAACATAATACACATCTACTGTATACATTTTCTCAAATCAAAACAATTAGTTAATTACTTCAAGAGCGAGTTGCATTGTTAAGTTACAACAAAATTTTTAATTCGTTGCTCCCCTGAGCAACCACCCTGCCACACACACTATTGTTTTCTGCTGGTGGAATGTTGCGCCCATTTGCATCCACAAGGACGGCATTGGTGGAGGAATTTAACATTCCGTGTCCTTGCTTCTGCATTACATTTTAAAATTGATAGATATCATCATATCTATGTTATATATTTATAAGCCCTTAAAACGGTTCTACCACCTGGTTTACTGTTCCTACACAGTAATCGCCCGAAAAGGCGGGGAAATCAACTCTAAATTCAGGCATGTTCTCTACGTCATTATTATACACGGCACGGCAATCTATCAGCATACAATATAAAATTATATAATGGTGCACAGTTTATACGCATGACAGGATACTTGGCAAAATGTTCATTAAAAAACTCTTCATCACTACAAATGTCTAAATTGTTATCCTTGAATAAGTTATAGTTCTTTGTGGCATGTGCAGGTTTAGGTCTCCCGATTGCGTCCACGTCAATTTCCAAAAAACATTCGACCAAGTCAATGTTGGTGGATTTACCAAACCGCCGTGGAGCCGTTATCAAGATTCTAGATGATTCTTTGAAAACATCTCGTATCATTAATGTGTTATCTACAAACGTGGTTGTCTTCACAATTGTGGCAAAATCTGATACGCTGAATTCAAACACTCCCTCCATGTTTATCTCTGGATCCTGCAAACATAAACACAATCTTCTTAATATAATCTTATTATCAGTATTTGTACAGAAGGACTGAACGCATTACCTATAATTTATACATGTATTTCAAACATATTACAGTAAATGTCAGGTATCATGCATATCAGCTATTTTTATTGTAGTAAGTGTGAGTTCTCACCAGATATCTCACCAGTGTTCAATTTTGTTTAAGAGAACCAGTTGAAAAGTCAGCAAAGCAAAATCAGTAGCTTAGTGACAGAACTAAAATGTTGTTGTAAGATTCAAATTTCTTGTAAACACCAGTTAATTTCTAAATATATCTGCCAATTTATTCACAGTTTATCAACTACTTAAAAGTCATGTGCCACACGTGTTTCGAAAAATGGAAAAAACAATCATTTCTACATATGACAATGACAAATTTCATATACGTACAATTGTAAAAAATTGCATATAAACAGCATATGGAAAGTACAAGTATTTCATATATGAGAAAGTAATCAACTGTTAACAAATGTTTATTTTTCACACACGAAAATGATTCTTTAAGAAGCTACGTTGTTGTCTTTCAGTCCGCATCAACAAATTATTTATTCTTGATAAAATCACATTTGCCAAACAATAGTTAAAAAGACAACTATTTAACCGAAACCATCTACTATCAAGCGCACTATGCTAATGTCTTCTCCCTCATCATATTTGCACACGCGCGTGCGCACACGCACGCACACACACACACACACCTTCAAATGGATAATATCAGTGAAAATTTATACATTTTATACAAATATGCCTAACATTATAAATGTCCTTTCTTATATTGTTATTCATGCCAATCCAAGACATACACCTTAATTAGCAGTAAATTTATACATAATAGAAGAAGTCTTAAATAAGCACATGTACACGTATGTACAAAACATCTTAAAAATGTTAAGATATAATATAAAATATCATACTCCAAACAGAAAACGCAATTAATAATATAGAATAAGAAAAACAAGATAAAAAAAGAACAGGATCCTTAATGGAAATAATAAAATTTAACAAAAAATGTAGTCCCCCAAAGTACTGGAGAGGATGAGTAATGCCTTATGGTCTCATTCCTTGATGAAAGGAAATATTCAGCCGGACCTCCAAGTGGTGGGGGATGGGCAGCACCTACAGGTGGATAACATGGCTCTGGAGACCGAGTGACAGCCAGTATAAGCTGTCCCTCCCCTACTTGTCATTGTCAAGTAGAGGTTAGGGCACCCTCTTGCTCCTTGAGATGGAAAATTGCCTCTAAAGACAGATGACCTTCCATTGGTCAACGACGTAGGATGTGGGAGGCAAGGAGAAACCACCACATTAAAGATCCTTATGGATATCTCAACAGGGAAAACTGGTCTCTTTAGTCTGGTACCTGGTGTTCTGGTATAAATGTAACTAACATATTCAACTAAATAAATAATTTACATTACAAAAAAATCCACATTAGAAGAAGAATCTAATAATAAATTTAATTATTTAGACACAACAATAAACAAAAATGAATCAAACTTTGAATAATCAATACACAGAAAACCTTCACAAACTAATTTAATGATACCAAATAATTCTAACAATCCACCCCAACTTAAAATGGCAATATTTAATTCCATGATTTACCAAATGCTTAGGATCCCAGTAAATTACAATTAAATAAATATTATCAAACAGACAGCAGTTGAAAATGGATACAAAATAAAAACTACAATAAATTAGAAAATAAAATTATATATAAATTCACTAAACAAATTTCAACTAACACTACACCTATCTATTAATGATAACATAATATAACACTACACCTACCATCTACCTATTAATGATAATATAAAATATACAACCTTTACTTATTATGGAAACAACTCAAAACCTACATAAAATATTTAAAGATACAAAATTTAAAATATCGTATAACACAGATAGTCTAGTTTTAATCAAATAAAACCTAAAACTAAACTCAATATACATAATAAAAATGGGATATACACAATAGAATGTCCAGATTGTAATAAATGTTACTTATGCCAAACAAAGATAAAAACTACTTGATAGATTTCTTCAACACCGAAATGCATTTTTTAAAACAAATATTTATAAACCTAATTTAGCCACGGATTGTCTAAATAATAACCACTAATTTCCAGACATTCAAAATATGAAGTTAATTAAAAACATACAAAAAGGTCAAAAAAAGAATATTAGGGAAAATCTAAATATTTACAAACACAATATAGTCCAGTCGGGATCTGTAAAAAAAAATGCTTTGGTTGACTGTACTCGTCGGAGCGCAAATTTTTATTGGAATGTCTCCCGAAGGATGCCTATAATGAGAATTTCGGTTTGCACCAGAAAAAAAAGTTGTGCTAAACTCAGGAAAAATCGTAGAGTGAAAAAATAGACATTTTGGGTCCTGTTTTATGGCCTTTTTGTTCGAATATCTCGGTAAGTATCGTATCTACGTGGAAAATGAATAGAGGTTAATTTGTTCGCAATAAAATTTTCTATCGGAATATGCTTTTGTAATTTGGAAAAGTCAACTTTCCGTGTCACAGGAGTGAAAATTCGCGAAAAAAGGTCGAAAAAATGTCGCTTTGGAAAACTGCTTATCGGAAAATGAAGAAAACTCTTAATGCTTCTAAAATGCAGCTAGAAAAACTTTAAGTTATAACAAAAACAATACTTTAAGTTATAACAAAAACAATCGCGCAAGAAAAAACATATCTTTTTTCGTTTTTGCACAATAATTTTGCAATCTAGCAAAATAATTTTGAAGCGAACCAGTTTTGACTTCCCCCACCACCACCTCCCAGCAACTTTTCGTGCGGTAGGTGAAACTTTCTTCAGTATTTTCTCTATGTTGCCGAAGGGTGCAAGTTTTGAAAATGTTCATATGAAAAGTACTTGGAAAAACGAAGGCTTTTGTTCAAAGAATGAGGCTCACAGCATTAATTGTTTACTAGTAAACACTGGTGAACTTTGACGGGCAATATCTCGGGAACGAATTAACGAATTTCAACTTTTTTTTTTGTAATAAAGCGTCTTGCTGAGTACTTTCATCCTGTAATTTTTGAATTTGATAGGTTGAAAATTCGCAAAAATATTCTATTTGTTTATAAGTAAAAAAATTAATTACAATTTCTAAAAATTCCCTAGGCTCTCCTAATTAACCGATTTCAATTTTTCAAAATGGGTTTAAAAGTTTGAATGCTCTTCTATGAGTAAAAAAATCAGCGATTCATACAAGACTGTATTTTTCAATCACCAATATTTTCAAAATTTTCTGATTTTCCAGAGAGAGCTAGATTGCAAAATTATTGTGCAAAAACGAAAAAAGATATCGTGTTTTTTCTTGCGCGATTTGTTTTTGTTATAACTTAAAGTTTTTCTAGCTACATTATTAGAAGCATTAAGAGTTTTCTTCATTTTCCGATAAGCAGTTTTCCAAAGCGACATTTTTTCGACTTTTTTTTTCGCGAATTTTCACTCCTGTGATGCGGAAAATTGACTTTCCCAAATTACAAAAGCATATTCCGATAGGAAATTTTATTGCGAACAAATTAACCTCTATTCATTTTCCACGTAGATACGATACTTACCGAGATATTCGAACGAAAAGGCCATAAAACAGGACCCAAAATGTCTATTTTTTCACTCTACGATTTTTCCTGAGTTTAGCACAACTTTTTTTTCTGGTGCAAACCGAAATTCTCATTATAGGCATCCTTCGGGAGACATTCCAATAAAAATTTGAGTTCCGACGGAAAAAAAGCAACCCAATACAGATCCCGACTGGACTAATAACAGTAATATATAAATTACAGAACAAATTCAAATAAAAACAAGATTATTTATTCAATATTATAAATTTATTAAAAATAAATAAAATGTAAACATTTAATATTTCTGATATAACTGTCAAAACAGCTGATTAAGTACATAAACATTAAAACTATCGAGAATATAAATCAAATTAAATCAATTCTTCATTATTTTATATTAAAATCAAAACAAATTTGATTATTTGTTAGTGTCTATACTGAAATAGAATTACTGTATTTCATTTATCTGTTAATACATTTACAAACCTCTGAGGGTACTGATATATTCAGTGAAACAAACGTCTAGTGAATTGAAACAATAAAAATACAACACAACTACAATACAACTACTTTCAGAAGAAATTAGATTTGATAATATATAAAATTATCAATATATAATACATAAACAAAGTAAATAATAAAGAAGAACGTATAATAAATAATAAAGAAAAAGTATAATAATTAATAGAAGAACAAAACCAAATTAACACAAATTGATAATATTTTTGAAACTATTAATTTGATAAAATAATATATCTTATGACTACCTACTTTATATATAACATAAAAACAATCTGTACATAACATACATTACATACAAGGATTGTTCAATAGAAACACATTTAGAGGCTGTAAACCTCTTTGTTCAACGATTTTAAAAGAAGTCCATTAACATTAAGGCATAAGTTCCACTGCTGCACCAATCTGTAGATTCCCTGCTGGTAAAATTCTTGTGGCTGTTTGCGGAACCATTCACTAACAGCAAACTCTACCTCAACATCCGATTTGAATCGGTCCTTTTGGTGATTTCTTTGATGGTCCAAAAACATGATACTCGCACGGGGACAAGTCGGGACTGTAAGGTGGATGTTGTAAGACTTCCCACTTCATACGACCAAGCAGATCTTGAATTGTCTGGGTTACATGAGGTCGAGCATTATCATGCAGAAGAATGATAACAATCTGTGAGCTTCCCGGGACGTTAATTCTTGATGCTGACCTGTAAGGATGTTTTTAGGCAGTCTGCATATTGCTCAGCGTTGATGTTGACACCAGGTTCTTTAAAATCTAAGAGCACCACACCCTGATAATAAAAAATACAGTCACCACTACTTTCCCTGAAAAAGGTTGGGACCAACATTTTTTTGCCTTCGGAGATTGTGGATGCTTCCACTGCATAATCTGATGTTTAGATTCTGGGTTCGTAGTGATAACACCACGACTCATCACCAGCAACAATTTGGTGTAGAAAGGCATTACCTTGTTGTTGATAACACATCAAATGCTGCAATGATAAGGCCGAACGCAAATTTTTCTGCTTATCAGTAAGCAGTTGTGGAATCCACTGAGCAGCAACTTTGTAATAGCCACGGCTATGACTGATGAAATGAACAGTTTACATGTAAAACCATTTCCAGCTGTCTCACATTTTCATCTAATGCTGCAACACGTGCAGATCCAAGACGGGCCAAATCTTTAGTGGATTCTCTTCCTTGTCAAAATTTATTGCACCATTTATTGCACTGGCATATGAGAATAACTACAGTCACCATATACAGCTTTCATTGTCGTATAACTTTCCATTGGCTGATGCCCCTCAACGGCCAAAAACTGAATAACGACGGATTTCAAAAACTGAAAAGCAGATTATCTTTCGACGGATTTTCAATCATAGATGCCATTTTCAACCCAGTTGCAACGCTTAGAAAAGAGCAAACTGCAAATATTTTTGACAGGCATGTCACTAGCACTTAAACAGACAATATAAACAAATAAATTCCGTTGCCACGGCTGTTCAGACCAAATGTGTTTCTACTGAATAATCCTCGTACATGCAGAACAGCTTTTATTAAACAAGTGACTTTAAATTTAATTAATTATTTCTTTATGTATTTAACTGTGAAGATAACAGTAAAGTAAGAACAACTGTTGAAACAGCGTAAATAAAAATATACAAAATATATTCTTGTATTTTATTAATATTACATTGTAATAATATAATACTGTATATTGTTAAAATTTATTAAAACAAGAATAACTAAGTTGTTATGAACATAATCAAGAAGTTACATACATGCTTACAGATTAGATTCCAGATACATTTGTTAGATACATTAAATAATTTTATTTTCCACTGCCTTTTATAGTTTCTATTAGTTCTAATTGGTGTACTTTTGACTTGTGAAAAAAAAAACAAATTCTGAAAAATACTTAGAACAGTTTAATATACTGTCATCCACCACTCTGTTTTCTTTTTCTTTTCGATTTTCAAGCACCTTTTCCCCTGCAAAACAACAAATATAATACTGAACATTAGGCCTACAATTAAATTTTATGAACTCTACATATATGAGAGAATTTTTGTATACATTTTATTTAAAATACACGATTAGCGCTACTTGACATGGAAAGCATAATGAGTGAAATTTTAAAGTTGGCTATTGCTATTTTAATGCTGTGATGTACCAAAAAGTCTAAAAATTTCCTACTTAGTTAACTAGCGATTTGAATGCTGTCAATTTTAATGGAGCTTGCTGTCTCCATTAATTCAATGGTTGTCTGACACTATTATATTAATTTGAACAAAAAAATCTAAATTTTAGAGTGTTCCAATTCGCAAGTGCTACGTTTCTACGGGACTTATTAACTAATCGTGAGGACACTTAATTGTGAATTACTACTATTCATAAATAGTGAATTACTATTCACACAGACACACGCACACGCGCGCACAATTATTATTTATCGACCTTATTAATTATGGTTTCTAGTTGATATAGAGTTCTGGCCATAATAAAAATGCAGTTTTTATGCAACGTTTCAAGATTTATTTAATCATGCCTACAACATAAAATACAAAATAGTACATTGTAATTGATTGTCTGTATAAGTGCTATAATATTAATACTGGTATTGTGTTGTAACTTATAGTACTTACATATATTATATTGTTGTGGGATATAAGCTATGGGGTCTTGAAGTAAACACAAAGAAAACGGAGTATATGTGCATTGGTGGAGAACAGAAGAATTTAATTTTAGAAGACGAACAAGAAATAATAAATTACAGTAGCTATAAATATCTAGGAACAACAGTTACACAAGATGGTAGTCTAGATAAAACCGATAAGAGAAAGAAATAGCCTGGGAAGAAAATCAAGAGCACTGCTGACTAACATATTGTGGGACCAACAAATATCAAAACAAAATAAACATCGTATATACAACACAATCGTGAAACCAATTATATCATACAGGTGTGAATATGGCCAATAATACAAAGAACAGAAAAGTTGTTGGAAGCTACTGAAATGGATTATTGGCGAATAGTGGCAGGGAGGTCAAAACTGGAAAAAGTAAGAAACGTCAGAATCCGGGAGATAATGGGGGTCTTACAGTCTTTCTTACAGATTCAAACAAGGAAGATCTACGGTGGAATACAATATTTACAGTGACTCAGATTTCAGAAAAGTATTCATCATCATCTAAAAGCCATGCCTTGTCGAGTTAGCCATCATTGTCCTCTTTAAATTGCAGTACGATAGGAAGTTCATCTCCTTTTCCCATGTCTGTGAAGAATGCTGCTCTTGGTCATCCTCCTGGGTTTCCCTCCCCCCAACGCCTTTCCTTCAAAAATGTTACTTAAGAATTTATTGTGTCGTAACATGTGCCCAATCAATTTTGCCCTTCTTCTTCCAATCATTTTTAAAAGTGATCTACCTTCATTCACTTCTGCGAGGATTTGCTCATTACTTTTTTTATACATCCAACTCATCCTCATCATTCTCCTCCAGACTCACATTTCCATTGCTTCCAGCTTCCTCCTTCCTATTATGGCAAGGGTCCACGCCTCACACCCATTAGTTAAGACACTCCACACAATTTTTTTTGGGAACCTTTTCCTTACCTCCATACTTAAGTGATTATTTGTAAGTAAATTCCTTTTGTTCTGAAACACCTGCTTTGCTAGAGCGCTTTGCTTCTCTTAACCACAGTGGGATATCTATTTTCACAAATGATGGTGCTCCCCAGGTAGCAAAACTTTTCAACCTGTTCTAAAATTGTATTACCCAATTTGATCAGTTTTACATTCTCTTTCTACTTTTCTATTACCATTGTTTTTGTTTTCTTCTTGTTAATTTTAATTTCAGTTTTCCTAGAGTTTCAGACAAGATTTCTTACATTCCCTTCATTTCTTTTAATAAGTCTGAGATTATCACTATATCATCTGCAAAGCACATACTATGAATGTGCCTTCCATTAATCTTGATGTCTTTGGTTCTCTTTCATTCTTGTGATAACCTCTTAAATAAATAAGGTAAATAAATATGGAGACAAAGGACATCCTTGTCTGACTCCTCTTCTTATTTTGGCTTCTTTTTTGCAGCTGCTTATATCAGTTTCAATCTTCTGCAACTTGTACAAATCCAAAATCAGTCTTCTATCCCTCCAATCAAGTTCAAAATTACTCATTGCTTGAAATAAGAGTTCCCAGACAACCATATCAAAAGCTTTTTCTAGGTCGATGAAGGTCAAATACAACTTCCTCTTAACTTCTATTCTCCTCTCTATCAGTCGCAGCGCTAGTAGAAAAGTATTATAAACCAGAAACTAAATTACGCACACAGTGAATATCTTTTACAGAAAATTCCAACTGACCACCACATTCAGATCATTATAACTAATAGTCACTATATCTAATATGGGATTTTAAAAATTGTAGTAATATGTTCCTGTACACCTGTTACTATTTTAACACTAAACAACAAAATACTGTACGTACAAAGAAAAGTAACAAAAATTAGTCACAAATTACTATTTTAAAAAAATATTCCATAAGACTATTTTTAACTTCCATCTCAATCTCCATCAACATTTATACACTTATCCCATCGATTTATAAGCGCCACAATACCTGCTGCATAAAAAGTATTTTGGCTACTATCTCAGCTACAAATGCATCTCACATTCAACATCTCACTGTCCACAAAACGTCTATGGCTAAGGTTAGATTTCGGCGAAACTGACAGGTGAAAATCGCTAGGGACTAAGTTGGTTCTGTAAGTGAGGTGTTTAAAACATTGCTATCTGGCATTGTCATGATAGAACAGTACTCATTTAGTCAGCCAACCCAGGTGTTTTCTTCAAATTGCAGCCCAAAGCTTCATCAACACTTCACAGTATGATGTAGTCACGTTCGCACCACACCTATGAATACAAACTAGCAGTACTTCTTGAGATTCCCACAACACTGTAAGCTTAACCTTTCCTGATGTGGCGCAACCTTGATAAGGTGCAAGAAATTGAATAGGAACACAAGAATGAGGAGAAATAAGACAATGGTGGTAATTCATCCAGCTGAGTGTATGCAATGGAAATGACATGTATCACATGTACATATGAATAGAAAATCAGAACTTCAAAAGAATAGTACGAGGAACATGTGTGGGCGATGAATACAGAAGAAGCAGCATACAGAAGGCTTGAAAGATAGCTGATGTCTGAGAATTGTTGGATACCAATAAGGACTCAACATATTCATCTTAAAAATCATATTTTTTGGACCCTGCGTTAATTATTGGGAAATGAGGATAATTCAGAATTACTGCTTCTTTGTTTTATTTGCCAATCAGAAAATAAAACTGTCACACCACTCTATATTCAATTCCCGATTAGCGCTTTCAAGTTTTTCAGCTCATCATTAGATCAGAAACATACAGTGTTTCCGGACAGTGTGTTTGTTCATTATCAGATCAAATAGGATTGTATGGTTCCGACTGATTATCAGTTAAAGGCTCAAAAGGCTAATTGGAAACTGTTTATATAGTGGTGTGCAACTGCTTTATTTTATGTTTGTGAATATAAGCACTTACAGGCTCGGCAATCACTGCCTGACCTTCAACATTTAATACAACAAATTGACTTGCCAGTAATCCGGCATTTTCGATAATCCAGTGGAACACTGATCACATATGTGTTGGACTAGCGATATTGTACTATACTATTATTCCTTGAGAGAGTCGAAAACACATATCCAGTCCATGTTAAAATTTCAGTGTTCATGTTCCAGTTTTTCTCAGAAACCATTTACTCTATCAGCACCAAATTTTCAATGTCATCATCTTCACAACACGGCATAGGCAAGGTGCTGCCTGTTCCGCCTTAAAAGATCCTCTCGCCATCTCTTACTGGGACTACCCACACACCTGTGTCCTATTGGTTTGTAATTCCATACTTGTTTGGTCAGTCTGGAATCTGACATTCTTTGTAAGCATTGGTTCCACCACTGCTTGTAATCTTCTAATTTTTCATTCAAGTTAAAAACTAGTAACTCTTCTCTTACGGCCTCATTCTTTATACGATCAAGTTTAGAACACCTTTTAACTTCTCTTAAGAATGCCATTTGCGAGGCCTGTATTTTACTGTCTTGTTTCTTGGTTGCTGTCCATAACTGACACTCATGGGACAGTACAGGGACCGCCATAAATTTATAAAACTTCTTGTATCTCAATAAACCTTGTATCTAAAAATACAGTCGATTATCCCACAGATCGTCTGGAACTTACCAAACATAACATCAATATCATAATTTCTACTATGGGGAAATCATGATCCCCTATAATGGGGAAATTCATTTACTCAGAACTTTCAAAGAACACCAAATTTTTATTGCTTCTCTTAAAGGAGATATAACAAAGAAAATTATAATTTTCTCAATTATGTTTTTTTAATATTTTAATATTTAATCTCTTTTGCAAAAAGTTTATAGTTTAGTATGTTTTAAATAGAGTTAACATAAGAATATCAACAAATCTCATATAAAATTTATATTTATGTAAGATTCAAGTAATCTGAAAGTTCATGTTAATATGTCAGATCTAAGAAAAAAATACATTTGTAGGAAAAAATTAATTTTTGAGATAATGTAGGCTCCTTACACACGGGCCACTCTATGGCGCCACTCAGTCGCTTGTACCCGCTTCTTTGTGGTACCATGCAGTGTCAGTGGCTCGTGTGAATGGGTTCACTTCAGAGACGCGCTACTGTCCATTTTCTCAGTGTTTGAAAAATAGTTTTATTCATAAGATTGTTATGTTTACTTTTTACATCAGTTTAATCATTGACTCTGACCAAGAATTTCTTCTCTTTCCTCTTCCCGTATGAAGACGTCGTCATCGTAGACAACGTCGATTCTGGATGCATCAGATGATGTGTGAACAAATGGTAATGGGAGAGTTTTATACATTAACAAGTGATCTGAAAGTGGGCAATGAGAATTTTCTTAACTATTAATTGTCACAAAACACGTTCAAGCGGCTTCTTAATTTACTGTTAATTTCATATCCAGAAGAAAAACACAAACATGAGACATACAATACCCGCTGAAAAGAGGTCTGCAATCACTTTGACGTGAGTTATAATACTAATTTAAGTACACACACGCGTGCGCGCACACACACACACACACACACACACACACACACACACACACACACACTGTAACGTGATGTTTCCCTCAACATAAAGAATATCCCTTTATATAATAAATTGTTTTACTAAAATAATGAAGGACAAAACAATAATTGAGTATTTTACTTATATCATGAGGTATAAAGGTCAAACAATAAATTAAGATCATTGTAAAATAAAATAATAAGACCAAGATACTATATATAACTATCTGGAACTTTGTAACAAATAACTCCAGTAGAATGAGTAAGAAATATGACAAAATAGGTGAAAGCCTATTCAACAGAACCTAACTGGGTTACCAAATAAAAAAGTGAATATAAACTATATAAGAATTTAATGAAATCAAACAATAAAACTAGAGAATAATTCCACCTGAGTGTGAATGAAATCACATAGACAATTCAGAGAATAATTATTATAAGATAAGTGTAATAACAGTTTTAATGTTGTATGAACATGTTACAATGTAGGTTAGGTTAAGAACCATTGTTATATGTTAAAGAAAGAGAAGAAAATGAAGAAGATAGTAATGTAAAGAATGTCATAATAGAAAGTATAACCGATAAACTGAATAATAGCTACGACAATGATACATGAGGGTCATTCCACATCAAATCAACCAATGCTCTGAACCTCACCATCTCAGATAATTATAATTTTTTGTGTATTTGTTCTTATGGTCAAAACTAATAAAAATACAAAGTTTTAGATTTTTTGGGCTTCTAATATTTATGTTATTGATTTTCAAAAAATCGAAAATCGCATAAATTTGACCGTGTTTTGAAATCTTTAAATGGCTACAGTTTAAAAAGTATTTGACATAGAGGGCTGGGACTTGTACCATTTTATTCTGCTTTTATTATGCTTTAATTTGATATAAAACACAACCATATTGGTAAAAATAATTTTTTGCCAAAAATTTTCAAAAACCTTTTTTAACAAATTTTCAAAAACATATTTTTTTTTGGAAAAAATTATTTTGTTTATACACTTATAAGGCACATATATGCCAAATTTCAGGATGGGATGGCAATGGAATCATATTTAAATAAAATATTTTGTAACTGCGATTCCCTAAAAAAAAGACATTTATTGATAGAATCACGCTCTTCCTGATGATCTGAAATCAAAATATAAACCAATAAAGATTACCGACTTCCTCTCAGGGTGTTAAGGGTAAAAATACAAGTTTATTTTTAAAAAATTGTAAAATCACTTTACTTACCAAAAACTATTTTTAAAAATATTTCTTAAATGCCTATTTAAGTTCTCAGTTCCTTTTGAGAAACCTTTCTAGTGTCTTTGTAGATAGCATATTTTCTTCTTTGGTTAAGGTATACACTCTCCCTGTAGCAGTAAATGGTTCTACTTTCTGAAGTAATGTTTCACCTGGTACAGTTAAAATGCAGTAGCGGATCTAGGTTGTCCTGCGCCCGGGGCAAGAATAATATTGGCGCCCCCCATATTTTTTCGTTTTCGGTTAATTGGCATATTATAATACCACACACACACACACACACGACCGGGCATATGAAGTTGAACGTAAATGTAACTAACCTAAAAACAGGCATCTAGCAAAACTAAAAGCTTCCTAACGGGAACTAAAAGCCTAACGAAAGTCTAACCTCCAAACGGGCAGGAAGGCGAGCTAGCTAAATTATAACCTCCGAATGGGCAGAAAGGCGACAAAAACTTAAAAGTACCGCCCTCATCCATCCTCCTTTAAGTTTCTCTATCAAGCTCTAATTTTTTTTACAAGACACGAGCACATTTAAGTAGAGTAGGGTTTGAGATAAAACGTAATATCCATTTTATACTAAGAAATTCTTTATTTGTCATTTTTTATTACAAAGGAAAAATACATACCAAAAGTTATATACTTAAAAAGCAATCACTAACGCTATTCAAATATTACGAAGTCAGTAACGAAAATTACTATAGCAAATCACTATAAAAATAACAATTATATAAAAAAAGGAGAAAATAGAGATTCCACGACCCCGTATTTTATTTATTGGACGCCCGGGATCCGCGAATTCTAATTTTTTGTTTTATTAGGAGAAATTAACAAGATGAATTAAATTAAATGTATTTGTTCTTGGGAAAACTGATTTTCTATCTATGGCTTTTTAACAATGGTATGTTTTGGTGAAGGTCGCTGAAGATTTTCAATACTTGATTTTAGCTTCTGATAAGGGATCACGAATGTTTCGAAACGTTAAGAAATTGTTTCATTTTTATAAAAATTGCATAATGTGCTACTACACCTTCCCGTAACATTAGTACTAAACTGTATAGGCCTATTTACTAGTTACGCGGTGTCGGTGTAGAATTCCCGATTCCTTATAAAAATAATCGAGTCACAAAAATCGAATCGAATCAACCACAGTTGAATTTGCTGCCCCCTGAAGTTGCCGCCTGGGGCAAGGGCCCCGGCTTGCCCCCCCCCTAGATCCGCCACTGTTAAAATGTCACTCGGTTGAGGGTAGAAAAATGAAGCAGAAGGTCCTTTTGGGTGTAAAAAACTAACTTCAAACTCACAGGTGTCGTCGTTCTTCTTTAGAATACATGCAAGCCACCAGGACTGATCATAGGCAATAGTTACAAAGCCCGATTTAATGTTTAGTATATCTGTCATTGTTAAAAAGTCAAATGCCGTTACGGTGTTAGTAAACTGGTCTGAACAGGATTGGTAATATTTAACATTGATTTTATTTTCCGAGATTGGACTGTAGGAATGGAACTTTTGGGTTCCAACAATTGGTATCGATTCACTAAAGCGCAATGCAAGTTTCTTTTCCATATCTTGATATTATTTTGTAGAGCAGTACACAAAATCTATTCCAGATATTTTATCAATAGCAAATTCATACAACTGCAGTGGTGTGACTATCTGGCTATTGTAAGGTCTTTGCACACTGGCTTTAGCAGCAAGCCGTTTAACAGTGCCACCAAGTCCATCACATGCACTTTTTCCGTGTGACGTTGCGAAAAACTGCCATTCTGCTTCGATTCCAAAATCTGTTTTGTGAAGACACAGATTGTGAAAGTTTTTCTTGTTTTTGTACTGAGCCGAACTACCATCGGAGAAGTATGTAATTTTCTTTATTTCAAATGGTATAGTTTCTTTCAATAGAGAAATCAACTCATTCTGGAATACATGAAACACCACAGTATTATGTTCCAGGCAGTCAGAGATAAAAACATACTGTAAATGTTTAATTTTGTCTTCCCACTTGTAATACACAATAAAAGGATGCAGAGTAGCTTGGTTAGTTGTCCAATGAAATGACTGAACTTCATCTTGGAGTATAAATGAGTAATTTTCAGCAAAATCACAATTAATAACTAGTTCACCTGGTGCTAAGTTTTCTTTCTTTTCTGAGTAGCATTCTTTTTGCCTGTTTGCAATGAATGAATGAGTTTTGAGTTTTAAAAGCATTTCCAGAAATTCTTCAACAAAGTCATCACTGTTTTTTGTTATAGATTCCATTCTACACCTATCAACAGTTATCCACTGCTTATACGTCACTTCATCAATAAGCTCGTCTTCAAATTTATTTAACAAGGCTTCACGTAATTGTTTAATACCAGGACATTCCTTACATTCATCCATGTAACAATTTGGTGAGGGTGGATTGCACATTATTTTTACAAGGCAACAATGATAAGATTTCAATGATGTATTATCCCCATGCCATACAATACTTCTAAGTCCAGCACCATTCATCATGAGTTTCACATTCTGATGTATTGTACATACACATACAGTATGTGTCCCACTTCCACCAGCCAAAATGCAGTTTTTTGGCCTCAACTGACAAAACTTGGAAAACCCTATATAATGAGTTGGGTACTTTTCCTTAAACAACGCATATAGCTCTGACAGATTGCCCAGCACCAAATGGTTTTGAATTTGGAGTTTTGAACCTCCTTGCCGTATCATTACAGTCTTTTTTACCGGGCATCATCCTGCTAACTTCATCTGTGTTATAAAATTCTACAACTAAACTAGCAGTAGCTTCATCCAATGTTTTTCCTGGTTTTGGGTTCGGAGTTGATAAAATACCCTTTTCTCCCACTAAATGTTTTACTGACCGAGCCATGTAGTTGGATACTCCAAATTCCTCTTCAATTTGTTTAACACTCCAACTTTTAGGTAGCAATGTTAAGATTGTCATTTGTTCACTTCGTTTTCCAGTTTGCGAAAACTTTTCTTTCAACTGGTTTAATATTTCAGACTCAGCATTACTTATATCATCACTTTGAAGTTCACAATCATGTTCCTTTGAGGGCACTAAATGTTTTTCAAATGATGTTTTAATTTTCTCTATCTTCTTCTTTATATAACTTACAACCTTAACTTTTTTATTTTTGATCGGCGATTCGCCAATTAGTTCTAAAGATTTGTTAAGATAATCAACTGAAGCGTTTGGATCAACATATGTATCGTCAATTGTGCTAGGACCTGGCCCAACATTATCACATTCACCAAAGTCATTAGTCTTAAACTCACAGTTTTTTCCTACACGTATCACATATTTTCATCCTCATTTGTATATCTAAATTTAGTGAGCACATCCATTCTGTAACATTTCTTGAACTTTTCACTGCTAAGGGGTGTTTTTCATCACCAAATGGATTGCAACACTTACCAGAAAAAACAGCCCAATTTTTCTTATCTTGTTCATTTGCCATTTTATCCAGGCATTAATTTAAAATGTTTCACTAAACAAGAGTCAAAAAGTATTTGCAATTTTCAAATAAAACTGTCACTGTAAAAATGGTTTAAATACCCTGTATTAGTTTTTAAATAAAAAAAATAACTATAGCTGTAATACAAAAAAAAAACCACTTCCTAAGAACAACTTCACTCATCACTGCACAGCAGGCAACTGAATGAAGAGATTACAACAATAAATTATCAAGCACAAACATGAAAGAAGAGTAGAGCCTGTGATGACTCAGACCTGTTTGGACTTGTTTATTTCAGCCAAATCAAAGCCACCCATTCAGACACAACAAGCTGTTACCAGTATTAAGGCTCCCTCACACAGACGCGATACTCAAGTCGGGACGGTATAGTCGGTAAAGTACTCGGTAAGATTATCACTGTTTACCGACAGGACTGCCTACACTGGTGCGACACTCGGGACGTCGGTAAACACAGCTGGCCGTGACTCATACGTGCTGTACATACCGTCCCAACCGAGTCGCGTATAGACTGTCTGCTAGTGTAGTGAACCAACATGAGCCAAACGGAACGTATAATAGACTTTGTAAAAGAGAATACATTTCTCTACGATTGTAGGCATCCCATGTATAAGGACTCACGTGCAAAGGACAGGAAGTGGAAGGAGTTTGCTGCGATAGTGAACACAGATTGTTAGTATAAAGTTTTTAATACAATTTAATTATTCCTACAAACACTGTAATTAAAATAGTTTTAGACAAGAATATTCTCTTTACGGAAGGGTTTAGAGCTATTTATGTATCTGTTGGCGTTGTGACCTTGTTGAAGTACTCAACAAACCTCTCTCTGATGGCGTAACTGACGTTTGCTGCCCTTGCCAGACGCAAAGGTTGGATAGGAAACATTTCTGTTTCTAATGGCTCTTGTTGTAGTAATTCTTCCCTGTATTTTTCATCACAGTTTTTACGATGTAAAAAATTATGCAACAAACATGCTGCTGGGACACTATGTGCTTTATATATCCTTCTTTAATTTCTATGGACCTCAAAAATACCCTCCACTTCATGGAAAGAATACCGAAACAATTTTCAACCACCCTCCATGCACGACATAAATTGTAGTTGTATTTATCTTTCAGGGGATCATTTTTGGATTGCATATACGGAAATGGTCTCATTAAATATGGTTTGAGCCCGAAAGCTTCGTCTCCAATGAGAACATGCGGGGTTGCTTCGGTTTGCTCACGAAGTGGTACGTCTTCGGGAAGATCAAAATCCCCATTATCAAATTTCTTACCCATCTGAGATTCCTCGAAAATTCCTCCGTCACTATTTCTTCCGTAGGCTCCAATATCAACACAAAGGAATTCATATTCTGGTCCCACAATAGCCAACAGAACTATCGAATGTCGTTTCAAGTAGTCATAATACAAAGATCCAGCGTTGTCAGGACATTTAATAAAAACATGTTTTCCGTCGATGGAACCCAAACAATTTGGAATGGCAAGACATACTTCCAGTACAATTTCACTTACCGTTGAAAACCCCATTCTAAAGCTATGCCCAATTGTATAAAATGTATCTCCGGTCGCCAAATACCTAAAAAAAAAAAAAGAAAAGAAAAATAGTTTTTAGTAGCTTTTTTTTACTTAATAATATACCGTATGTGCTCGCGTCGGACGCCTGTGTCAGTACTATACTATGCACAAACACATTAGCGTAGTATATAGTACGGCCGTTTGTTTAAAGAAACCGTCTTGATGCGTAGGTAATTTGTTTTGGTTTCAAATGAGTCACACCAGTTATTACAATGCGTTACACATCCGTTAGGCAAGTAAGATTGAATGCGTGTTCAATTTATACTTCAGCTAGCTTGTCAAAATGAGTTTCGTAAAACGTTTGGGTTTATTTACTGCCAGCAGAAATTTAAGTTATGCGCGAAGCTGAGGAAATCGGCAATCGTGTAGCTGGCCGTAAACATGACATTCTGGAATCGTGTATAAGAGGCTTTGACTTTGTGGTTGTACGTCGTACGCAAGCAAATACGGTATTTTTTTTTTTTAGCTTATATTTATTTTAATTTTTCAGTTGAAATGCTTAAACGGCAATGGAAGAACCTGAAAGATTCATATTGTCGCCATCTGAAATCAAAGAAAACCCATACTGGTCAGGCTACCCAAAAATACCAACACTGGCAATGGGCAAAACATATTTTTGAAACCCTACCTCGCTTTCGCAAACACAAATTCAAATTTAGAGGAAACTGCTTCACTGACAGAGGAAACCGCAGAGGGACACGAGCAGCAAGCATATGACCAACCAGAAGAACCAAGTTCACCAGGTATCACACACACTAGCATCTCAAACCGACCATCAATGCTTCCAAATTCTGTTGTTCCCCCCAGCACCACAATTATGGAAACTACAGACAAATCAAAACAAACACAAAAACGGAAGCGTCAAAATACCGCTGACCAGGAAATTCCACGTAAAAAGTCAAACAATACTTCGACAACTTCAAATGTGGAAACAGTTCTGAGTTACTTAGGAAAACGAAATGAATTGGATGCTGTGGACCACCTTTTCCTTTCATGGGCAAAAACTATTAAAACATTTTCACCCCGTCGGCTTTTAGACACAAAAATGCAAATTGCAAACATTATCATGCAGCAGGAAAGAAACCAACTAGAAGAGGATATGATGAATCAACAGCCATCACCATACTCCATACGTTCTGTAAACACATCGGCAACCACTTCAAGGTCAACACCAGTTACGTCAGAAGGAACCGTCCCCATGTCTCTATACTGTGAAACTTTTTCTAGCCAAGAACCCCAAGCTACTCCTGTAGAAGCAACAAGTGTGATCCCGGAGAGTGAAGGCTTAACGTCATTTTTTCAGAACTACGGTTAAACTTTGGTTTCCCCCCCCCCCCACACACACACACACACACACACACACACACACACAGATTGGATAATTATTATTGTGAATATATATATATATAGTATATATATAGTAGTAGTAGTAGTAGTAGTAGTAGTAGTAGCAGCAGTAATTATATATCGTTAATAATATTTAGTACCCTATTTTTAGTTTTGAATATTTGTTTTCTAAAAATTTGTAGTGTTTTCCTGTAATTAAAGTTTATAAACATTGTGAAGCACGCGTGATTTATTTTCTTTACCTCAAGCCAACTGCTAATCGTTCCTCTGAGGTATTGGTCTACGCCAGTGGTTCCCAACCGGTGGTCCACGGACCACAAGTGGTCCGCGAGAGCCTCGGGAGTGGTCCGCGGGTGGGTCCGACAGCACATATAAAAAAGTTGCCAATAAATGGGGATTTTGAAAGCGATCTGCGTTGAACGAGATGGGGTGAATATATCCGTGCCGATGACTATCAGCTGTTGAATTAAAATATCTTTAAAATAATTATTATTAGAATATGATACAAAATAATTTTCATAACTTATGTTTAAATGTGGCAAATGAACTCTCACCAACATTAAACAACCAGAAAGGCACAGAGCTCTATCACGTGAACACTTCGTGGTTATGTCTGCCTGTCTGCGCGCGCCGCGCAGTCACTTGCTCACTGGCTGTCAGTGCTGGGTGTGTACTGTGTAGTCATGTAGTGATGAGACGGCAGTCGGCAACTCAATTGCTCAGTCTGTATCAGTGAGTCTTGCAGAGCAGTGCGATTCATTTCAGTAGCTTTTGCTGTGTTTACTGGTATTGAGCAATATTATTGTGCGTGTTTGTACTTTTTCTGTTGAAAATGGCTCCAAAGTGGAAATATGACAGTGATTATATCAAGTTCGGATTTACAGCAATTGAGGTAAATAAGGAGATTAGACCCCAGTGCATAATTTGTGCTGCTGTCCTCAGCAATGAAGCCTTAAAACCTGCAAAACTAGAACGTCATTTAAAGACAGTTCATTCTAACTTGAGTGACCGGCCACCTGAATTCTTCGATGGAAAATTAGAAAACTTAAAGAAAATGAAATTAGGGAAAACTGGTACAGCATATGAATTGTCTGAAAAAGCCCTCTCAGCTTCATTTGAGGTTTCACAGTTAATCCCCAAGGCAAAGAAACCGCATACTATTGGCGAAACCCTAGTGAAGCCATGTTTGATCAAAGCAGTCGAACACGTTTGAGGGGTTGAAGCTTGTAAGAAAATTCAAGATATTCCCCTATCGAACAATACTGTGAAGGCATGGATCGATACAATGTCCAATGACATTGAAGAGCAGCTGGTTTGTGAAATTAAAAAGTCTCCATAGTTCAGTTTGCAGTGTGATAAAAGTACCGATGTTGCTCAATGCTGCCAGTTGCTTTGTTCGGTATTTAGGAGACAACAACACAATCAAGGAAGAACTTTTAATATCCCAAGAGTTGAAAACAATATCGACAGGAAAAGATATCATGAAAATCATTTGTGATTACTTTGAGAGGCATGGCATTGAGTGGAAGAGGCTGGCTGGATTTTGTACCGACGGAGCCCCTGCTATGCTAGGATCACGTTCAGGCTTAGCAACGTTGGTGAGGGAGAAGAACCCCTCCACAGTGACGATACACTGCATAATTCATCGCTAAGCATTAGCATCAAAAACATTGCCGGAAGACTTGTCGAATACAATGAAATTGGCCATAAATGGTGAACGCTGTTAAAAGTAGTGCGTTATACACTCGTATTTTCAAAAAGTTATGTGCAGCATTAGACTCTGAGCACGAGACATTACTTTTTCATACTGAGGTTCGTTAATATTGATAAATACTGAGTTGAGAGAAGAGCTAAATGTATTTTATATTGAGACAAAAATGCAGCATTTCTTGGAACAATCGAGTGAACCAACTTTTGTGATGCAACTCGCATATCTAGTAGATATTTTTGGCCATTTGAACCAGCTGAACTTACAACTTCAAGGTTCTGGAAACAAAAAGTTTGAAGGTGTTGGTAATATAGGCTATTTGTATTCGAGGACAAACTTCGTGCGTTTTTGTGTAAAATTGATCTCTGGATAGCCAAAGTTGAAGAGAAAAAATTTCAATCTTTCCCAACTTTGAAAACCCTTGCTGATAACGGGGACTACGCCACTGTTACAGACAAGGTACAACATAACGTACTCAGTCACTTAGGCACACTCAAGGATGAATTTGCTCGTTATTTCCCTGAATATGGTAGCAGTGAGACTCAAGCTATAAAAAAACTGATTCGAAATCCTTTCATTGTCAAGCCTAAGGATCTCCCTGATAATATTCAAGACGAGGTTATTGAACTTCAAAATGACAGTAACTTCAAGGACTCGTTTGAATCTGGTGTAAACCTAGAAGAGTTGTGGTGTAAAAAAGCCATATCTTACCCAAACATTCGGCAAGCAGCTTTGCGGTATCTCATGGTGTTTTCGACAACATTTTTGTGTGAGCAGGGATTCTCGACTTTATTGTTGATTAAAAACAAACAAAGAAATCGGCTAGGTACAAGCAGTGATTTGAGATTAGCTCTAAGCAAGAGCCTAACTCCTAGAATTCCTCAGCTTGTCAAACAAATTCGTGCACAAAAGTCACACCGAGAAAAACATTGAGGTAAAATTTTTTTCCAACGTCCTTTTCAAACAAAATTGTTGTTTCAACATAAATTTGTAATTGAGACTTTTTATAATATGTAGTAGGCTATACATTATAAAAAAGTAATTTTTATTTTTTAAATAATTTGTAATTAAGTTGTACTGTACGCTAATTAATAGTAATAATAAATAATGTGTTCTAAAAAACTTTTACTTAATCACCTTTGAATTTGGTTATGGGGAAGGCGCTGAGGAAGGGTTACAACTGATAAGTAGTATGGCGGGGGGGGGTCCGTACATGATTCAATTTCAGGCTGAGTGGTCCGCAGACTTCTATGGGTTGGGAACCACTGGTCTACGCCAATTGGTAAACTGTTTGGTGATGTCGTTTCTGATTGCTCTCAGAATTTCATCAAAACTTTCAATAGTCATTATGAAATATAAATAAAATCGTTTTTCATCATTCAGGAGCTGGGGAATCAATGTGTAAAATTCTCCCTGTTCCTCTCTCGGCATGTTTATTTCGTGGACCCAAATACTCCTTTTGTTGCTAAAATAATAAATAAAAACAAAAAATTAATAAACAATTAATAATAATACATAAAATTAACAAAACCACTGACACGTATTTCATAAAAGATCTTCATTTACTTTAAGTACTTATTAAATTGTAAAATGTATTAATTCTATTGAGAAGAAAAGATATACAAATTTAGGCCAAGTTAAGTACTTACGCAGGTTCATTTCCATCTTCGTCAAGAGCGACTGCCAAAAGTAGAACTTCTTCCTCAAAAGACGAATCCATGACTACCTACGGTTGTGATACAGCGCAGTGTACCGAGCTCACTCGGTAGACCGAAATACCGAGTAAACAAATATCGCGCTCCTCGGTATCCCGCACGTGTGTGGTGGCTTTCATTTACCGCAGCGTAATAAGATATCGTCCCGAATCGTCCCAACATGCGTATCGTGTCTGTGTGAGGGAGCCTTTAAACACACGAAATATACATGCCTGAACTTGTATACTTTTCATTCTGAGACATAAATACTATATCTTTTCATATTTAATATATAATTGCTCTTAATTATATTGATTTTTAGAATTTACAAACTTTCTTCAATATTTTTATGAGAATGGTCGCAAGTTATATTTTTATTTCATGGTTAAAAATTGGTAAGATGAAACTAAAAAATAATCTAATACTTTACAATATTGTAAAGTGTCAGGTTACTTTAATTGGTTTATATTTTGATTTCAGATCCTCAGGAAGAGCGTGATTCTATCAATAAATGTCTTTTTTTAGGGATTCACAGTTACAAAATATTTTATTTAAATATGATCCCATTGCCATCCCATCCTGAAATTTGGCATATATGTGCCTTATAAGTGTATAAACAAAATAATTTTTTTCCAAAAAAAAAGATGTTTTTGAAAATTTGTTAAAAAAGGTTTTTGAAAATTTTTGGGAAAAAATTATTTTTACCAATATGGTTGTGTTTTATATCAAATTAAAGCATAATAAAATGGTACAAGTCCCAGCCCTCTATGTCAAATACTTTTTAAACTGTAGCCGTTTAAAGATTTCAAAACACGGTCAAATTTATGCGATTTTCGATTTTTTGAAAATCAATAACATAAATATTAGAAGCCCAAAAAATCTAAAAGTTTGTATTTTTATTAGTTTTGACCATAAGAATAAATAAATAAAAAATTAGAACATTTTGAAACCTTAAGGTCCAAAATTATTTTTTTATTGGTTGATTTGATGTGGAATGACCCATGACTATTGTTGGTTATGAACCAAATAATAATATAAATAGTAAGAAACTCATGTTATACCTAAGGCCTACACACACTGGGTAGGAAAAAAGGAAACAAATTGTATATATAAAACATGTTAAATCATACTCTATAGATTAAAAGATAATGTATGTTAGTAGAGTAAGTTTTTAGTAACCACAGGTGTTAATAATGGACCATACATAATATAAATAATAACAAATCAACTTGGACAACAAACTTACACCTACTGTATAAGTTAGTAATGAACATTACAGGGAATAAAGAGTGTATTAGTTCATAAGATATATAGTAAAAGTTCATGTAGTGCATGAGGAATAATTAATAACTGTTGAATTGTATTACTGTTAAATAATTTTGTTTAAAGAAAAGAATTATATTCCATAGAACAATGGACATTATGGAGCCTAGAGGGCAATTCACTGTTTTGTTAAAAAAGTTAATGTTTATAGTTATCAGTACTAATATTAAAATGTCTTTTATTAGCATAAGATAGAAGGTACAACCACAAAATTTCAGGTATGTACAAATAGGACTAGTTGTAAACAAAAATTTTAGAAAATGTTATTTTTGTTATTAATGAACAGAAATATGGCTTAAGAGATCTCAAAACGATCAGCATAAAAAATGCAGTTTAATGTTGGTAATATCTTTGTTATATTCAGTAGCATAAGGAAAATATGTCAATTTTAAGATTTTTTAATATATTTGATCAAAAAAGGGACGCCTTAGGTTGGCGTCTGTTGGTGAGCATCAAACCATAAAACAGAATTTTTGTGATTAAAAACGGAATGTTTGGTAAATTCCACCAATCAGAAGCCTTCACCTGTCAGGTGAAGCCACCCATAATGCACCGCCAAAGAGACAGTCTTTCGCCGGTAATCATACAGTAAAGAACACCTCCTCTGTGACAAGGAAATTGTAAATGTCTCCAACCAAAAGTGTAAATAGTCTTGTCCCCAAAGTCTCTAACCCGAGTGAGGTTAGATGAAGTGTAAACAAAAGGCGATCTAACCTTCAAGCGGGGACGTAGCCTAACAGTGAACACGTGTTGTGAAGTTTTTTTTATAATTAAAGGACATTATAGTGAATAAATAATAACAGTGAATTATATTAAATGTATAAAGAAAAGGAAAGTATATAGTGCATCTAACAAATTTATAACCCAACTTAATAATTAAGTATCGCTATACCACAGTAACTTTTATATACACTTGTGAACTAAGTTTAATACCATCACAGTATGAAAACACTAACACTATTATAATTATTTTGTGTTTAACTATTATTTCGTTGTACTTAATATTTAAACTTGAATAACCTAGCCACCAAGGGTTAACCTCAAAAAGCGGTCTCGGTCCAATATACAATCTGTTCGTCACTTTAGATTTTAGTTATTGTTGTATAATATTATAATTAATTTTGGTATTGTAATGTTTTGTTCTTCAAAAAGGCATTTTTTTTTAATTATAGTAGTCAAAAGAACCCAAAAGGTTATTTTTTCTTAACGTAAATTGTAACCTATATCTCTGAAAATGTGAACTCATGCTAACAACTGTTGAGCGATAATTGAAACAAGCCTGGTCAATTATTATTACAAGAAATGTTATTGAATTTTTATATCAGAAAAATAGAAAAGATTATTCTAAAAGAAAAGTGAAAGTAATCAATGTGTATGAATTATCATTTTTATAATTAACATTTTATTAGAAATTTATGAACATAGCGTTTACATCAACTCCAGAAGAATAATAAATTACCTTATTTCAAATCCGTCCTGTGACTTCGTTGCGTTGTTTTTGTTGTTACGTGTTTCGGGAAATATGTCCCATCATCAGACGTATCACTCGGGAAGAGATCATCAAATATTAAAATTCATAAAAGTACATTATTTAAACAACTCTATTCTGAAGACATTGGAAACAACACAAAACAATGCCCTACGGCTGATTAGCGGAGGTGTGAAGACCACACCTGCCCTTTCTCTTCAGTTGTACACAGGCCACTTACCGATCACTTCAGAAATAAACCAACAAGCTGCCATCTCTCTGGCCAAAATAAAAGCCTTACCACAAGCAAAATGGGCAAAAAATAGCCAAGATGGAACACATCTGAAGACCCAGACATTACCAGTTAATACTGCCAGCAAGTACTTGACACTGCTGGGCATCACAACTGAAATAGAACCTTTTTGCCCAAAAATTAAACCTACAGAATACCAAACAATCAACACCAATCTCTCTCTTCTGTCTGATATGAAAAAGCAAGACGCACCTCCCACAATCTTGCACCAGATGGCACTAGCAACCATCAATGAAAGATATCCCCAGGATGAGTACCTTAGAATCTATACAGACGGATCGCTCATAGGAAAACATGGAAAGGCTGGCGCAGGAGTACATTGTGAACTGTTCTCCCACTACATTTCAGTGGGAGAAAATAAAACCAGTTTTGACTGAGAAATAAAGGCAATACATATGGCATTACAACAACTCTTACTCAGACCACTAGCTTTTAAAAAAGCCGTTTTTCTTGTTGACTCCAAGTCTGCAATCCAGTCTATCACATCAAACAGACAGCCTATAGATAGCACTGTAAAAGAAACAAAGGATGCAATAAACCTTCTCAGTAAACAAGGGAAAACAATAATTCTCCAGTGGATTCCCTCACATGTAGGAATAAGTGGGAATGAAACAGCCGACCTGTTAGCTAAAAAGGGTACAACATTGCAAGGGAGAAAAACACTACACAGCACAAGAACAATCAAAAGACTTGTTAAAAACAAAACACAAGAGATGTTCACCAATGAGGCCAGCCTTGCGTCTAGTGGTAAACGGTGGGAAAACGGAAACACTTGGGACAAAAACAAAAATATACCCAGAAACCAAGCAGTAGCGAACTTCAGACTCAATACTGGTCACGACTGCCTTGCTGAACACCTCCATCGTATTAAGATTTACAAATCCCACCACTGCACAATTTGTAAGCAGCTGAATACAGTGATGAACAGAGACCATCTTCTTATGTGTTTGGGATTGGATCACTCTTATCAAGAGACAGGGAATCTACCAAAACTCTATTGGGATGCCAGAAGACAAATGGAATGATTCAATGTCCTGCCATTAGAAAACAACAACATTATTTAAACACACGTGTTCGACTCAGTGCGCACCGTGCAACGTTCGGTCGGATATCCGAGTCGAACACGTGTGTTTAAATAATGTACTTTTATGAATTTTAATATTTGACGACCTCTTCCCGAGTGATACGTCTGATGATGGGACATAGTTCCCGAAACGCGTAACAACAAAAACAACGCAACAAAGCCACAGGACGGATTTGAAATAAGGTAATTTATTATCAAAAACGTGACTTGGACCATAATCAACAATGTTTAATCTAGAAGAATAAGTTGGCAGTACCTATTATGGAACAACACGTGCTTTTTAAATCATTTAACTAGATCAGTGAACTCTAATAAAGTAAAAAGAATAAATTAAATAAAACATACAAATAATAATTAATACAAACTTTTAAGATCTTAATTAATAATAAACAAATAAAAGAAAATCAGAGCAATCTAGTTTCATACCAGCGAGCACACGGGAACCACTCCACCATAATTACAAACCAACCCAACCTGTATAATTATTGTTAACAATTGTGTATTAGTGTGTCAGTTGTAGTTGGTTTTCTGTATGTACTGTAGTATGTTATACATAAAACCAACTACAACTGACACACTAATACACAACACCTCCAATCACCCAATACAACACAAACTAGCTGCTTTTAGAACCATGATACATAGACTTAACAACATCCCCTTAGATGAAATAGACTACAAAGACGAACTAAACACGATAAAATATCTAGCAGAATCTAACGGTTATGACAGAACAATAGTCAGTAAACTCCTACACAAAACACAAAACAAACAACAGACAAAGACAGAAAAAACAACAAATTCATAACACTAACATACATCAACAAACAAACAGAAAAAATTGCCCACAAATTCAAAAAAGGATACAGAATCGCTTACAAAACTACTAACAAAACAGAACACACACTATCAAAACGCATGCCCAAAGCACAAAACAAATTCGATCTACCCGGTGTATATAAACTAAATTGTTCAAATTGCAGTAAATTCTACATAGGCCAGACAGGACGTAGCTTCAAACAGAGATACATTGAACACACAAAAGCACTCCACAACACTACAGAATCTACCTTCGCAAACCACCTCATTGAAGCAAACCACACATATAAAAACATCGACAATAACATGAACATACTACACGTCACACAAAAGGCCGAAAACTAGACACTCTAGAACAATTAGAAATATACAAACACACAAAAACAAATAAAAACGACATCCTAAACGAACAGACACAATTCAAATCGCACGCATTATTCGAACACATCTCACCACACACACACAGCTTCAATCTTTCGAAACACTATCTCGTCGCCAACAACAAGACGAGCAGCGCTACTAACGACAGCCTCTGATGAAGCCTTCTATAGGTGAAAGCCGGTTTAGGCTGTAAGGTAAAACTTTACGTTTTTACTTATAAAAAACTTAGTGTTCCGAGTCGTCAATATTATAGTGATATTTAGTTAAATAAAAACTGCCAAAATACCTAAATCTGTATTGTTAGGTGTGAAAGATCAATTAATTAATTTATAGGTTAAAAGAAACATATTTTTTCAGTATTTTCGGTACTGAAAATTACTCAATTTTGTTATTCATAACATATAAAATAATCACTGAAAATTAATTTCCTATGTTTAAAACTGTGTTAAAATTAAAAACATAAGTTTTAATTCAAAAGTAATCAGAGCAAAAGCTTGAATGACTAGAGCACCTGTGAAGAAACAAACAAATTTATTACTTTTAAATAAAAAAATATACTCTGCCAGAATCTAACGTTGTGAACTTTTCTCACCTTTTGTAAACATCAACAGAAGTTCAGGGCCGCCACCAATATCTTTGAAGGACAGATATGGAAACCTTTTAATACTATACCTTAATTAAAACTCTGGACAATTCTGCAATCTGACTACCCACAATTCAGAAGATTCCCCGGAACGTTTAGACGAGTTTTTCAGCACAGAACACTAGGAAATGGTAACGACGAAATAACTACGCTAACACATGGTTATATTCTGTTAAAACAAATCTTATTTATTTTATTTTATTAATATTCATTTATTTCTTCTTCTTTCTTTAATAATTAAAAACATAAAACTATGTAAATAAATTGTATAGACTAATCTTTACCACCAGTACTTCTCAGTTTCTTTATATTTATATGTACACACACTCTCTCACTCTTACTCTTCACATTTCTTTACCCCCCTTCTATTTGAGCTCATTAATGATTTATAATGTTTTGGCCAAATGAATTTGCCTTTACACTTGTTACCTATTTGTGTAATATCCAAATGTTGCGCACAATGTTGTCCAGAACCGTTTTCACTAAACACTCTCCACTCCAACCAAATTTTAACATCATTTAATCGTCACTTCATTGTTTACCACTTGTTATACATTTTATACTCCTTGGTAGGCCTACTTTAATATTTTTTTGTCCTACCAGGAACTCATCCGAGACTATGGTTGAATTAACGACTGTACAGGTTGAAGACTGGTTTTTAATTGCCCAGCGTCAAGCGAAGCGTGGGTCCGCTCGGCAGCCCGTCTCGCTGGCCACGTGGTCGTAAATTCGAACGCTGATTGGCTCTTTCCGTCACATTTTTGGCTATGGAATTTATGTACATGATTTTCACGTTGTGAAAAAGGCAGCACACACATGCGCTCGTATGCACAAATACGCACCCTACCGACAATAAACATTCTTGTGCCGTGCTGTGCCTTCCACGGAGCTACAGTCAGTGACCAAAAGTACCCTCTGGGTAAATAAAAGAGTTAATTCAAAAGTCGTCTACAGATGGTTAACATGAAATTCTTTAAATTATAAACCACTTCAGTTTGTCCCGTTACAATACTCCCCCAATGAGAGGGTTTCTGTCGAAACAGAAAAACTCACATTGCTAAAAAAAAAAACCTAAGAGGATCAGCTAGGATATGGCGCCACTAACCCCCTGTAAACCCTTATTAAAATCATGGGTAACTTACCCCCCTAGTCCGGCGACTGTGGCTGCACCTGAATGACCTTACTGGACTTCCCTGGTCGAGATCCCAACACCATAAAGTCAGACAGGCACGTCACCACAGTATCACCAAACTCTGTAACAATGAAACAAAACATCAAGAACTGGTCTTTTACAATGCCATATCCTCAACTGGTTTGTTTGCAAAGTACTGGTTTTTTTACCTCAATTATCTACTTAAACAAACAATATTGCTTACCACATCTATCCTTAACATGAACATATTACATTTTCCTGTATTACATATTCCATATTACTTTTACTTCTGTTACCTATACAATACATATTGACTATTTATGTTAGACACAACAAACAAAAATAAAAATTCAAACTCTAAAATAATTCAAATTCATCTACCAACTCCAATCACAAAAATCCATTTTGGTTTTAGTTGCCAATGTAGATTACTATTACCATCTATACACAATACAAGGTCTGATGGTATAAAACAGCAAACTATTCAATACAATCAGTACACAGATAATCAAACAATCTACTCCACTACTTCACTATTCTCAGCACCATTACAATAATCATCAATTTTATTTATTTTTTTTTTCAATAAGAACTTATTTATTAACAATTTAAAAACCTTCTTCCACACAAACTATTGCCCCCCCCCCCACTGGACTGTAGCGCCCAGTTGCCTCCACAAGAACTGAAGTTATTTAGGGTGTAGACGCTGCCTACACCATTCTTGCTTCGGCATTATAAAACATTCGGCATTACTGATGTCCGAGGACACTAGTAATCCTACTAAAATTTAATTACATGCCCTTATACTGTCTACCATCCCATTCGATGGATAGCCGCTGTTCCATAGTTATGGTGATTCCCCTGATTCACCCCCCTGTTAATTTCTAAATTCACCTTTACAACGATAACAAGCTATGGCCAGACTTAGGCAGCGCATAACGTAATGTGCCCTGACCATAGCCGGTCAAAGCTGAGCCAATTCCACGGTCAGGGTTCAGTGAGGCCGTGACCGCCCGAAAGTGGGGAATCACATGTTCAAAATATATAACATTTGTTTCACATATATACCTAATTACATCCTAATCAGATAAACATTTACAATCAACATAATACAACATAATAAACAATCAACATGAACATTGCTACTATTACATGAAGGCAAACATTTCAAATTTAAGTTTGATCAAAAATTACACACCTCACATCTTCACTTTAGTTTCAAATTCTATTATATCTTTCACTTGTTACATATGATCAATCATTCAATCAAATAACAACATGATTACTGTCATAAACTCAGAACTATAAATCTTTATCGCAACAACTATAACGTACATAACTATAAGTTACTTTGATTACATTATTCAAAACAATTTCAATTCAGTTAATTTCATCTTGCATTTATTTACTTTCATAACCTTCCAACCAAACTTTCAAATTGACTACCAAGATTTCTGTCTTTAAAATGTTTTACATTAATTTAAATTTCATTACAAAGATTCATGACTACACACTGTTAATTACTCACTTCAAACAAAATATTATTACTAACATGACCTCAAACAAACCTATAAATTGACTACATAAAATACAATGTACACATAACATCATGTATCAGCTGATATCTCATTGTAGCAACATAACCTTAACACAATACATTTAACACCAATACAAATTTATCTACAATTTTTGTCATATCATATTATTGTTTACCACACTCATTACATATTTAGTCAATTTTCAAAAACCATTAACTCAATAATTAAATGTTCATTAGTAACAAATGTTTCACCCCCCATCATCAAACAGCAATCTTATGTTTTTATAACACAATTCACTCTTAATTACTTTCATTTGATCACCATTAATATAGCAACCGTTCAATTTTCCAATTGTTCCATTACACCCACATAATAATCCCCAGGATTACTATATATCCTTTCATAAAAACTGTCTGCATTAGTATGTTTGGTCAGGTCTCCTTTATTTTTTGTCATAATTAAATAGTTTCTACTATCATCATCACAGTAATCAGCTGTTACGAGTACGCTAATTCTCCTAACCGGTAAGTGTATATCATCATCAACATCAATAATATAATCATTGTTTTCTACCGCAGTGCTCATTTCTACACAAGGTAAGTTTTTCATATAATTAACTCTCTCCCTATTTATCTCTCTATTAATTCTTTATATCTTCTATTAACCTCAAACAACACTATCTCTCTCACTCTCTCAAAATACCTCTCATCATAACACCATTTCACTTTCTCACTATCATTCCACGCAAAGGGCAACACAACATTATCATAACACATCCTGGCTTTTCCAGGGAAATCATAAAATATTAAGGGACCATTTAGAGACACCTCGTCTCTCATACAACCTCTGGAGGAAACTCTGTCCTCATAAATCACTAGTGGAGTCTTTACTCCACTTAAACCACAGGGAAAATTTGCCCTTTGCCAACCTAACCTCTCGTCACACTCTCTTTCAATCTTATCAACCACTATCTCATCATTAATTTCTACCTCCACTAAAACTTCATCACCACTATGATTATTCACAAATTTACTCTCTAACACCACATTTTTAATTATATCACTGTTATCACTTTTTATTTCACCATTAAACTCGTTACTGTAATTACCACTTACCTAGTTGATTATTTCTTCGTTATTCATATTTTCACTTGCACTTAACTTGTCAACCTTATTCATAATTACCTCTCCATCATAATTACCACTTGTTTTAAAATCATCACTTACCTTATTATCTGTACCTTCATTATTTTTGTTCTCATTACACTCACCTGTAACTGTACCATTTTCTATCTATCACCACTACACTCTCAATATTATAATCATTATTCATTTGTTTTGTTGAATCTATCAACTTATCCCATTTTTCGTCACTCTCGTCAAAACGTTTATTCATCTGATCAAAACCCTTATTCATCAGTTTCTCACTTTCATCAAAAATTTTCTCAATCATTTGCAACAAATTCCTTATATCGCCCATGATGGACCCACTTCGGCCTCCTGTATATCAGCCATGTTTAAACAAAATTATTTATATTATACCCCTTAACAAACTACAACCCTCCTAATACACAATAATTACACACATTAATTCCAAATACTCAACACATAAAATCGTTATCAATACGTAATAATTTCGTACGCTACGCTACCAAAACATAACCTAATTCAACGTAAATATATATAATAATTTCACAACTTACGCCGTTACCCAAATCCTATTTTCTGTGCTCTAAACAGGTCTAATTCATATAATATATACGAATATCCTGGCAGGCGCGCCAATTGTTAAGAAAGAACCAAATTTATTAATTTTAAATAAAAAAATATACTCTGCCAGAATCTTACCTTGCGATCTTTTCTTGCTGACTTACCTTTTATAAACACCAACAGAAGTTCAGGGCCGCCACCAATATCTTTGAAGGTCAGATATGGAAACCATTATAATTTACCTTAATTAAAACACTGGACAATTTTGCAATCTGACTACCCACAATTCAGAAGATTCCCCGGAACGTTTAGACGAGTTTTTCAGCACAGAACACTAGGAAATGGTAACGACGAAATAACTACGCTAACACATGGTTATATTCGGTTAGAACAAATCTTATTTATTTTATTTTATTAATATTCATTTATTTCTTCTTCTTTCTTTAATAATTAAAAACATAAAACTACGTAAATAAATTGTATAGACTAATCTTTACCACCAGTACTTCTCAGTTTCTTTATATTTATATGTACACACACACTCTCACTCTTACTCTTCACATTTCTTTACCCCCCTTCTATTTGAGCTCATTAATGATTTATAATGTTTTGGCCAAATGAATTTGCCTTTACACTTGTTACCTATTTGCGTAATATCCAAATGTTGTGCACAATGTTGTCCGGAACCGTTTTCACTAAACACTCTCCACTCCAACCAAAGTTTAACATCATTTAATCGTCACTTCATTGTTTACCACTTGTTATACATTAATTCCTTGGTAGGCCTACTTTAATATTTTTTCGTCAATTTTCATGAAATAAAAATTTGACTTCATGAAATAATAAATAAAACTTAACTATAGTGGTTCAATAGCTATAGTAAAGAAAAAGCAGTTCAATCGGACAACCTTGACAACATTACTATGAACACCAAAAGTGCTAGTCTGTGGTGTTACTGAAAGTCTAGTCTAGCATTCTTTGTCACGTCGGAAGTCACATGCTCTGCTTTCATAGCACAAAGTTAATCTAAAATCTAAAGTATTCATTGTGTAAACCCAGTTTCTTAATAACTCTGCATCTTAGTATATGTATAGTATGTATACGTATTGTGAAACTCCTTACAGCATCAATTCAATGCAAGGTTTTTACAGTAACAAATACAGTTTTTAGTAAACGAGACCAACTGTTATTCACCAACTTGTTTCGGTTTGAAGGTTTCAAGTCCTATCATGTAGACACTTTTTAACACTTTGAGGACCAACAGCGTAATATTACACCCCCAGTGGACTTAGTATTTTGACAAGCAGCGTAAAAGAAACTCACTTTTCAATGCTTTCAAATCCGTTGCATCTTATTATTATGCCAAAGAATAAATTCAGAAGATTTATCAAGCATTTCAGTTCTTGTTTCTGCCTTCAGATTGCAGCACCAACTGGAGAAAAGAGTTTATATGAAATAATGTAAACAGTAGGCAAGTGCTGCTAGCTTCTATACATGTGAAAGAATCTACTGTCCTGAAAAGCTGGAAAAACATTTCGCTAAAAAGTGATAACACAAACGACGATGAAGAGAATGAAGATGATGTAGAACTAGTGGAACTTTTAAATCAGCTCCCAATTACTGAGGCAGTGACGAATCAAGACGTTAACAACTGGGTGAATGACGATGAACAATGTGAACTATACGAAGAGGCCAGTTGTAAATTCAATTACTCAAAATAAAAACAGCGACGATGAAGAAGACGACACTCCTACTGTGGACAATAAGATAAGCCACGCTGATGGCTTAAGTGCAATTGAGAGGCTTTGTTGTACGCCGAGCAACAAGAAGACACGTCACCAGCTGACATTCTGGTCCTGCAGCGTTTGTGCAATATGGCGGCTAAGAAGAGAGGCAGCGCTATCAAGCAAAAAACTGTAAAAGACTTTTTTAAGAAATTATATGAGTTTTAATTGTTTAAGATATTAATGTGACAAGAGCTGTACTGTTACTGTTTTTGCCGCTTAGCGTAATTAATAAAGGATTACATGAGTTATACTATCGGCTCAGTTTCTTATTTTTCCTTTTTTTCAATTATTAAATGTTTTTGTGGCAAAGGAGCGGCTAAGTATCACTTACAATATGAACCAATTACGTGAAGCCTATTCCAGCAAATACGAGCAATAGAAGAAAAGAGCTTATACTAATGCAATTTTTCTTTGAACCTTCCTTTTATTCCGAGTTTTTGATTACCCAAGGTCTCGGTCCACATTACCTCGGTTAATCGCGACTCCACTTGTGACGATTTAAATTTAAAAAAAATATAAAAAAAAAAATAATAAAAATATAAAATGGGAAGTTAGTGAAAACCATTAAACCAAATACCCCTGAACTAACTCATAATAGTAATGAGAATTAAAAAGGGAATTTAACTAAAATAATTAATTAAAACTGAGAAAGCAAAAATTAAAAATTAAAACTGTTAACCCTTTATTAAATTTATCATGCTATGACCTGTGTATACCGGATCCAACTTGCATACCGACCCGGCATTAAATAAAAATACCTGTAAACTATAATGCAAATAATTAAAATTCAAAGTCACTAGTAGTAGTTGTAATAAATTCTGTAGACAAGCAAAGTCTCGATTGTTTATTTTGTCAAACTGTAAGACTGTATTACTAATTAAAAGTTGGAACTAAATTATGGCGGAGTATTCACTCCGCGTCGTTACAATTTTCCTGTTGTAACAATGGAGGACTTGAAATGCGACTTTCAATCTGTAAACAGCTCCAAGCAGGGCTCTGCACAAAATAATTTTTTTTATTTTATTTCGTTATTAGCTTCCACTAACAGTGTGGAGATATAGATCTATGTAACTAAAATGTAGTGTGTTTTAACACAAAGATATGAAAGAAGAAAATAAGTGTGTAAGGTGACATCTCCTATCTCCTATAAAAAAAAAACATGGTTCAAGTTATGTGTAATTCAATCATAACGTGAAACGAATATGTAAACTCCAATACTACTGTGCCATTACATATGTGATGTGAATAACTGTGAATTGTGAAGACTAAGACCTCAACAACTGCATTTACACTACCGCTGAGAAACAGGACGACTTCACGCTAGATGACACCATAACATCCACTTCATCATTAGTTGACTCCGAGGACATCCACTGGAAAGACTACCACGATGACAACCCACGACTAAGAGAGTACAGAAGAATCACGCGGCAGGACATGGACAGATAACATTTAACTAGAGGTGACGCGGAAGCTCGTCTTCCGTGAATAATGTATCTTTTAAAATATAAGTAATTTTAAATGAAAAAGACTTTTAAATGACAATCTCTAAGTGTTAAGCATTACAATGGTGTAACAAGTAATTTCAGAAATCATACGTTATAACATAACTCTTGTCATGTAGCTTTGAAACATTGCACAACTAAATGAAACCATTCTTCAAATGGTATTTTAAGTAATAATGTAATTGACTAAAGAAGTAGCGTAAATTAGAAAATTCCTAACTAGTTTAAAGATACTCGGATCCGAGGTAAATACACTATCTGTATGATCATTTTTAATACACAAAACCCCTTTACAATTTCTGTGTAAGTAAAAATTTTATTTATAATGTATTATCAATCATACGTAAATAAAGGGATGTCATCTTTGTTACATACTAAATTGAGTGCATAAATCAGCAAAATTCCCTCCCCTATTTCCTTTTATTAGAGTACTTATAATTATTGTTAGTGATGTGTTTAATTTTCAGTTTGTTACAACATAGGCAGCCTGTATAATTGGCCAGAGTCAATTATCATGGGTTCCCTGGGTTATAACGTAGCCGACACGTTATACACTGTAATTACAATCATTAACACCTACATTTTGAAAAATAAATAATTTTGTTTGGATATAAGTTCTGGCCCAATAGTTCCTCTTATTCTAAGGGTTTTGCGTGTCCATTTGTGCTTCAAATTTTATCACTCTAAAACACACTCTAATGTGAAGTATACATTAAGAGTTATGCATACATTTTCTTTACTAAAGACAATAGTTATAAACAAAACCATAAACTCTATTCTAGTGCACTTGTTTTAATTTAAATAATATTTAAAAGAATTTTTCTCTAAACATTACACAAAACATCTCATTTTTAAGAAACTTTACTTGAGATATATAAAGAAGATAATAAAACTATAAGGAGTACATTCATAAGTGTCTGGTAAAACTTTTGGTCTAATTATGTTTTAGTACATATTAAGGAGTGTTTAGTTTCTTTTTAACATTGGTCATAGGGGATCCCATAAACGTCACGGTACTCAAAGTATTAAACAACTCAGATTTACTCTGCAACAATTCAGATTTTGCAAACATCTTGAAAAATAGATTTTTAATGTCTCCACAACTGAAAAATGAACATGAAAATCACAGACAAACAAGTTCTATGCAAATGTATTTTATGGTCAAAGTCCAACCCGACATTACAAACCTATAGTTTTGCAAGAAGCAAAGCTGTACCCAATGCGAATATTATAAAGTCAGGTATAGCTAGTTACGCAAAATTTCGAGTCTTTCTTCCGGAAAAATCTGTTGTTTGCAAATAAAACAAAATATCTCATTGCATCAGACTGCAAATACAAGACCAATTAACATTGTCACTAAAATTGCATTTCTCTTACACTACCTTAAAATCGTCCTTTTTTCCCTATTATGTGTATGTCTTGTGCTTTCATCTACAAATAAAGTCAAAACACTTTTTTAGCTGTTACTTGATTTGGAGAAACTTGCTATAAAACTTTTAACACAAATCACGTAACAAATAAATTAGCAATTCCCAAGTTATTCAGCTGTCGAGGTATTTTTGGAATACATTCAATGCCGAACAAATCTTACCTCTCCTTATCGTTAATGTGTGTTTCAAGTAAGAGTAAGTAAATAATGCTCCCATTATTATAGAGTTACACAATTTAAAATTTGTGCTTTATAATTTGTTGCTAATACACTTGTAAGTCAATACTTGTACTTAAATTCCACACATCACCTTTTAAGGTGCCTATAAACACATGTATGTTCACACATAACATATATGAATACATTCTGTTATGAGCAACAAATTATCATAAATAGTGATAACCTGAATTGATTTGAAACTATATTATTACTAAGCATTAACTTGATACAAGTAAACATATATTATATCTAAATTATACAGTATTCTGAGTTGCATTCAAACAGGTGGACACGTCATTCTACCAACGGAGAGCGCTTATTGGCGTTGAATTAACCAATCAGAAAGTTGACTGTGCAAATCTTGGAGCGTTGGAAGTATGGAAACATCGGGTGGAAAGTTGTGTTATGTAAATATGATTAGAAGTATCGTGTATAATGTGTTCTGTTTTTAAATATTTGTGTTTTTTGTTAGTCGTATTTACTGGAAGAGCATTGGACACTAATAATGACGATGTCGTTCGCGAACTTCCCTTCTGTGGACCAAACGACAACTCGTTGAAGTCGCAAAGGTAAAGTCATATGACTTATGTAAATAATAATGTTTTTATAGTTTTAGAATGAGTCATACTTTAAGTACCGTCAATTTATGAAGTGTAGGATATAAATTTGTGAAATTCCATGTGTTTAAAAATTCTACTTTGTAGATAGTTTTCGTAATGACATTTCAACATTTCTTCCATTAACAGGTTAAGCTGTTTGCAAACAACGACTTATCAAAGCAGTTATCAGGCTTCATGACACCACTGGCCTAATGCCGGAATGTAAAATCGTTAATGCTGATGTGTGCAGGATTGAGGTTTCCTTATTATTTGCGATCGACTTTTTTTAATATTTCACAGACGTTTTGTCAATATAAAAGTCGACTTCGACAATCTAAAACTCGGATACCTCTTGGTCTAGTAGTCTTGATGGAAGTGAATGCAAGGTCTACTGTTACACGCAGTATGTGTGTTTTGTTTCCTTCGTCATTACCAATAATAGGGCTAGTATTGTGCTGAGTGTCTCCAAAAATCGTAATGTTTAGGCTTCATATTTCTGAAGTTGAAATTAAACTATTAAACATTCTTCCGTTTGTAGAATGTGTAAACTTTGACAAAAAAAGTACAATATAGATCAAGCAGAGTGATTTTTAAAGTATTTTGAACATTATTGCAAATAGAATTTTCTTTTGTAAGGTTAGGTAGTAGAACATTAAAGCTGGTAATTATGCACCTTGACTTTGTCACGTTCAGTTTATTTCACACTGAAATATATTTGAGTTTGACTGTTTTTATTAATAAGTAGAGTAAAAAATACAAAATTATAGGTTGTCACAGTGTTTGAAGGTTATTTGTGTAGGACTAATATGGAACACTGTGGAAGCTGAAAATCCACATCTTGGTTTATTTGCTGATGTGATATCATCTAATTCATATCATACAACTACAGCTAAATGTTTTTGTTCTTAAATTCTATTCTTCTTCTTTAGCACTACATCCCAACATGCAATGGCTTCGAACACCAGTCTTCTCCATTGTTTCCTATCCGTAGCCATCTCAGTGTTTTTCCGGATGGATGTCCGGTGTCCCTCACATCCATTATTTTTGTATCTTCTAGCACATCATCCAACCGTCTTATTCTAGGTCGGCAATGTATCTCCTAGTTATTTCTTGTTCTCTATTTGTCATCTTCTTTAACCAGGTCACAATCACGTCTTACAATCTTTCCTTCAAACTTTCTTAGTGTTTATTGTTCCTTTTTTCTAGTGTCCATATCTCGCCTGTATAAGTAACAATTGGTCTGAACTTATTAACTGCATCAAATGAATTATCCTCTACGCATAAATTATATAGGGGAGGCCGGGGTAATAAGAGACACGGCCAAAAAAATGCCCTAAATATCAATTCAAAATGGTAAAAAATAAGTAATGGTAACTTCAACACTTTTTTTTCTTACCATACACTTACGAACTATGAGTTTTTAAATTTTTTTTACACTATTAAAAAATACCTTCACATTGAACTTACTACGGAAGTTCGTGACTTTTCCAAAATAAAATTTTATTGTGAAAATTGAGTTAGAATTTTGAAAATGACTGATATGTAATTTTGTGACTAGGATTATGAAGATTGGTGTGAAATTTTTTAAATTGCTGAAACATTTCATTTCAGGTGAATTATGGGCTTGCCTCTTATTACCCCTTTTTGAAATTTTCAAGGGGTAATAAGAGATAGCCTCTTTTTAAAACTTATGTTTGTTTCAGGTTTGTGAAATGAAATATTGAGTGCATAGACAGATTAAAAGTTAATAGACAGTGTATAAGTAATAACCAAAAAGCAGTACTAAGACAATCTTTTAAAATGCCAAGAAAATATATTAAAAAATATATTCGGTGTCAATTTGACCCACAAAACATGAAAAAAAACAATTGCGGAAGTTAAGAAGGGAGTATCAATTAGAACAACAGCTAAAAAATTTGAAGTCCCTCCCTCAACACTAGGAAAACACTACAAAAATCCTGAAGACAAAATTGGAGGTGGACGCAACCAAGAAATTCCAAAAGAAGAAGAAGCTGCACTTTCAAAGTACCTGGAAACATGTGCTACACATGGAGAGGGTCTGACAAAATCAGTTACTTTAAACTTAGTAAAAGAATTCTTGGACCACAGTAAACTGAAGACCAGGTGGAATGACAATAAGCCCTCTGATGACTGGTTTAACTTATTTTTAAAAAAGCACCCACAATTAAGAATCCGAAAAGGAGAGCAGTTGAGTAACCAGAGAGTGAGAGGCGCAGACCCCTTTACAGTCAATCGTTTCTACAAGGATGTCAAGAAGCTGTACATTAAAGAAAAATTAGCAGAAGGAAATGGAAAATTCATTTACAACTGTGACGAAACTTCATTTGCACATGACCCAAGTGATGTCCGTGTCATTGCTAAAAAGGGTACCAAAAGAGTTTCAAAGAATGTTGCTGGTTCAGGAAAATTGAACACGACTGTGCTAGCTTGTGGTGGAGCAGACGGTACAAAGATGCCACCTTTCATCTTCTTCTCTGGAACATATGTTTGGAGTACCTGGATTCCTGAAAACGATTACCCAGGAACAGTGTACACTGCACAGAAGAAAGGCTGGATGGAAGGGACCATCTTTGCTAATTGGTTTTCAGAAGCGTTCTTAAAGAACATCCCTTCAAAAGAACAGCGCAACAACAAGAAAATCATTCTGTTCTTTGATGGTGTTGCCTTCCATATAAACTATCCATTGATTAAAGTGGCATATGATAACAACATGATTTTGATCAAACTTCCGCCAAACTTGACACATTTTATGCAACCCCTTGACTTAACAGTTTTCAAGACCCTAAAGAATGCTTGGAACAATCTAATGGTGCAATGGAACCGAACTAACCCAGGCACTCCTCTGCCTAGAGAAGAGTTCTCAAAGAAAATCAAGGTCCTGTGGGAAGAGCACTTCCATCCAAGGCTTTTAGTATCAGGGTTTCTTCACACTGGCCTGTTTCCAGCAGATGCTTCAAAGTTTCCAGAGGAGGCGTACAATCCTATAAAACTCCAGAGATTTAAAGCTATTGAACAAGCTACAGCTTCAAAACATGGATCTGTGACACCCTCCAGTAAATCCACACCAACTTCTGTGAGACCTTCGGGTACACCCAGGACTTCTTCTCCAGCACTCTCTCCTGCTTCAGCAAATCCTGCTTTACCGAAACCTCTTACTACATCTGAAACATGCACTGAAGTTCCAGCTACACCAGTTGAACAGGAAAATCAACCTGGATGTTCATCTTGGCAAGCAGGTGATTATGTGCAGCATTCAACCTCATTTGAGAACTTCATTCGGTTTAAACTTGCTGAAAGTGTCATGAAATCTACACCAAAGCTGGCAGGGAAGCGCAAAAAAATTTCTGGAAAAAAGGGAGAAATCCTAACATCCAAAAAAGTTATGGAGAGGGTTAAAAAGGCTGAAGATGAAAAGACACAAAAAAGTGAAAACTACTGGGAAAAGGTCAGAAAAGCAGTCCAAGTATGACGAACTAAGCGGTACCTCCAAGATAACCAAAGGCAAAAAACCTCAACCTAAAAAACGCAAAGTCAGTGTATCCTCGGACTCTGAATCCAGTCAGAGTCTGTGCATGGATACTGACGGTGAAGAAGAATATTCTTTGGATCAACTAATTTCATCATCATCCGATGAAAGTTTGCCTGAAGAAATTGACCCGACCAGAGTAGAACCTCGTTTAGAAATGTATTACGCTGTGTACTACGATCTTGACTGGTATGTTGGGAGGGTTATTGATTTTCCAGACGAAGGACTCTGCAAAGTTAAATTTTTGAAAAAAGAACTAAGTAGTTTCAATTGGCCTGCCCATGATGACATTCAAACAGTGCCATCCAGATTTGTGTTTTATGGACCTATCAAACTGGAGGGAAATGGGCCATTCCAGATTTCGAGAGGACAGCTCCAAAAAATTCGTTTTGTTTACAGCAAAGCCAAAAAGGGATTTTGAAACTCAACCAGAAAGATAAAAAATGACCCTTTTTCTGTTGGTACTGTATTCTTAATGCTAGTTGAACTCATGCCTAGTGCCTATATGCCGAAAGTGCTTTTATACATTTTTCCTATGTTCATTTAAGTAGCTTAAGATAGAGTTTATCTGCTATAATTATGTTACACTAAAGCTAAAGTTTAAATTAAATTTGTGAGGTTTTTAAATGTTAACTTTAAGTTTACATAACATTCAGACCCTCTAATAAAACTCTTTTGTACATTTTTCACATGTTCATTAGACTGTAGGTCGAATAAAGGTTGTAATATTCATTTAAATGTTTTTAGAAAATGTAGTTTAAGTTAAATTTTGGTCAACATTAGATTTAAGATGTTTTTCAGTGTTCTCTTCTTGTATGATTATGATTTAACAGCTGTTACAGTTCATTTGAGTTAGCTAAAACTATTTGTCAAAATAGTTTGTTTTCTTAATTCACGATTTTTACAGTTCTTAAAAGTGAGTTTTAGAAATTCTCCAGAAAATTTCTTGTCAACATTCTTTTTTATTTTGTAGTGCCAGGTTTATCCATGGTGTATGTAGATTCCATAAAACTCAAATATCCTTTGTTTAAATGATTTTTGATATTTAATGCTCAGTTAAATAAATTTTAAGTACCAACTTGTGAATTTCATTTTTTAACCCTTGATATTTCAGGAACAAATGTAAATATTTCAGATCCAAAAAAAGTAAAATGTTCAGAATTGTCTGAAGAGATCTCTTAAAACCCCTACTCATTTTATATTGCATGTGTATGGGCAGTGAGAGCTCTGTCTCTTATTACCCCTAAGGGGTCATAAGAGACACTATTTTTAACCAAATTTTCAATAATTTATTTTGGCATGAAAAAGTAACTGGAAAAATGTGTTAAAAAATCAGTAAGTTTCATTTATTTAGTACAATAACATATATTTTTTTCAAATTCCTCACGAAATCAATGCAAATGCTATATTTTTTTTTTGTCTCTTATTACCCCTTCTGTTTCTTATTACCCCGGCCTCCCTAGATTTATTCTCCTTTCTGATGCAGAAATTAGCATGTATTTAGTTTTGCTGATATTTACATTGAGTCCCATTCCAGCAGATTTTTTATGCAGCTCATTGTGTACCTCAACTAGCCATTGTCTTGATCTGGCTATTATCACAGCATTGTCAGTATAAGCACGTATTATTTTATAAATAATAGGTCTATATATTATTAAGAAGCCACTTTCTGCTGGAAGTTGTGCAACCTTGCAAACCTATCACCAGCCACCACCGTACCACTCATTTGTTCACTCATTTTCCTCTACCTGTACTGTCACACAATACTGCAACCATTTAGGATAAAAACGCATGATTAGTATGTATGCTACTTAAAACAACTAGAAAATAATCACCACCACCAATTCCCAGTATAACATGATAATGTGCAGACTTGATGCATATTAATTTTGTTCCGCACATGTTCGTTAGAAACTTGTTGCCTATGAAAAGTGAATTATGCATGCTTTTACATAGTAAACTAACACAGACAGCCTTTGAACTAGAGGTGGGCCGATATACCTATAACAGGTATTTTGTAACGGTTACTTTTGTGGAAAGGCTGTAAAGGTTACTGAAAAGTCAAAATACCTGTTCCGGTTACTCATGGGACCCCATACCCAACTAACAAGTAAACGAGTACAAAGTAGCAGTTATTGGTACTGAATACTTGCATCTGTGCATGTGCCGATTGCCATACAAGTACGAAACAAAGCAAAACAAAGCGAGGTATTCAGATCAGAGTAGGTCTATGCCAATGAGATGAAGCTGTTTTAGTAAATGAAAAAAATTCATACTGACGTTATGCAGTGTGTAAAAATTCATTCGTGTGTTATGCAGATATATAATACAGATTATAATAACAAATTCTATGTTATACTAGTCGCCAACTTGGTGAATTTTGAAAAAGCGAATTATATTGTGTTATAACCTACAGAGTGGCTTATAGGCCATATAGTACTTTGTGTTAATTTCACAACTGATGTGTCTAACCAAAATGGAATCGATAATTTAAAAATTATAGTGTAATATTAAATTCTTAGTAATAATATTAAATTATATTTAATAATAATATTATAATTTATAGGCCTAATATTAAATCTATGTCAGTTTGTTTGCTCCTAGTGAAAACTTAAATTAGTATTCCCAAAGGGAGGTAGGTCTATAAATTCTCTTGTTTCTTATTTTCTTTTAAACAGTAACAGCTTAATAAAGTCACAGTGTGAAGTAACAGTGTTAATACTTTTAGTTTCAATTTATTTCTTAGAACAAATTATATAATACTGTGTGTGTGTGTGTGTGTGTGTGTGTGTGTGTGTGTGTGTGTGTGTGTGTGTGTGTGTGTGTGTGTGTGTGTGTGTGTGTGTGTGTTCGGTTTATAGCGTCTGTCGTCACTGTCCAATTTGCAGACTTTCTCCAATATTTTTTGTCCTGACAATGTTCTTCGGTCAGATTCCTCGCACTCCTCCCTTGTTAAGCCTACAGAGATCTGTAGGGGTATTGTTGTGCCATGACAGTAAGAGAATGTTGAGGCGCAGAAATAACAAGAAGACAGTAAAAAAATTTGTGGTCACCTAAACATTGATCTAAATTTTGTGGGAGAATAAATGTTTACCCTTTTACAAATTTTATCACCTATGATGATATTAAATTGATATTTTTTATTATTGTTCAGTATTTTGGGCACATAATTTATTTCATGATCGAACTTTGCAATCACGTACAACGATCGACTCACATACCGATATATACTGCTTTGTAATGTACATTCAGCATGTTCTCACCATGCTTTGCATGACATTTTGAGTCTCACCTGAACCTTCAAATGAGCATTTGAGAAACCAAGGTCCATACATTCTGCCCCCCCCCCCCCCCAAGGACCATCTATAAGTTTGTATTATTCTACAGTGCAGGTAATGCCTATTTTTCCTTTAATCCTTTCTTCCTAAAGGGACCTGTTTCCCCCATTTTCTTCTAAACTTGGGGAATTTTTAAAGAGGTAACCCAAATCTATGTATTTGGTATATTTTAGCAGCTTAACATTCACTCAAGCTTCACCAGAAGATTAGATATATTAAAACATTAAATTTTACATTCCTGGGGTTAATGTAATTTTTCTCGTAACCTAAAAACCCCCACAATTGTGCTATATTAGAAATCTTGTGTGGCTCCCATTAACGCATGTTGAACAAAATTTCCTTCAGTATGCAGGGGTAACATCGTATTCATGCAGAGGTGAACAAAACTCAGTGTTCTCTCATATTCATCTGTTTTTATAAACCTCTAATTGTGTGTACACTGGAGACAGTGCGAGGAACAAAGTTTTTTCAAATACACTCTGAATAGAGTTTTTCAAAATTTGATGGTGAGCTAAAAATTATTTTATCCCAGAAATCTCACTCTCATATTTTTATGATTTTTTTTTTTAATTTGATTTTGGAATAGTGTGTATTTAACAGTAAACATCTTAACTGTGTCTGCAGATATGTGTATCTGACATTTTTACATGTTTTGTGTTTTTTTTTTTTTCATTATAGGTTGGTTTTTGTCAGCACTTTGGATGGTCAGGTATCTGCGTTGAGTATTGTCAACGGAGGTGCAGAGAAATGGAGCGTTTCCACGGGACCGGGTCCTATGTTGTCGTCCAGTATACACCGTTTGGAAGTAAGTGCTGCAACACAGTTATCATTGTATGTGTTTGATATAGCCAAATAGTGTTAGATTACTTAGGGCTATGGTGAACCACAAGACCTGAATCACCAGTAGTTAGCACAACTGAATTTTTCTCTCAGCGCCGTGCGCTTATTCTAAGTCTTGAATAACATGAATGTGTAACTGACGTTCAGCAATAATTTTTTTCCGACCTGGAGAATGGTTTAAGATCTGATATAAATGGTAATTAGATATAAGAGGGGAAATCTTCTATTGCTCCGTCTTTGCAAGTGTTGCTCCTAATAAATTCTTCTGTTCTGGTTGAGGCCAGTACTCCTGTTAATTAATTGCAAGAACTTTATTTCTATCGCCTGAGTGCTCCTGACCATGAATATTGGGTCAGGAGTATCAGACGGTTCTTTGTGAGTATAACCATGATTCACTGTTAGATAGTAACATTGGATTCATGGCATGTATCTTCCTAGTTTTTATGTCTACTGCCCTCTGTATTATACCACACATCATTAAAGTATAGGCTGATATATATTCCACTCGTATCTGGAGCGACAAAATATTTCCAAAACTTGTATTTAACTATAGGCCTGGAGGGGGGGAAAGAACGCTTAGAAGACCGAGGAAAAGATAAGGTACTGAGCCAGAACATGTACTTGGGCATACTTGTAAACGTTGACGATGAAGATGTTTTATGGGGAACTTTGTTTTAAATCAACAAGGGCTTATTGCTGCTTGAATTTTAATTTTGATGATCTTTTTAATGTGCTTAGACTTGCTAAAGCAGAAATAGTTTTGTGTAAAGAAGTTTGAGGTTGTTGTATTACATTTTCAGTATTAGAGGTCAAGCATCACATTCGTAAAACAAAACCTGGGTGGATGACCACAACACAGCTGGTTGCTGCCTCCTCCCTTCCCCAGTATGAAGATTATTTAATTTTCATGTCACACTCCCACCCTATATGTGAGTGTGTTTGTGCCTTGTTTTAATGTTCACAGGAAAAGTAATTTTTTCCAAATTATCTTAATCTAAAAAAAAAGCAGACAGATAAAAAATTCAGAAAAATTTATGAATAATTAATTGCAAAGTCAATGTCAAAAAATGCTGATGATTACAAAACTAGTAAACTTACATAGGTAATAAACCAATAATGACTATGACGCATTTTCCCGACTCTCTCAGGCACACAGTGTAACAACATACATACGTACTTACTTTTTTCATGTTCCGTAAGGAAATGGAAGTACAGTAAACCCTCGATTTAACGGACTAATTGGGGCTGAGGGGAGTCCGTTAAATTGAAAGTCCGTTAAATCCCAAATTTTGTTTTTTGAGGATATATTTAAATCAAATAGGCCTATAACACTTGAAATTTTAATACTATTAATATCATGCAAATACCGTATTGTTCCGAATACAAGCCGCACTTTTTCTCCTAAAAACATGGTCGCTAATTTGGCCTGCGGCTTGCATTCGCGCACTAATGAAATTCGAAGTTATACCTGACTTCTGGCGGGACGAACGCTTTTGGTATCTATGAGTTGTTTACTGCGTAAGCAACAGCAATTTGCCTGGCTGTTGTTAACGCTGGCATTATGATTTATGACTGCAACCATACGTTTTAACAGCAAACTGAACAATGAATAGGAAGAAAAGTGTACGTACCTGCGCATGCGTGCGTGCTCGGACCCTTCCATAGGCGGCAAGACAAAGGATGAGTAGAGGGGGTGTGAGTAACATGTTTCTAAGTAACGGGTAAACTGCCAGTGTGGTTTCCTATTGTAACAGCGACAACATCGCTTATCTGTATTTTAATACGTACTATTAATATCATGCAAATACAATGTTATGTACACACCTTTATTTATTCTGGATAAAAGCATCAAGAGTCAGTTGTTTTCCACTAGAATGTTGCTTCTTTATTATTAAAGATCTAAACTGTCTAAAATGGTCATAATAAGCACACACTTCCGGATCTGAAGACTCCCCAATGTACGCGATAATTTTGTCCATGCTGTTTCTTATCGCTGATAATTTAGGTCCTCCTGTAACAGATGTTTCTTCATCGTCGTGTAGAACAGATTCCGCGATCTCTTCCTGACTCAGGATTTGGTAGCCTGGATCACCCTCATCCAAGTTTAGCCACTGTTCTATGTCATTCTCGTTTATGTTTTCACCAGCCTTCTTTACGGTTTCACAGAAATCGGATGTTTCAAATCCTCTGAAATCGTACTCCGGTTCAGTCCCATTCAGTAACTGTGTCCACCCATTAGCCAATGTTGTTTCCTTCATCTCCTTCCATGCGGCAGCAAAATTAAAGTTGGCGGACTTGATGTTGTATGCACGCAGATTTTGCAGCGTTCTAGCCCCTCTCATGTCGTTTTCATGGTCTTGTTCGTCCTCCAAGACAACCATCACCTCTTCAAGAAACTTCTTCTTGTACAGCCTTTTGCAGGCAACAATGACTCCTTCGTCCATTGGCTGTAAAATTGAAGTGGTGTTCGGAGGGAGGAAGACGCATTTTATTTTTCCGTCGTTGCTAACTAACTTCTCGGAGTTGCGATGGGCCGGTGCATTGTCCAGTAGTAAAACGGCTTTCACTGCATGCGATGGAATTTTCATAGTCTCTTCTTGAAAACGTCGCACTTCTGGCACAAAATGATTAAAAACCCAGTTTGTAAAAATACTGAAGGTAAACCAAGCATTTTTTGAACTTTCATAAATGACTGGCAACTGGTTCATTATGTTCTTTATCGCACGAGGTTTCTTTGCGTTTCTGACTATGACTGGAGTAAGTCGATGCAAACCATCAGCATTCGCACACAGTAGGGCAGAAAGCCGCTCCTTGTTGAGTTTACGGCCTGGTGTGCTAGTTTCATGTTTGTGTGCCAGAATATTTTCAGGCACAGCACGAAAGTAGAGACCAGTCTCATCAGCATTGTAGACCTGAGACAAAATGAGACCCTCAGATTCGATCGTTTCCTTTATATGTTGACGAAAAGCCTCAACTTGTTCAGTGTCTGCACTCAGCGCTTCACCACATGTTGATCTATTTGTGATGCCATGCCGTTTACGAAAATGCCAAAGCCACCCATCACTCGCCTGAAATTGGATACCAATATGTTTCGCCAGTTTATCAGCAGCAGCCCGCAACTCGACACTACGAACAACGACACCACTAGAACGTTGTTGAATAAACCACTTGTATACAGCATCTTCTAATTGTTTGTGTTTGGCTAATTTAATGTGTTTTCTTTCTCCCTCATTCTTCGAACTATCAACACTGTACTTTAGCGAAAACTGAATAAGTTTATCTTTATTCTTTCGAGTGTCTGAAACGGTTTGTTTCTTTACACCGTACACTTCACAAACATGTGCAACAGACACGCCACCTTCAAGTTTATTAGTTCAAGCTTTTGCTTTATACTCAAGTTCACACGTTTTTTCGTAACGCCAGACATACTTATGCTGTAATTCACTAATAAAGTAATGGACCTTGCTATAACAACGCAAGTATAAACTCGTTAAGACTCTCTATGTAACACGTGCAAGGTTCGTACTATAGAAACACATGTCGCGTACACGCTGTGTTCTCTGAATAAACTGATGCGACGCTGTACGAATGTGAACTGCGCGTGCATACGAATTATCACGAAAATAGCCGAATATTCAAGAGTGAAAATGCGTTGCAATGGTTATGAACTACCACCAAATTTAAATCACAACCATGGACTTCAAAAACTTAATCGTGATTTTTTCGTGTCAAAATTTTTTTTTAACATGATAATGTTTTTAGGCTGGGGGTCATTCCACAAAATGCGTGATGCAAAATGTGTAACGTCATCGAAAAATGTAACGCTCCAGGTGATGTTAGTAATAAATAAATTTGGTCACAGTGAAATAAGATGCATATCAGTGTATATTGTTCAGTGTTAGTCGTCGTGATGTCTTCCACTAAACGTGTGTGACGCCTGTGTCAACGACAACGTAAGACGGGGATCGTGAAGAATTAAATGAATTCTTATCTCCGTTCTCATCAAATACAATTGGAGATGAGAAAATTTGCGGTGTTTCAAAACAAGAAACGAAAGAATGCTGCGATAGCCAAGCAACATCGCCAGAACAGGAGAGCCTGCAGTTTATGCACATTATACGTTTCAAAAGCCTAAAAACATTTTCAATGCTTTTTTTTCTGTCCGTTAAATCCGAAGTCCGTTAAATCGAGGGTTTACTGTATGGTGATCACAAAAGAAATCGTGTTCGAGATAAGGGCTGATTCTGATTGTACTACCCTCAAAACATAAAGAAAAATCATTGTGTGTGTGTGTGTGTGGAATTTTTTCTAAGAGTATGGTGAACGATAACTGCCACAAATTCAAACAGATCAAATTTGTGTATGTGCCCATATTGTAGAGGACTCGGGGCCTATTGATTTTGGTGAAGATTGGTTAGAGGGAGGGTCAGTTTACCCTCAATGTTTTACGTTTTAACAAGAGTAAAGTACTTAATTTTAATAAATAAAGTATCCTGAAAAGAGGATCATAATAATCCACTGTAAAACGGTAGATGAAGTATGTATAAATGAAAATGATAGTTGAAGGGGGGGGTATAATTTGTCGAAAACTACCTTTTTGATGTCGAATAAAGTACTTCATTTTGAAAGATAAGATACCTTAATAATTACATATAATGAAACTAATGTTACATTATAGATTTGGTTTCCTATATGGAATAATTATTGTAAACAATTTTATTCTCAACCTTGAGTCAAGTTGGTTACGCCCCGCGTTGGAGCGCCATTTGCTATGTTTTATATTTAATCGTATCTCTTACCCTTACCGTTTAGGATTGGTTAAACACCACACGTTGGTTGCATCAATTGTAACATTTTATATCATTATTTCGTGTAATTGTGTCTTCCTTAATTTGTTAACAATTTAATAATTATTAATTTTTATTAACCTTGAGTTAAGTTGCTTATACGAATAGTCGACTGGATTAATTCTAGTTGGATAAAAGGTGAATGGTTTATTAACATCGAATCAAATTTCGTAATCGTCAAGCGTATCTAGGCCTAGCCGTTGCCCTCGAATAGTATCAGTGTGATTTTATAATTTACCTAACACCTCTTGTTAGAAACAATGTTTATATTTCCTAGGTTTTATTCAACTTTATTACTATCGTGGGGAATGAATTAAAATACTTTCAGTTATCCCTTTTTTATATGATATGCTCTTGATATAGCGTTGAGTTTTGCTTTCAAGGTTACTCGACTGACCATAATTTCCTTGTAGTTACTTTTTATTTAATTTGTCATACTTATTCAAATCTTCCTCCAATGTAATTAGAAATCTGTATTATAATAATCATTTTCATTTATTTCAAAAAATAAATTTACAATTCGGTTTAAGGTAAAGATCGATCTTACACAATACTAGTATCGATTCTTGCTTTCAATTCTGATTCTATTTTATTTTTATATAATTTCTCAGTTCGGGGTTCTTGAGACTGCCAGTAAACATCAAAATGTCCACAACGAAGTACTACACATTACATTTACTTAATTCTTATTAATTAAATAAAAAAAAAACAAATTTAAATTTAATAAAGTATTACTAAATAATATCTCAGTTCATTTTGGTAGAACGAAGCGTCACTGCTACTACCAAGAATTCCAGGCAAACAAAAAAAACAGTATGGCCACTTATTGTCCAACTAACTATGTGAAAATATCTTCACCATCAGTTTTTTCAAATAAAATAATTACGCCAAAATGTTCACTGTGTGAATATTAGATATTGTTTTCTTTTCACTAGCGTTATGGAAGAAAAGTGTTTGTTGATGTATCTTGGTGTTGTGAAGTTATAATTGTGATATTATAAAAGGTTAGGCCTCACCCAATTTGAGGATTCATTTATTCACTTTTGTTTCTTCTTTCATATATTATTATTATTTTTCTTTTCTTCTTTTAAATTATTATTATTTCTTCATTTCTTCCACTTCATTTAGATTTTAGATGTTATAATTTTTTCACTTTTTTACTTCCATATTCCTTAAGGAAATGGAAAGTATGGTGATGGCAAAAAAAATCGTGTTTGAGATTATTGCAGATTCTGATTGTACTATACTCAAAACATGAAAAAAAGTCGTTTTTCGAAAAGTGTCTGTGTGTGTGTGTGTCTGTCTGTAGATTTTTTCTATGGCAAACGATAACTGCCGCAAATTCAAACAGAATCAAATAATTTTTTGCGTACAGCCCTGATTTGTAGAGTACTTACGACCTATTGTTTTTGGTGAAGATCGGTTGAGGGAAAGGGATAGTTTATCTGCAACGGTTTTTTTTTATCAAGGGTAATTTTTTTTTTTTGCAAACGATAACAGCCGCAGATTCAAACAGAATCAAATAATGTTTCGCATACAGCCCTGAATTGTAGAGTTCTCAAGACCTATTGTTTTTGGTGAAGATCGGTTAAGGGAAAGGGGTAGTTTACCTGCAACGTTTTATGTTTTAACAAGGGTATTTTCTATGGCAAACGATAACAGCCGCAAATTCAAACAGAATCAAATAATTTTTTGCATACAGCCCTGATTTGAAGAGTTCTCAAGACCTATTGTTTTTTATGAAGATCGGTTAAGGGAAAGGGGTAGTTTACCTGCAACGTTTTATGTTTTAACAGCAGTAAAGTACTTGAAAATTCATTTAAACTTTCTCAAACAATGGTAATTGTTAAAAATAAAATAATTTTGTTGCGAGGCAATAAAATTATAATTTTTTCATTTTAATGTAAATCATGTATGAGAGAAAATATATCGTTCGTGGCAGGCAAGCATATCTCAGTTATGTAATGTTTACGTTTCCATTTTATTATTATGACTACCGCAATAAAAAGGCAGGGAAGACACACACACAAAATTCGCGTTATTTCTGGCCTCATTCATGTTTATTTTCTTACATTTGCATGCTTTTTAAATGGAAAGTGCCGAAACCCATACCAACATAACGCGTGCAAGCCGAAAAAGTGTCCAGCGTGGATAGCGATTTGCTTCCTGTGGATCGCTGGGCAGTGTAACTGCACGTGTTTACAGAGGAACGACTCATAGACAAACTTTTCGTCTTTAGGGAATGAACCCTCTGCAAGATGCTGAGGGTCCATGAGAGACTTCGGAGCGCTCCTTCTTTTCCGCGTGTTTGTTCTGTGAAACGTACACTGTAGATTCGCAGCTTTACTCTAAGCAACGCTCAATAGGAAATGTTGAAAATTTTTGTCCACGGTGTACCCTCATACACACTAAACCTGCTCTGATGTTTTAATTACGGACATCATAATATTAAAACTTTGGAAACTTGAGCACTACGTAATGGAGGTCAATCATTAACTTATACAAGCTATTAATTTTATGCATATTTTTTATATATATGTGTACAACGTTATCGGCAACAAAGAAGTAGTTTTTGTTAAAATTCCTTCCCGGGATATTTGGCCGTAGTCCAATGTTTTCTACAAAACCAGACATTTCGGCAATGCCATTGACTTCCATCATCAGTGAAAATCGAGTGCGATAATGTGAGGTGGTATACGTTAGTGACCACAGTACTGTGGTTAAGGCTGAAGCAGTAAGTAGAAAGAAGTAGTTTCTATGGTAATATTTCATTTCAAAAATGATTTTAAATATAAATCTTAGAATATGGAAGTCATGTATGGTTCTCCATACCGATTTTTCCTTTTTCATTCACAAACATTTCCGCTTAGGCAAGAATCTGAAATCTCACAACTGCTCTCAGTATGTTTCTAACCTCCAATTTTCTGTCCCTTAAAACCTGCCATCCTGGGCAAGTGCCCAGTTTGTTTCCCCTAAATATGGGCCTGCGTACAGTTGACATTATACTATACCTGATGAATGAAACATTCCTCGTTACCTGTAAAAATAATTTTGAAACCAGTTTGTGGTATTAGCAAAATTCCTTTTTGGTGCAAATCTGATAAGTGGGATTTCTTATGACCATATAAGTTTAAAAGCTGTCTACACACACAAGTCAACTACATATTGATAAAGAATTTCTTTCTATCAACCGATACCTTTCCTTTCCCCAATTCTCAGGAACACACCCTCAAGGAGGACACAGATTCTATTAGTAAATAGTAATTCTCAGGTATACATGTAGGTAACAATACATTAAACAACTAGTGCATAATCTGAAAGGCAACAGTTTTATATAACAAAGTCGTCTCATCATCTTCACAACACGGCATAGGCAAGGCGCTGTCTGATGTGCCTTCAAAGATCCTCCAGCCATCTCTTCATGGGTCTACCTGCACAGCTGTGTCCTATAGGTTTGTATTTCCAGACTTGTTTGGCCACTCTGGAATCTAACATTCTTTGTAAGTGTTCTTTACACCATTGTTTGTAATCGTTTAATTGTTCATTCAAGTTAAATCTTGTAACTCTTCTCTTATAACCTCATTGTTTATACAGTCAAGTTTAGAACACCTTTTAACTCCTGGATTTTGTTGTCCATGACGTGTCCGTTGATTAACTAATTATAAATGTATCCCTATTGACTCAGAACACTAATTTTTTATTTGTAAAAATGTAAAACCTTTCCTTGTAGCCTGAACTAGTTTTCATTTATTACAAGCTTTGTGAGTGGCTCAATAATAATTTTCATCAGAGGCTCAATAATACCCTCTGAGTCGGTAGTGATATATTTATAATCTTTAAACTCTTCTTAAGAAAACCGTTTCCTGGTTATTTGGTTTCTTGGTTGTTGTCCATAATTCACACCCATAGGACAGTATAGGGACTGCCATAACTTTATAGAACTAATTTTGTATCTCAACGTTCTTTGTTTCTAAAGTACGGTTGATTGCCCCACAGATCGTCTGGAACTTACCAAACTTGATATTAATATCATTCCTTATAATATATCCAATATCATTTCCCAAATAATGAAAACGGCTCACCAGTTTTGAAATTCAGTCATTAATCATTACTTTTGTTCTTATTAGCTCCTTGCCTTAAAGTGCCATTACCTTTGTTTTTATAGTGGAGATTTTCATATTGACTTGTTTGGAAATCTGATGAAGTTTAAAAACTGATTTTTGCAAATCAGATTCTGTATTTTGAAGTACAAGCAAGTTCTCAGCAAACAACAGCACAATCTGTGTCGTGTTAATTTAATACCAGTGTTTACTAGGTGTTTCTACTTACGAAGTTTTGCCATATATTCCTGAATCTTTTGTTGTTTTAGTATTTTTCATTTGATTTTTTTTTTTCATTTGAATTGGGCTGTTCATATCCCTATGAAGATACATGTATGTCTTTTGTACATGTATATTTGTATTACACAACCTCTGAATAGAAATATATACTAAGGACTTATTTATATTTATTATTTCAGAGTAAACAGTATATTCAAAATGATCAGAGTTATATAAGTGATTGAATTGACATTGACTGATTAAAAAAGTTTTTCTTGAAAATTAAAAACTTGAATTGTTCTTAATTTACAGTTAACAAACAATGGACAGTGGGTACGGATGATACCTTCACTTAGCGGAGGGTTGTACAAATTCAACGGTGAAAGCATAGAAGCTGTTCCTATTACTGCTGATAATCTTCTAAGAGCTTCATTTCGCTATTCAGATGATTTAGTGATATCAGGTAAAACTATTTTTTTTTGCCATATCTTTTTTAGGAGGGCTGAATACATTATTGGTGAAGAGCTTGCTTTTTGTATAGCATTCATTTGCCATGCTGTGCTGTTGTGGGTTTGGTTCAAGGTCAAGTCAGTCAAACCCCATCTGTCTACTGTTGGGGCCAAACGTCAGTCTGTCAAAGTTATATGGGCTTTAGACAGTAACAACACAACATGTACATCTAAACACACATATTCTTCTCAGAATATGTTTAATTTCTCCGAATTATTATTGCTACGACAGCACAGAACAATCTACGCGTTTATCGAATGCGCCAGAAAGATCTCAATGTAAGCGTGTGGTGTACGTGCTACTAGACGCATTTTGCGAGAATTTTCTCGACTGTGCCAGGCTTCGCTCGGACGCTCGGACTGTGTCAAGGCCGTAGCAATTACGTAGTTTGCGAGAGATAAGACGCAGTTTGGAAGCTTCTGGTGTGTGAGCGTAACTATAAATACATCGCGTCGCGGCCTTAGTTTTCAGTTCAATGCGAGATTTTTGACTGTGCGGTTCGAGAGTATTAGTGCGATATATTTACAGAGCGGTTCGGGTTATTACGGTGTACGTTCAAGTAGTTATTAGTGAAGTGTTGCGTTTTATATTCGGACGGTATAATTGTAATACAGTTGAGTTTTAATATTAGTGGACATTTTATTGCGTATGAACAATTTTTATTTGATTTGTTGTAGACACTGTGTTGTCAATTACGAACTGTTTTACTATAACAATTAAAGGTGTGATTAGTGACTTAATTGGTGTCTTGTACTTATTTTGTTTCCACTGTACGTACGACGATCGAGTAGACCGTCGTAACATTATGATTGCGATTGGCAAGACAATAATAGCTCTGGGCACTACTTTCAACTGAACAGCTCATCACTGTCACTGCGTATGGCTAAATACAAACTAGTTTCTTTCTGGCTGTAGTGTCTGACCTGTACCCCTAGACTTGAGGCCTTTTAACTTTAGAGATCACTGTAAGGTTAACAGTTCATGATTGCAGTAGAATTTATAAATTCTTGATTTTGAGATTTAACCGTTTGGGTGTGGGCAGCTAATTCTTGTCTCCTTCCTTTGTGGCTGGCAATTCTAAGAAATTTGCATATATTTGGTGTACTGCATCATGTACTACTAGACAAATTTAACAATGGATGCGGAAAAAATGTTAACTATGGGAGTTTAGAGACAAACACGCAAGCATGTCTCACACTACCGAGCAGTCTACAGTCATACTCAAAAGTGTGTCATTTCAATGTACATTTCCCAGCTGTGAATATCGTGAGCGTCGATTTTTATTACAAGTATAGGCTAATATTTGTGCGTTTTCGTGGTACAAAGTATGATATTTGAAATGGTGTAGAATAACAAAGGACAAAGTTTAAGTATTCTAATGCTCTTCCTGTAATTTTTGGACAGTTAAATTGTCAAGTTTGCGTATGAGTTTACTTTGACTGTACAAATGTCAAGCAGCGTAGGGGAACATACTGTCTCCCCACACAACTCAGTGCCAGTGCTGCTCCGTTTCCCCTCTCCGAATCCATTGTTAATGTAGCCGTGCAGTACATCCTTACATGTATTAAAATGTTCATCATATCTTCTTAATTGTCATTGTGTTATCTTTAAAATTATGTATGTTGCGTTTCTTTTGGTTGTTGTGTTTCTGAATAATGTTTATAAGTTTAGAAACATTTTTTGTTAAAAAAAAAATTATTTTACCTATTTATATATATATATATATATATATATATATATATATATAACATCGGTTTATAGCGTCTGTCATCGCTGTCCGATTTCCAGACTTTCTCTCCAATATTTTTTGTCCTGACAATGTTCTTCAGTCAGATTCCTCGCACTTATAGCTTTCTGGATACTCTCTTCCCATGATCGTCTGGGTCTTCCCCTCTTCATCTTCTCTGGGGGAAACCATTCCATTATTCTTTTTGGCAACCTTTCTCCTCCCATCCGTTTAACATGTCCAAACCAAATTAACTGTCTTTCTATTTCGTCTACTACTGTTTGTTTCACTTTTATCATTTCTCTAATCTGTTCATTTCTTATTTTCTCTCGCCAGGATACTCTGCATGATCTCCTTAGTGCATCTATCTCTACAGCTAGTATTTTCCTTTTGTCCGCTTCTGTCATTCTCCAATTCTCAGCACCATACAACAGAATACTCTTTACGATAGTATTGTATATCTGTACTTTCTTTCCTCTAGTTATCTGGTCATGTCACCATATACTATTTAGCCTTTTCATAGCCCTCCGTCCCATGCCTACTCTCTCCTTTATTTCATCTGTATCTCTGCCATCCTGCTTTATCTGTACTCCTAAATACTTAAATGGCTGGCAATTTTCAATTTCTTCATTATTTTCCAATTGCAAGTTGGTTTCAGTACCTTCCACGCATAAATACTTGGTCTTTTCTAGATTTATTGACAGTCCCCAGCTCTCGTATTCGTCTATTTTACCTATTTACCATCACATAAAATAAACAACAAGGTGGTGTGCAGCACATCAAAATTGACTAGAATGAAAAATTAAAGAATAAAATGGCTTACCTACTGATATTTTACGTTACATCGGTATGTAAATTTACTTAGTAAACTGATACATGTAACGAACAGATAAAGAGCTTGATATTCCCATTACGGAAAACATACATAATACCAAAAGGTTACTTAATGTACACTATATAAATGTATTGTACATGAAGTACACAAAAACCCATGCATATCGCTACAAATAAAATCTGGGTCTGAATCAGTATCATCCTCACTCTCACTACTAATTTCCAAGAGTTCCCTAATTTGTTCTTTACTCAGATATGTTAATATTAAATTTTTGCATACTTAACACAACACAAAATGTATTTAAAAAACAATTAAATAAAGCAATCAAAATTAAAAAATTACATGTTAAGTTTACAACCCGATACAATGTAAACAAAAAACAACTGTAAGGCCCCTTGTTTGGCCCTGTCACCAGCTGTGACAGCGTTGTAGTTTCTACTTCAATAAAATCTATTATAGTGCATAAATCTGTAATCTTTTGGAAAAAAAGAAAACAAAATAAGTCGGTAACCCAAATAAGTTGGGTGCGTAACACTTGGCCAGAAATTAGACGATCATATAAAGATGAAGACATCTTTAATGGAGATGAAGCCAGAATTTTTTATAAATTAACTCCAGATAAGACTTTCAAATTTAAAAATGAAAAGTGCGTTGGTGGGAAGCTCTCTAAACAAAGAGTTACAGTTTTTGTTTGTGGGAACATGACGAGAACCGAAAAAAGGAAACTTTTAGTTATCGGGAAAAGTTTGCATCCTAGATGTTTTAAAAACATCAAAAAACTTCCTGTAAGTTGCACTGCCAACAAAAAAGCGTGGATGACTTCTAGTATTTTTGAAGATGAACTAAGAAAGTGGGATAAAGAACTGTCATCGAAAAACAGAAAAATTCTACTTCTAGTGGACAACTGTGCAGCCCATCCAAAGTTAAATTTGACAAACATTAATCTGATCTTCTTACCGGCCAACTGTACGAGTGTCCTGCAACCTATGGACCAAGGCGTCATTAGAAGCCTAAAGTGTCACTACCGCAAGCAACTTTAAAAAAAAAATTATTTTCTGTATGGACACAGCGCAACCTTCCACAATTTCACTCTTAGATGCAATACAATTCCTAGACGACTCTTGGAAAAGTGTAACATAGAAGACGATAGCAAAATGCTTTAGTAAAGCACAACTCGTACATGAAAATTTACCCGATGATGACGAAGACGACGACTTGCCGCTCTCGGAGTGGATTAAGAAATTCGACGTAAATGAATTTGGAAATGAACTTGATTCCTATGCATCAGTGGATGACCAAGTAGAAACATTCCAAGTGTTGAGTGACGCAGAAATTATCGCGGAAGTAAAAAAACATAGAAGCAGAAGATAGTGTTGAAGAAGATGCTGAGCAAGAGGAGGATGCCGACATCGTTTGTCCGACAGTACAGGAAGCAATGAGAGCCGCCGAAACTCTTTCACGATTTTACTGCTTTAGAGAGACGTCTGACGACACGTTCAATGCAGCGCAGCATCTCCACAGCACAACAGAAAGAATTTGTTTTTCAGAAAGGAGCGTTCAAAAGAAAATTACGGATTACTTTCGACAGTAAGTCTAAATGTAAGTTACATGTACTTTCTTTTTGATCTTTTAAAATATTCTTCATGCTGTTTGTATAAATGAAATGCAGTTTATAAACTTTAGAATAAATATCACGAATAATGTTAATAATGCAAAGATCTTTTTTTTTTAGTTAACCTTCCTTACTAGTGATTAAAAAGGGTCTTTTATAACGACTCTTTTATAACGTCATTATTTTTTTGGTCCCTTCAATGACGTTATAACCAAGTTCCACTATATTGACAAAACATCTTTTCCACATTTTTCATGAGCCATATTTTATAGACTATTAGGGAAAGTTTAAAATCAAATTTATCTTAAAGAGAAATTATCTTAAACTAATATTATTTTTTGGTTCAGTACAATCAAGTCCAATTTTGCATTGCATTTGATAAATGAAAATCATAATTATACCGGATTTGCAAAGAAGCCTGTGCACTTCTGCGGTAAAGGCTGATACGATATATGGATTCCTTATAGGAGTTTGAAAGATACAAGGCAACCGAGCTATATAAAGAACAACTACTTTTCAATCAGTTATAATTTCTTTCAAATATTCTGAACGATGCTGCATTACGAAGAACAAGGAGGATGCAAAAACAGACTGACATATCCAGTGAGTTAAGTGAACATTGGACAGCTCGACAGGTGATGTTATGCTGAGCAGCTGTTTCCTAGCATGTGTTGTGTGTTATGTGTATTCATTCATAATTTATATAATGACTGTTTTGAATTTAACTGACACGTCCTCATGACAGGGTAAGGATTTTTACCACCTGATGATGTGAACATGTTCTTGAAACATGTCATGTTAAAGAAAATTACTGAGTCGCAAGACGGATTATATTGAGATAATTAATTAATGAGCCAGTGCTTCATCATCCAGTAGAAAGAATTTACTTTTTATTCTTCACGGAAAAAACTGCATCAAGTGGGGCTGTATAATTATTTCTTGTGATAAATAAATGTGACGCAGTAGTGTTAGGGTTAGAGTCACGTATGCACAGGTGTATGTTGATGTTCCTGTACATGTGCAGCTGACACACATGTACTAATACACGTAGGCTAACGATGTTTGAGTACTACAGCTCAGCTGATTTGACATTGTACTCGTGCCAACACAGATGTGCTGCCAGCTGTATTAATACCTTGTTTTGTTCTAGATTGCTCATTACGTTAGACTTGATACTCTCGATAGTTTGTCCTACTCACTCTAATTTGCGAGAGATTTCTATGGCTGCAGCTGGTGGGTTTCTTCGTGTCCCAGTCCTTTACCACATTTAATGTACCAGAATCCTGGACATTTATAAAATATTTATTAAAAAAAAATTATCGTGCTTTTACTACAAAACGGACATTTTTTCTATATAGGAAAAATAAAATCACGGTACTTATTTTTAATCTGTTGTTTTGTGTATAAATGTACTGGCAGTTGATCTATTTTTGGACATTTGATATTCATAAATGTCTGCTCTTTTGGACGTTAAAAATTGATTCACTTTATTCAAGTTTTCGGCGACACTGTAAGACTTTTGTACATCTCATACTGAAAGAGGGATTAGGAAATGAATAGACATAAAGACAATTGCTATATGTTGTTATTATTCCAACTACTGCAACAGTGATTAACATACTGTACTGTACCACTAAACCCTTTTAAAACAACCACTAAACATTTTTGTAAAGAATGAAAAGTAGTCAATTGGTTAATCTTTTTTATTTATAATAGTATTACGCAGTAAGCTGTTTCAAAAGTGCTGTTTAAAACCTTTACCAATGACAAAAAATTATTAATTTATTATGTTGTTCTACTATATATTTTTTGTAGTAATAACGATCATATGATTACTAATTTAAGCGAAAATGTCTGATGTCAGTACAGTACAGTATGATTCAGTTTATATACGTGATCCTATAAATTTACTTGTAGGTCTACAGAAAGTATACTAAAATATTATTCTTTTTATAATGTTGTAGTGCAACGAATAACAATTCTTATTGTACTATACACAACATGCTTATTGCTCAGCTTTCGGACAATTCACATTTGGTACACATTTTTTGGAATACATCATGTCTAAAAGTGGAGTCCTTCCATAATATAAAATACTTAGATATATTGTGTAACGTTATCCTGTGTTTACGTCCGTCTCATTCAAGCCCCACGTTGGGCGCCAATCTGTAACGTTAAACTGTGTGTACGTCCGTCTCATTCAAGCCCCGCGATGGATTCAATCTGTAACGTTCTACTGTGTGTACGTCCGTCTCATTCAAGCCCCGCGATGGAAGCCAAATCTGTAACGTTAAACTGTACAGTCGTCTCTGTAGAAGACGTGTATTGGTAGTGTCTTCGCCTCACACTGGAGTCGTTACATCAGTCCTTGTGCTAACAAAGTCCGTAGCGATGCTATACCAGTACAACGCGGTAGTAACCTTACCTGTTATTAAATAGGGGTTTGTGAATCCCGGGTGGCACCAAATTGTTTATTGAAAACAATTAAAATTCTTAACTAATGTATTAATAAGGTGTTTTTGGCGATGATGGCCGGGGCATTCAAATAATTCCCGCCTTGGTTAGACCGACTGACTCGATCAGGTAGTTTGTCGAGTTGCAGCATGCACGCTGGCCATCAAATCTAGTTCGCTAACAAACGCAAATTATATGATTCACTCTCTATGAAATAACAACAATGGTTACACTGTGTACTAGTTATTTTAATGGTTGATTTGTAATGTTTCAGTTTGACAATAAGATTATACTTGTTGATTAATAAATTTGCACCGACATTAGTTTTGAGACGTTTTTCTCTCGGGTTGACGAATCGATTTTGGAACGATATTATCAGTCCAGCATGGCTGCTGTTTTGTTAGTGGATAACTGTATTCGTTCAAAATCTGGAGTTCTTTTGATTATAAGACAAATATTTTCTATGATTACAATAAAAAGTACATTACCTTATATTACTTTGTACTTAAATAATATAGTGTTTGGTTATAATTTGTTCTGTGGTGTAGTTAAGTGTGTTTATAAAGTTTGTATTCGATCACCAGGTTATATTCTAAGTTAACAAATTTTCTGTGTTTTGTTTTTCTTAATTAATCTTTGAAAGAGAATATTCGGTTTATAGTGAGAGTTCAAATTACTTTTAGAAATATTTAAAGTGAGTTTATTTTTGGAATTTGGGTAATTCAAGGATACTTATCGAATCAGACGACTTGATATAATCAATCATTGAGTCGTAATTGGATTGGGCTGCAATCGTATTCAGTTTTCATTAATCTTGGGGCTTAAGTATGTCTTGCGTCCTTTTCATGTTGGATGTAGTCATATTTTCATTTAATTTCCTGGTAAAATGGTCCTTGGCATCAGTTAAATGTTCTGGTTGTTCGTCTGCTTCTTATTGGTTCATCTTTTGGAATTTTGTTTACTTTTTTGACATATTAAATTAAAAATTTGGCTGTTCAAAATTTGGCTTGTGTTCTGCAAGAGCGTCACTTTACGAGTAACGATATTCAACCGAAATTTCGTAGCTAACGGTGGTTGTCAAGGTTACTAGTTAAATCTGATTGGCTTAGATTGACAAAAAACCATTGTTATCATATTTGAATTCTTTTCAAAATCCTTGTATATCTTCTGATTGCTTTTATTCTTAGCAATAGGGCGTTTTTTAAAAAAATTATACTCGGTTAATGTTGAAGTGAAAAATTATTTATTGACATAAAAATGTAGTACAATGTATGCCATTGAGGTTATGTTTGGAAAATAATGTCTGAGAGATGTTTACCTTCTTCATCGATGCACTCTTCCACTCTGCCTTTGAAGTTCTCCCATGCTCTTTCCAATGTTTGCTGATCAATCAGTTGGATCTCACGTCGAATCGCATCTTTAAATTCCTCTAATGTGCGAGGTTTGGCCGCATAAACACGAGATTTTAAGTAACCCCAGAGGAAGAAATCACACATACTGAGGTCTGGAGAACGCGGAGGCCAAGGCACATCTCCATACCGGGAAATGAGACGACTGGGGAAGGTACGCCGAAGCAAGTCCATAGACATTCTTGCAGTATGGGCTGTTGCACCATCTTGTTGGAACCAAATGTCATTCGTGTTTAGTCTCCTCCTCCTCCTACGCAACTCTCTTAGGAAAAAGTTTCTGATCATTTCAGTGTACCGGTCAGAATTTACTGTCACTGTACGCCCACCATCCTCGAAAAAATAGGAACCGATGACACAGCGGCGTGATATCGCACACCGCACTGTGACTCGTGGTGAGTGCAGAGGGCGTTCGTGGAGCTGTCTGGGATTTGTCTCTGCCCAGTACCGACAGTTCTGCTTGTTAACTTCCCCCTTCAAATGAAAGTGAGCCTTATCTGACATGAAAATTACGACATCGTTGTTTTCTTCAATCAGTTGCAGCATCTGTACAGCGAAATCTTCACGCTTTTCGTAGTCCGCTTCATTCAATTTCTGCACGAACATGATTTTGAATGGGTGAAACTGTAACTGAAACTTTAAAATTTTCCTGACCGATTCACGTCCCACGCCCAAAGCAAACGAGTGCCGACGAGCAGATCGACGTGGACTCTGTAACAGCGCTGCTCTTACCCTTTCCACATTTTCTGGCGTCCTTACTGTCCGAGCAGACCCAGGTGGTTTTATTTTCATCAACGATCCTGTTCTTCTTAAGTTGTCGACCCATCTCAAAATCGTTTTTCGTTTGGGGACCACACCGTGTCGCTCAATATTGAAATGATGCCGGAAAAGACGTTGGGTTGCTGTCACTGACTCACCAGTTTTCACAAAACTATCGTACGCAAATACACGGTGTTGCAACGTCCACTGCTCCATTGTGACTGAAACGGCATACCTTTGCGAGCTCAAGGCCGTCAACTCAGTCTCCCTCCCACCAACCACTGTCGAGTACAGTCCCAATCAAAAACGCCCTATTCCTCGTGGTCACCCATACCCGTGGTATTTCCTTTCAAAGATTATTTTGATATCCCATAAGATTGGGTTATTTTAGGTTTTATAATTTTACAATTATTTTAATATTTGCTAATTACATTTCTCTTTAATTTAAGTTCTTATTCTAATATTTTGCTTTTAATATGATTTACAAATTATCCTTGGTTAGTTATTCGCCTTGGATTTGCTAATTTCTTTGTTAATTTATTACAATTTGTAGTTGTTTGTTTTGACAGTTAGGCATTTCCTAGGCCTAAGTAGCCATTATTGGTATTTACTTATTTCGTACAAATTACATCTCATTTTAGACTAATGAGCTTTGTCTTGTTATTATAATTGGTTGTATTATTTGTTGGTGTGTTTTGGATCTGTTTTTGTGTTATTAGTATGTTACTATTATTTTATACATCATGGATTGCTAAATATTTACTAACTGGTTTTCTCGTTTTCTAAGTCATACATTGCTTTACTTTCTTACTTATTTAATTTGCCAATAATAACAAGGTGGCTATTATTTACTATTTTTGTTCACATAACATACAACATCTAGGCCTATGGTCTGTATAATTCCTCCAGCCATATCCTATTCATAAACTTGCTTAAACAATTATTAGGTAATATTTGTTTACATTTCATTTCATTTTATATTAGTTTTTTGGGTGATAAACAACATCACATTTTTTGAACTTACTTTAATAATTATCTCTTGTAACATGGGGCGTTTATTGATTTGTCTTAACTTCTTATTTTTTAAATAATCTTTACCTTCACTCCATGGTAATACTATCTGTTTCCTCTTTCATGGGGTTCTCCCTTTTAAATACTATTGGATACTTTTAATCTTAACAATGAGATTCCTTTTTTAATTAATACTGTTATCATCACTCTTCAGTGTTCATTACATCTTAATTAATTGTTTACACTTAATACTATTCTTAACAACTTTCTTAATTACTAATATTTTTCACTGTTAATCCTTTAGTGTTTCTTATTAATTTATTAAGTGTTTATTTTTTTTATCTTTCACTATTCTTCACAATACTAACATTCTTTATAATACATTATTCTTATTATTCATCACCTTCACTTTTAAATTATCTATTGTTTATTATAATTTATTTAGTGTTTTTTCTTTATCACTTTATTTTGGGGTTTTTACACTTCCACTTTTGCACTTCTTAAATGTTTTTGTTTTAAGTGTTTCTAAATGGGTAATCCCTATAATTACTTTCTCACTACCGTACTATCTCTTTCATTACAAATATCATTAATAATATTAACAATTTTATGTCTCTATTGATTTCATCGTTACGTCTAACTCTAATTGTGGGTTGGTTTGCTTTTATATTTAACATTCTTTAACTGAGTTTCATCAAATATCATTTACCTTTATTAATTAAATGATAATAATATTTATTTATTACTTAGGTTAGTTATTGGTTTCTTTTCAAAATTACATTTGAGTGTACCATTATCCTGCTTTTATTCTTTATTACTTGTTTGTGTCTTATCATTCGATTTCCTTTTTATTTATTTCCCTTTATCTCGGGTTTGTTTCTTTTTCATTTTCCTCCTTCTTCACCTTCAGGGTATTTGATTTATATCTTGGTTCTCCACCTTCTCCTTTGGTTTTATTTTATTTTGTTGCATTGAGTCATTCAATTCCTTGTTTTGTTTCCTTTTGTTGGGTCAATCACTTTCTTTATTGGTTTTATTCTTGTTTGTTTCTTCCCTTCTTCTGTTGGTTCTTTTTATTTTGTTCAACCACTTTCTTCTTCATTTGGTTTGTTTCTTCCCTTCTTGTTTTGTTTCCTTTTGTTGGGTAAATCACTTTCTTTTTTGGTTTTATTCTTGTTTGTTTCTTCCCTTCTTCTTTTGGTTCTTTTTATTTTGTTCAATCACTTTCTTCTTCATTTGGTTTGTTTCTTCCCTTCTTGTTTTGTTTCCTTTTGTTGGGTCAATCACTTGGGTTAGGTCATGTCATCGTTTGTCGTGTCATTGTCTTTTTATTTTCTTTATATTAAACATTTTAATTGATATGAATTATTTTTTTTATATTGTAAAGGGATGTTTACGTGTGTTTATAAAAATTAATTAAAGTTTAATATGTTTGTTTGGTGTTAAACGTGTCAAAATGTATGCTCTCAGTCGTGTACGGGTAAACCGTATTCTGCTCTGCTGCATTCAAACGTTGCCGCCTCGCCACCTGATTGGCGTACAGCTCTCTGCTATTTTACCCAGCTTGCGTCTCGCTTTAACGCCTTCACTTCAATAATTATTAGTCGTAATTCTAAATTAACTGAATCAAACATACAGCATTGCAGATTGAGAACATTTATTAATCCTTTAGAATATTTATCTTGGTTTATTATACATCAAAATCCGTTTTCTGCACCGGCTATTACAATTGTGTAGTTGGTACTTGCTCAGCTCAGTTGTATACAATCAGTCAGTAATGTTAGTTTACAGTAAAAATTATCGTTTTTTCTCGGGGTGTAAAGTCCTTTTGGCTACAGAAATATATACTTACGGCTAACACACACAAAGTTATAATAATTCTTACAACTAATTACATAAATAAATCGATATCTCATTACATTTGACTAAGTAATCACCAATGAAAACTTGTGAAGCAATTTAGGGTTATGTCTCATTTGCCAGAAGTTCGTTATTAGAAGATTCGTTAATTATTTATCATAATGTACTTTCTTAATAATTGTTAATTTGTTATAGTTAAATAGTGAATTTAAATAAGCATTTATTTTGACTCGGAATAGTGATCAGTGATTTTGAAATAGTTATTTTTAATTCAGACCAAAATTTGTGAGTACGCTTTAAGGGATAATGTTTATACTCATCAGTTACTTGTTGCTGAAGATCCTGATGTCGTCTTCTTCGATAGATAACTCCTGGGCTGTCGTCTTCTTCTATGGATAATTCCTGTCGTCTGTTTCCCTCGTCTCGGCACTTTTCTTTGCTACTTCAGGCCTCGTAATTCTTCAGTTGGTGTCGTCTTCTTCTTTTAGGAGGTTCCACTGATCTTCATATAGTGTCCGTGGTCGTCTTTCTTCGTCACGGCGTCGCTTCGTCTTCTTTGGATCACTACAGTTTGTTAATTTCATTTTTTATAAATAAAAATTTACGTTCAGGATTCCCTGTACTGTTGTAATTGTCTTCCATTAGTTTTAAATAGTTTTGAAATTACTTGAAGAATAATAATTTAATTTTAATACGAGAGCTACTCGGTCCACCCTCTGGCGTTGGTTAATAATGACTTACTGAAAATCTAACGGTTTTTTGGCGTTATTTTTCTTGTTGCTATGGTTACTTCATAAATTATGCTAATTTTTCATTGGTTATTAACTCAGGTTATTGTTAAGATTTATCGTCTTTTTTCGTCTATTTCTACCAAAATATCTTCAACTGAAGATTACTACTTTATTCTAATATCTATGGTCATCACATTAGTACCATTCTTCCTAATTTTTTATGATGAACATTTTGATACCCCTCATGCCTACTTTTGGATAGCTAATTACATTTTTACTATTTTCCCAATTTTATATCTTACATATATTTTATTCAAAATTAGTTGTTAATCACATATCTTGGTACTATGAATACCCACTTACATGGTTTAATCATTTGGCACGTTCTGCCTTACCCTTGGATTATTATTTGTTCTCAAATTAATAAATTTATGTTCAACAGTTTGGCCTAGAGCCTAAATTCCATTCTACTTCCATCTAACATTTCTTACTAACATTCCTGGTAACTCTAATACAATTTACAAACAAAACAAACAATAAACATCAGTATCCCTAACTCTAATTCTTACTATTAAACATTTCTTTTCAGGTTCTACCCTGAAATAACTTTTAATTGCTGTTATCTGCTTACCCTACAATTTACTCTATGCTATTATTTTCTGAACACAAACAAAACTCTTAATACTTCCTTAAAGAAACTTAAAGAAACTCTTATAATACTGTTGACAAACTGTTCCTTGCATGATATGTCCTATCTACTATTCCCTTCACTTAAATACAGTGTTAGTCCTTCTTAATTTGCTATACATTCTGATACCTTAACTCTTACCTTAATATATAATCTTGATATCTTATTACCTGAATTAACAATATTACAATTAGTTCAATCTTACCTACTAATGCACAGTTTATCACAAATTGTTTATCTGTTTTAACATAGTTGGCTTATATAATATTTAGTTCTACACTCTCACTACACTTTTCCTTTCATTAGAAAGTTACTATAATTACTACCCTGCTCACTTTGTTTCATTATTCTATACCTATCACTTCACTACTTATTTAGTTTTACACACTTTTGGGCTTATTCACTTGTTTATTCATGGGTTGTCTGATTACTTTAAATCACTGTGTGATTATGGTCATGTATAACTATTTACCTCCAAATCATACTGATCACTTTTGGTCATCATTCTAATATTGCTTTTGTTTTGGGCTCAAAGTATTTTTTATAGCCTTTGGCCATTATTATTACAATTAGTTTGGGGTATGGTTAGCTTCTAACCCCCCTACATTATATTATACAAGTACATTCTTTAAATAACAAGATACATGTGATACTATTACCCTTCATTAATCTTATTGTCCTAGCTACATCTCATATGCTACAGACATCAATTCATTACTAAATTTACAATATTCTGTTCACTTTTTTGGGATGACTTGATTGTACTTAAACTTCTTCTTCACTGTCTCTTGGTTTCTTTGGTTCCTATCCGATCTATTGTGTCAAGTCTGTCAGGTTAATAGTCATTTGTCACTTATTGGGTTACTGGGTTATTGATCTTTAAGTTCATAAGTTTTTTGCCTTTTACTCTTATTTTCAGCTGTTTATTTTATAATTAAATACCATTGAATTCTTGCTACCTTATGTCATGTTACATAATGCATCGCCACCAAAATTGATTATTTCGAAACAAAGATTATTAGATTTTTTCTGAAATCATCAATATAGTTCATTTTATCAAGTTGTTATGATTCAGGAATTCCTCCATCGCTACTTCTTCATTATTCATTCTTTATTAAGTCATGGTTCATAATATAATAATTGGTATTATTTTCTTTCTTTATTATTCCCCTTTATGTTCTATTTCCCTAAAATTTTTCTTCTCTCTCCTTCATATAAATTGGTAATAGTCAGAGGGCACGTGTGGCTCTATTACTCTGCTATCCATTTATACACATTTTGAGTTCAGAGGCCTTGCCTATCTGCTCAATAACATATGTTGGACGTATCTCAACATAAAATCATCACATAATAATATTCATAATAATTATAATAATAGTCGTTCATTTCCGACTCACATAATATTAATACAATAAAACACTTTTGGGATTAATTATTCTTTCTTTCATACAACTCATGACCTTTCATCTCAATAACTTATTAGGATTCCTTTGTTTTAAGCTTGTGGCGATATTTAATAGGCATTTAGTATTGTTTTAAGAGCTTATTCTATATGGTAGTAATTCTGTTTGTCATCACTTTAATGCTCATTGATATTTAATTAACATTGTAGCTGGTTTTGACTCATTTATATTTTTTCATTGATAGCTCAGCTAATCTGCCAGTGTTATTTTTGATTTGATTGTTTTCGTTTCTTCTTTTGTGAAACATTAATTTCTATTTATCCCCTTTTTGTGATAGGGTTTGTTAATGATGTTATGTAGCGTCATCATTATTTGTGTAATATTTAATTATTTTATATCTCAATTTTTATGATATTTCATTATACATTTTCAAAATTACATGTGTTTACACATTTTGTTTCACACTTGGTCGTAAGTTTAGCCTTACTTTGTTTTGAACTTAGCTTATCTTTCTTCTAAATTCCCTCTCATTTATAATAATAATGGTTCCAATCAAATACTTACTGTAAGTTGTGCTTACATTACTTTTGAATTTTGATAATAGTTACTTACAAAATTCTCTTTAATTTTCTGACACTGGTTCATAATACATTTTTAAAGAAGACTGGTTATAAGTCCCTTTTATCTTTTTAGTTGTGATTTCACTTATGACATAGGTATTATTTTTATTATCTTTTAATATGAGATAGGGTCCATTATATAACAACAGTAATTTCTTCGTGATTCCCTCTCTGGAACTTGGTAATTCTCGGTTTCGTATTAATACCTTTTCTCCTTCACTGTACCGGATTGCCTTTGGTTGCATTTTATGATATTTAGCCTTTTTCTTTTCTGTTTGCTCCGCTATTTTACTATAGAATTTGGCATTATCAAATTGGTATATTGGATTGGTGGGGAAATTGACAAGTTCTTCTATGGCTCGAGGTGGTGGTTTTCCGTACATGATGGTGTACGGGGTATCCTTAATGGATTCATGGTATGCGAGATTTATGAAATTTTCAGTGGCTTCGAGGTATTCGCTCCACTTGCGTTGCTGGTCGTGGCAGTAGGTACGGAGAATTCTCCCAACTTCACGGAGCACTCTTTCCGCTGGGTTGCTGTTCGGGTGGTAAATTGAAGTCTTGTATGTTCGGATACCCAGATCCATTAATGTGTCCTTCCATCGTCTTCCTCGAAATAGAGTACCATGGTCAGTGATAATATTCATGGGACTACCCACCTCAGTAATGTATCTTTGTGTGACAATGTTCAATACCTTGTTTGTAGTAGCACGGTTGATTGGGTATAATTCAATAAATTTTGAGTAATGGTCCATAATAATGATGATGAATTTGTGCTGCTTTCTACCTCCACTTCGTGGCATAGGTCCACATATGTCTAGGAAAACTTGTTCCATTTTATTTGCAGAGGTTATTGCTTGCATGATTCCTTCCTTTCTGTCGTTGTTGCATTTGACAAGCTGACATATGTGACAGTGTTTTATGGTTTTTCTCACCCTTCGGTTAATATCTTTCAGGTATGTGTGTTCTTCTAACGCTTTTGTCACCTTCAGTGCTCCCATGTGTCCGTACCTGAGGTGGTACTCCATTATGATTTCAGTTGCGGTTTCTTTAGGTATCAACAGCTTCCACGTATTCTGGTTAGGTTTAGTTTTAACAAACAAAATATCTTCATGAATGCAATAGTACTGAGTTGCTTTTTCTTCCTGTCGATCCAGTCTCTCTCGGATTTGGTTTAATTTTGCATCCTCTTTCTGGTGTCGTATCACCTTGTTCACTATCACTTCTAGGTCAGAGTTATTTTTCATGATGTTAAATACCTTCACAATGGTCTCCTTTTCTCCATCAAAGGTTTGTTGTTCAGTGTTGATTCGTGATAGCACATCAGCTGCTGTATTTTTGCTACCAGGGATATACTCCCAGTTGATGTGATATTCTTGGAGAGCAAGAATCCATCTGGCTAGTCGACCATGGCTGAGTTTGCAGTTTTTCAAAAATGATATGGATTTATGGTCGGTGCGCACGGTGATGGGATACCCAAGTATGTAAGTCCGAAATTTTGCACATGAAAAGACCACACTCAACAGTTCTTTTTCAGTTACATGATAATTGCGCTCACTTTGGTTTAAGGTACGGCTGGCGAAGCTTATCACTTGGTGGTTTCCATCTTTGTCTTCTTGGTAGAGCACCGATCCCAAGCTAATGTCGCTTGCGTCGCAGTTCATGAAAAAGGGTCTATTGAAATCGGGATGGTTTAACATGATAGTGTCGAGGAAGTGTGTTTTGATAGTGTTGAAGATGGCATCCTGTTCTGAGCCCCACATCCACTTGTTTTTGGATGATAGCTGTGGTGCTAGTCTAGTAGTCAGTTCTGAATAATTCTGCTGGAACTTCCTGTAGTAGTTACAGATGCCCAGAAACGACTGTAACTGCTTCTTATTTCTTGGGGTAGGAAAGCGTTGAATGGCATCTACCTTATCAATTGACGGTGTTATTCCCTGTCGTGACAGGTTGAATCCAAGGAATTGGACTTCTGCTGCTATTAGTTTAGATTTCTCGAGTTTTAATGTTACATTGTTAATAGATAATTTTTCTAACACTTTCAACTCTCATACAATGCTCCTCCCAATTTGATGAGGTGATCAACAGATCATCAACGTATACAGTGGTATAGCTCATAGTTTCGGGACCCAGTATCTGGTCCATGCAGCGAACAAATATTGCTACAGAGTTTACCAGCCCAAAAGGTAGTCGCTTGAACTGGTAGTTCCTGCCTTCAAATATGAATGCTACGTACTGTCGGCTGGCTGGGTGCAGTTCTACCTGCCAGTACCCGCAGACCGTATCCCATGTGCTAATAAATTGCGTTCCATGGAACTTCTTGAGGATTTCCTCGATCTCGCCAGGAGATGTTCTGTCGTTGATCAGTATTTTATTTATTTCTCGAGCGTCGAGACACAAGCGTACTCTTCCATCCTTTTTCGTGACAGCAACTATTGGACTAGTGTATTGTGAACAGCTGTATTCTATGATGTCTTCCTCCATCATCTTAATAATTTCTGTGCGTACTGCTTCCTTGGCTGCGTATGCTATGGGATAGGATTTTTTATTGAAATTGGCCATTTCTTTAAATCTTAACTCGCATTGATACCCCCGTACTTTTCCTGGTTGGTCGGAAAATACATGCCGGTACTTGTTGTAAATTCGTATTAACTTCTCCACCTCTTGCTCTGTCATTGGATTCCCATCTTGGGTTCCTCGGAATTGCCAGATCTCCTCCAATTTTTGATGCCATAGAATGTCATTATTTGCTTGACTGTTTGGCTTCACTTCCCACCTCCGGTCTGGTGAATCACGAACTGTTCTTATACTGTATATTTTACTCATTGGTAGGACCCCTTTGCTGCCAGTTAATTCAGCTACCCATTCTCTGCCTTCATATTTCATGGTTACTTTCGATAATTCCATATCGATAACTGCAGAGTATTTCCTCAATATGTCACACCCAATTAGGATGTCAAAAGGTATGTTGTGAGCGATCAAAAATATCATAGGTAGTGTCACGCCATTACTTATGACTTCTAGTGACACTTGTCTCTTTATTGTCTTATTTTGCCTACCAGTGGCTCCTATTAAAATAATGTTGCTTATTGGTAACGTTGGTAAGTTGGTCTTACCTTCTTTTTGAATTTTGTCATACATGTTTATGTCAATTAGAGACACATTTGCGCCTGTGTCTATCATAAATTTTATATTTACATTATGTACCTTAGCAGTAACATAGGCAATTTCATTATTCGGGTGCTTGGTCAATGAGGAATTTTCTTCCATAAGCTCCTCTCGGATATTTTTCAGATAATGATTCTGAATTATTGTAATAGTGTTGTCATTTGTCTCGTCAGTCTGTGTCGTTATTAACCCAATAGATCGGATCAGTGACGGGTCCTTTGGTATTTTCACTGCCGCTGTTCGTTTAAATGCTGGCCGTTACCTTCAGCGCGGTCCTCTGTTCTGACGGGGTGATTATTCTCCGTGTTCTGCCTCCTCTCAATCGAGTGGTCATTACGAGTTATTTGTTCTCGACCTCTTCTGTTCTCTTCGGCACTCCGGCTCCTCGGTCTTCTATAACTGCGTCTCCCGTCATTCCTACCTTCTGCATTTATATAGTTCACCCGTCGTCTGTATGTTTGATTCTGTGTCGATGGGTTATTATTATGGTACTGGTTATTTGGTCTGTTATATCCACCTCCATTTTGGTTGTTTCCCCTGTTGTAAGGATGGTTACCATTATTATTGTTATTGGGGTAATTCTGATTGTGGTTTCTTGGGTAATTATTATTGTTGTTTTGTTTATGGAACCCTCGATAATTATTGGGGTTAGATGGCGGATGGTTGGCCGGGATGTGGTTTCCCTGTGGTCCACTTGGCTGATTTCGGTTGTCATAATTTCTATAGTTTGGTGAATTCTTTTGTCTGTTCAAGACATAGTGTTTCTCCCGCTCGTACTCTCCCAATAATGCGGCCATCTCTTGTATAGTTTTAATGCGTCCACTTAAACGGCTTTTCGTGATCTCACCGTCATAGTGATACGCCAATTGCGTCACTAGGCACTCTTCCGGGATGTTGGGTTCAAGGTTCCTTGCTATGCTCACCTTACCTAAAAAGTAAGCGGTTGGTGACTGTCCTAGGTAAGGGTCGAATCTGCCATTGCTTATATTGTTTCTCACCACGTGCTGAGTCGCCTCCGACCAGTATTTGTCTTTGAATAATTTCTTGAATTCATTGAAATTATTTATGTCTGGTCTCACCGCTGTCCACCAATTATCATGGACTTCTTTAAACATGTCATCTATCATGCTCTTGATTATAGTCCACCTTGTCTCTCTGGTTTGGGCTAAGTTTTCCTCCACTCATTCTATAAACTCAATTGGATTACGTTTATAGTTTTTAAAGTTTATGGTCTCTCTATTTTCACTACATAACACATGTGAGGTCACGATTGGTCGATCTTTCAATGCGTTGATCTCCCCTTGTAGGCGTAGCTCTCTAGCCCTAAATTCAGCTATTTTCCCTTCTTGGGCGGTTGTGGTGTCCTTCACTTCACTTACTGACGCGTCCAATCTGCTATAGTTCTCCTCTACTCTGGTTTGTATCTGTTCTAGTTTGTTGTTGGTTTCCTTTTGGAGTCCCTCAACCTTCCTCTTACCTTCGCCTTCAACTTCATTCACCTTGATTAAAATTTCTTCTCTGACTTGCATCACTACTTCGCTGGTTTTCTCTATCTTCTCTTCCGTTTCCATTACAGTTTGTTTCAGTTCTTCTCTGTACTCAGTCAACTGTTGCTGCAATGTATCTTGATGATATTCAATTTTATCATTCAGCGTCTCGATATCTTCCTTTATCAGCCTCAAAGCTTCACTGGTTTTCTCATTACTTCTCTCTATCTTCTCACTAATCAATTTATTCTCCTCCTTCATTTCCTGTCTTAATTTCTCGTTATTTCCGTTAATGGTTCGCCTCAAATCTTCCTTAGTGCTGTCCAGTTTTTCATTCATCTCCTTTTTCAACTCCTCGTTATTTTTGTCCATTTTCCTGAAATTGTTATTTATTGACTCAAATTTCTTATCTAATTCTCCCTTATCTTCCTTCCTTTGTTCCTTCATTTCCTCATTATTTTTTTCTATACTCTTCTTCATACTACTCATTAATTCCATGAATTGTTTACAATCAGGTTTTTCCCCAGCTTCCTCCTGCTGTGTAGGTTTATCCGTTTCCATTGGAGTTAATAATTCTTCGACATCTTCCACCGAAGTTATTTCTCTTTCTTCCATTCCGGCACCCTTCTCGATCTCTTTTTCTAATCTCCTTGCTTCCTCTTCCGCCTCCTTTTCGCGTAGCTTGGCCTGGTATCTGGTGTCGTGTTCTGCCCGTTCCATTTCTGTAGTCGCCGCTAGAATCTGTAAAGTTTAAAGGTATGTTTCCTTAACTATTCTAGCCCTACTAGTTGGCGCGCCACTTTGTTACAGGCTGTTTACGTGAGTCGTAAAAATTAAAGTTTTAATGTTGTTTGGTGTTAAACGTGTCAAAATGTATGCTCTCAGTCGTGTACGGGTAAACCGTATTCTGCTCTGCTGCATTCAAACGTTGCCGCCTCGCCACCTGATTGGCGTACAGCTCTCTGCTATTTTACCCAGCTTGCGTCTCGCTTTAACGCCTTCACTTCAATAATTATTAGTCGTAATTCTAAATTAACTGAATCAAACATACAGCATTGCAGATTGAGAACATTTATTAATCCTTTAGAATATTTATCTTGGTTTATTATACATCAAAATCCGTTTTCTGTACCGGCTATTACAATTGTGTAGTTGGTACTTGCTCAGCTCAGTTGTATACAATCAGTCAGTAATGTTAGTTTACAGTAAAAATTATCGTTTTTTCTCGGGGTGTAAAGTCCTTTTGGCTACAGAAATATATACTTACGGCTAACACACACAAAGTTATAATAATTCTTACAACTAATTACATAAATAAATCGATATCTCATTACATTTGACTAAGTAATCACCAATGAAAACTTGTGAAGCAATGTAGGGTTATGTCTCATTTGCCAAAGTTCGTTATTAGAAGATTCGTTAATTATTTATCATAATGTACTTTCTTAATAATTGTTAATTTGTTATAGTTAAATAGTGAATTTAAATAAGCATTTATTTTGACTCGGAATAGTGATCAGTGATTTTGAAATAGTTATTTTTAATTCAGACCAAAATTTGTGAGTACGCTTTAAGGGATAATGTTTATACTCATCAGTTACTTGTTGCTGAAGATCCTGATGTCGTCTTCTTCGATAGATAACTCCTGGGCTGTCGTCTTCTTCTATGGATAATTCCTGTCGTCTGTTTCCCTCGTCTCGGCACTTTTCTTTGCTACTTCAGGCCTCGTAATTCTTCAGTTGGTGTCGTCTTCTTCTTTTAGGAGGTTCCACTGATCTTCATGTAGTGTCCGTGGTCGTCTTTCTTCGCCACGGCGTCGCTTCGTCTTCTTTGGATCACTACGGTTTGTTAATTTAATTTTTTATAAATAAAAATTTACGTTCAGGATTCCCTGTACTGTTGTAATTGTCTTCCATTAGTTTTAAATAGTTTTGAAATTACTTGAAGAATAATAATTTAATTTTAATACGAGAGCTACTCGGTCCACCCTCTGGCGTTGGTTAATAATGACTTACTGAAAATCTAACGGTTTTTTGGTGTTATTTTTCTTGTTGCTATGGTTACTTCATAAATTATGCTAATTTTTCATTGGTTATTAACTCAGGTTATTGTTAAGATTTATCGTCTTTTTTCGTCTATTTCTACCAAAATATCTTCAACTGAAGATTACTACTTTATTCTAATATCTATGGTCATCACATTAGTACCATTCTTCCTAATTTTTTATGATGAACATTTTGATACCCCTCATGCCTACTTTTGGATAGCTAATTACATTTTTACTATTTTCCCAATTTTATATCTTGCATATATTTTATTCAAAATTAGTTGTTAATCACATATCTTGGTACTATGAATACCCACTTACATGGTTTAATCATTTGGCACGTTCTGCCTTACCCTTGGATTATTATTTGTTCTCAAATTAATAAATTTATGTTCAACAGTTTGGCCTAGAGCCTAAATTCCATTCTACTTCCATCTAACATTTCTTACTAACATTCCTGGTAACTCTAATACAATTTACAAACAAAACAAACAATAAACATCAGTATCCCTAACTCTAATTCTTACTATTAAACATTTCTTTTCAGGTTCTACCCTGAAATAACTTTTAATTGCTGTTATCTGCTTACCCTACAATTTACTCTATGCTATTATTTTCTGAACACAAACAAAACTCTTAATACTTCCTTAAAAAAACTTAAAGAAACTCTTATAATACTATTGACAAACTGTTCCTTGCATGATATGTCCTATCTACTATTCCCTTCACTTAAATACAGTGTTAGTCCTTCTTAATTTGCTATACATTCTGATACCTTAACTCTTACCTTAATATATAATCTTGATATCTTATTACCTGAATTAACAATATTACAATTAGTTCAATCTTACCTACTAATGCACAGTTTATCACAAATTGTTTATCTGTTTTAACATAGTTGGCTTATATAATATTTAGTTCTACACTCTCACTACACTTTTCCTTTCATTAGAAAGTTACTATAATTACTACCCTGCTCACTTTGTTTCATTATTCTATACCTATCACTTCACTACTTATTTAGTTTTACACACTTTTGGGCTTATTCACTTGTTTATTCATGGGTTGTCTGATTACTTTAAATCACTGTGTGATTATGGTCATGTATAACTATTTACCTCCAAATCACACTGATCACTTTTGGTCATCATTCTAATATTGCTTTTGTTTTGGGCTCAAAGTATTTTTTATAGCCTTTGGCCATTATTATTACAATTAGTTTGGGGTATGGTTAGCTTCTAACCCCCCTACATTATATTATACAAGTACATTCTTTAAATAACAAGATACATATGATACTATTACCCTTCATTAATCTTATTGTCCTAGCTACATCTCATATGCTACAGACATCAATTCATTACTAAATTTACAATATTCTGTTCACTTTTTTGGGATGACTTGATTGTACTTAAACTTCTTCTTCACTGTCTCTTGGTTTCTTTGGTTCCTATCCGATCTATTGTGTCAAGTCTGTCAGGTTAATAGTCATTTGTCATTTATTGGGTTACTGGGTTATTGATCTTTAAGTTCATAAGTTTTTTGCCTTTTACTCTTATTTTCAGCTGTTTATTTTATAATTAAATACCATTGAATTCTTGCTACCTTATGTCATGTTACAATATTCAGATTCATCTTTTTTATCCCTGGTATTGGGGTGGCTTATTTGTGTTGTAACAATTGTTTAAAAATCATAAACCATGTAAAATACGAGATGTGGCTAGAAAAAAACCGGATTGGTGTTTTAAAACTTTTTATTTATCATCTTTTACAATTTTGATTCTATCACCTTCAATGTACTCCCCTTTTTGATCCCTACACCGTTCCGTTCCTTCAGGTCATCTTCTGAAAGCCCTTTCATGGCCTCCACCGCCTTTGCTTTTATTGCATCTACAGTTTCAAATCTGGTTCCTTTTAGAGCTGACTTGACTTTAGGAAATAAAAAGAAGTCACACGGGGCGAGATCAGGTGAATAGGGTGGGTGTTCCAAGACAGTGATTCCGTGCTTGGCCAAAAACATCTTGACAGACACTGCATTGTGGGCCCCGGGGCATTGTCCTGGTGAAGAAGCCATGTCGGGTTTTTCCACAAATCAGTTTGTTTCTTCCGTACGCGCTCACGTAGAGTAGTCAGAACACTTTTGTAGTATTGTTGGTTGACTGTCTGACCTTTGGGTACCCAATCAATGTGCACAATCCCTCTGATGTCAAAAAAACAATCATCATTGCTTTAAATTTCGATTTGCTCATACGTGCTATCAAGTTTGCCGCGAAAACTTGTGTACACGACAAACACTCATCACCGTACGCTTGGCAACATTAAATAAGTTTCCGTTGTGGATTTCCCAAGTTTGAAAAGGAATTTCACATTAACATGCTGCTCCTTGTGAACACTTAGCACTTTTTCGGCAAAGCGTAACTGCATGAACCACTTCTAATGAAGGCTACAGCCGAACTAACCAATGCACTGCGTTGAAACTCGAGTAGACGGTGGAGGGGGTAACATGTGACACTGCCACGCAACAGTCGTATGTGACACGCTTGCCGTTCTGCCATAAAAAAAAAACAGGCCAGGTTTTTTTCTAGCTACACCTCGTATACAATGAAATTTTTGTTGCCTTTAAAAAAATTTTAGATGGTCTATCTGCTACTACTATTGCTACATACTATTTGCTACTAACTAGAGTTTTGCTAATTTTTCTTCAAAATAAAATGATACTACTGCCTATTTTACAATTTTAATAGTAAAATATGTGAATACATTTCTCTACCGTAGGACTTATTCGAACAGTATTGTGTCATTCTAGGGTATAACTGACAACACTTGGACTGAATACTCATGACCTCAATAAACGTTTGTTAGCACATTTTAACATGTAAGCTTTTCGAATGTTTATATTATGTACATTTAACTCCAATATTTCCAGAAGACACGTGCAGAAAAGAACATGTGCCATGTGCAACACTCTTGTGTTGTGACTCAGCCTTTGTGTGTATTAACATTATCTCAGTCTTCTGACAGAAACCAAACTTCCCTTTTAAGTCTTTCATAAACATGTACCCTGTAAAACACACCAAATGAGACTCACATAAATTTCTCAGTTAGGAGCGAACCTATTAATTTTATTGGGGGGGGGGAGAATAAAAGTATACATTTTGCTTTTATGTAGATTTAAATTTAATTTTTTATCTGTAAAATATATAAACAAATGGGTTACATCATCTCTTTTACATGATATTTTTACAGTACAGTAGAGCATCGATTATCCGAACCTCTCAGAATGAGGGCCCTTTCGGATAATCGATATTTCAGATAATAGATCATAAATTGAAAACATCTTTACAAAAACAAAGGTTTTTATTACAAAATCATTTCTAACATACTGTTATATAATTACAGAAACCTGCTTACTGTACTGTAATATATTACTAAGGTTAAAAATAATTGAATTAAAACTGAGCGTAATTAATAAAAACCAAAAGTTAGTTTAAACATAATTAGAGTGTAATGACAAACACTGTATTATAAAATTAATTAAATATCGGTATGGAGAACCATACATGACTTCCATATTCTAAGATTTATATTTAAAATCATTTTCTAAATGAAATATTACCATAGAAACTACTTCTTTCTACTTACTGCTTCAGCCTTAACCACAGTACTGTGGTCACTAACGTATACCACCTCACGTTATCGCACTCGATTTTCACTGATGATGGAAGTCGATGGCATTGCCGAAACGTCTGGTTTTGTAGAAAACATTGGACTACGGCCAAATATCCCGGGAAGGAATTTTAACAAAAACTACTTCTTTGTTGCCGATAACGTTGTACACATATATATAAAAAATATGCATAAAATTAATGGCTTGTATAAGTTAATGATTGATCTCCATTACGTAGTGCTCAAGTTTCCAAAGTTTTAATATTATGATGTCCGTAATTAAAACATCAGAGCAGGTTTAGTGTGTATGAGGGTACACCGTGGACAAAAATTTTCAACATTTCCTATTGAGCGTTGCTTAGAGTAAAGCTGTGAATCTACAGTGTACGTTTCACAGAACAAACACACGGAAAAGAAGGAGCGCTCCGAAGTCACTCATGGACCCTCAGCATCTTGCAGAGGGTTCATTCCCTAAAGACGAAAAGTTTGTCTGTGAGTCGTTCCTCTGCAAACACGTGTAGTTACACTGCCCAGCGATCCACAGGAAGCAAATCGCTATCCACGCTGGACACTTTTTCGGCTTGCACGCGTTATGTTGGTATGGGTTTCGGCACTTTCCATTTAAAAAGCGTGCAAATGTAAGAAAATAAACATGAATGAGGCCAGAAATAATGCGAATTTTGTGTGTGTGTGCGTGTGTGTATGTGTCTTCCCTGCCTTTTTATTGCGGTAGTCATAATAATAAAATGGAAACGTAAACATTACATAACTGAGATATGCTTGCCTGCCACGAAAGATATATTTTCTCTCGTACATGATTTACATTAAAATGAAAAATTATAATTTTATTGCCTGGCAACAAAATTATTTTATTTTTAACAATTACCATTGTTTGAGAAAGTTTAAATGAATTTTCAAGTACTTTACTGTTGTTAAAACGTAAAATGTTGCAGGTAAACTACCCCTTCCCCTTAACTGATCTTCACCAAAATCAAAAGGCCTTGAGTTCTCTACAATTCAGGGACGTATGCAAAAAATTATTTGATTCTGTTTGAATATGCGGCAGTTATCGTTCGTCATAGAAAAAATTACCCTTGTTAAAACATAAAACGTTGCAGGTAAACTACCCCTTTCCCTTAACCGATCTTCGTCAAAAACAATAGGTCTTGAGAACTCTTCAAATCAGGGCTGTATGCAAAAAATTATTTGATTCTGTTTGAATTTGCGGCTGTTATCGTTTGCCATAGAAAATACCCTTGTTAAAACATAAAACGTTGCAGGTAAACTACCCATTTCCCTTAACCGATCTTCACCAAAAACAATAGGTCTTGAGAACTCTACAATTCAGGGCTGTATGCAAAACATTATTTGATTCTGTTTGAATTTGCGGCTGTTATCGTTTGCCAAAAAAAAAATTACCCTTGATAAAAAAAACCGTTGCAGGTAAACTGTCCCTTTCCCTCAACCGATCTTCACCAAAAACAATAGGTCGTGAGTATTCTACAAATCAGGGCTGTACGCAAAAAATTATTTGATTCTGTTTGAATTTGCGGCAGTTATCGTTTGCCATAGAAAAAAATCTACAGACACACTCACACACACACACACACACACACACACTTTTCGAAAAACGACTTTTTTTCATGTTTTGAGTGTAGTACAATCAGAATCTGCAATAATCTCGAACACGATTTTTTTTGCCATCACCATACTTCCATTTCCTTAAGGAATATGGAAGTAAAAAATAGACATTCAGTGACAGAGATTTCCATTGACACAGTTTGTTCATCAATTGTCAGTGTGTTTATCGATTGTAAGGCTGTATAGCTACAGCGTTTATTTATAGCTACAGCATTTATTTATTATTGTGCATTACTGTAATAATTTATAGTATACAATTTGTTATGTTCAATAAATACCCAATACACTTACACATGTCCAGTACGTTACTGTACAGTACAGTACATAATTGTACTTGTTATTGTGTTCGGATAATAGATTGTTCGGTTAATGGATGTTCGGATAATCGATGCTCTACTGTATTATAAAAGCAAATAAAAATATATGGGGCACTTTTCTGGGTAGATCAACACACTTCATTAGCCCCATTTTAAATTATTTAATTTTTATTGATTTTTAAAATTTTGTTTAAGTTATTTTATTTTATTAAATGCTATGTTGAGCTGAAAATAACAAAAGTGCCTACATGACTTCTGCCGTGCGGCAACACACAGAGCTGTTTCCTGACGTTTGAAGATATTCTGCACGACAGAATTATTTAATGCTCCAGATAATTCAAGATACCCTTCTACATTATTCTACCGATATCCAGGCTCGCTGTGTCAAAATATACAATGCCGAGGTAGGAATACCGAATTTTTTGAAACGACCGAATTCAGTTAGATCTGGCAATGTTACTAGTCAGATTGGAGTAATTTTTAAGATTTAGTGGAAAGTGATTATTGTGTTAATTAGTGCAAAATTGTAATAAGGTGACATTTATTGTTGTGAGTTGTACAAATTTAACTCAGATTATTGTGTAAGAGTGCCGGTGCTGATTTCTAACTCTTGTTTGTGTCTAATTAAAGTTTGTAAACAGTGACTTCATTGATGTCAGTTATTCTGTTTCCACTTTATAACACAACAATCCGAGACAGCATCATAACAATAATGTTTTTTATTTATTCGCAAGACATAAATCTTTATATGTATATTTCAACACTACAACGAGTTTAATTTATTTAATGTGCGACAAATCTTTATGTAACACTACAACACGTTAAATTCGTGTGGTTGATGAATATGGGTGTAATCATAATAATACATTAAACCTCGATTTAACGGACTAATTGGGGCTGAGGGGTGTCCGTAAAATCGAAAATCCGTTAAATCGCAAATTTTGTTTTTTGAGGATATATTTAAATCAAATAGGCCTGTAACACTTGAAATTTTAATACTATTAATATCATGCAAATACCGTATTGTTCCGAATACAAGCTGCACTTTTTCTCCTAAAAACATGGTCGTTAATTTGGCCTGCGGTTTGCATTCGCGCGCTAACGAAATTCGAAGTTATACCTGACTCTGGCGGGACGAACGCTTTTGGTACCTATGAGTTGTTTACTGCCTAAGCAACAGCAGTTTGCCCGGCTGTAGTTAACTCTGGTGTTATGATTTATGACTACAACCGAATGTTTTAACAGAAAACTGAAGAAAGAATAGGAAGATAAAGTGTAAGTGCGTGCGCATGCGCGCGTGCTCACACCCTTCTGTAGGCAGCAAGACAAAGGATGAGTAGAGGGGGTGTGAGTAACATGTTTCTAAATAACGGGTAAACTACCAGTGTGGTTTTCTATTGTAACAGCGACAACATCGCTTATCTGTACTTTGTTTTCATTCAGCATTTTTGTAGTGTGTTTGCGGTATGAGTGATATTGTGGAGACTAAAGGCACGCAGTCAAATCAAATTAAACGTAACCCGTACGATGCGAATTATAAATTAATTGTGATACAAAATATAAAAAAAACATGCAATCGCGAAGCCGCAAGGAAATACGATATTGATGAATCCTGTTCGACGATGGAGAAAACAGAAGGAACGACTTTTAAATGCAAATACTGCGTGACGAGCATTCGCGGGACCTCAAGGTGGGCGTTTTGTAGCAGTAGAGTCCAGCGTCTGTGAATACGTATGGCTTTTAAGAAGGCAAGGACTCCCTGTCACTAGACATGTTTTAAAATTAAAAGCTTTAGAAATCGCAGAAGAATTAACAGTATCCGGTTTCAAAGCCAGCTTCGGGTGTATAAGACGAATGATGCGGCGAAATGGATTTGCGCTTAAATGACGTACATCACTCGCGCTAAAACTACCGAGTGACTACGAAGAAAAACTCCTACAGTATCAGCGATTTGTCATTCATTTACGCAAGAAGCATAATTATTCACTTGAACACATGGGAAATGCCGATGAAACGCCCGTATTTTTTATTTACATATATATACAGTGGACCAAAAGGGAACCAAATCTGTAACAATAAAGATTACGGGAAATGAAAAATTACGTGCCAGTGTAAAGCTTGCTGTATTAGCCAATGGACGAATATTTCACAGTGAAATAAGATATTATATTGATCAGTGTATATTGTTCAGTGTTGGTCGTCGTGATGTCTTCCACTGAACATGTGTGACGCCTGCGTCAACGACAATGCAAAGACAGGGATCGTGAAGAATTAAATGAATTCTTGATAAATACTCCGTTCTCATCAAATACAATTGAAGATGAGAAAATTTGCGTGTTTCAAAACAAGAAACAAGAAGAAAAGAAAAGAAACGAAAGAATGCTGCGATAGCCAAGCAATATCGCCAGAACAGGAGAGCCTGCAGTTTATGCACATTATACGTTTCAAAAGCCTTTTTTTTGTCCGTTAAATCGAGGGTTTACTGTAACACTATTTAATCTGGTTAAAAATCATTTCACTATTTATTGATAGCATTTCTTATTTGTTTTGCACTTCAAAATCATTATTATTTTCACGTAATTATTACGCATAATTGGTAGTCTTATATTACACACAAACATATTATATAATCTTATATTCTAATACATTGTTATTAATTTTTATATTGCTTTCAGCTAGCTCATTTATACTGTTTTGATTAGATTATCTAATCTTTTAATTATCTAAACTCTTTTTACTGCATATGCATTGCTTTCTAATAAAATTCTCTAATGACGTCAATTTAAATACTAAAAATTATAGATTTCAAATTATAGATACTGATAACAATTATCGTTAAACAGTCTTACATATTACGTTAAATTATTATACAAAAACATATTTACAGTTATACAATTTCTTGATTCATATATGAATTGAATTATCTATTTTTTTCTTTGTTACTTATTGTCTTTTGATTAAGTCTCGGTTTTTAGTGCATGGTTATTTGTCACCTTATTATTTGTGGTACATCTGCAGCATGTCCTCTTCGGTCCTTGATACGGGATGCTCCTTTGTCGTCCTGGATTCCTGTAGTCCGGGAGTCTTGCAGCCCTTCGTCCGTCGGATTCTCGTACTCTGGATTACTGGATTCTCATACTCTCGTCATGGCCTCAGGTTGCAACTGCTCACACGAACTAATGAGTAGTCTTGAAGTTCCTGACTGCTGCTTGTGGTTGCTGTACTGTTGTTGTCGCTATGCAGAGTCTCTGGCTGCAATAGTAGTCGATCAAGCTAACGAAGTTCTAGTTGTCGAGTAGAGCCTCTGGCTGCTACAATGCTTGACTGAGTAAGAGTTGTACTCTTGAAGCAGAGCCTCCGGCTGCATCAGTGGTCGAACAAGGAAGAGTTGTCGTCCTGTTACGTTTCGCATAACGTAACAATTCGGGAACCTGGTTAATTGGCTCAGGTCAATTAAACAGGCTGTCATTATCTTTACAAAATCATAAATAACTGGAAAGTAAACAAAAGTTAAATAGGATCCCGTGAATTGAGGAATATTGACAGGGGTTTGTAGATTTATTCACTCACCTTTTTGGACCATGACATCTCTTTATTACATAAAGTTTTAACATCTCCGAAGAAATTTAGCAATGAGTATATTAAAAGTAAAAACATTTGCACCTCTTGTACAAATAGAATTAGATTAATTAATGAGTTAACATAGCTTTTACTGCCCTCGGATCCGAGTATTTTGTTTCAGTATATGATATTAAAATTATCATCTTTATTTCGTGCCATCTGAAGAATGGGCTTATTTAACTTTAACGTGTTATATTCATAAAAGCCTTAAACTTAACACATATTATTACTAAGCATGAAATTACAATTTTATGGTAATTAAGTCAGTCTTTCGTGTTTTACTTTACTTTCATTGGTTAATTAAGTGTCTATCATGTATTATTTTAAGTTAAGTTCTGAACCACGGAAGTTGAACTTCCGTGATACCTGTGTGTAACATCGTCGGCGAATCGGCGCTTCTATTGGTTGTGCAGGGTGTCTTGGAGATCTTCTGGATATCGTGTTTTGGTGAAATCTGCCGTCATTCCTAAAGATGAGTCGTCTGTTAGGTCTGTAGATTCTTGTGGTAGGTTTTGGGTTGTAACTTTCACTGGTATTCACATTGTTGTACCGCACATGTTACTTACGTTTAACAGTTACATGTTAACAGTTTAACATCACATTTAGGTGATGTTAGTTTGTTACAGAGATGTCATTGTCATACACTCACGTCATTTTCGACATTTTTACATCATCCGGCTATCTCACACAAGCTTCTCCTCGTTTATAGGTTTTTATATCGACTACATACTTTTGTACGCTGTATCAGCAGCGGTGTCTGAGATACAACTGAACTGGCTAAGTATAGGGGTGAAGAGGCTGTCCGCGCGCGGGTAGCTTGTCAGCGTAAAAGTAGTTCCATATTCGATTAATATTTACTCGATTATTCTCTGACATAAATAACTATATTTAATTACACTACGGTATCTCACTTAGTATTTTATTATTGTACATCATTATGTTTTTTTATCAAGTTCCGATTTAATACAATTATTAGTCATATTCACGGGTAATTATGCGTGTTGATGCCGGTTTCGGCAGGTTAAAGCCGGGTTAATTATTAAGGGGTGTTATCGCAATTTTATTATAGAATTCTTTTTGGTTTTAAAACTATTTATTTTGGGTATTATGGCGGGGTTACATTATCATTTTCTTTAGGGGTTAATGTTCTGTTTTAATGTGAGATTTTAAATTATTTTAAATTTCTTTTATTTCATTTTTTCTCTTTTAAAATCGTCACATACTCCTCCTCTTAAGCCTCAGACTCCGGTTTATTTGTTTAGGAATGTACCGCGAGTATGTTTGGGGATTTCTGTGTTAAAATTTAATTTAGTACACGATTTGTTTTCTCTATATCTCTTTAAATGATCTTGTTCATTTAAATGTTCTCCTCCGTGAAATTCCCTTTATCTTACTTCTTACCATGCTAATTTATATTTTAATTCTTAATACTAATTTCCCTAATTATCCGTAACTCACAATATCGTGGCCCGACTGATTACATTTTGCATACTCTAACTATAGTAGTTAGTTTTCTGCACTTTCTTTAACTCTTGTAAAGAACTTTCTTTAACCCTTGTAAAGAATTTTTCAGTGCGGCGCCATTGTGACTATGTTACGTTACCTATATATATTTCTTAATTCTACTACAGAAATCTAAAGCCAATCCCATACTTGACCTTAGATTCATTCTTATCCTAATTTCTTATGCTACTGAGAGAATCGGAATTTCACGAAGATAATAATTTTTGTTTTTAAATGATCAGCTGTAATACATAAACAAAAGGGGGCAAACACTTTACTTTCAACGATCAGCTGTTACTGTGGAATGTGGGTCAAACTAGTTTTCTTCAAACAATGGCATAGTTTATGCGTACAAAGGGGGAAGTTAGTCAACTCGAGGGTGTATATATCTCTATTGTTCAATTTAACAATAGCTGGCGGCTAGGGAATTATTTTCAAGCAGGACACAACCGGGTTTTTACATTATTCACACATATTATTCATTTCTTTTTTCTTATCTCACTAATACACTTTTATAATTATAATTATACTAACGTGTTATAATAATTTACGATATTATTAAACCTTTTATTTTAAATGACTTATTATTTATTATTATTTCAAACACTTATATTTGGACACAAAATTTCATACTGAAATTTCTCTCTCTCAGATTATTTCTATTCATCAATTGATTATCTTACACTTACGTCACATCTTTAATTCGTTTTCTCAATGTTTAACATAGTTAACGTTAATTCATTTAAACACATACACATATATAGCTTATTTCATATTAAGCTTCCATATGCAATCTTATCTTAATTAATCAACATAACTTATCTCACAACAATTAAATTCTCAGTATTGACATATATAATTAATCAAATCAAAACGATAATACCATTTTAGTAGAGAGAAATTTCATACGAAGAGTACATTATGTTTACATTCACACAACAGATCAGCTGGTTGGGGGAGGTATATTGTGTGCGTTACGGTGGCCCACCGCCCACCTAGGCAAGGCTTTACAACAAAGAAGGGTGACTTCTGACAATTTGGAACACGTTTTATTTCCTGCACAGGATTGTCTGTTTAGTCAACCAGGGAATGTCATTCAAACAACGTACTTGTATACGAGGGGAGAGGGCACTTTTCTCGAGCTGATTCGTGTCAAGAAACAAACATGAACTAGCCTGTAACTACCGTCAGGTTGAAAATTGAATATTTTTACAAGCGGGGACTTGCTTATTATGTCGATTTCCTAACACTACTATTATTACTTTATTAATAAAACTCTATTTATTTATTCACAAATCCAGAGTGATTTTAGCAAGTTATTGTTAATTAGCCCAGGGTACACAATTATTATTTAACAACACAAGTCATAAAAGTGCGCATCTTATTTATAAAATTATTTACTTGTTTTTTTTGCTTTAAACGATGTCTGAAATCTTTTGTTACTGGGCAAGGGTTACACACTTTGTAATACAATAGGGGGAGGTGATGTATTGTCTACTTGAGGTGGCAGAGCGTAACAAAGGGATAGTTTGGTACAAGCGGGAACAGGTCATTTTCTTGTCTGAGATTGTCGTTAAACTGACAAGTTGGGGAATGCATTTTTAAACAGGTTTTACCCTGGGGTTACAATGTTTAAATAATTATTATATTATATCTAAATATTCTTACCTTATATATCATGGTTATTATATTATATTATATTATTACACCACATAATGATTATAAAAACACATTATCCTAATTCTGATTTTACTTACTTCAATTCTTCCTTTTGCGTATTTTAAATTAACATTCATAGAGTGAATAATTCTACCACATATTAAATGACATCTCCGAAGAAATTTAGCAATGAGTATATTAAAAGTAAAAACATTTGCACCTCTTGTACAAATAGAATTAGATTAATTAATGAGTTAACATAGCTTTTACTGCCCTCGGATCCGAGTATTTTGTTTCAGTATATGATATTAAAATTATCATCTTTATTTCGTGCCATCTGAAGAATGGGCTTATTTAACTTTAACGTGTTATATTCATAAAAGCCTTAAACTTAACACATATTATTACTAAGCATGAAATTACAATTTTATGGTAATTAAGTCAGTCTTTCGTGTTTTACTTTACTTTCATTGGTTAATTAAGTGTCTATCATGTATTATTTTAAGTTAAGTTCTGAACCACGGAAGTTGAACTTCCGTGATACCTGTGTGTAACATCGTCGGCGAATCGGCGCTTCTATTGGTTGTGCAGGGTGTCTTGGAGATCTTCTGGATATCGTGTTTTGGTGAAATCTGCCGTCATTCCTAAAGATGAGTCGTCTGTTAGGTCTGTAGATTCTTGTGGTAGGTTTTGGGTTGTAACTTTCACTGGTATTCACATTGTTGTACCGCACATGTTACTTACGTTTAACAGTTACATGTTGTAGCGTGACAGATATAAGCATAATATTGAATGGCAATTGATCATTAGAATAATGAAGTTATAATGTTTAAATTTGGAAGAAAGCATTAAGTTTAATATAAATAGATTAATTCATAGCAACTGTGGAAAGAAATCATTATTATAAAGAAAATACAAGTTCAAATAAAAGGAGTTACTAGTGATGAGTCATCCAAGACCAGTCTCAAACCAAAGGTTTTCAAGGTATAACCCAGGAAGGTAAAAAAGTAAATAACAAAGCAGTACTGAATATGACCAAACCCACAACGAGGGAGAATAAATAGAATAGAAACCCTAAAATAAGCCAAGATCAACCAATACAGGTGGTGTATTTCTGAAATAAAGAAGAAGATGGAGAAGATCCCAAGAAACCTGATGGCATCAAGAAGAAGATGGAGAAGATACCAGTCCCAGAAGGCAGGAGAAAAGAAGACTGATGAAAGAAGAAGAAGGCAGCATCCTGAAGAAGATGTCATGCTCTTATAAAAGACACCCAAATCCCTATATCCCCAAAATAAATATTTAAAAATAAAAGTATAACGAATTGAAAACCACATGTATACAAATTTAAGAGAGAGACGTGTATAAAGTAAAAGTTTCCTGTGAACTAAGATGAAACAATAATATAGTACCCATGGAACAAATCTCCATTGAAAAAACGCTAACCAATTTATTATGTTAAGAAGACTATACGACCATTTAGCATTAACATGATATATAAGTGCAAAGTGAACCAGTGATAGTTTTGGGTATTATAAAAAATGAACCTTGTGTTTCATTCTTGGCAATCACAAACATTGGATGCAATGAAATATGCATTTTTCAATGACTTAAAATGTGTACTGTGACAATATGTTGTTCATAAGACATGAATCTGTTTAAAATAACATTTTGTTTTACATGAAAAAAGAAAAACAGATTTCATTATACTTTTTGAACAATTCATACTATTTATTTGTTAATGACAGGGTACAATTCCCCAACGACAATGTATAAAAGACGGTATAAAAACTGTAGAATCCTACTTATAATAATAGTTAGAAATAAGAATATAAATATAAGGTGTTTATGTATATAGTATAAGAATGTTTAAAAATGTTTTAGATATAAGGCCATTTGTTTGGGTCTGAAACAACTAACATCAGAACTATAAAAATAGTTACCACTTGTAAATAGTAGAGAGTAATTAAGATGTTAGTTAGTACAAAACCTTTGTTGTAAACTATATTTCCATGTTGGAAATGGGAATTTTGTTGCAAAATGTCTAACTTGAAGACAACCATTTATTTAAAAAAAAAAAATATTCTTTATTTGTTTTAACTATTATTTGTATTGTAACCAATACTAATTGTTTTTGTGTAATTTGAAAACATGTTTAATTTATAATACTATATGTAAAAGTCAGAGAGGGTATCACACATCATATATTGTTTGTAAAATATTTTATAAGAAAAATTGTAAAAAAATCATAGGCCAAAAGAATGGAAACCAAACTTCATCAAAACAGAGGAAATTGCTCATTTAAATGCAAATAAACAAAAAGGGTTTAGACAAAATAAACTTGAGATCATGCCATATAATTGCACATACCATTTAGAGAGATTTTAATAAATATATTCAGAATTACAAATAAAAATGAAAATGACTAAACTCAGAAATTTGGACATGGGAGTCATATATTCCTGAATAATGTTTCAGAATACAACTAATTCAATTAATTACCAGAAAATAAGGGAATAGGAACCTTTTAATACAATATAGGATTATTAATATTAAATATAACTGATAAAATGGCTGAATTTATATAATGACAGGAAGTAAATTTTGATGTTTTGACTTCTCAGAGTATACCAAACTGAAAGTGAAATTACTATTTTTTGGACAGAAAACACTATAAAATGGCATTATTTAATCTGAAAGTAACCAGAATGAACTGAAAGATTAATTTAAATCACATCTAGTGAATAAAATTGACAAATAACCAAAGTTTAGGCATTCATATAGTGAAATAGTAAAGTGTACACAGGATGTGAAAAAATATTTGAACAATGTTAAGAATAATATTATATGGGCTGAGAGTTTAATTGAAACTGAAGGAAACAGTTAGTTGATTATTGGTATTTGAACGGATAACATAAACGAGAGTTTTGTGACGATCTAACCTATTTTTACAACGTTAAAGATCAGTGGCGAACAGTACGTTACTGTAAAGTCGAGAGTGAATTATAAAATCCTTCCAGAACATATACGTTGTGACAAAAACGATCAAGAAACACTATTTAACACTAAACAATACATTTCTACTCTGAAAAACACCACAAAACACCAGAAAACTGTATAACACATTAACCAAATTAGTGTCGGAATTGGGAAAAGTGTTTTGACTTATAATTACACAGACATACTAAATACAACCCAGAATCACTACACCAGTCACTACACAACATTTAACAAGAGATTTGGAGACACGAGAACAGGAATATTGCCAGAAAATACATTATTTGGAACACTGCAGGAACGAGCAACATTTTGATCAACTTGACGGCGGCCATTTGCTTTGACGATCCCAGTGCCTACTTCTTTGTTCAGCACAGCTGTTTGGTGAAAACAATTATTATATTTACTATTTATTATTCAATGTCTGTGTTTATTAACAACTATTAATTTGATTGTAACGTTATACTTTTTAAATATTAGCCCGATTTCTCTGACTTTGATAATAACTGGCTGTTTAAAGAACCCTATATAATTTTTATATCATATACTTGTAACTTTTTTCGATATCCTGAGAATCGATACTAATCGATAAGAGTCAATATTGCTGTTACTTAATAAAAAACATTAATACTTTTCAATACTTAATAGTTCTTTATTTCTTCAATAATACTAATTACCAATAATATAATTCTAATTGATAATCTACAAAGACTTTACCACCCGTAAGTGAAGATAACCTAAAAAATAAAAAGGTAAACAAGTATCGATTGGTTTACAGACAGTCTTATGAGTGGTGATAGATTATTTAAAATATACTAAAACTTTAATAAAAATTTTCAGAAGAGCATTACACTGTTTAAAACTTCACAGCCCTATATTAATTAATTGATCATAATTAATTAATTAATAAAATTAAAAAAAAAATTTTTAAATTATTTTTTTTATAAACAATTTTTTTTTAAATTTTCTTCAAAACAATAATTTTTGTTTTGAAACTTTCGGTGAAGCTGAGCATATATATTTCTTCATCAACTTTACGCTACTCGACCGGTCTTGCTACCATTGGGACTCGACCAGCTGGGAAACTTAAGGAAGTGTTTCAGGCCAGTAAGACGTCGAGAGCCACACCAATTAAACACCTTACAACTTACAGACTCACACATCAATCTTATTTATTTTATTACAAATTGGCTAGTCCAAACAGAGGGGCTTGATTACATCGGAGTCTCACACTTCACAATCTATTATCAATAACAACATCTTATATTTATTATTACAATGTTAACAGTTTAACATCACATTTAGGTGATGTTAGTTTGTTACAGAGATGTCATTGTCATACACTCACGTCATTTTCGACATTTTTACATCATCCGGCTATCTCACACAAGCTTCTCCTCGTTTATAGGTTTTTATATCGACTACATACTTTTGTACGCTGTATCAGCAGCGGTGTCTGAGATACAACTGAACTGGCTAAGTATAGGGGTGAAGAGGCTGTCCGCGCGCGGGTAGCTTGTCAGCGTAAAAGTAGTTCCATATTCGATTAATATTTACTCGATTATTCTCTGACATAAATAACTATATTTAATTACACTACGGTATCTCTCACTTAGTATTTTATTATTGTACATCATTATGTTTTTTTATCAAGTTCCGATTTAATACAATTATTAGTCATATTCACGGGTAATTATGCGTGTTGATGCCGGTTTCGGCAGGTTAAAGCCGGGTTAATTATTAAGGGGTGTTATCGCAATTTTATTATAGAATTCTTTTTGGTTTTAAAACTATTTATTTTGGGTATTATGGCGGGGTTACATTATCATTTTCTTTAGGGGTTAATGTTCTGTTTTAATGTGAGATTTTAAATTATTTTAAATTTCTTTTATTTCATTTTTTTCTCTTTTAAAATCGTCACAGTCCGGCAGAGCCTCTGGCCGCTTCGGTTGTTGAACAAGGAAGAGAATGATGTTAGCGCGTCCCCTGTATTTATACCCAGGGCGCCAAAATCACGTCTTGACAATATTCTGCAGGTTTGATATTGTCGAGAGCGTCACTTCTAACCCACGCTTTCTTGTCACACTTAATTTGCTCGTCTTCCCGAATTGCGAAGTCTTTTGCACATTACCCGATATTCATTTGGTCAGTAATTTATAGGTGTTCACAAACCGTTTTTCTTTATCTTAATTAACATAATTACTATTGATTTTTAACTTCCTATAATTACACTTTGTATTCATTTTGCACTATTTTTTATACACTTATTCGTGTTATCTAAATACACATTTTGGTGTATTTAGTTTTGTGCTATTATGCACACAAGTATTATAAATTAAATAAATGCAAATACTTTATAGCGTTTCGTAAGGGTGGCGCTTTCAGGAATGGACAGGTTGCACACACACACACACACACACACACATTTTATGTGTGTACACACATACAGAGAGCAGCTGGCATTAATCACATGTTCCAACATGAAAGTTAGACGTTCCTTTTACAATTCAGATTGCAAGCTGAACTATTATTATTAACAAATTGCATTATTTATTTATTCTAATTAATTATTTAAATTACTTTGTGCAATGCACAGTACCCTATATATATTTGTACTGTTGCAATATATAACGGATCTTTACAGCTGTCGCCGTTTCTCCGTCCCCAACGTCCATTGTAACCTATTGTAGCATGTAAGTTCTTCTAAATTTCTCGCAACCATTGTTTCCGCTAAGTCATCTCGCCAACTCCTCCATGGACGTCCTCTTTTCCTCATCACTGGCGGTGTCCATTCCAGTATTTTGCGGGGCCATCTGTCATCTTCCATTCTTTTCACATGCCCAAACCAAGTCAATTGTCTTCTTTCTATTTCATCTATTATTGTCCTGTCAATATTCATCTTGGCTCCAATAGTCTCATTTCTAACCCTGTCTAATTTTGATCTTCTACAACTCCTCCTAAAGAAGGCCATTTCCGATGCCATCAGTTTTTTATTATTTACGTTTGAACCGTTACAAACTTCTGCTCCATAAAGGATTACACTTTGCACCATGCTATTATATATGTTTCTTTGTATTTCTTGTGATACTTCTTTCCCATAGAAGAGAATTCAGTGTTCTTGTAATGGTTTGCCCCTTGTTAACACGTTCTTGAATTTCGTCTTCGCTGCTTCCCTGTTTGTTGAAAATAACGCCTATACTAAAATTTTTACAGGAGAGTGATTGATGTTTGCAATGATGTCTTCACCATTTTGCCACTTCGTAACCACGTGTTTCTGTTGAATGTCGCTCAACCATAAGTTTTGTTACTGCACTCACTCAAAACATACTTCGCGCAGACAAAATAAATCCAGTATGTGTATGTGCGCGGTACGCACAGTGCTGTATTCCCCTACTTAAAAACGAATATTTATTCAGTTGTAACTACAGATAATTCATAAACTAATAATGTGAATTCTTACGAGAATAATAAACTAGAACTTAATTAACTTCAGTGTTTTTTTAATTAACTTCAAATGTTCAGTATCCTTAATTTTTTGATTTAACGATAAATGTGACAATGTGCAGTCATCAACTTAGTGTATAAATATGTGTAATAAAGTAAAAATTAACAATAATAAAAAATATAAAACAGCAAAATAAGAGTCCATGTTTTGTTTTATTACTTTTACCATGAAAACAAAACTGAAAATAAAATTATTATTACCTGTCTGTAATTTTCCGCCTGTGCCATTAATCCAAAGGTGTTACACCACTTATGTTGCTACCAGAGTCACTCGAGTCACTGGATTCTGTGCCCAAATTTATTACCAATTTTTCCACGGCGTCTTCTAATATTCCTTCGTTGCTCCATGCTTCATCAATCACTTTCTTTATATGCATCACTGCTTTTCCCCAATTGTCTGCAGTAACATTCATAATACCCTCGCGTTTCAATTTTTCTACTTCAGTTCCTGTAAAAGTCTTATTATTTCTTGCTACATATCCCTTTACTTGTGACCAAATTAACTCAATGGGGTTAAAATGACAATGATACGGACTTGGGCTCTGTATCACTAAAATCAGTAAGAAGATCATGTTTCTCTTTTCCTATAAGTACTATAAGATTCTTCTCTACTTCGGATGCGGCAACTGTACGCTCTAAAACTTTATTAACGGCCCTCCGTTTGCTTTTTCTTTTTCAAAATATTCACGTACTGAACAGATAAGTTGTCTTGCCTGTCCATTAAATACTTTCCTTTTTCTTGTCTTGCGTATAGCTGAAGCACTCGTACTGGCGTCGGACATAGCTAAATGGATAATATTAACAATACTATCACTTAGTACACTAAATACTTAAATCTACCACAAAATCACTTCTGAATGTTAGACTAATAATCACTAAATTTAAAAAATATCACTCAATCATGCAAATGCACTAAAATATGATAATATTGTAAATTTTAAAACTGTTAAATTTCACTCACATCAAACAAAAGTAAACACATTAGGCCTACTGTTTAATTTACTATGCACACGTGGTAACGCACAGACAGCAGAACAACAAGTACGAGTTGACAATACTGTGCTGTATAGTTTTGGCCAGTCAGCCCGCTCTAAACACCACTTCCCCACTCACTTGCAGACAAACGTCAATCCCTCTCCAGTAAAAATGTTAGTATAAGTATTTACTTTTTTCAACACCTCTTATCCATTCCACATCCAATTTTAAGTCCTACGTAAATCTTTATGTATATTATTGTTGCACAGGAGGCAAAGAAAGCCGTACATATGGTGTTGAAGTGGACACAGGAAACGTGTTGTATGAATGTTCGATGACAGGCTGTGACAATTTGACTGATAACACGGACAACGACATCTACAGTGACATCATTCTGCTGCAGAGACAAACTCAGACCGTCAGAGCTGTGGAACCTCGTTCAGGAATTGAAAGATAAGTTTTGACAGTACGTTACACTTGTTCTTGAACAGCCCCATTTGGTTGTAATGTTACAGTAACAACATGCCATACAGAGTGTATGTAGAATGCTGCATAGTAAAGCAATTGTTTAACTAATTAGCAACGCAAGCATGTGCTGCATCAGTAACCCGAATCATTCAGTGATATCTGATTTATCATAAAAGTTCCTCATCGTTTGATAAAGATTGAATAAGCAAATGTGTTTTTCCTGTTATAACGAAGTTCAACTAATCCATTCTCCTTATTGTTTTATAGTTTTCGGGGTGAAATTAGTTAGTTTTCTAGTGGTGTAGCAGTAGAGTGCAGTTATTATAGTGGTGGCATCTTAGTTTTTGTAATTATGTAGATTAATAAAATTTATTTAACTGTTACACCATTTCATGAACCTTTGTTAATTTCCATCTTAATGTACCAAGTAATAGTTTAATAACTTTTGTTACAATATTTAACAACCATTTTCCTGATATCATACGTATTCTAATAGTTAACGCTTCTTAAACACACGACTATGCCACCGTAATAATTATTATTATTGGGTCTGATTGGTGTACGAATTTGCATCGTAAAATCCGGTTTTTCGATAAAACTCCAGCTCTTTGTTCCCAGACTTTTTGTGACATCTCACCGTCCTACTCTGATGATGAATACCACAGCCATCAGAACATCAAGCAGTAACTTTAAACATCAAAGAGACATCACTTTAAACATCAGACAATAGCCAAATCGCCCATTCCTTTTAACAAATAATATAAAGGATGAAATTAATTACCATACTTGATTTGGTTATATAATTTTACCTGAGCAAAATGGATATCGACCACAAACTTGAAAGGTTTAATTATATGTCTGCAATGATCAAAGGAGCTTTAAAAACAAAACAAGACACACAGGTAAAGTTGTATAAGACAGTGCCCATGCCAGCATATTTATATGGGAGTGAAAGACGGACTGTGATGGTTATGGCCAGAAACAGAATGCAGGCAGTGGAAATGCTTTTTTTAGAGGGATCGTTGTAGTCTTGAAACAAAACCCACCTTAGAAATGAAGTAATCAAGTACAATCTGCAAGTACGCAGCAGTTGTGACAGCATTGATGGATGTAGAGATATCTGGCTAAGCTGCTACAGATAATTGTTGGACTTCCAAAATTTTTGTCTAAATTATAAAATGCAAAGGAAGAAGAAATATTTGTTGATCTATGAAATGATGGTTCCAACAGTCAAAGCTTCAACAGGTCTTCATACCTAAAGCTTGGAGAAGAAGCCTTAATGACTATCTTCATCGTGTTATTTAAATTAGCAGTCTTCGTAATTCCAACTTTGTCGTCCATACTTGCTAAACTGCTACCTGTCATGCTCCAGATGAGGCCTTTCAGTGTCTCCATCATTATCAACTCCTAAAGGCCTTGTTCGGAGCATGACGTAGCAGTTTAGCTAGTAACCATGACGAAGTTGGAATTGAGTACTATTTGTGTGAACAGAGCATATTGTCCAATATATGAGTTATAAATGTGAGTTATAGGTGTTGTTGCGGTTTGGAAGCTCTTGAATAATCGCGAGTTATTCCAAAGACGCTTAGCAGGAAAGGCTGGATTGCATTAGAAAGAAGTGGACTGTATTGCGAATATTGAACATGCGTTTATTGACAATTTTGATTATTAGTTATGATCGGCACGTGCGGATGCATTTGGGGCAATAACGCCCGAAAATTAATTTTGAATGAAATCGTGGTCCATTGTAGATGGACGCAGGTAAATTGAATTAAATAGAATCTTATGAATGCATATTAAAAAATATCCAGAAGTCGCGGCTGGAAGAGAAGTGTTTAACGAGAGATGCGCTCGGAGCCTTGTTAGAAACTAAACTAAACTTGCCTGTAGCCGGCGGTGAGGACCGGCTGCAGCGTTTGATAAGCGCGTGACGTCATCCGCGTGTGCCGCATTGCGGCGGTACACTGCGTACAGCTGATAAACAAGTACAAAGTTTAAACATACTGCCCGCCAAAATCGGGACGATTTTGTACATTAAACGTTAAATTGGGAACAGTATATTACAAACATTATCAATGTATATATATATATAAACAATACATAATACACTTAAAGGCTTACACATAAAATATGTAGAAAACAAAATTCATTAAGCTAGCACAAAGCTTAAGTCAAAACAAAACAATTTCTGTGCTCGAAAAGGTACAAAAAATAAAAAATCATGATAAAAACAAGCCTTTACGTAACTAAACATGATCTCTCTTGAAGCATAACATGTGGATAAGAAATACATACATTTAAACCTTGACAAACGTAAATAACAACCTTAAATTATATAAGAGAAATCATCTTGCTCACTGCTTCATATATAGTAATAGAAATAATAGAAACATAATAATGTACACGTACATAATGTTATCATAATGTCCATTAGAAAATACAATACATACGTGGAATGATTGACACTATAAGTAACACTTGTAGTTCTCAGAATTTGAATTATATAAACATATTGACAATGCACAACATCCATAAAAAATTGATAATACATATGAAACACAGTCACTGTTGCAGTAATAGCTAGCGGCACGTAAACAATATTACAATGTTTATGATACAATTGACTTGTATGCTCGCCCGGGGAACGTCCTGGGCGTGGTCCATGCAATGTGACACGCACACACACACACACACACATATATACACACACACACACACCTCGTATGGCACGCATACGATTAGCTTGTTGCCACCGGAAGGGGGCATAATTTGTGGATGGGTCGGCGTAAGATACCTAGCGCGGTGCGAACTTCTGCGACGCGTACTAAGGAATCTTGACCCGGAAAAACATTGGTAATTACCCCACGCTTCCATTCTAGAGGGGGGGAATTGTCATCCAAAATGAGGACAAGCTGTCCGACATTCAAATTCCTTAACGGGGTGCGCCATTTATTGCGCTGCTGCAGCTGGTGCAGATAATCCCTAGACCACCGTTTCCAGATGGTCTGCGTAAATTTTTGGAGCAGAAGCCATCTGCCCAAATGACTATTATTGCTTTGGGTATAGTCGGGTTCCGGAAGTGCCGTCAGTGGAGCACCGACCAAAAAATGAGCAGGTGTTAAGGGTTCAGGGTCTCCAGCATCGTCGGATACCGCGCATAACGGGCGTGAATTAAGGCAAGCCTCAATTTGAGAAAGAAGAGTAGAATATTCCTCAAAATTCAAGATCGTACCGCCTATTACGCGACGTAAATGAAATTTAACACTCCTTACACCACTTTCCCACAAACCATCGAAATGAGGGGCTGAAGGGGGGATAAAGGACCATTTGATGCCGTGGAGACCGCAAAACTCCAGAGAAGATTGGTCAACTTCCTTGGAGGTTAGAAATTTGTACCAGTCGTGCAAAGTGTGGTTGGCACGACGAAAATTCGTGCCATTATCCGAAAATATCTGCGCGGGAATACCTCTGCACGAGACGAACCTTTTTAAAGCCGCTATAAAGGCGTTGGAAGTGAGATCCGACACCAATTCTAAATGGATGGCCCTAGTACACATGCATATAAATAGCGCGATGTATGCCTTGGTCGTGGACTTAGAGCGCTGCCCGCCATGGCGCAAAAGTACAGGACCGGCGTAGTCCACGGCCGACTGTGAGAATGGCCTAGAAGGCGTGACCCTTGAAGGGGGTAACTGACCTAGTAGTTGATTCGCGCCTTTAGCCCGGTAACGAAAACAAGTGACACACTTATGTATCGCTGAGCGGATATAGGATTTGTCGTGTATGATCCAATACTTTCGCCTAAGCGAAGCTTGAGTTGATTGCACTCCAGCGTGCAACAAACGGATGTGTTCGTGTTCAATTATTAATCTCGTGAGATGAGAGTGCGGGTGCAAAATTATTTGGTGTTTACTCTCATAGCTAAGTGGGGAGAATTGCAAGCGGCCTCCCACTCTTAAAATGCCCGATTCATCCAGGAATGGGTTGAGAGCAAGAATTTTACTACTGCGAGGAAGGCACCGGCGTGCCTCAAGTTCCATAACTTCTATGCCGAAATGCAACTGCTGAGATTGCCGGACAAAAATCAAGAGCGTGTCTGACAATTCCTGAGACGACAAAAAGGACGTGTCTCTATCAACAGCCGCGAGCCTAGAATTGCGAAAAAATCGACGGCAATATGCGAAGACGCGAATAAGCCTCGTAAGTGATGAATAATCTTCAACATAACTATGTGTTGAGGATGCGACAATTAGTGAGGTTTGAACCTGCTTGCGACGTTCCTCCTCAAGGTCGGGAAAAGTACAGGGAGTATTAATGTCGAACGCGCTGACCGGCCATGAAGCTGACTCAAGCGCTAACCAGGAGGGACCATGCCACCATTGAGTATGACAGTGCAAGCTATGAGGGAGGCAACCACGCGATAAGATGTCGGCAGGGTTGTCATTTGATACTACATGAGGCCAAGTACCCCTGCTGCTAACAAGACGCTGTATTTCCGCGATACGGTTGGCCACAAATACCTTCCAACGGGAAGATTGCTGATGTATCCAGAACAACGCTATCATGGAGTCCGAATAAAGATATATTCCGTCAGCATTGTAATTGATGGCGTTTAAAACTTTGGACGTTAATTGTGCCATAAATAAACAAGCACAAAGCTGAAGTCGTGGTAGCGTTATCTGTTTCAGCGGAGCGACCCTAGATTTAGCACACAACAAGTTTGATGATATGGCGCCATTCGAATAGACCGCCCGCACATAAATGCAACACGCGTAACCTTTAGCCGAAGCGTCGGCGAATCCGTGCAGCTGTAATGAACTAATTGGGTAATTGTTCGAACTCTTAACCGACCTCGTAATCTCAAAATGAGTGTCGGAGACTAATTGAGCGTATAATTCCACCATTGATTGGCTAATGACCCAGATAGGGGTGCGTCCCAATCTGTGCCCACCAACCACAACTGTTGCAGGAAATGCTTGCAGTAAAATGTGATGGGAGCGATCAAACCTAATGGATCATAGATCCCGGCGATGATCGACAACACGCTTCTCTTGTTGAACACGGTTAAATTATTATCACTCCTAACGGTGTATAAAAAGTTATCTCTTTCAACGTTCCATTGGATTCCCAATGTACGCACGTTTTGACCTTTGCTGAAGTCACGGGTTACTTGGGCGCGAAGGGTCATAATCTCATGGTGGTTAGAGAACCACTTATGCAACGTAAAACCATACCTACTCAACAACTTCACGATCTCGCATTTCATTTCAGCTAAGCCGTTCGGATCATCCGAACCCGTTATGAGATCGTCTACGTAAAAGTCATTTGGTATGGCCTTAGCAGTTGTAGGGTAGTTGTGTTCATTTTCATAGGCTATCTGAGCCAGACAACGTGTAGCAAGGAAGGAGGCACTAGCAGTGCCGTATGTAACCGTCCTTAACGCGTAATGTCGCAATTCCTTGTGCGGCGCATCACGCCAAACGATGTGTTGCAGGTTTGAATCCTTGGGATTAACAATGATCTGGCAATACATCTTTTCTATGTCCGCAATAAGTACGTATCGGTGGGTACGGAACCGAATCATTATCGAAAACAGATCCTGCTGGATCGTGGGACCGACCATTAAAGTATCGTTAAGGGACAAATTATTTGTGGTTTTAGCGGAGGCGTCAAATACCACGCGCAATTTAGTGGTTAAGCTAGAGTCCTTGAAGACTGCGTGATGGGGCAGATAAAAGATCTCTGACCTGTCAAGCGACAGATCGTATTCATTAAGCGGCGACATGTGGCCAAGTTTCAGATAGTCACTCATGAACTCGCTATAATCCTTATAAAGGATAGGGTTCTGCTTGAACTTGAACTCTAACGATTGGAATCTGCGGATGGCTCCGCGGAGAGAATCTCCCAAATGAAATTTATCAGATCTGCAGGGCAGGGATACCACGAATCTCCCATCGCAGTTACGGCTAGTGGTTTCCACGAAATGTTTTTCACACGGCGAGTCCTCAGATCGGGCTTCGCGACTAGAGATCTCCTCCAACTTCCAAAATTCTTTTAGTTGCGAGGAAATCTGATTATCATCCTTACAGACCATAAAGGAAGAAACTGTTTTAGTTATATCGACGTTGAAGGGTAAGTCACCGGCCAAAATAAATCCTAATTTGGTTTCCTGAATTATAGGAAAGTGTGGTCCGCGCGTAAATTTCATAGGTTCAATTAGTTGGAGAAAATATTGAGCGCCGATTAATATATCGACTTGCGCCGAGCAATGTAGGTGAGGATCCGCCAAGAATATGCGCTTGGGTAAATTCAAAGAGGCAAGATTGAACGACTCCGCCGGTAAATTATTAGTTATACTGGGTAATACGGCATAATGCACGTTTAACGTGAAGGGTTTATAGCGTGAATGTAGCCTTACATTAGTACTGAAGTCAGCCTGGGAAAGCGAGTTGTTTATACCCGTGATGGGCAGTTACGATTTAACCAATTGGAGACCCATTCTGCGGGCGAAATCCATTGTGCAAAAGTTCGCTTGAGAACCGGAATCCAGTAATATCCTAACGGGAAATTTTTTGCCGACCTTATTGGAGGTCATACAGATGGCGGTAGATAACAATACCGATTTATTGGTCTGTGATTTCAGTGAACATTGGTTGTTAACAGAAGTTGCGTCCCTGTTGGGGACATGAATCGTGGTGTGGTGACGCCTAGAACATTTTTTGCATGAGAATTTTGAGGGACATTTTGAGCCCTCGTGTCCCGAACAGAGGCAGTTTAGGCAAAGTTTGTTTTTTATTAACACGTCTTTTCTGTCAGGGATAGACAGCGATGTAAATTGTAGGCAGTCGCTAAGTCTATCCCCACCGTTACACAGCCTGCATAAATTGTTTCTAATATGTGAGTGGAATGCGCCCTTTGGAGTGCTTATCTGTTTAACTGGCTTGCGATAAGGAGACATCGCTTTTGTTCAACCTGCTCGTTGGGCTAGTCGCGTTATCGAGATTTTGCAGTAATTTTCTTCGTGAATTTAGAAAATTTATAAAATTATTAAAATCAGGGAACTTATGCTCCGACAAGCTCTCTTTCCACAAACGTAAAGTGTAATTATCAAGTTTTTTGGCTAAATAATTTACGACAATAATTTCGAACGTGTTGACTGGCAGTTTGAGATTATTTAAAGCGTTTATATTGGCAGAGATTTGATCAATAAATTGCGATATGCTAACTTGGGATTCTTGTTGTACTAATGGTACGTCCAGGACATTCCACACGTGATGGGCGGAAACAATTAGCTTACTGTCATATCTATTCCTCAACAGATCGATAGCCACCGCGTAATTCTCATGAGTGATTGGCAACGATTTTATTACGTTAAGAGCTTCGCCATGTAATGACGAGTGCAAATAGTGAAGTTTCTGTATATCCGTCAGATCTGTTCTGACGTGAATTAATTCGAGAAAAATATGGTAATAATGTTGCCACTCAACAATACTACCCGCAAACCGTGGTAATTTTATTGGTTCCAATTGAATGGGGGGTGTTTTAGACTGTTTACTTTCAGCATTAATTACTGGTTTTTGGTTCATATGCTCAGCTTGCTCCAGCAGGTGTTGCAATTTACATTCTATATTACAGAGATCGTCCTCCGTTTGTACTCTATCACTCGTCAAAGCAACGTCCGCTTCCTCAGCTTCGATTTGTGACTGTATCTCATCATATTTGGTGGATAATTCCATCAAATGACGCAGTTTTATTTTCAGCGCATGAGGATCGCTGGTTAACAAATCGAAGTTATCCGCGAAAGTATTTACTCGGGATATTGAGGCTTTAATTGTGCCTCGTTTTTTTATTAGAGCCCTTACATCGGCCATTATTACAATTTAAGAGAAAAAAGGAAAAATATTTAGAAAGAAATTGAGCATAGAGCATGTGAACCACAAACTTAATTTTGAATGAATTTAAATACGTTTCGGTAGCTAGCGATCGTTGTTTAGAACATAAACTTACTCTCTCTAACTAATCAAGCTTTGTTGGCAATTAAATTATTAAAATTATGAATCTAAATGGTAACAAAGTATATCTTTATCTTTAAAGTTTTAACTGATAATGAGCTGCCAACCATTTATTAATTTGTATTGTGTAATGACGGTGTTTGTTTATACAAATGTGTTAAGAAATAACCACTAAAGTGAAATATTATTAAACATCAAATATAAGTAAAGTTTATAGTCACGTGGCCATCGATTCATTCGTGATGAAGCTGGCTTCGATCCCGTTTGGAGCTGTTACACCTCCTGTCTCTGCTGGTCAGATGACGCCTCATGTTGTACCCTCCATGAATTAAAGCTGTGGAATATTTTTTGATGACCTCGCAAATGCTGTCCTGCTTTGTCCCGTCATCTCTGGTCTACTGCTTGGCCGAATCTTGTCGAGATGACTGCGACGTGATTCACAAGAATGGCGTCGCTCAGGACGAGAATGATGCCCATAGGGCGTGATTAAATTCAGATCGGTTGGTCCAGAAATGATGCGTATAAAGAAATGCTGTCGCTTGTGGACCCAAACATGAGCAATCCGTCCCATGGTGACCAAAAACGTTTTCGTTTTTGGGCCAAAAATATGAAATCCGGCCCGGAGGACCAAAAATGTTGCGGTTTGGAAGCTCTTGAATAATCGCGAGTTATTCCAAAGACGCTTAGCAGGATAGGCTGGATTGCATTAGAAAGAAGTGGACTGTATTGCGAATATTGAACATGCGTTTATTGGCAATTTTGATTATTAGTTATGATCGGCACGTGCGGATGCATTTGGGGCAATAACGCCCGAAAATTAATTTTGAATGATATCGTGGTCCATTGTAGATGGACGCAGGTAAATTGAATTAAATAGAATCTTATGAATGCATATTAAAAAATATCCAGAAGTCGCGGCTGGAAGAGAAGTGTTTAACGAGAGATGCGCTCGGAGCCTTGTTAGAAACTAAACTAAACTTGCCTGTAGCCGGCGGTGAGGACCGGCTGCAGCGTTTGATAAGCGCGTGACGTCATCCGCGCGTGCCGCATTGTGGCGGTACACCGCGTACAGCTGATAAACAAGTACAAAGTTTAAACAGGTGTGTTATCTTTTTTTTTTGTACATATACTGTAATTGTGAATAATAAATGTTAATCATTTAAACTGCCATAATTAATACATGATTTGATATACTGTGTGTGTAGTATGCATAACCTAAGAACATGCGAAAGGGGAAGGTGATAGGACTACAAATTCATTGTATGCAAGACATTTTATGGAAACAGGACATACACTTATAAATCCTAGGAAAAATGTTGAAATATTAAAAACAGAAAATAACGTAAACAAACAAAAATTATTAGAAGAGTTGTTAGAAATATTAAAAATTAAAAAAAATTAAAATACACTAATGAATATAAAGACAGAGTTTAATAATGAAGAAGTGTTTTACCATATTTTGCAGGAGTCATAACAATAAGTAAATATTAAGAAAACATGGTTAACAAGAGTAATTCTCGATACCAGGAGGGACTAGGAGGGAGAACGGGCAGTGTCGAATAGGAAAGTAGGTAGTGACGATGCTCAGTGAGGGGCATGGCCTAGTTGGAACACACAATATGGGGTCGGTTGGTTCCGAGTGAATTCAAACATTTAGGAGGGCGTTTCTAGGCGCGCACGCGCGCGCGCGCATGTGTGTGTGTGTGTGTGTGTGTGGAGGTAAAAAATTGTCGTTTGAGACCTGAAGATGGTGGAGACACCGAAAGGCCTCGTCAAGAACGAAGTATTTAGCAGTGTGGCAATAAGTAGTGACAAAGTTGGTGTTAAGATGGCTGCTAATAAAGCTAACAAGAAAACTGCAAGTAACCTTTGTTTTGAATGTTTCTCTTTACAACAGTGGCCAGTTAACTTTATATAAAGTTACTTGTACAAATTATTTCACTCAAAAATATAATGTTACAAAATCAAGACAAACCAGTGCATAGATATTTCCCTCTTTTATGCATATACCCCACATTTTAATACTATTCAGTCATTACAAACTGTTTTACGTGTTATTCCCACGCTGATATCTTTCATAAATCATTATTAGTTTATTTTGGTATTTACGTGATTTTGGTATATACGTATTACCACTGGTTCTTCTGTGTTAATTACAACTTATCTGTTCTGAACTTAGCTGTTACTCCATGTCGAACATCCATAACATGCTAACATGCAGCATTGGAAGCTAGGAGTATAGGTCAACTTCTGTACTGTGAGCCAGTGGAGTTGTCCCCCCCTCCCTACTTCAGAATCTTGCAACAATTTTTTTTTCCACTTTACGGCATGGATGTATACTGTGAGAAGTCTGCGGGTCCAAGTCGCCTGAATTGCCAGTCCCGAGCACATGAATTTTTGCTTTGGGACGCATTTTCCCATGCTCAAGTCATGTGCATAGTATCCGTGCACTCCAATGTTATACAGTAGAGTCTCGATAGTTCAAGGTACCCCGCTAGAAAAATAATGTGTACTCCGAAAATGGCAGGGTATTAGTGCCAGAAAAAGATCGTCAACTCAAAAACAAAAAAACCCTTGATTCATTTTTTAAAAAGTAAATTTCATGCAGTACAGTTTTTAATATTACTGTGTCATTTTAATTTTAGTGTGTGCATTTAATAAATAAATTTATGAGTGTTAAAGAAAAACTTTTTGAATTTTTATTTAATCCTTATGGATATAACCTAATTAAACGAATAACGATTTGTTGTTGATTTTTCATTTTCCTTACACTCGGGAATGTTCCCTAAAGCTCCCGCAAATTAGTAAACATAACCCGCATACATAGAACACCAGTTTACAGATTTTGTATAACATTTCTTTTAGATAAATTTCTTCCATCATACACTTTACATTATCACGCAGAGCCACTCCACATTAGAAAGCACAGCGCGGGGTGCTCAGTGCACCTGCAGAGCGCAGTAGATCTACTAACGGGAGATAATACCGGCGTTTTGTGAAGTTCAAGTTTTCGGTAGTTCAAGGTTGGTTTGGTCTCAATTATCTCAAACTATCGAGACTCTACTGTATTAACAAATCCACCACAAAAATAAAACTTCAAGACACATGGTCCTGTTACAACATATACTGGATGTAAAAGTTTTAGCCAAGAAAAAAAAATTTGTTTGTTATTGCTTCTTCAAATGTCTGCCAGTTTTTCTTTCTTCGTGAGAGAGAGAGAAGTGGGGGGGGGGATTTGTAATATGTGTGTTGACAAAATTGCAACAACAATTGTAATTGATTTGTGTTATGCAGGTGGAACTTCAGTGTCGGACAGCACGATTTGAAGATGTCACCAATGGACAGTACAGAGTGCCATTCAAATGTAGCCCCTGATGTAGGCGATGATGTAATATTGAAGATTATCGTTCCTGAAGGTTTGGTATGTGCATTGAACAAGACGCAGACTGGTCAGATTGTGTGGACTCATAAAGTGAGTGCAACTGATACATTTAAGTTGTAGTACTCCACAAAAGCTGATTTTTAATTACAGATGACATCATTTGTGTAAACAGTGGTTGTTTATGATTATGCTAATAAATTTCTGCGTATAGTGATACTTGTTTACTGTCCTCCTTTTTTATTATCTGTTGTAAGAAAGTGATTGACAGTCTTAAATGGACATACTGTAAGTGAACAACTTGTGTATATCGTATGTACTAACAACTTATATTGTAACAAAGAGTTTGAGTCGTCTCTGTAAAAGATGTCTGTACAATTTTGTTGTATGTGTTAGTGCGTTCGTCTCACACTGGGGTCGTTACATCAATGGTTGCCGCTAATGAAGTCCGTAGCGATGTCACAATTATCAGTACAACTGAGTGGAAACCTTACCTGTAATTCCATAGGGGTTTGTGAATCCCGGGTGGCGCCAAATTGTTTGTTGAAAACAATTAAATTTATGAGATAATGTGTTAAAAAGGTGTCTTCAGCGATGATGGCCGGGGCATTCGAATCGGTTCCCGCCTTTGTACAGCTTGCTGTATCGAACAGGTAGCGAAAGCGCTAGTCATCTATTCTGTAAGTTCGCTAACACACACATATATAATACAATTCCGTATGAAATAAAAACAATGGTTACACTCTGTACTGTTTCTTTAATGGCTGTTTGGTAATTATGCAATTTGACAATAATATTATTATTTGATATTTAATAAATTTGCTCCGACATTAGTCATGAAACGCTTTCTCTCAGTTTGACGAAATCGATATTGAAACGAGCTATTCAATGCAGTAATGGCTGCTGTTTATAGTTTACAATTATACTCGTTCAAAATCTGGAGTCCTTTTGATTACAAGGAAAACATTCAGTATTATTACAATAAAAAATTACACTACCTTACATTATTCGTACTTAAATAATATAAGTGTGGCTACAATTTGTTCTGCAGTGTAGTAATATGTGTTTCAAAAGTTCGCAATCTAATGCGAGGTTATTTTTTAGTTAACAAGTTTTCTATGTAAGTTTATTTTATTTAATCCTTGAAGGAAATTATTTTCAATTCATAGTGAGAGTTCGTATAGATTTGAGAAATATTTAAAGTGCTTTTATTCCTGGAATTTGGGTATTTAAATGATATTTAACAGTTAGGCCTAGAGCTTTGCTCTACTACTATCTAACATTTCTTAGTAACATATTACCTTTACATTTGGTAATTCTAACACAATTTTTTAAACAAAACAAGCAATAGACATTGGTGTTCCTAACTCCACCTCTTATTATAGTAATAAACATTTTCTTTACAGGTCCAAGCCTGAAATAACTTCTAACTACCGTCCTGCTTCCTTCTACTATGTGGTTCAATTAACAATTCATTACATTATATTGGTTCTTTTAAAACAGTAACAACATTCTTATTATACTAACATTAGTTTATACTTTACACAATATATACTATTCCTCCATTCCTTCACTAGAAAAAGTGTCTATCGTTCTTGTCTGTCCTTCATTCCAATGCCTTAAATTCTATTTTATCCTGTAATCCTTATTACCTATGGCTTACTGTTATTACATTATACTAATTTCCTCTTACTTACTAATACAAAGTTTATCTCTGGTCTTCCTGTTATTCTAACACAGTTTACTACTTAGAACACTTTTTGAAGTTCACCAACTACACTTTTTCCTTCATAGAAGGTTTTTGACTTTTACACTTTCACTTGCTATGTGCAACATGCTCTCACTACATGTTACCACTTTATTTTAATACACTCCTTCTTCCACTCACTTAATTATTCACTGGGTTGTTTTTTATGTTAGTATCATTATGGGGTTACTGATGTGAAGTTAATCTACTTTTTAAATATATAAAATACAAAAATATAATTTATTTCCACCTACCTGCAAAGGTTCTTTCTGGATCCAGGATTCGATCGCACGTACGTCGGATACAAACGTGTTTCAGAGGTTAGTGAAATGACTTACTCTGCACATTTTTATGAAGAGAAATTATGATTTTTAATTGTCAAATATTGCAACGTTAAAGGTTATTTTCCAATAAATTTTCTGACATGGTTTTGAAATTTTCGCAACTCTGGTTCATACATCTCACAATGGTATATTTAAATTATATTACTTACGTCTATTGTAGGTAGCCCAGCATGCTTCACACACACACACAGAATATTAATAAACCTTTAGCATATTGAATATAATAATATAAAAATACCCCTCCCAGCCGGCACGCGGTTTTAGTTCGAACTGTTCATGTTTTTCATATTTTTGATTTAGTGATGAGTTTCCGTATTTTCTTGTTGTTGTTGTTAGTTGATAACTATTTGTTGCACTGCCACATAATAGTTCACAAAATCGAGTTTTAAAACTGAAACTTGGAAAAATCTGACGAGCCCCTTTGGGGCGGTGTCTGGCCAGACACGGCTTCTATACGAAACTGGTTGAGCGGCAAGGCGTTAGCCGCTGACTTGATGGTGTGGAAATCAATGCCTCATAGTTGTTCGCCGTCCTGACTTCCTATGTAATCCATGTAAAAGTTTGCCAGTGTATGATAGCATATATTAGTGTGGCACTGGCTGACGTCACGAGATGGGCGGACCTTACGTTTCATATCCGCCAGCAAGTTAGACTAAGTTGAATAAAATTTGCTTTCTGACCATCTTGGTTTTGGGAAGTAGTGTCACCTCGCGCGTTTACCCGTGTCATGCGTACGGGCGCATGGTCACATTCAAACAAAGTTCTTGGAAATGAGGCTTGCTGCATACCTCTGTACTGATTGCACAATGCATACGGCGTATTTCTCCTTTGTTATAAACTGTTCTATTCACCACGTGGTCTGTCTTTGTTGAAACAAAATTTACGCATTTTTTATAAAACCCCAGAAATGAAATAAAATAAAAATACCAACATTTTTGGACCGTTACACTGATTACAATTGTTTATTTTATTTCCCTTCACAAATGATCACTTTTTGTAATTGACTGTGGCCTTGATTTGCCTTAAGGTATGTTTACTAATTCTGATTATATTCATCACTATTTATTAGGGTGTGTGTATTATTAATTCCTTAACTTATATTTATAAACACATTCCTTCATCAATAAGATATACATAACATTATTATCTTTCATTAACATTATTACCCTAGGTAAATCTCATCTACACTATAATTATATCAGTTCATTTGTTAAACTACAGAATAATGGTCATTATTTGGGATTTACAATATTCATTCTTAATGTCTTGATTACATTTAGGTCTTAGCTTCTTCTTCATTGTTCCGTGGTTCCTTTTGGTATTTATCCGATCTATTGTGTGAGGTCATTGTCAATTTATCAGTCATTTGTCATTTGGATTATTGGGTTATTGATCTCTGAGTTTATAAGTTTTTGCCTCTTATTCTTGTCTTCAGCCTTTTATTTTATAGTTAAATATCATTGGATCTTCACTACCTTATCTCATGTTACATAATGCATCGCCACCAAAATTGATTATTTCGAAACAAAGATTATTATATTTTTTCTGAAATCATCAATATAGTTCATTTTATCAAGTTGTTATAATCCAGGAATTCATCCATCGCTACTTTCTTCTTTATTCATTTTTATTAAGTCACGGTTCATAATATGGTATTTGGTATTATTTTCTTTCCTTATTATTCCCTTTTATGTTCTATTCCGTAAAATTTTTCTTCTCTCTCCTTCATATAAATTGGTACTAGCCAGAGGGCACGTGTGGCTCTATTACTCTGCTATCCATTTATACACATTTGAGTTCAGAGGCCTTGCCTATCTGCTCAATAATATAAATAATTGTTGGACGTATCTCAACATAAAATCATCACATAATAATATTCATAATAATTATAATAATAGTCGTTCATTTCCGACTCATAATATCAATACAATAAAACACTTTTGGGGATTAATTATTCTCTCTTTTACACATCTCATGACTTTTTCATCTCAGTGACTTATTTGGATTCCTTCGTTAATTCTGTCCCATTTTTCACCTTGTTTCTTGAACAGGTCATTTATTGTTCCGAACTGTTCCATCATAATTCTCATCAGATTATCTAGTTTCGATTCGAATCTCATTTCTTCTATGGTCCTTTTTGGTTCAGCTGGTGTTAATAACTCTTCCACATCTTTGGGTATTTCTTTTTCTAATTGAACATTGGGTTGTTCCAGGTTTTTATTATTTGGTGTTTTGCTGAACCCTTTTATTTGATTATGTTTCTTCCTCCAATTACACATATCTTCTCTGGATAGCTCGAATATAACCCTTATCCATTCTCTTAATTCTGTGTTTTCTGTTTGTATTTGTTGTTCCGGTTGTCTTATAGATTGTCTCCATTGGTCATATTCCTCCTGTGTAAATTCCTCTGTCACCTGTGTGTATACTCCCGTTCTTTTGTTTTTCATCTGTTCTCCATTACTGTAGAATCTCTCCCAATCTTCTTCAGTCATCCTTTCCACCTTGTTATCGCCTATTCCATGGGCTGTCCCGGTAGTCTCTTCCTTGCTGCATTTGGTTTCCAGCTTCCACATTTCATCATGAATTTCTTCCCATGACATTTTGTTGTATGGCGGTTCCGTTGCATCCGCACGACTCATTTGTGCTCGTTCATGGTCAGTGGTGTTCCTTTCGATGTACTCTATCTCTCTGCTAAACTTTTTAAATAGTGCTGTCATCCATTCTGCATAGCTGACTCGTTTTTCTTCTATCTCCTTTTCTGATCTCCTTGTTTCCTTTTCCGCCTCCTTTTCGCGTATCATCGTCTGGTATCTCGTACCATGCTTTGCCGGTTCCATTTCTGTAGTCGCCGCTAGAATCTGTAAAGTTTAAAGGTATGTTTCCTTAACTATCCTAGCCCTACTAGTTGGCGCGCCACTTTGTAACGAATCTTTGTATGGGGTATTTAGATTTGTAAATAGGATGCGTGTTATTCTGCCCCACTTTGGATGCGTCACTTTGTTACTAAACTGGTTCTGGGTGTTTAAAATTTTAGTTAGTGTTTTTCTTCTGTCCCACTTTGGATGGTATATGTGTGAGTGTCGAGCGTCTGTTAACTCGCTCGTTGGGTTCGTGGTATGGTATGGGTGTGTGATTGATGTTATTAATAAATTCAACAAATTCTGTCACTGTTATTTGCGTGTATTGAGTCGAGTTGTATCTTCTCTTACCATATACAGTTAAACCGTATCTCTCACCGGTTGGTTTGAATATTGCCGCCTCGCCACCTGATTGGCGCACGCCTTTCTGCAGTGTCGACTTGGCTAACGTCTTGTTTGAGGTTTCCACTTCAATAAATTCTTATTTATTATCTTAATTTACTCGAATCAAACATACAGTGTTGCAGAATGAGAATATTTATTAACACTTTGGTAAGTTCAATTACTTTGTAGTACATTAATTTGTAACTCTACGAATTAATTACAAAATTCTAATTATATTTATCTCTTACCTTCGGGTTTTTTACTCCAAGGGTCGTTCAGACGAAACTGCTGCAAAAAGGATTATTTGGATTTGATATAGGCAAAGATCAAATACACCGTTTGTGCTAAAACAAATTGCCTCTGATTTATTATTCATAAAAACTACTTCGTCTCTCTTTCATGACATTTAGATTAAATATTTGTAGAATGAGCAACAATTTGTGAAATCAAACATAGTAACAAAATATTTCCTAACTAGCTAGCTTATGACAACTATGGTATACCACAACTATTTATTGTTTGTAATGAACCAATACGTGCTTTAGCTACACACTCACACACATTCGTTCTTTGATTTTGTCGTTCTATTTAAACCCCACTTCGAGATCTCTGATTTACATTTTAGATTTATAATTTATTTATGTTGAATTATACTCTGGGGAAAAAGGTAAAATAATCTTGGTTAAAACTCAGTCAATACTTAACGTCTGAAGAACTCCGCTGTTTGGCACCTCTACTGTGAATGCACTGTTTAACACACCATGATTTAGGTTTTCACTGTTTAACCGCGGTACTGTTATTGCTTATTTCAAATTAAGTTGCTGCGCCACTATTACTTTAATCCACTTTAAAATAGCATTCCGTGTTGTTTTGTCGGCCGACATATATTTTCGAACACTTAGCTCGCTTAGGCTGGCCGCGCGTTATACAGTTTTTTATATTAGTTTTAGTATTTTCAAAGATAGGCCTACTCTTAACTACGGCCTATCTTACACCCGAGGCCACTATGTAGTTTTTATCTGCACTGTATGCTGCTTATTACCACTCTCTCTGATGACACACAGCAGACTGGGTTTCACACACAAGCCTGCTGCTATGTGATTGTGCAATGCGTCTGGCAGTTGTTTTGGCTGACTGGGTATGTTGCATTGCTGTACTGGAGGCTCCTTACAGGTGAAAGTCTGGCAATTTGGAAAGTGCTTAAAATGATGATTTGAATTAATATGAAATTAAACTGGGGTGGCTCACAAATCCGTACCGTCACAATACCCCCCCAATAAGAGATTGAAGGCCGGAGCGTTCAAACTCTTATTGCCTAAACCTAAGAGGATCAGTGAGGATATGGCGCCGCAACCCCCCTGAACACTACTAAATCATGGGTTCTTACCCCCCTAGTCTGGCGACTGCGACAGCACCCATCCGATCTTACTGGGCTTCTCTGTTCGAGATCCCAACACCGAAAAACCGAACAGATACCCGTCCCAGTATCGCCTGACTTTAAAACATTAAATAAAAAAATCAACAAACGGCCTTCCATCACTCCATATCCCACATCTGATTTGTTTCCTCTTAACCGTACTGGTTCATTGACAACGTACTGGCTCATTTTATATTATAGACCCTAAAGAATAATATTAATAAAACAATATTGGTTTACAATGATACACATAAATTCCAGTTAAATTGAATAATATTCCCCATACAATGTTGCCCATCCAAAATAACACCTTAATTACACAAAAGGACATTAACTCCATTTATACTTAGCTACTATAAATTTTTTTTTTTTTTTTATATATATATATATACCCCCCTTTTAATCCCTTAACCCCTGATACCCGTTACATTTTAATGTGGTCTGCACGAGGCTTCTTGGCCCTTTTTCAGCCTCATCCTCGCCGTAACCCACATCTCCCTCGTGACCTGTAACTGGGTCACCGCCCATCCACACTCACTATTGCCCCCCCTAGACTGTAGCGTCTAGTTGCTTTCACAAGGACTGATGCGGAAGGGGTGGACATTTTTTTTTACTTCCATATTCCTTAAGGAATGGAAGTATGGTGATGGCAAAAAAAATCGTGTTCGAGATTATTGCAGATTCTGATTCTACTACACTCAAAACATGAAAAAAAGTCGTTTTCCGAAAAGTGTCTGTGTGTCTGTCTGTCTGTCTGTCTGTAGATTTTTTTTCTATGGCAAACGATAACTGCCGCAAATTCAAACAGAATCAAATAATTTTTTGCATGCAGCCCTGATTTGCAGAGTACTCGCGACCTATTGTTTTTGGTGAAGATCGGTTGAGGGAAAGGGGTAGTTTACCTGCAACGGTTTTTTTTTATCAAGGGTAATTTTGTTTGTTTGGCAAACGATAACAGCCGTAAATTCAAACAGAATCAAATAATGTTTCGCATACCGACCTGAAGTGTAGAGTTCTCAAGATCTGTTGATTTTGGTGAAGATCGGTTAAGGGAAAGGGGTAGTTTACCTGTAACGTTGTATGTTTTAACAAGGGTATTTCCTATGGCAAACGATAACTGCCGCAAATTCAAACAGAATCAAAAGATTATTTGCATACAGCCCTAAATTGTAGAGTTCTCAAGACCTATTGTTTTTGGTGAAGTTCGGTTGAGGGAAAGGGGTAGTTTACCTGCAACGTTTTTTTAACAAGGGTATTTTCTATGGCAAACGATAACAGCCGCAAATTAAAACAGAATCAAATAATGTTTTGCATACAGCCCTGATTTGTAGAGTACTCAAGACCTGTTGTTTTTGGTGAAGATCGGTTAAGGGAAAGGGGTAGTTTACCTGTAACGTTTTATGTTTTAACAAGGGTATTTCCTATGGCAAACGATAACAGCCGCAAATTCAAACAGAATCAAAAGATTATTTGCATACAGCCCTTAATTGTAGAGTTCTCAAGACCTTTTGTTTTTGGTGAAGATCGGTTGAGGGAAAGGGGTAGTTTACCTGCAACGTTTTTTTAAGAAGGGTAATTTCTATGGCAAACGATAACAGCCGCAAATTCAAACAGAATCAAATAATGTTTTGCATACAGCCCTGATTTGTAGAGTACTCAAGACCTGTTGTTTGTGGTGAAGATCGGTTAAGGGGAAGGGGTAGTTTACCTGCAACGTTTTTTTATCAAGCGTATTTTCTATGGCAAACGATAACAGCCGCAAATTCAAACAGAATCAAATAATTTTTTGCATACGTCCCTGAATTGTAGAGGTCTCAATGACTTTCGATTTTGGTGAAGATCGGTTAAGGGGAAGGGGTAGTTTACCGGCAACCTTTTACGTTTTAACAAGAGTAAAGTACTTGAAAATTTATTTAAACTTTTTGAAACAATGGTAATTGTTAAAAATAAAATAATTTTGTTGCCAGGCAATAAAATTATAATTTTTTCATTTTAATGTAATATAATATTTTTCATTTAATACAGCAATAAAAAGGCAGGTAAGACACAGCCTGGCTGTTTGGCTGAAAATGATTTTAAATATAAATCTTAGAATATGGAAGTCATGTATGGTTCTCCATACCGATATTTTTATTCCACCCCCATCCTTGCTTCGGCGTTACAATAAAATTCGGTATACATATAACCTACTATTCTTTTTTATATTATACACCCCTAATGGACTACCACCCCTATCTGGGTGAAAATAGCCCTGTTCCAAAATTTGGTAGATTCCCCAAAAAATAACCCCCCTACTAAGTCTAACAGACCACCGGATTGACAAAATAAAACAAACCACAAGCCGGTTATATCAAGTAAAATTTATGATTTGCCACAATTAACTACTTTCACGGTCATGGTCCGGTGAGGCCATGACCACACTTAGGTGGGGAATCTACAGTTAAAACATAAAATATAGATTGGCCTTGATACAAGTTACTTGGACAGCAGTATATACATCTTATTTTCCAAACGCCGCTTCAGCTCAAACATTTCCTTCAGTTTTCGATTTTAAATGAATATTTTAATAAGTTAAATCCTTATTTACATCAATTAGTATTTACTTTATAATTCCAATTTGAATTTAAATGAAAATAAAGTTAAGTTCATTGTTAAAAATCATCGTTTCTATTAATTTTATTACTAAATTAATTTAATTGTATTTAATTTACTTTAATTAATTCAATTAATCGCAAACGTTACAGTAATTGCCTCATTGTTATTTTGTCTGTAAAAATTTAATTTCAATTCTTTTCTATCACAATAAGCTTTTACTCAAGATACTGGTTCAGCAGACTACAACATTCTTTGTTATTGTCACCAAGCATGACTACAGACATTAGTCTCAACATACCACACCTGTTTATATAAACACTAGTTTGCAAGACTTGTTTAGTAACCACAGTTATAAACATTCTCTGTTTCAGCATTCATGGTTACATCATACACTGGCATCTATACTTCCTACAACTTTTTGTTTCTATAAATCTTCTTGTCAACATATTTGTCAAAATCTCTTTCTTGCAATTCGAACCAAATATAATTTTAATTCACCTTTCAATTACTTTAATAACCTTTTACTAAAAACATTTTAACTATAATTACCTTATTTAAAACACTTTAAATATAAATACACAACACAAAATGGGCTTCATTAATAAAATTGACTTTAATGATCTCCACTCAGACAGTTTAGCTTTGATTACCATTATATGCAGTTAATGTATAAAATATATAAAATTACAATTTCAGTTTGAATCAAAATGAATTTGAACACCGCACTAACATTTACAATATTTCGTTACTCCAAGGGCCACTACAATTCTATTTAATCTCTTCGTTTGTTCAAAACAATTTCCATTACTGTAATTACAATTTCCAAAATGATTCTACATGATTAAATGTTCGGTTTTTCTTAATATTTCAATGAATTTTGCAAACATTACATCATTGGTTCCAACCTCTCTTTAAATTCCTCCACAATCACATTCTTAATACCCTAATCCCCTACTCATAACCTAACATAGCAGGTACCACAAAATAATAATTAAACCTTTTGGTTACAACTTTTACGGTGAAATATTTTCCAAAATTATTTACTTACTTATTATAATATTTATGCTTATTATTTTTTCTTAATTACCTGTAAATAGGTTGTGCTTTACTTGTACATGATTATTGTTTATGTTTTTACTCTAAGGGGAGGGTTAGGGAAACTGGGAAGATAAAAGGGATAAGGATTATTACAAGTTCAAGAACTAGGACTAAAGGTAGGGACAAAGCTTCCTCCGAAAATAAGTGTACATGGAGAAAACCAAGGCTCGCGTGGGCAGGGGCGCGTCCCTGAAATAGACGAACCCCACTGGGACAAGTGGGGAACACCTATCCGCTACCACTTACTGTTTTATATTATTCATAGTTATTTATATTTATTTAACTATAGGTTTATTATAGTTTAGTTGTATTTAATTACAGGATTCAATGTATTATTTTTGTTTATTATTATTTCATTTTGACCAATACTTTTTTAAATTGGTGGCGTTATGGGTACCCACTATTTCCCCAGTCATTTGGTTTCGTAGAACGTAGGCGTTATCCATTTTGATTTCAACTACTTCAAATGGTCCTTCATACAACAAAAAGAATTTTTTAATCTCTTTATCTTGTGCACTTGATAAATCGTGTCTTCTTACTAATACCAACTGACCTATTTCGTACTTGATCCACTTACCTTCGGCATCATGAAGCCGTTTTCTTCTTTCTCCCTTCGTTAATAGGTTTTCATTTGCGAGTTGAAGTTTTACTTCCCGATCTCGTGGGTTGCTTTCCGGTGGAAAATTGAACAGCTGTTCCAGGATCCTAGGTGGACGTTTTCCCTTGACTAGCTCGTATGGTGTGAACCCCGTTGATTCACGAGTTGTACAGTTTAACCATTCTTCAATTCTTCCCACATAGGCTGGCCATTCACTGTGTTTAGCATGGCAGTATGCCCGGAAAATTCTCCCCAATTCTCGCATGACTCTTTCAGCTTGGTTCGACTGAGGATGATATACCGCCGTGTGTTTAGGTATAATACCTTCCCAGCCCAAGGTTTGTCGCCATTTTCCACTAATAAACTGGGGCCCATGGTCGGATAATATTATTTTAGGTTTTCCGGTTTTAATCATATAATCCTTCGTTATTTTCTCACTTAGTACTTTACTAGTGGCCCGCTTTACACTGTATAATCTTACAAATTTCGTGAATGTGTCTAATACTACAAAAATGTACATGACGCCTCCCCTTCCCTTTGGTAGAGGGCCAAACAAGTCTACCGCAACTAGATCAAAAGGCTTTTCTACTTTAACACACCTCATCTCTCCCTCTAAACGGTAATTAACTACTTTTGACTTTTGGCATAAATCGCACCCTCGGAGTAAAGTTCTAACCCTCCGTTCCATATTCTTAAATAAGCATGATTCCTTTAATACATTTACACATTTCCTAGCACCGAAATGCCCATACCGAAAATGACAATCCCATATTATCTTATCTACCAACCCTTCCGGTATAACTAACCTCCAATCACGCTCTCCCCCTTCTACTTTCTTAAACAAACTCCCTTGATAAATCTGAAAATAACGGCTATACCCTGACTCATCTAAGTCGGACTCTAAGCTAGTTATTATTTTGTTCAATTTAAGATCTATTCTTTGCATACTATTAATGTCTCTCAATTCTTTCCCAAATAATCTATCTTCCCTGCTAAGTCTAAAAATTTCTATTTCTTTTAAGTCCCTCCCTGTTCTCATTCCCTGTGTATCTACCCTAGATAAAGTGTCAGGTATTTTGTTTTCTACCCCTTTTATATACTCCCAACTAAAATTGTACTCTTGTAAAGCTAGCACCCACCTGGTGATCCTGCTGTGTGTCAACTTACAGGTGTTTAAAAAAGATAATGCCTTGTGGTCCGTCCGGATAATGGTGGAGTTGCCCAGTAGATAGGTTCGAAACTTCTTCACCGCAAAAACGATGCTTAATAGTTCCTTCTCCGTTGTTGTATAGTTTCTTTCAGCAGCTAATAAAGTACGACTGGCGAAAGCGATGGTGTGATGCTCCTTTTCGTCGTCCTCCTGGTACAGTTCTGCACCCAATGCGATGTTACTAGCATCGGTCTGTAAATAAAATGTGCTTTCAAAATTAGGGTGATTCATCATGATCATGTTACTAAAGTGGTCCTTTATTTCAATAAACACCTCTCGTTCTCTTTCCCCCCATTTCCATTGTTTGTTCTTTTGTAACACTGCGCTCAACTTAGAAGTTATATGGGCATAGTTTTTCTGGAATTTTCTATAAAAATTACATAGCCCTAAAAAACTTTGTAACTGCTTAATATTTTGGGGTTCTGGGAATTTTAAAATTGATTCTACTTTCTCTGAGTTAGCTTTTATCCCCTCTGGTGTAATTATAAACCCTAGAAAATGTATTTCTTTCTGTAAGAATTTAGACTTCTCCCAATTGACAGTCAACCCCCCTGTACGCAGTCTGTCTAATACATATTCTAAATGTTCCACATGTTCGGAAAATGTTCGTGATGCTATCAATATATCGTCTACGTAAATGGTTAAAAAATCTAAATTCTGTGGCTGAAGTATTTCATCTAAACATTTTATAAAGCTGGCTACACTGGTATTCAGCCCAAAAGGTAATCGTTTAAATTGGTAATTCTTTCCATTGAACAGGAATGCTGTACATTTCCTACTTTCACATGCTAACGGGACTTGCCAGTACCCCGCGGTTAAATCTAATGAGGTCATGTATTTAACTCCACTGAATTTTTGGAAGATTTCGTTTATTGCTTCGGGTGACTCCCGGTCCGGGATAATTATCTGGTTAATCTTACGGGCGTCTAAACATAATCTAACGCGGCCATCTTTCTTAATGACTACTACTAACGGGTTAGAGTACGGTGATACTGATCTTTCTATTATGCCCCCTTCCAACATTTTATCTAATTCCACCTGAACCGCCCTCCTCTTTGAATAAGGTACCGGATAGCTTCTTTGTACATAGGGTGCGTGTTCCCTTACTTTTAATTCACATTCATAATCCCTTGCCCTCCCTGGTACATCGGCAAACACTTCTCGAAAACACTCTGTTACCTGCCACAACGCTTTGCGTTGAGAACTCCCTACATCACGCCCCTCACTACAAAATTTTACCGCTCTATCCTCCCAAATTTGTTTATTTATATTACCCCCTAACTCTCTCTCTCTACATACATACGTATTGACTTCCGTTTCTATTTTACTGGCCCGATTCAGTATCATCTTGACTCCCGAAATTCTGACTTTATCTACTACCCGCTCAAAACTAATCTCAACTGGTTTACCTTCATTATTTAGTATTAACGACCGCTTCTGGAAATCAATTACCGCCTTGTGTTTTATCAAAAAATCATTCCCCAGAATAACCTCCAAATTTAGTCCCCTTACTACTAAAAATGTGTTGTCATATTCTACTCCATTAATTACCATGTTCAAATGTACTTGTTTAGTTACACGTTTACTCCTAACCCCGGTAATACCTACAATGGTCACCCCCGCTACTGGCAAAGTTGGGATATTTTTATTTATTTCTTGCAAACTCTAATACGTGTTCAGAAATGACAGAAATTTCACTACCTGTATCGACTAAAGTTTTTACGTCCTTACCTTCAATTTGAATTCTTACCTCTGTCAGTCCGGTTTCTGGTCTGGCCGTCTCCAAATCCTCTTCCTCCATTAGTTCCTTGGACATGTCCGTACAGATGACGTTATTTGTATATTCGTTGTTATCTTGGGCCTCGCAGTCATTTGTCGACAATGGTGGGGTTCCTTCACTCACTGTCCTTGTTAGTTTTCCATCTGGGTGTTTGCACGGCCTGGAGTGTGTCCACCACGGCCTCTATTAGGAGTTCCGCTGCTTCCCGGTTCTCCTCGGTTGTTGCCCCCTCCTCTCTGTGGTTGACTATTTTGGTTAGGTTCCGTATTGCGTTGGCAACTCCTCTCTTTATGACACCTGTAACAAGTTGTTCTACTACCATAGTTCTCACAATGACACTCTCCACATCGCCAGTCCTCACGTCTATGGTTATTATTGTAGCCTCCCCTTGTCCCTCTATACATATTTGGTGTCCCACTCGCTTGATTATGATTATGATTTTCGTTATGTACCCCTGACGGGTTTGGGCGCCTACCAATTTCCCGGTCCCTGATATTTTGGAAAATGTCTAGTATTTGTTCCAGATCATTTATACCTTCCACTTCTCGCGTCATCAGGTTAATTTGCACCTCCCTTGGTAAATGTTTACTTATATGACGTACAAATGATCTAAACGGTAATGGTGGTTCAAGGTATTTTGCCTCATTGTACATTTTCATTACATAAATGGTGACATTATTACCATTAGTCCCAAAATTACCCGGCCCCATTATCTTACTTCTAAGTACTTCTTGGTCCTCTTCAGACCAGTATTTACTTCTAAAATCCCCTTCAAAACTTTCAAAATCTAACCAATCTCCCTTATGTACCTCCGCCCAAATTGAGGGGCTTCCCTTAAAACATTTCATAACTTTCAATAATTTCATCTCCCAATTATTGTTACAAAATCTATTAAAGTCTCTTACTCTATTTAGGAATTGCATAGGGTGTACCCCCCTCCTATCACCAGTAAATGATTCTAACTCTATTTCACTATCTACGTTACGGGTGATTACTACTTGCTCATGGACACTGTCTAGTGTTTTGTTTATTGCCGTTTTCAAGTCATCTTTAACATTGATTATTTTTTGTTCCATTAAATTAAACTTGTTGTTAGTTACACGTTCAGATTGAATACTGGCATTATTTACCATTTCTACAGCACCTTTTAATAGCTGTATTTCTGACTTACAACTACTTTCTGTTTCACTGGTCTTACTGTCAACATTGTCATTAATTTCTAAGATTTTATTCGCAAAACTCAATTGACATTCACTTATTTTGCTATCGCAATTGCTTTCTATTTCATTTATTTTGAAATTAACATTAGTTTCATATGTCTCAATGTTATCTCTAACTTCTTCTATTTTCTCTACTACACAATTAAATTTACACTCATTATCAACATTATACTTATTTATACTACTTTCAAAATTATCTTTCAACTCTTGAATTTGCTCATGCAACTCTTGACTGTCTCTGACACTTGTTTATTTACATTAATGATATGCTTATTTAACTGTTCATTTACTGAGCCTATCACTTGTTCTTTAAATGTACTGAAACATTCATTCGTCTCATTTAAACGTTTATTAATATTGTCTTTCATATCATGTAAACGCTTATCAAATTTTTGGTCAATATTATTTATTAACTCATGGAACTTAACATCACTTACATCAAAACGACTATTTATAATGTCAAATTTACTATTCTGTATATTGAATTTAGCGTCCGAGTCACTCTTCTGTTCATCAAATTTCACGTTAAAACTACTCAAGTTATCAGATATTGTTTTCATGAAATTACACATATCTTCCATTGACAACTGTTTAATTCGTGTTGTCGTTGGGGTAGATTGTGCTACTACATTTTTGTCAGTGAAGCTGACTTCATTATTAATTTTATTTTCCCTATTCAATTTTGGGGTTATTTGGATCCCCGAATCATCTGTATTATTTATTTCATTTGTAATATCTGGTTTTATTTTATTGTCCTGACTCCCATCTGGAGTCGAGTGGACCTCAATATTATGCATAATAGCCGATTCATCAAAATTATCAACATTAGTTACTTCCTTGGCATCGTCATTATTCGCTGCCATTTTATACAAGTTTATATAATGTTACACAAGAATATTAATCTTATCCACTATTGACTTAACCCTTTTTATATTTAATTTACCAAAGCGTCCTCCCTCTCAAATAACCCTTTCTGCAGCTTAATTAGGTCTGGCGAATATAGGTTGTAACCTATACTCGCGTCGCTGTACGGGGGCCAAATGTAACTCTACGAATTAATTACAAAATTCTAATTATATTTATCTCTTACCTTCGGGTTTTTTACTCCAAGGGTCGTTCAGACGAAACTGCTGCAAAAAGGATTATTTGGATTTGATATAGGCAAAGATCAAATACACCGTTTGTGCTAAAACAAATTGCCTCTGATTTATTATTCATAAAAACTACTTCGTCTCTCTTTCATGACATTTAGATTAAATATTTGTAGAATGAGCAACAATTTGTGAAATCAAACATAGTAACAAAATATTTCCTAATTAGCTAGCTTATGACAACTATGGTATACCACAACTATTTATTGTTTGTAATGAACCAATACGTGCTTTAGCTACACACTCACACACATTCGTTCTTTGATTTTGTCGTTCTATTTAAACCCCACTTCGAGATCTCTGATTTACATTTTAGATTTATAATTTATTTATGTTGAATTATACTCTGGGGAAAAAGGTAAAATAATCTTGGTTAAAACTCAGTCAATACTTAACGTCTGAAGAACTCCGCTGTTTGGCACCTCTACTGTGAATGCACTGTTTAACACACCATGATTTAGGTTTTCACTGTTTAACCGCGGTACTGTTATTGCTTATTTCAAATTAAGTTGCTGCGCCACTATTACTTTAATCCACTTTAAAATAGCATTCCGTGTTGTTTTGTCGGCCGACATATATTTTCGAACACTTAGCTCGCTTAGGCTGGCCGCGCGTTATACAGTTTTTTATATTAGTTTTAGTATTTTCAAAGATAGGCCTACTCTTAACTACGGCCTATCTTATACCCGAGGCCACTATGTAGTTTTTATCTGCACTGTATGCTGCTTATTACCACTCTCTCTGATGACACACAGCAGACTGGGTTTCACACACAAGCCTGCTGCTATGTGATTGTGCAATGCGTCTGGCAGTTGTTTTGGCTGACTGGGTATGTTGCATTGCTGTACTGGAGACTCCTTACAGGTGAAAGTCTGGCAATTTGGAAAGTGCTTAAAATGATGATTTGAATTAATATGAAATTAAACTGGGGTGGCTCACAAATCCGTACCGTCACAAATTTTATTTTTTAGCACCGGCTATTACACTTGTTCAGTTGGTATGCTCAGATCCAACGTTTTGTACACAAACCGCCTTGACGGTAACGTTAGTTTACAATTAAAATGTTTTACTCAGGGGTGTTAATAAGTCCTTTTGGCTACAGAAATATTTGACTACGGCTAAAACACACAAATTTATAACAATCCTTAATACTAGGTACACAAAAAAATTAATATCTTAACACATTCAAGTAAGTAATTATCAATGAGATTTAGTAAAAATTTTTGGTTAGGCTTTGTCTATTAGAAATGTTTGTTAACTATTTATTATATTTTGATTTTAATAATTATCAACTGATTAAAATTCAAATAGTGATATTACCAATGCCTTCAGTTCTAAATCAGAATAGTGATCAGTGAAGTGAAAATTGTTGTTTATTATTTGTGATCAAAAAATTTGGAATTCGTTTAATGGGATTATTGTTTATACTCATCAATTTTCCGATGAAGCTTCTGCGATGCCGTCTTCTTCTTCCTGATGGATCCAGTCGTCTTCTTTTCTTCGGAATCTTTTTTATCTCGTTCAGATGGTTTTTCTCGTAGACTTCGGCCTCGTACTCCTTCTGCGATCGTCCATCTTCTTGAGTTGATGCAGGTCCTTATGATCTTCCTTCGGGACTAGTCATCGTCTATTCTTCGCGGCGTCTTCTTGGCTTCCTTGGGTAATTACGGTTTGTGGATAAATTTAATAAACAATATATTATCCAGGATTCCCTGGGCTGCTATCATACTCTTCCTTTCCTTTGATTTTGGTTAAAACTCACTTATTTGGAATAAAATTTTGTGGTGAGAGCTACTCAATCCGCTCTCGGCATCGGTCAATAATGGACTATCGAAAATCTAACGGTTTTTTGGCAATAAATTTCTGGTTGCTATGGTTACCTAATAAATTATGCTAATTCTCATTGGTCATTAATCTAAGTCATTGTTATGTTTTAACGTCTTATTTTAGTTTAATTTTACAAAATATCTTCAAATGAAGATTTCTATCTTATATTACTAGCTAGGTTTATTACATGAATACCATTGTTCATAATTTTTCATAAGGGTCATTTTGATATCCCTCATGGTCACTTTTGAGTAGCTAATTACATTTTTATTATTTTTCATATTTATATTTTACATATATTTTATTCAAAATAGGCTGTTATTCATACCTTTTGGTATTAGGAATACCCACTTAATTTGTTTAAACATTTGGTACACTCTGCTTTAATATTGGACTATTATTTGTTCTCAAATTTACTAAATTCTTATTTAACAGTTAGGCCTAGAGCCTAGATTTTGCTCTACTACTATCTAACATTTCTTAGTAACATATTACCTTTACATTTGGTAATTCTAACACAATTTTTTAAACAAAACAAGCAATAAACATTGGTGTTCCTAACTCCACCTCTTATTATAGTAATAAACATTTTCTTTACAGGTCCAAGCCTGAAATAACTTCTAACTACCTTCCTGCTTCCTTCTACTATCTGGTTCAATTAACAATTCATTACATTATATTGGTTCTTTTAAAACAGTAACAACATTCTTATTATACTAACATTAATTTATACTTTACACAATATATACTATTCCTCCATTCCTTCACTAGAAAAAGTGTCTATCGTTCTTGTCTGTCCTTCATTCCAATGCCTTAAATTCTATTTTATCCTATAATCCTTATTACCTATGGCTTACAGTTATTACATTATACTAATTTCCTCTTACTTACTAATACAAAGTTTATCTCTGGTCTTCCTGTTATTCTAACACAGTTTACTACTTAGAACACTTTTTGAAGTTCACCAACTACACTTTTTCCTTCATAGAAGGTTTTTGACTTTTACACTTTCACTTGCTATGTGCAACATGCTCTCACTACATGTTACCACTTTATTTTAATACACTCCTTCTTCCACTCACTTAATTATTCACTGGGTTGTTTTTTATGTTAGTATCATTATGGGGTTACTGATTACAATTGTTTATTTTATTTCCCTTCACAAATGATCGCTTTTTGTAATTGACTGTGGCCTTGATTTGCCTTAAGGTATGTTTACTAATTCTGATTATATTCATCACTATTTATTAGGGTGTGTGTATTATTAATTCCCTAACTTATATTTATAAACACATTCCTTCATCAATAAGATATACATAACATTATTATCTTTCATTAACATTATTACCCTAGGTAAATCTCATCTACACTATAATTACATCAGTTCATTTGTTAAACTACAGAATAATGGTCATTATTTGGGATTTACAATATTCATTCTTAATGTCTTGATTACATTTAGGTCTTAGCTTCTTCTTCATTGTTCTGTGGTTCTTTTTGGTATTTATCCGATCTGTTGTGTCAGGTCATTGTCAATTTATCAGTCATTTGGGTTATTGATCTCTGAGTTTATAAGTTTTTGCCTCTTATTCTTGTCTTCAGCCTTTTATTTTATAGTTAAATATCATTGGATCTTCACTACCTTATGTCATGTTACAATATTATATTACTTGTATTGTAAAGGACAGATATTGTATCAGTCATTATAAAAATAATCACGTAAAAATTACATTTTTCAGTGTCTTTATGAATACACTGTAGTATTGACTTTTCTGAAACTGTGTATTTTTTTGAAAACAATGAATTTGTTGGTTTATCGTATTATAATTTTTAAGTAAAATCTTCTTATATTAGTAAATAGTGCTGTATATTTCAGTGTTAGGTAAGTTAACATTGAAACAGTAATTAATGTTACAGTTTGACTCGCCTGTAGTGAGCGCATGGAGACTGGACCAGGGCGAGTTGGAACTGTTGGATCTTTTTGGCGGCACTCAGGACCAGATAGACAGTGGTGGCTACGGACCAATACCAAATTCTCCCGCTTTATACATTGGCATGCATAAAAAACAGGTAACTTGTACTGTGCCGAGACTTGGTTTCTGTTTCCATGTACTTAACTCTAGAAACGGCAGCTATAATTTCTGTAGTGGCAAAAGGGACATTTCACTATTGTGCATGCTTCAAGTAGAAAATTCCTAAAATTGTATTTATTGTCTGGATATACCCAAATCAAGGCTGTATTTTGCCCTTAAAGTTAAATATATTTTAGGCAGTAAAATATCAACACTACGTTGGATTTGGATTATAATTCCTTTAGTCTGATTCTCGGAATGGATTTTTACAATTTTTTCTCCATGTTTTGGGCCGTGGTGTCCCCAGATTTTGAAATTTCCATAACTGAACGCTGTATTCTAATTTTGGTTAAAATTCTCTTAAATTTGATACCCCACATGGAGTTTTGGTATTTTTTTGTCACGTTTTTGCTCTCTGCTGCGTATGTTCAAAGGTAACCCCTAAAGTACGCTATCATGTAAATAACATACTTGTAAATAAAAGTGAGGTTAGCATAAAAGCACAAATTTATAAAATCATATAAAAACCGAATCAGTTAAATGGGACATAATTGTGGGGGATGAAAGACAAGATCAGATGAACAATATCAGCATCGGAGAAGAGCTATGGTAAAGAAGAGTAGTTGGTAAAATTTAAAGTAACAGGCTCCAAGACCAAAGTGTAAGAGAATAACTAGAAATGACCAGACTGTTCAAAAACTAGAAACAGCTTTAGTGATATGAACCTGTGGTATGATTAGAAACAGGAAGATATAGCAAAAAAATATTATAATTATGAGGTAGATAGAAGAAGACCGAGAGGCCGATCCAGAAAGCAGTGAGTGGGAAGATGATATAATAGATTTGGCGACCAGCAGAGGAAAAAATATTATGAAAGTGATGCAATTGAAAAGAGAGAGAAACTTATACAGAAGATGTATAGATGGCACATGGTAAAAGAGAGAAAAGATAATAGAGGTAAATATGGAAAAAGAGAGTTAACAAGAAGAAAATTGTCTTTGCAACAGGAATCACATCAAACCTTATACAAACACAAAACATGTATAATTACCATCGTAAACTGTTTGGCCCAATCAAGCAAGGATATTCCAGAAAATGGTTAATAACTTTCTGGCATTTTATTGAAAGTCCGTAATGGAGGTATTAGCATGTTGGAAGTTCACATTAATGTGTTGAAAATTTCCATAAGTGTGGAGTGTGTAGTAGTGTGTGCAGATATACAGGAGGGTATAAATTCTACATAAGACAAGCTGTCCCATCATGTTTGAGTCTTTCAACAAGGTCCTTTAATGTCCAGTCTTAGATAATAATGTTTTAAAGTGTATAATGTAACGGGACAGAATTGGGTAATTATTAACTACTGAGGACCACTTCAATAACTGTATTCGTCCTTAGAGTGGTGCTGATGTGTACAAACAGATAGGTGTACACTTCAAACATAAACATAACCTACGAAGTAAAAATACAAATTACATACCTTGTAGTTCAGTACTAACTAGTTGTGTTTATTGTTTATTACTGCCATCCTGTTCATCTAAAATAAAAAAATTGTATCGCAGAAGTAAATATTAGCAAAATTTAGTATGAACCTAACTCAACATCTCCACTGCAAAAAAAAAAACTTGACATACATTGTAGAAACTCGTATAGTATCAGCCAACTATATCGATGCCAGAAAACTGATGAGCAAGAGTCAGAGTGAGCCATAAAGAACGACAACATATTGTTACGACGGTCTACTGATCGTCGTAGGTACAGTGGAAAACAAATTACAAGACACCAATTAAGTCACTAATCACCAGCTTTAATTTTCACAGTTAAACAGTTTGTAATTAACAAAACTGTCTCTTACAACAAATCAAATAGAAATTGTTCACACGCAATAAAATGTCAACTAATATAAAACACAGTTGTATTACAATTATACCGCCCAATTATAAAACACAACTCTTCACTAATAACCACTTGAACGCACACAGTAATCACTTGTAATATATCGCTACTATAACTGAACTAAGGCCGCTGCCGCCTTGTATTTATACCCCGCACACAGACCAGAACATTCAAAACTACGCATTATCTCTACCTACGGCGTAATTAATTGCGGCCTTGACACAGTCCGCGGGGCTTCTGACACAGTCTAGCTAATGCGTCAAGAATCACGTACGCCACACACATTACATTCCGGATCCCGCTGGAACATTCGATAAACACGTAGATTGTTCTGTGATGTCATAACATTATTAACTATAAAGTATACAGTTCTAAATGGGAAAAAAAGTGGAAAAGAAATAATTAGAGGCTCCATATTGATTATCTAACATAAAGAATTTTATTTTATTTTAGCATATAATTTTAATTTTTTTAGCCAGTAGTGCAACTTACACAAGAATTTATGAGTATAAAAGGGTTCAAGCCACAGTGGGAAGGTACTGAAATGAGGCACAAACCTTGGAGAAACGTCATAATGACTAATCTTTGGAGGAAATTACAGTTGCACTGTCTCTTTCCAGCTATAACTAACAGTTTTAACAGTTTACCAGAATTGCTCATGTCAGCAATACATTCAGAGCCACCATCGACAAACGTCGCTAAATCTACACAATGGCTGTCTCCCATAATTACATCAAATGTTCCGAATTTTGTAATAATGGAAATTGTATTTACAGCACAAAATTCTTATTGATGTATTGTGATTATGTACAAGGTCTGACAATTAAGTTCACGAACTCGCCACCGTTTAGTGCTGAGGGCAGCACTGTACAAGCAGCTCTGTAAGATTTCATAACCTTGGTATTGCAGTGTCTCACAACAGTGTTCATGTTGACATGTGACGTTGTGCTGAATGATGTGCATTGTTGTGTGTGTGTGTGCGTGCGTGCGTGCGTGCGTGCGCACTGTTGTGAAAATGTATGAGTTAGAATTACAGCAACTAACAAACATCAAATTTCTGGAGAAACTGGGCAAGAGTGAGAGTGAAATATGGGAAGCATTAGTCCAGGTGTACGGCGAGAATGCTATGAAAAAACAGCAGTGTACAAACGGATTAAAAGGTTTTCTCAGGTGAGGAAACAAGTGACTGATGAAGAAAGGGTAGAGCAGCCAATAATGAGGCGAACGTCCGAAAACATTGCCAAAATTCATCAAATTGTGCGTGCAAATCACAGGCCATGAGATCTGTAGCAGACCAAGTGAACATTGATAGAGAAACTGTGAGGAAAGTTTTAACTGAAGACCTTGGCATACGCAAGGTGTATGCCAAAATGGTCCCAAAGGAGCTCACCAATGAACAAAACCAATGAGGGTTGAACTGTTCACAGGCCTGCTGGAGAGGCAAGGTGATGTTTTAGGCCGAATAATCACAGGTGATGAAACATAAATCTTTGTCTATTACCCTGAAACAAAGCAACAAAATACCCAATGGAAGTCACCTGATTCACCATGACCAAAAATTTTCCTCAATCAAAATAAAAAAATAAAAACATTTTTCATAACCTTTCGTGATATGCGAGATTGTTCACTATGAATTGGTATCTCCAGGACAAACAGTTAACCAAATGTATTATTTGGGAGTGCTGCAAAGGTTGCTTGAAAAAGTGAGATCCAAACGACCAGAACTTTCCGCCAACATCTCATGGCTCGTGCATCACAGAAATACAATTGCGCACACGGCACTGTCTATACAGTTTTTGGCCAGGAAACAAATAACTTTGGTGGACCATCCGCCATACTCACCTGACCTTCCCCCCAATAACTTCTTTATCTTCAGGTAAAGAAAGAAGTTATGAAAGGAAGACATTTTGATGTCATTGAGGACATTAAGGCTAATACGATGGCCACTCTAAAGGCCATTCCAGAAAACGAGTTCCAAATTGCTTCAAAGGGTGAAGTAGGCACTGCCATCGATGTATAGCTTTCCAAGGGAAATACTTTGAAGGTGACTACAGTGGTATTCAGCAGTAAGGTATGTAGCATACATTCTAGGATGAGTTTGCGAACTTAATTGTCAGACCTTTATGTAGTATTAAATATTTTAAAATAAACATGTACACATAAATGTAAACTGTGTGATGGTACAATCATGGTACATTGTATAATTACCTAAAATATGGTAACGAGATAATAAATATTGTATTTTCCTATTTTTTGACATACCCAACCCAACCTAAAACACCCGATATCGAATTTACAGTGAGTGGACTATATTACAGTATTTGCCAGGATTTGAACTAATTCATGACAAAAAACGGTGTCACATCACAAAAACAGTGTGCAGTTATTGCGATAAGCAGAGCCAAGCCTTCGTTACGTCAGAGGCTGAGAATGTGTTGACAACAACCAAACTGCGATGTCAACACGATAGACAAAGGAATGTGACGTCAGTACACCCCACTTCCGCAGATTTCAACCAGAAATTGTCGTCATTTCATCTGCAGCTCTGATTTGAGCCGGCCGGCCAAAACTCATTCACTCACGGGTGAATTTTTTAACTTTTTAGACCACTAAAGGTGGTTAATAAACAGTTATAATAAAAATAACAATACAGTGCGCCAACTCCAAGATGTGACCGGGAAAAACTCGCCGAACTCGCGGTGCGCGAAGTTCGTGCAAACCGAGAACACCAGCAACACGAAATTGGTGAGAATGTTCTTTTTACATCTTCAATCCTTTGATTCATTCCCAATTCCAAATTTTGAATCAATATAAAATCATTTTAAATTCAATACTAAAAAATCATTTAAATTTTTCAATATATAAAGGGAGCTCCACTATGTATAATTTGTACCATGAGTATGTGAGAGTGAGTATTTGAGTGTGTGGGTTAAAAAATATTAAGTGTTGGGTTGTGCTAAAATTTCAATAATTTACGTTTAAATAATTATTATAATGCAACGTATATTTTTTGTGTAGAGTAATATCATGGGGACAACGCCCATGGTGCAATATATATATCCATGTAACATTTATCATATTTAATGTTAATAAATACTTTTTATATGTTATTTGAAGTTTCGTTATTTCAGGTAATGGGTTTCACTGAAATGGTACGTGTTAACCGAATTCTGGCCCTAATAATAGTAAATGTCGATCATACACAGTACAGTACAGACACTTACACAACATGGCACCCTAGATTGTTGTACAGACAAAATACATTGTACATTGTAATCAAACAATATAAATTAATATAAGAGATTACATTTGCGCCCGTAAGAACAGGGACAAATAGATTACATTGGCGCCCGATGATAACAGGAACTCGATATAAGACTTAATTTTATATGGAGTAATACCTACCAGGAAAGTGGAACGGTTACCTGAAGTAATTGCGTAAGTACATACACACGTGCGTAGAATAGGGTTAAGTTCCTAGGTTATAAATATACATGTTTTAGCAAGATAGAATAACAAAGATGAATACCAATGATAATATAACTATAGAAATCAGTGCTACTGACATAAATTTAACCAGTGAAATGGAGGTTCAAATAAATCCCATTAGTCAGAATGACGAAGTAAATATGCCTGTGTCTGTCGAAATAAAACAAACTGACACATCCATTTCAACTAATTTAGACAGTAAATCAGATGAAAGTAATGCAATGATACAATTGTTATTAAAACTAGATAAAAACGAATAACGTTTATGCTAGATGAGCAGAATAACGAAATTAAAGAAATTCAAAATAGTTTTAACAGCCATTTCAATGAAATAAAAAATGAAATAAAAGTGAGTCACAATAAACTTATTAAGAAATGTGACCAGTTGATTACAAAATTAGATAAGTTACATGTGGTAGAAAGTAAATTAGAAAGTCAGAAAGTACTAGATAGTAGTACCCAGCAAAATGCTGTACTGGATAACATATTTAAAACTGATAATTCCAAAAATGAATGTACTCTAGATAATTCAAATAATACAGGTAGTAAGATTGTGGTGGTAGAAGAGGATAGACATGATAATGAAATTATAATGAATGATAATGAAATATTTGAATTTATGAAGTCAGAAAGAAAGTTGAGAGAAAGTATTTTAGTACAAGGAGTGCAGGGGGTAGAATTTTCTTTTAATGTTGTATTAGGGGGTGAAGAAAAGTCTTCATGTTATTGTTATAAGGATAAGAATGCCTTTAATTTATATTTGATAGACGATAGTTCTACAAATAAAGTTTCTTTTAGTTTTTGTGTACCTAAGAGGTGCAACAATTTTATGATAGGGACCCCTGCATATTTGGAGAGAGAAAGTGTATTTTGGTGTTATGGAGAGAAATGTATTAAGAGAGAAAGTATAGAGAGATATTGTGAGAGTAAGAGAGTAATAGAAGTATTTAAAGTAAACAGAAATTACAGACAACTGTTAGAAAGGTTAGGGTTATATGTGGTATATGAAAATGATGACTACTTGCCTGATAATAACAATAATTTGAAAATAACAAGAAATGAGAATAAAGACATTAGGTACTTACCTGTGGTGGAATATTATGGGGATAATTATAATATAAAACGATTAATGATATATGATACTAAGACAAACGGAACTCTGCTTGATCGTGACTGGGAATATTTGTTTAATAACCGTTCAATAACATATGAATATAATGTATCTAATAAAATCTATGTATTAAATAAGAATTTAAATAGACCTAAGATTCGTTTGTTGTTTAATGATGGTGGATAGACTGTTATATTGTGAAATGAACATTAAATAATAATGTGCAAAGTGGTTTTGAATTGGACTGTTATGGACTGATTTCGATTAATGACACAATAATGAAGTTGGAGTGTATATTTTTCATTGTATTCACTGTATTTATATATCCATGTATTTTGAGGTGTATTATGTATTACAGGTACCCCAGTGTGTATCATTATATATTATATATATAACATGTTTAATAATAATATTTTAATTAATTACTAATGAATAATAATGAATGTTTAAATAAATAATTATATTTGAATTTTGAAAAGAGGTATTGTTATAAGTAGGTAGGAAAGGAATTTTGTAAGAGAATTGTCAATGATTACAGTAAGGTAAGTGTTTAAACAGGTATAGAGCCTGGGTATAGATAAAATGCAGGTGAGTTATGCAATTAATGTAAATGGAGTTAGAAAGATAAGAATTTTAAGAAAATACAAAGAGAATTATTAAATATTTAGGGACACAGTAGTTAGTGATTATTTGTAAAGAAGGTGTTTAAGTAAAGGTACATACATATATTTGTTGTTGATGAATTCTGTAGTGGGGGTGAGGTGATAAAGAGTAGCCAACCCATAGTGTTGTGGCAGGTAATAGAGCAGTTTAAGGGAGTGTTTGCCGAATTATTTGGAAGGGCAAAATATTAGAGATGTATATAGCCAGCTAGGGAACACCCAACCCAGTGCAAAGACGAGCGGTGCCATAAGATTTAAAGGGAATTAGTAATGGAGTATATAATTGAGATATTGGTGTCATTGATAGGTAAATTTGATGGTCAGTTAGAAGAAGGTGAGTAAAATTATATAATGAAGTATAGTGAATATAGGAGTTATCCAGACTAAACAATGATAGAAGGTGAAAGGTTAGGTAGTTAGGTAGATAGAAAGTTCAGAGTATAGAGAAAGTAAGAAGTGAATTATGAATAATGAAATAATAATGTAATATGAATAGTAACAATAAGTTCAAAATGTATTTTATTATTATAAATAAATAAATTTGATGTTTAATTAATAACTGCAATGGTAAATTTTAATTTAAATACAACTTTTAAGTAAATTATACAAATGTTAATGCATATCTTAGATATGATTAAATATGATTGAGTATTTAAAATGTATTAACTGTATTATTAATATATCAGTGTTGTAGCGGGTCGATTTTTGGGTGTTTTTGTTTTAACCGTTTGGGGCATATATTTATGTTTTTATTTATTTCGGTTTCGGGCGGGTTTGTATAAAATAATGTAAAAATGTATTATTGTGCAACATAACAGACCAGTGTTGAGAAACAGTTGGAAACAAAGCGAAACGCAATCAGTGGTGTAACACGGCTGAAGAATTCACCTCCACAAAATTCTTCGAACTTTGTACCTGTGTGTGGCAGCGCACATACGCAACTGCTCAATCACGCTCCAAGTGACGCTCTGACAAACAACTCAAGATGGCGAGAGCGTAAAAAAATATTCGTCGTCTTCTATAAGACCTCACGGAAGTCGCATTAACTCCGCCTACTGTTGGTGACATCAGCGGAACCAAGTCCAATATCGGCCTCTGGACACACACATATACCAGCTATAATCTATGCATAAACTGGATATGCCGCAGCAAGTCAACTGTATACGGCGACGAGATAATCGTGGCAGTGACCAACAGCTTCTCTCCAAAGCAACATGTACCTGTTACGTTCTACGTGACAGTGGACATTAGGCAGAGACGCCAAGTGGTCCACGAGGTACAGAGTACCGCTACAGACGCTTACAGTTTCGTGGCGGACCCGGTTGGTCGATTTTCGTAAATGTAATTAATTCAAGAAGACCGACCGGGATCCGAGGAGATAATCAACGCATCTCAGTTACAAAATTGTTGCAAGTGCGAATCGCAAACAGTTAAATTATGGACATTGGAATCGAATCGGGACAAAACACGTGTTCGGCCGGCAACGCGTTTAGTGAACAGTTGTAAAACAATAAAGGAGTTTGTAAAATATAATAAATAAGGGTAAAGTATGGTGTGAAAGTGTGCATAAGCAGAATGGGCTGCCTTATAGTTAAGAATATTTAAATATGATACCTAGGAATATATTTCAACATTTGTTCTTTAGCATTCTTGTTCTAATAATTAAAACGTTTTTTTTTTTTTCTCAGTAATTAAAACTATTCAATCACTACAAAACCATGTGTTAGTCTAAGTTATTTCGTCATTACCATATTCTCATTTCTGTGTTAAAAATTCGTCTAACGTTCCGGAATCTTTCTGAGTTATTAATTGGGTGGGGTCAGATCGCAAAATTGTCCGTTTTATTAAGGTAAAGTGTAAAGGTCTCCATATCTATCCTTCAAAGATATAGGTGGCGACTCTGGGCTTCTGATAAAATTTCCGCAGCAGGTAAGTAGTTTAAGTCCTGGTAGTGGATTTTATGTATTTTATATATTTAGGCTATTTTTTATTGTTACAACTGGCGACCCTGCCAGGATTTTCGTTTAATTATAATTTTATACGAGATAGACCTATTTTAATGCACAGAAAATGGGATGTGGTAATGACGAAAGTATAAAAATTGTATCGCCCATATTTACGTAGGTTAGGTTTGTGTTGTGAGTATATATATAAAGTGTTGTAGAAAGAAACGGTAAACATGCCTCTAATACAAGATAATGATATGTTGAGTATTATACTTAATCGATTAGAAAAAATGAACAGTAAATTGGATAGTCGTTTTGACAGTAATGACATAAAATTAGACAGACAAAGTAGGGATATTAATGAGTTGAAATATGAGATTCAAGAAATGAATAAATGTTGTAAAAATACCCATGAAACGATAAGAACCAGTTTAAATAAATTAGAACGGAGTGTGGAGAGAATGGGAGTACATGTGATGAATCCAGAGAAAAATAAAACAAATGAAAATTGTAATGACAAGTGTAAAAATATGATACCAGAGAAAGAGTTGATAAATGATAACAATAATGTTGAAAATAATGAGAATAATAGTAATGTATTTGAAGAATTAGTATCTGAGACTGATACGGTAAAAATAAAGAATGAGAGTACTGATGAGTTGGTGGAATGTAGTGATAATGAAATGTTAATGTGTGTTAGTGAGTTAGAGAGAGAGAGGAAAAATAATGTTGTAGTAGAGTGGGGACAGAGGGCAAATTTTCCCTTTATTATTTATGATGTTTATGATGATTTATTGAGTCCACAAGTGTGGTGGTTGAAGGGCAAGAGTCCCATATTGGTAGATGAATTGAGGTGTTTATTTTTGTGGAGTAATTGTGTACCCTCTGTCCGGAATAATTGTGAGAGTGTGATGTGGTGTTATGAAGAGAGAGAGGTAAATAGAGAATGGTATGTAACAGAATTGTATAATTTGAATAGAAAGTATGATGAATGGAAAGAAGGCTTAGAAATATATTTGAATAATAATGATTACAATGATTTGATAAAAATAATTCGACCGATAGTGAATGAATGTAATGACGGAGACTTAACAAAAATACTTAACGTAGACTGGTTTAATGAGTATTCTGGTAAAATGAGTGAATTTGGTTGTTCTGGTTATGACACACAAAGTAACCATTTGTTTGTAAATAAAAAGCAAAAGTGTTATATAAAACCAAGATTAATTTTTGACGATGGTGGCTGAACTAGAATATCAGTGTATAGACCTTGTTAGATACTGTAAATTCTGGTAATGACCTTGCTGATTTGGACATCTGAAGTGAGATACACTTGAACAATTTTGACGTATATTTTGTAAATAATATTGAATTCATTTGTGTGTATTGTGAAATGTAATGTGTATATGTTTTAGAAAATGTTGTATTAATAATAATAATATTATTAATATTTTTGCACTCTAATTAAATAACAAAATAATTATGAAGACAATAGTTAATGAGTTGTAGAATGTTGATAATAATTGAGATATGTTATTTTAATAATCAAATGAATTAAATAAGTGGAGATGTTTAGATAGTGTGATTGAATATTATGTATTTGAATTTTATAAGGTAATTAAATTGTTTGGTGAGATTTTGATTTAATAATAATTAATAAGTAAATAAATGTTAAATGGTTTATTTTGTGGAACATAATGATTAAAAATGTGTATTAATAATAAATTTAGAATTTTTGAAAATCTGATTGCAACACAGGATAAATAAATAATGAGGATAAATAAAAAGAGTTAATGAAAAATTTTAAATAATAATGTTTATAAATTTTTATATAAATTATTTAAAAGAGAATTGTTTGTTTGATGTATGCTAATAATCCAGGTTTACTGCTATTTGTGTATTGTGTTATGTGATGTATTGTAACAGTGTAGTGTGGAACTGCTATGGGGGAAGGTTGTAGATTTTGTATTAATTATTTTATGTTAATAATGGTTAAGCTTCCATATAAAGTGGGTTAAAACCCCATCTAAATTAATATTGTCATTTAAATATAAATTCTTAAATTTAATGTTATGAAAGATATTTTACTTGTGATTCCCCAAATTTTCGGGCGGTCACGGCCTCACCGAACCCTGACCGTGGAATTGGTTTAGCTTTAACAGCTATGGTTGGGGCACATTACGATTACGCGCTGACCATAACTGGCCATAGCTGTTATCGTTGTAAAGGTGTATTTTGAAATTGATGGGGGGTAATAAAAAGGGGAATCACCAAACTATGGAACAGCGGCTGCCACTCTGTTCGAGAAGGAACAGCAGAGCCAGGTGGTAGATCCGTTTAAGGGTGCATGATTATTAACGAGAACATGATGATGTTCACCAATTTTAACTTAACAGCGGAAGCAGAGACACGGAGAGGTAAAAACCTGCTCCAAAATATACAGTCTCTGTGGAAGCGAAAGGGCGAAACAGTCCTCCATAATCTGAAATAGAGTGTGTGGCTGGGAGGTGACGTAAAGGAGTCACGAATTTAAAATTTTATGACGTAAAAGTTTTGCTTATTCAAAGTTTAAGCCAATCAAAAATGCTTGTGCTCTGTCCACATAATTATATGCTCAGACTCGTAAAATAAGGTTCATACTATAATTTTAAAGGTATCATTTTATTGTTGTGTGTTAGATATAGTTGTTGACAAAATGTATTTTTATTATGTGTATTTTTTTCTCGAAGCCAATAATTAGCCGCCTGGCAGGCAATCAACATAATAGAAGTAAGTGTTGATAATGTATTACATGTAACTGTTCAATTTTGAAAGGTATCCATGGTGTTTTATTATGTTAGGATATCAGCTGATCAGCAATACCATGTCACTGGTATATTGGTTTGTAAATGTTACAAGTAATTAATGTTTAGTGTACTACAGACATTTTGAAGTAAAGACAAAAAGAATATGAGAAATAAAATAATTTATGCAAATTAATAAAAGATAATTCATGGGTGATAAATGTTTTATGGGACATGTAGACCTGTCCGAATTGAAATAAAAGTTGAATGTGAAATAGTGGAGATGAATATAATGTACTGTTGTTTTTGAGTTGATGTGATATAATAGAATTTTGTGAAATATTGATGTTGACACAGTGGTAATGGAGACTTTATGTAGAGTTTTGAATGATATTGTTGTTTTTATAGTTAATGAGGTTATTTTGTGTATTTGTAGTAATGTAATGAGATCGAGATTTTTGGGGAAGGCAATTTTGTATTAGGGGGTAGTGTATTTGGGGAGTCCGCAACAAGGGTTGGGACGGGATAGGGACCGATTGGCGCCGGAAAGGGTTACCTAGGGGGAGTCCAGGGACCAACATAAGGGGATGAGTTTTGGGAAGGAAACACGTATCCTATGTACAAAGGGTTGGAGAGTATTTTTTTATATATGTAGAGAAGGCGGCGTTTTGAGTTAAATGATAAGTTGGGGTTTAGAATGTCCTGATTAGTAGATATTTTGATAGAAATGGGTGTCATGATAATTGAGTTGATGAATGTTAGAGTCAGGGGGAGAAAGTTTATATATGTATAGAAATCTAATACAGAAAAACGAGAATAAATAATTTACATCACCCCCAGTAAGGTAGAATTAACGGTCAACTAAAGAGAGGAATTTATAATAAAGAATGTACAATTGTTTCTTTTAACCAGTGACAGAATTTTGATAAAATTTGAAAATAATGTAAAGTCAAGAAGTGTTTAATTTAAATGATTTAAGTGCCAATTTGATTATTATTTATATTAATATTTTGTTTATTATAAATATTTTGTTTATTATGTTTTGTATTTCAAGGTAGGATATTGAAAATGTTCAAGGTGTTTTCAGAAATTATACATAACATATGTAGGTCAAGGGTTTTGGACTTGACCTAGTTATGATCAGCTGATGAGTTCATACACCTACTAAGCTTGTGTATAGTAGGAAGCCAATGGTGATTTGTTTGTTTAATTAATTCAAACTAATCTTTGAATAATTTTAATAAATGTTATTTAATAAATAAATTTAATAAATATTTAATGAATAATTTTTTTTTGAATTTTAAAATTTTGAAAATTTTAAATTTAAAAAAAAAAAAAAAAAAAAAAATTTTTTTGATTTTTCGCCTGCCAGCGAGTGAATATGTTGAGTAATGATTATTTTATTGTGTATGTATTAATGATGTTCCTTTTGTTGTATTGCTTTATATTGGTAGGCTATAAATTGTTCTCATGCTAGAGTAAGGATGTATTTGTATTAGTAGAAATGTCTAGGTTAAGTCATTTGTAACAAAAATTAGAAAAAAGAGGAAGAGAATTTTTTGATAAACGATTATTTTTTGAATTTTGAATTTTTTAAATTTTTGATAAATTTTAAAAGAAAGTTTTATTCTTATGTGTTATGATAATATGTAATGTTAGTGTGTGTGAGCCCAGTATTTGCCAAAGGCAGCCCAGCTTGCAAAAAGGGGATCCACATCGGTGGAGGAGCTGGAACGATTTTAGCCAGGGATTGAGGATTTTTGGGGGTAGCATGTTAGAAGGCAAGGTGGGCTGTGGTGCGAGTCTGATCGATTTCTCGGTGTTGGGATCTCTTACGGAGAAGTCCAGTGATCTCGTTCAGATGAGTCCATGGTCGCTGAGCCAGGGGGGTCGTGTACCCATGCAGAGTAAGAACCAGGGGGTTGTTGGCACCAGTTCCTCACCGGTCCTCTTCGGGGTTATCGATGAGATTTCTTCTGTCATGGACAGCAGAATTCTCATCGAGGGGGTATTGTAGCGGGTCGATTTTTGGGTGTTTTTGTTTTAACCGTTTGGGGCATATATTTATGTTTTTATTTATTTCGGTTTCTGGCGGGTTTGTATAAAATAATGTAAAAATGTATTATTGTGCAACATAACAGACCAGTGTTGAGAAACAGTTGGAAACAAAGCGAAACGCAATCAGTGGTGTAACACGGCTGAAGAATTCACCTCCACAAAATTCTTCGAACTTTGTACCTGTGTGTGGCAGCGCACATACGCAACTGCTCAATCACGCTCCAAGTGACGCTCTGACAAACAACTCAAGATGGCGAGAGCGTAAAAAAATATTCGTCGTCTTCTATAAGACCTCACGGAAGTCGCATTAACTCCGCCTACTGTTGGTGACATCAGCGGAACCAAGTCCAATATCGGCCTCTGGACACACACATATACCAGCTATAATCTATGCATAAACTGGATATGCCGCAGCAAGTCAACTGTATACGGCGACGAGATAATCGTGGCAGTGACCAACAGCTTCTCTCCAAAGCAACATGTACCTGTTACGTTCTACGTGACAGTGGACATTAGGCAGAGACGCCAAGTGGTCCACGAGGTACAGAGTACCGCTACAGACGCTTACAGTTTCGTGGCGGACCCGGTTGGTCGATTTTCGTAAATGTAATTAATTCAAGAAGACCGACCGGGATCCGAGGAGATAATCAACGCATCTCAGTTACAAAATTGTTGCAAGTGCGAATCGCAAACAGTTAAATTACGGACATTGGAATCGAATCGGGACAAAACACGTGTTCGGCCGGCAACGCGTTTAGTGAACAGTTGTAAAACAATAAAGGAGTTTGTAAAATATAATAAATAAGGGTAAAGTATGGTGTGAAAGTGTGCATAAGCAGAATGGGCTGCCTTATAGTTAAGAATATTTAAATATGATACCTAGGAATATATTTCAACATTTGTTCTTTAGCATTCTTGTTCTAATAATTAAAACGTTTTTTTTTTTTTTCTCAGTAATTAAAACTATTCAATCACTACAAAACCATGTGTTAGTCTAAGTTATTTCGTCATTACCATATTCTCATTTCTGTGTTAAAAATTCGTCTAACGTTCCGGAATCTTTCTGAGTTATTAATTGGGTGGGGTCAGATCGCAAAATTGTCCGTTTTATTAAGGTAAAGTGTAAAGGTCTCCATATCTATCCTTCAAAGATATAGGTGGCGACTCTGGGCTTCTGATAAAATTTCCGCAGCAGGTAAGTAGTTTAAGTCCTGGTAGTGGATTTTATGTATTTTATATTTAGGCTTTTTTTTATTGTTACAGTGTTAATTATTAATGTATTATGTATTTATTTGAAAACTTTTTAACATGATTTTATAATATGTGTAGGAAGAGAAACATTTTTTAAATGGCGTTAATAATATTTATCAGCCAGATGATTAACTGTTAATAATAATAATAATAATACTAATAATCATAATAAAAGTTTATTTTAAGGGTTATAAATAAATAAATCGATTTATTAAATTTCTTGATTTGTTTTCTCCAAGTTTGGGAGATATATAATTATATTTTATATTATATATATTTTATATTTTCAATTATATTTCATTCAATTTTAATCCTTTTTCATATTCTTTTTAATCCTTGAGATTTATTATTTTTATAATTTTTATACTTTCTCATTTTATTTAATATAATTTATAATTTTATAAATAGTAAGCCAACCCAGTGCTTATTGGCACAAACCAGCACTTAGCTAAGGGGAACCATATCAGTTAAGGAGGTAGTGATTCAATAAGCCACTATATTAATATTTTTTATAAATTGTTTCAGTGTTTGGGATGCGACAGCGGTCCTGAGCTGGCTAACTCGTCAGAGCAGGGGCGTTAAGAGCCTAAGTGGCCTTATGGTGTTGGGATCTCGCAGGAGAAGTCCAGTAAGGTCATGAAGGTACAGTCATTATCACCAGACCAAGGGTGAGTGATTATTGTTTTTTATATAAATTTGTAAGGGGTTTGTGGCGACTTGTCCTGGCTGATCCCTTTAGGAAGTATGAAAGGGTCAATGAAAGTTTGTGTGCTTCGTCACACCATCTTTCATTGAGGGGGTTTTGTGATGGTACAATCATGGTACATTGTATAATTACCTAAAATATGGTAACGAGATAATAAATATTGTATTTTCCTATTTTTTGACATACCCAACCCAACCTAAAACACCCGATATCGAATTTACAGTGAGTGGACTATATTACAGTATTTGCCAGGATTTGAACTAATTCATGACAAAAAACGGTGTCACATCACAAAAACAGTGTGCAGTTATTGCGATAAGCAGAGCCAAGCCTTCGTTACGTCAGAGGCTGAGAATGTGTTGACAACAACCAAACTGCGATGTCAACACGATAGACAAAGGAATGTGACGTCAGTACACCCCACTTCCGCAGATTTCAACCAGAAATTGTCGTCATTTCATCTGCAGCTCTGATTTGAGCCGGCCGGCCAAAACTCATTCACTCACGGGTGAATTTTTTAACTTTTTAGACCACTAAAGGTGGTTAATAAACAGTTATAATAAAAATAACAATACAGTGCGCCAACTCCAAGATGTGACCGGGAAAAACTCGCCAAACTCGCGGTGCGCGAAGTTCGTGCAAACCGAGAACACCAGCAACACGAAATTGGTGAGAACGTTCTTTTTATATCTTCAGTCCTTTGATTCATTCCCAATTCCAAATTTTGAATCAATATAAAATCATTTTAAATTCAATACTAAAAAATCATTTAAATTTTTCAATATATAAAGGGAGCTCCACTATGTATAATTTGTACCATGAGTATGTGAGAGTGAGTATTTGAGTGTGTGGGTTAAAAAATATTAAGTGTTGGGTTGTGCTAAAATTTCAATAATTTACGTTTAAATAATTATTATAATGCAACGTATATTTTTTGTGTAGAGTAATATCATGGGGACAACGCCCATGGCGCAATATATATATCCATGTAACATTTATCATATTTAATGTTAATAAATACTTTTTATATGTTATTTGAAGTTTCGTTATTTCAGGTAATGGGTTTCACTGAAATGGTACGTGTTAACCGAATTCTGGCCCTAATAATAGTAAATGTCGATCATACACAGTACAGTACAGACACTTACACAACATGGCACCCTAGATTGTTGTACAGACAAAATACATTGTACATTGTAATCAAACAATATAAATTAATATAAGAGATTACATTTGCGCCCTTAAGAACAGGGACAAATAGATTACAACTGTACCAATAAACCTGTATGTATTGTGTTTTCTGTGTTACAGTTGTATATTCAAGAAAGTGTTAAAATGCAAAACAAACTTCAAGAAGCTCTAGATCGTTATCAGCATAATATGATAACAGATGAACACCAGTATCCTCGGATCCCTTGGCGTCCTGTACCAGCTACCAGTGAGTAGGCTATGCTTGATTTTTTTTATGACTACAAACATTATCAGTCCTCATAATGTAGGTGTTTGGCTGTGCTTGTTACAGAGATGTGTTTCCTTCGTTTGTGATCATACAGTATATAGTCCCCGACATTATATACATTATACAGGCAGAACCCCGAATTTCAAACGAGGTATGTTCTTAAGGACGTCTTTAGATCAGATTTGTATGTAACTCAGATCCCTATATTTACAGTTGTAGTGGTAATAATAATATAATAACAGTTTTTAAACTGTTTTAAATGCTACAGGTTTATGCTGCAATGATGCTACGCTAACTTACGGGACTTACCATAATAAGCTTCGACGTTACGCAATAGTAACAGCTCTTCCCCGCCCCTCGCCCTCCAGCATTGTTGCACGTTACACTTGGTTATGCGTAGGCAAAGGTGGGGAGGGGAGGTCTGTTGCATACACTGGCAATACCGCAGTGCCCTTGAAGCTTGTTATGATACGTCTCACATAATAGTAGGAATATTATGGTATTTTGATCTTCTAACTGAGATAAAAATCTTTTTATTTCATTAATTATTCTCCTATACTGTTCAGTAATTTATGACTTTACTGTTTTTTGGATTTTACATTATTCCTTTAACACTTTCGAGACGAAGGAGGAGTTAACATGTTTTCATGTTTCGATGCTTGTATTTTTAAGTGATAAAATATAGTTAGCCTTGAACAGCTGTAATAGGACTGTACAACTCTCTTAGTTCACGAAAAAATTCGTATATGGCATCAGCGTTATGAGACAGCTGTTCGCCGTTCTCAGCCATTATTAGGTCATGCTTCTGGCTAACCGTCATACAGGTTCATGGCATGTTTATCATTGTTTTCTCAACTTATTAGACATTATTTGGGTGTCTTGTGTGTTTTGTGTTATATTTTAATTTTATTTTAAGTTTTTATAATTATCTTGACCATGAAAGAAACAAAATAAAATTCTATAAGGTGATGGCAGTCCCCATGCTATTATATGGGTCCGCATCATGGGCACCAAGAAAGAAAGATTATAGACAGATGGAAACGTCTGAAATGAAATATCTTAGGTCTGTGAAAGGTTGTATAAGATTAGATCACATAAAGAACGACGATATAAGACAGGAATTAAACGTACAACCAGTAATGGAACTAGCGAAAAACTGTAAAAAAGATGGAAAGAGCATGTTATGTGCATGTCTCCAGAAAAAATTCCAAGAAAAATCCTGAATTATAAGCCAACCGGAAGAAGAAATGTTGGCAGACCGAGACGGAGATGGTGAAGCTGGAACAAGCAACCTGCCTAATCCTGGACAGATAGATGATGATGATTATTATTATTATTATTATTATTATTATTATTATTATCTTGGCTTAATGGGGCCAATATCCACCCATTCAGGAACTTGAACAGATAGTAAACAAATCTGGTTCTGAAGTGGATGATAGTGACTCAAATGACGGATTTGTTCATGAAATTGATGAAGATGGTCTGATGTAGATGGGTAGTGGTGCTGTGCCAAATGTGCAAGAAGAACCACGTGTACGTTTCATCAACTTGATAGTACTGTCAAGCCCATAACGATACTCTGTGTATGTCCCAGAGTGCTTCAAAAATTTCATACTAAAATTAATTATAATGTATAAATATCTTTTTTACTTTTCTAAATACTGTCCAGTGTTTGTTAGTGTTTTAGACACATAAATAAATATATTTAATGGCATAATTTTACCAGTACATTGTAAACAATGACGTGTGTGAGCTAACAAATTTTTTTTTTTTTAATTCAAAACGGACACAAAACAAAAAATGTGAAAACTGTAAAAACCTTGGATAATCGTGCAATATATCAGATTAAAGAAATTCTTCTCTACAAAAGGATTGTCTTACATAAAAGGAAAGTTGAACAGTTTTTCTAACAGTAAAAATTAGAAATAAGCCAAAAATGCGCAGTTTCTCGTTGTTAGCTACAACCGAGAGGGCCCAAGTCTCGAAAGTGTTAATAATTGTTCCACTTGTAAAAGTGAAGTCTAATGCTTCCTGAATGAACAATGGCACTTAGCTTTCTTCTAGACGCTTAATATTTTCATTTTTGTTTCCATAACAATCGCCTTTGACTTCGCTGCAGGTTTAACTGGATTTGCAATCTGCTTACACTTTAGAAGCATGGTCACGCACATACTCTGAAATCAAAGGATTTTTTTTAAAGAGAACATTGATATAGTGCGTAAGCAATAATACAAAATTGTGATTAACTGTTAACACCATGCATGCTTGTTAACATTATTGGAAGAAATCAGTTCCTGAATTATTCATCTAATTGTAATTTGGTAGTTTTTCTCTCTGATTCTGCCAGTCTAAAATATGTGAATCTAGATTGCCATGGTTTAAGACCTTTGGTTACTAATTTGTTTTCATGAATAACAGTTATATTACAAAATACAGTGGAACTTGCTTATAATGAGATTCAAGGGACCAGACAGATGTGCTCGTTAAAACCAGGTGCTCATTACATCCAAGTTGTCAACTCGCAAGCATAAATTTTTATACCGTGATTATCAAACACAACAGAAACAGTCTACTGTAGAAGAGGCTTTGCACAATAAAATTTTGACATGTTTTACATTCTTTGGTGAATATTAGTGTATAGTGCATTCATGAAATATAGTAAAAGTAACTGTGTAGTAAAAACTTACCAAAAATCAGCCGGCTATCTGGCAGAAAACGCAAAACTTTCCATGTCACATGTACAATATTTATTTTTAAATTACAAGAAAATTCACTTTAATTTATTTGTCTTTTTGTTCTTCATTCTAAATGGATTCGTCAAAATTATATTTCACACAGAGAAATTTATTAACCCTAAAAAAGTCATCTATTTTTGTTTGTTTAATAATTTTGTATCAGTAAATATCAAAACAGTTTTTAAATTTATTTAAATATTCCACGAATTCGTCACTTAACAGTATTAGTTCCACTAAATTGTGTTAATGATTTTAAACGAATGTTTAAAATGCTGTATTGTTGCGATAAAATGCTCGTTATAACCAAGTCTCTAATGCGTTCCTACTCATTAAAAGTGAGTTTAATTATCATTACTAAGATACAAAACCAAACAAATCTTGTACTTTTGCTCGTTACATCCGAGTTCTCGTTGTAAGCTAGCTCGTTATTTGTGAGTTACACTGTATTATAAACATAACGTTTCCTTTATATAAATGAAGTGATTAATGGATATTTTTGTTATTAAGACTGTTAATAGTGACAGCACGAAAGTAACTAAGATTATTTGACATCATTTATATTCATGATTTATATTTATAAATATAAAATATTTATAAATATGTATATTTATATTTATAAACTTTCTTGAGCAGAAAGCCAGTAGTACAACCATAGCACTTTAATTAGTGTAATGAATCTTACAGCCATAACCTCAATGTTTGTAATAAAACATGACAATAGCAACTGATGTGTGATACGATTAGGCAGGTTGAAATTACATAAATGTGAAGTTATATAAAACAAAGGCGGTTCCAGTGTTACTCTACTGTGGTGAATCGTGGATATAAACGTGACAGCTATTCTTGGTCGCTGAGCTGCACCGACCCAGCGAATGAATTACCCCCACTTAAAAGTATGGCCAAGTTGTCTTGAGAGAAGGGAAGAGAGACAACGTGATAACAGAACGCCGCCTCACTTGTGGACTGTTTCCATCTCTGTCACAAACATGCTTCTAACGTTCTCGCGAGCCTTGTTGCTGCCAATTTTCATACTGTGAAAGACCAGGTACAAGACACATGTGCGAAATGAATGAAAATTTTGTTAGCCTAGCAATGAGGTGTTTGTCCACTGTGCACCTCGAAGTCGGTGTTCATTTCCTATCATCAGCTCTATGCTTACAAAGAAGATGATGTCAAACATTCATCGGAAAATAAAATAAAAGGGTGCAATTGTCCGCAGTCTTCAGTTGGCAATCAATTAAAGCCTGTACCAGAATCAACAACCACACATGAAGTGATGAGATAAAAAGTGGCCTTAACATGTGCTTTCAGGGGAACAGAATTTGGAGCACACATGTAAAGAAAGAGTAACAAAAGGTTTCCGAAGCTGGCATTTAGTTACAGTCTTGGGAGGAACACAGCCCTGGAACGCCAAGGAAGATATGAAGTATTTAGCCATTACAGGTTCATTGGCCTATTCTATGAAATTAATGGTGTCAATGACTATTATTAATTAGTGAATTAACCCCTTGACTCCCAGGTTATTTACTTGTTAGCTCATATATACAAGTTTGTTTTGAATGTAAATAGAAGTGTACAAGTTGCATATTTAACAAAACCTTTGCATGAAATAAATCCCTGGTGTCTACTGACACACACCAAATTTATTTTTGTTACTCCACCCACCTGTCCCCACTTGTAATAGTGTCATTAAAATATGTACAGTATTATGGTGAAAAAATTAGTTTTGTATGTTTACCAAGAGCCAGAGTAATAAAAAATTGTTCTAACAATCGATGTTTAGTCCTTTTAAGCCGTCTCACTGGCCTGTGATGGTCAAGCAGCTGTGTTGCTTTGATGTTAACACGATTCAGTTGATCTCAACACTTCTGTGCAACTTCTTTTACCCCATCAGCAACCATTTCCATATGTAGTGGTCTTTGTACAGACCACTGTTTCTTGTGTACCAAGAAGCAGTCTGTCAAAAAAACAGCCCTTAAAGACCGTATTCCAGTATAATGTGTTATTAAACCTAACATTATGCCACATCACAGAAAGGAACAAAACTTTGGGTGGTAACAGTAATACAAAAAAAGTCCGGTTTGTAACGTTAAGGTAAAATTTGTTTTACCTTATTGTTGACAAACAAACAGCTATATTTGCATCCGTATTCTGGACACCATCTTGAATTACTGCCAACTGTAAAAAATTTTACTTACCTAGAGTTCGTGTGAGCAAGTTTTATGAGAGCAGAAATGGTTGATTTTTTTGTAAATAACTTACTCAAATTTTGTCACATGATATTCTCTTTTATTTTCTGCTTCATGGCTACAGTAAACTTTTCCCCCAAGACGTTTAATTATACATTGATTTAAACCAACTATATAAACCCAACACAAGTATTTGATAAATTTGATATTTTTGCATATATCATTTAAAACATTAATTATTCATACACATACAAACAAAACTATATTGAACAGAAACCATTATAATCCTATCTTATGCAAACCAGCGCTTCATTCACACACACACACATATACACCCCAAGACTTTAGGAGATCTCCATCACAATTAAAAAGAATGAAATTGAAAATTATAGTGGGCCCTTGTTACAATTTTTTGGTTTTACCCTCCCCAGTGTTACTTAGCTTGAAATGTCCAGGAGACGTCAGTCCATTTTTGATGTAAACTCTCAATTTTTTCACGTACACTTTCACAGTAATTTTTTCCAAGTAACTCGAAACTGTTAGCTCATTTTAAACTCTTTTACATTCTTTCACCATGTACATTTTAAATAAAACTGTTATTCTCATATAGTGACGGTATAGTTACATTATTTCGTACGGGCGCCCGTTAATTCGTTCCGGAACTTTTGTATTGTGACCGATCGGCACAAAGTTGTAACTTTGACTGTGTTTTTAAAAAACTGGGGCGAAAACTGCCCGCGTCCATCGTCGCTAGATGTTGTTTGCTGACTGAAACTGTTCAAAAGTCTAAGCTGGAGGGGATCACGTGATCTCGTTTCATTGTTTGCTGGTATTACGTCGACAGATTTTAAGGCGTCGTTGACTGCTCCCCGCATTCCAAAGTGGAATAAACAAGGCTTGGCTCCTGACGTCATATAGCGTGACCCCAATTTGTGCATAGTTCAGAGGTCAGATGGCTAAAAATAACTGCCTTTCTCGCTGTTAAACCGCTGACCTTGAGTCCACTTTGTGTACATTATTTTACCCCATTCAATATTACAAATAACTTTACATATTAATTCTGTGTCAGGAGGGTTTTACCTGTACCGTTACAGGTTGTCACCTGGCAAAAAATGTTGTTATTAAAAGTTCTGACCACTCAAGTGTATGAGTGAAGATCAATACAGATGATCGCCCACAGGTTTTATGTACAACCCCATTCAAACTAAATACCTGGGACTTTCCAACGCACACTTGATCATACACTATCTCCAATCCTCCCCACCTAACATACAGTTCAAATCTAACCTCTGAAGCTGCTATAACTGGTGAAACAATTGTCAGGGAAATAAAAATTATCTGTTGAACTGTACCAAGTGCCAAGCGACCATTCGATCAGTGGTTCTTGTAATATTCATAATGGTCAGCTACTTTTTGGTCAGACTTCATATTTCATACAATTTCATTTAACTTTTTGTCGGTACTTTGGTGTATGTTATTTGTTTATTTGAAGCACTGCTTGTTGTATTTTGTGCATTTATTATCTTAATAATAATAATTATATGCCATGTGCACACTTTAAAAATCATGTTGATTTGAATAAGTAACATACATCAAATTTGACATAGATATTGTTATTGGTATCCAAGTCACTTTGTTATTTATAAACTAATAAATTACCTTAGATCCATTGTGTGACTTCGTTTTATATTTAAGATGACACATTTCGGAACATATATTCCATCATCAGATTAATTCACTCCAGTTGAGATCGTTAAATGTTAAACTCATATTACTCAAATGTTAAAAACGCGCGTCAGTGTGGGTGCACAACATATATTCCGAAAAGTGTCATTTTAAATACATCAAATAATATAAATATTGTATTTTAATATAGTAATTTTGTATCTTATATTAGAAGCAAGTAACGGGCTGTTTGGCCATGGTCCAGGGTTTACAAACAAACCAAACATTTCACCAGCACTACTGGCTGCCATCTTCAGTGGAATACGAGTCTACCTGAATGCGGGGTGTCAAACGTCAGTCCCACAGTACTGTAGTAAAGGGTAGAGTTTGACACCCCACATTCAGGTAGACTCGTATTCCACTGAAGATGGGAGCCAGTGGGGCTGTTGAAACGTTTGGTTTGTTTGTAAACTCTGGACCACTGGCACGGCTAAACAGCCCAGTACTTGCTTCTAATATAACTGACACCGGCCGTGAAAGCCTTAGGATAATTTTGAATCTCTTCTACCTGTATATAAAATTATCAAACAAATAAATACAACAGCAGAAAAGATAGATAGCAGACGTTTTTTCTCACAAGTTTATACCGTTTTTGTGTCTTGAAGGTGCTGTCCTTGGTTTACCCGGTAACGACCAAAACACACTGCTGCAGATCACTGATGAAAACAGTCAGGTGTCAACGACAGCTATTTCCGTGCTGTATGCTTCCGAATATGTCAATGGTATGTTGTAGCAGTAAGCATGCTACTCATAAAATATTTCCTCTTTACATGATTTATTATATTCCAGAACTGAGACAATATTTATACATAATGTAAGTTTATCTATGTTAAATTATGTTATGTGTAAGCTTTCTTGTTACAGAAAGATGTTATCTACTAGGGTCAGTTGAAAAGTTCGCAGAGCGACAACTACAGCTTAGCAGTAAAACTAAAATTTCTCATGTGCTGCAAGATTTGTATTTTATGTGAATTCCTGTTAATTTCCAAATCTATCTATCAATTTATTTATTGTTTGGAAGCTGTTTAAAATTGACTTGCCATGCGTGTTTCGAAAAACAGACGAAATCAAACATCGTGGTGTGATTCTTTGTTAAAAAAATTGTTTAGCGCCAACGGAAATTGTAAATGTGTCAGGAGATGCTGCGACTTCAAAACCAATGGTTTGTAAGTAGGCACTTGAATTTAAACAATGTGGTCGGACAAGCATTGAAAACGTGGTCACACTGGATGCCCAAAAAATGCATTAACTCCAGATGCGGCAGCCATCTTGCACAATGGTTTTTCACACCAAATTCTTGAGTTAAAGTATGATGCACACGTTCATATGAGATGCCTACGATTTCAGCAACATCATCCACTCGTCAATCTGCGGTCTTCCAACACCCTATGAAATGTTTTCAATAATGCTGTTTTTGTTGTTACAATTTTTGGACATCCACTGCTGGGGTAGTCTTCAGTGCTTGTACGACCACGTTTAAACTTAAGTGTGCCCCACTTACCGTTGTTTCTGAAGGCGCAGCATCTCCTAACATATTTACAATTTTGTTTTGATTTTCCATTGGTGCTAAAACGTTTTTAACAGAGAATTCATCACAACACGGTATTTGATTTTGTGCATTTTAAAAACATCCGTGACAGGAAAATTTCAAACAGCCGGTAAAAAGTGAATAAATTGACAGGTATATCTGGCAATTAACATGTGTTCAAGCGAAATATACGACTTGCAGCACACGAAAGATTTTAGTTCTACCACTGAGCTATAGCTGTCGCTCCGCAAACTTTTCAACTTACCCTCGTACATTTGTAAATCAGGTGTCATCAATCAGTATCGTACATAATATTGTTAATACTTATTTACAATCTGTAACATATCATATTAGAACATATATTAAACAGTCAAAATTTGACCACATTTGGAATAAAGCTTTAAGGAACAGATTCGAAGTAAGATGAATAAAAACATTTTCAGAACTTTTAATTTAATTTCATTAAATAATTGTAGTTAAATGCTTTTTAAATATCTTGATACCCATTTAATAACATTACAACTTCTTTTAAATAAATAGGTTTACAAGTAATTTGTCTTCAGTAAGTCTTAAAACTAAATATTAGTTTATTGAGTTTATTCACTGGTATTTGTCAGATTAGGATAACAGTATGAAATCACAATACATCCTCTGTACTTGCTTGAAAGGTTTAGTCCTCATAAGCATTCTTGCCGGCCCATGATGGTCAATCAGCTGGGTTGCTTTGATGTTAACATGATTATGAAGCTGATCTTAATACTCCTGTACAACTTCTTTACCCCAACAGCAACCATTTCCATACATAGTGAGTACAGACCACAGTTTCGTGTGTACCAAGAGGGATTCTGTCATAAAAACAGCCCTTAAAGACTGTATTCCAGTATAATGTGTCATTAAACTCTAACATTATGCCACATCACAGAAAGGAACAAAACTTTTGGTAGTAACAGTAATATCAATAAAGTGTGGTTGTCACCTGGAAAAAAAATGTTATTAAAAGTTCCCGACCACTCAAGTCTATGATAATTAATGCAGATGATCACCAGAGATTTTATGTACAACCCCATTCAAACTAAATACATTTAATGAACTGATAGTGATGTGTGGTGTTTGAACAGGAAACGGTTATTATCTGTATGCAAGTGATGGGGTACGAAAAGCTCAACAGTGTACTGCCGCTGCAAGTGGTCAGAATGTAACACTCATGGAACGAACAAGATTCCTAGATGAAGACGATGATGATGACGATGAAGAAAATACACCAGTCCAGGTCATTATTGTGTCACTTTGGTTCTACTGGTAAGTTTACTGTATTAATAAACTTAATTATAGTTAACACTTTCCAACCAAAAGATGTAAGTGTATGGCTTTCCAATTTTCGCCAAAAGATATATTAGTTGACACATATAGTAGAGACTGATGATGCCTTATACTAGTAGTGTAAACATTTTGCGCAGACCAACTTGACCAATACGAGCACCCAATGTACGATAGATAATTATTTTGTGGTGAAAAATGATGTTAGAAGAGTTGTTAATTGTGGAATATTTTGTTCTAATTTTCAAGAGTTCGTGCATATCTACTGATAGTCTAATTTCTTATTTGATTGCTAACAATTAAATTAATAATAGGCAGGAGAAAATTCTGGCATCTTTTAATATCCATCAGTTTCAAGACTTATTCATTAAAAAATAATTATGAGTAGATGCAATCATTTATTATCAGAATTCAAGCAGTCAGTCACCTTTGTGATGACTTTTGCACCAAGTTTGTTGTTTGTCCCAAATTCCAAAGTCTAGTATGAATTTATTCTGTAATAGATTATCAAAATATAAGACCAAAAACCAATATATTATAAGAGTTACTTGACTGTAAATCTGTACTCCAGTTTGCTGGATGTTTTGGTCATAACGTTGGTGATCACTTATGATGATGGTTTACTTGTCAGCAGCTGAATGAGAAGTGATAATGCAGTTGCTGAGTTAGGATGGCAGTAGTGGCAGAGAGAAAACAAACGTATACTCCAGGGTGAAATGCTAGAATACCGGTACTTGTTTTACCTGACTGTAAGTCAGTAACTAACTCCTTGGGCCCTAATGACACATAACCTAAAGATTTAGGTGCTTATAATAATTGGTACTTTTTTATGCTCTCTCGGTTACTGATTGAATCAGACCAAAATTCTTTATGAAATTTTTTCTGTTAAAAAACATTGTCATCATCATCTTCACATCACGACATAGGCAAAATGCTGCCTGTTCCACCTCCACGATTCTCCAGCCATGTCTTCTGGAGTATGCCCTCGTACTTGTGTCCTGTAAGTTTATATTTCCAGACTTGTTTGGCCAGTTTTGAATCTGACATTCTTTATATCTGACATCTCTTATGTATAAGACATATATGTTTTATAAATAAACAAATGACAACCAACAGAGTTTATTGCTGAAATTATTTTTTTAGTGTTAAATTGTAGTAAATATTTTTTATCGTTTAAATACAGAAATTTGCTTCAAAAACCCAGTTGTTACAGGGGACAAATTATGGATTAAAATGTCTGTACTCAAAATGTTAAAAATTTGCCAAACATCCAAAATAATTGGGTGCAACTGCCTGTTGTACCCCCTTCTCCTCAGTCACTGCCACTACTAGTGTCACACTGAAAGTGACCATGACAGATAACTCTTTGAAATTTCTGGTAAATTTAATTTGACAATGGATCCTGTGTTTACTGGCTGGTAACTTTTAATGTAATTGGCAGCAACAGCTTGAAAGTTTTGTTGTTTAGATAAGGTCAGTAACTTTAAACTATCAATATTGTTTTACAATCATTGTCTTAATAGTAGAATACTATTGTTATCAAAGAAATGAACAGTAACTAAACTTGTCTATTCATAATTTTGTACAGAATTTGTTTCATTTTTATCTTCTCCTCTATTCCCGTTAATGCCCTGTTCAGGTTTGTTTCCTTGTTTCCTACAGTATCCGTATTTCCAGCAAATCCCATTCTTCCAGGGAGCAGCTGGAAGTAATTGTGGTAAACTGTTACAGGAAAGAGGTGTTTGTTATCAGTATTACATTAGCTGTTGTTATCAATCTTATCATACAGAGACGAGTCTTCTATCTCATCCATCGTACACCAACACATGTAAGTTGCATTGAGAAACTTACTATGCACACCAGTATATATATATATATGTAACACTAAGTGCGACTGTATAGAAACTATATAGACACAATATATTATATAGAAATGATATGTACTATAATTGTATACCTCAGGACATTATATGCTAGACAGTTAAAGTCACAAAATATTTGGTTATACTGTACATCACTGATTTTTATTATTACTGCTCTGACAGTTGTTATGAAGATACGTTATCAAAAAGTAATCAATACATCATACTAATTGTATATTACCAAAGGTATAACCATTTTATTAGAGGGAAATGAATGTTCATATCTTTTTTCCAGCATTTATTCAATCAAAACTAACTAGGGAACTGTGACGGAAAAAACACATAATCTGCATTCAGGCACTTTATTATGTATAATTTGTGTGGTGTGTATGCCCAAAATATGCATTATGAAATAATAACCGTGTTTTATATTTTACCAGCTGGTATTGTATCAGGACCAGCTGAAGACTACATCAAGGCAGAGCAGTGGCATATCAATGGATACCAGTAGCTCAGGGTTGAGTATTGCGCCACCAAATGAAGGATTCGTGTCACGTTACCTGACTGACTTTGATCCAGTTCATTGCCTCGGTAAGGGTGGTTATGGAATCGTCTTCGAAGCTAAGAACAAAATAGACGATTGTCGTTATGCCATAAAAAGGATACCATTACCAAACAGGTAAGTTAAACTGTTGTAATATTTATTTGTTTCTTCTTCATCTTCCGCCTCCCCTGCCAAAGTTCCTTAACTTACTCATGTAAAGCACAAAATTTAATAAATTTCATCATCAGTTCCCAGGACATGGCTTTATCATTAAATGCATGCTTTAACTGTTAAAATGTTTAACTGTTATAATAAGAACAAAAATAATAATTAATGATCAAATTGTAGAACAGGTGAGCCATTTTAACTATTTTGGAAATGATATTGGCTATGTTTAAGAATTATGATATTGATGTTAGGTAAGTTCCAGATAATCTGTGGGACAATCAGTCATATTTTTTAGTTTTATAAAGTTCTGGTGGTTCCTATAGGTGTGAATTATGGAAGACAACCAAAAAACGAGAAAGTAAAATACAGGCCTTGACAATGGTGTTCATAAGAGGTGTTAAAAGATGTTGTAAACTTGATCGTGTAAAGAATGAGGCTATAAGAGAAGAATTACAAGTTTTTTACTTGAATGTAAATTGTTAGAAACGATGGTGGAAAGAACACTTAGAAAGAATGTCAGATTCAAGATTAGCGAAACAAGTCTGGAAATATAAACCGATAGGACACAAGTGTGTAGGTAGACTCAGGAAGGGATGGGTGGAGGATCTTTGAAGGCGGAACAGGCAGCACCTTTTCTATGCCTTGTTGTCAAGATGACGATGAAATGTTTAATTGTTCTATTGACGTCCATTTTTGTGACATGAGACAAAAACCGTACTTGTTTATGGTTGCAGGAATTGTCTATTTGGTTAAGATGGACAACATTTGATCTATCCAATTATTTCTTGCTTTAGAGAGTTTAGTAATTAATATGACCCATGGGCGTGTTACTAGCATATCACAGGGTAGATGATAGTAGGGTTGTCACCTTCTGGCTCATTGTCCAGCTCGATTTTCTGTCTGGGTTATCTCCCATAAAGTAGCTATCTTAACGGACTAAAGAAACTAGTTTTCCCATTTTGAGATATCCATAAGGATCTTTAATGTGATGGTTTCTGCTTGCATCCCACATCCTATGCCATTGACCAACAAAGGGTTATCTGACCAACAATTTCTTACCCCAAGGACAAGAGTGGCCCTAACATCTTGTTGACGAGTAGAGGAGGAGCAGCTTATACTGGCCATCACTCAGTAGTCACGTATAGGTGTTTCCCATCCCCCACCATGTGGAGGTGCAGCTAGATATTTCTCTTCATCAAGGAATGAGACCATAAGGCATTACTTGCCCTCTCCAGTACTTTGGAGGATATTGTGACGTTTCGAATAAAGAAAAGAAGGAATTAAGACCCGTTACTAACCTTCCATACCTTACCTTAGCAGATTCCAAAAACACCAAAAGCCTCTGGGTCACCACCACATTTTTATTGAAGGAAATGTGGAAACCGTAACAACTTTCCCCGTAAAAAACAATTTAAAATACCAACTCTCCCTCACAGAAAATTCCAAGGCCGTTAGACGTAATTTTTTCAGACTATACTCGCTTTGTCTGAAACAATTGCTTATGATAATTATTCAAGGTTTGTTATTATTTTGGACTTCCTTCCATTTTAAAATTTTCTTATTTATATTTGAGTTTATATCATTCTCACTTGATCTTCCTTGATAGTAATAGTCATCTGAGTTTCATATTTCTTATTTCATTTTCATATTTCTTCTTAGTATTTTCTCCTTGGGATATTTCCTCCCTATCGTTCCCTACTTTGTGAGCTGGTTCAGTTCAGAGAGGCACTGTACGCTACTTTCCTCTGCTGTCCAATACTTCACACATATTTGAGTACAGAGGCAAATCATCTCTGCTCAAAAAACATATTAATCCTGCTGGAATTATCTTCAGACAGATTAAAAAATTATTCAGAATAGTACACATTTGTTACTATTTAAAAAATATCTTTGGGATACTTCACTTATTACTTATTATACTTCTCAGAGATTTTAATATTTCTATCTCAGTTGTTCTTCTGACTCATTATCTGGATGTTTCTTTCATTTGATATTATGGTAGGAAGCTCTTCTATTATTACATTTTTCAACTTTTCTTATCATATAAATCTTTTGGTTATAGATTCTTTATTACCTTCTGGTTTTTTTTTTTATTATTATAATCTGCATCATTTATTGTAGCATATCTTTATGACATTTTTAGACTGTTTCTTCGTTCTTAAATTTCCACTTGTTCTATTTTCTAGAATTTTTATAACTGTCATTATCATAATTGACATTTAATTCATAAATCATTTTATATTAATTCGTTTAATTACATAAATCTTTGACATTATTCTCACATTATTCCTGTCATTGTTATTATACTTTCGAATGACGGTTTTTTATTAATTTCATAATGAGGTCATAATTTCTCCTCATACCACTTCAAAGTTTCATTATCTCATAATTCCAAAGAAGTTTTTGTACTTTATTATATTCAATCACTCCAATCGTATTAAAGGATTTTTCTCTTTTTTATTTCCTTTAACATCATTTTATGGAAAGGTTTTTACTCTTCATATTGAACTTAGACATGATCATATTGTCCAGAATTATTTGTTTCAATTCTAAATCTGTTTTCTTTTACTAATCCCGTTATGATCCTTTGTTACCATGGTAATTATCTTCTATTCTTACCATAAATATGGTATGAAATCTCTTCTGTTTATCTCACCAAAGTGTTTTATTAATAATTGGTTGGTAAGTTGTACTTATACTTGGTTTGGAAACTTGATTTATTCATAATTCAAAATTCACTCTTCTTATATTATTTCATAAAGTTTTCTCAAATAATTTGTATGTAAGGTGGGCTTACATGTGTTTAGGTTGGTTTTATTTTTCTAAATTCTCTTGGTATTATTGTCAAAATGTTTCTCTTCAAATAAATATTTAGTAAGCTGTCCTTACTTGTTTTTGACTTTAGATGGTTTTATTTCTAAATTCTCTCCTTCTTTATTATTATATTATAGCCATAAAGTTTTTCTTCAAATAATTTTTATGTAAGGTGATCTTACCATTGCTTTTAGAATTTTGATGGTTTACATTCAAAATTCTGTTTTATATATCTTCTTCCAAAATGTTTCTTCTCAAATAAATTGTATGTAATGGGCTTACATGTGTTTTTAGAATTTGGATAATTTTCATTCCAAATTCTGTTTTATATATCTTCTTCCAAAATGTTTCTTCTCAAATAAATTGTATGTAATGGACTTACATTGTTATTAGAATTTAGGTAAATTTTACTCTAAACTCTTCTTCTTATATCTTTCCAAATAGTTTTCCTTTAAATAATCTTTATGTAAGGTTAGCTTACATGTATTTTAGAATTTTGGGGATTATTTCAAAATTCTTCTTATTCTTCTTTAAAAAATGTTTCTTCTCAAATAAATTGTATGTAATGGGCTTACATTGTTTTTAGAATTTGGTTAATTTTATTCTAACTTCTTCTTGTGCATATCTTCTAAATGGTTTTCCTTTAAATAATCTTTATGTAAGGTTGGCTTACATGTATTTTGGAATTTTGGGGATTTTAAATTCTATCTTTGTTTTATTCTTCTTTCCAAAATGTTTCTTCTCAAATAAATTGTATGTAATGGGCTTACATGGTTTTTAGAATTTAGGGGAAATTTACATTCAAAATTCTGTTTTATATATCTTCTTCCAAAATGTTTCTTCTCAAATAATTTGTATGTAATTGGCTTACATAGTGTTTAGAATTTTGGGGATTTTAAATTCTAATTTCTTCTTGTACACATCTTCTTTTGTGGAATCCATTTTCTTATTACTTTCGTCCATTTTCTTGTCCATTCCTTCCATTCTGGATTCTAGGTTCTTATTCATTTCCCTCATCATTTTCATTAGGGTTTCCATTGTTTCAGATTTCTACTTCTCTGGGATATTCACTTCCCCTGTTTGCGTCGTTACTTCCGGCTGTTCCTCTGGTGGTACGGGTTGTTTCGGTTCCACCTGGGCCACTAACACTTCTGGGTCTTCAACGGGTGTCGCCTCCTTATCCCCCATGTCCATCTCTTTTTCGGCCTCTGCCGCCCTCTTTTTCGATGTAGCCCGTCTTTGCATCTTTCTCTGTCTCTATTTATTAATCGCTGCCAAGCTTAGATTATTAAGCCCTCTAAGTTGGACGCCACTTTGTAACCAGACCGCTGTATGCCGGTCGTTACAAAAGATAAAATGTATATGGAAAATTTTATAAAAATAAAATTTTCAAATAGTAGAAAATCTTGTTTATGTTTATAGAGGTGTGTATAAGAAATAAATCTGTTTTAAAAGGTTCTTGTAAAAATTTTAACAACAGGCAGGTATTTATTGACCGGCGAGCACTTCTTGAAGATTTGAACCAAGTCTGGAGTTAAATAGATTAACTCCAGTTAATAATCGATTGGTGACTTTTCTGACTGGTCCAATATATTGTTCAAATAAGATATATTCTTCTTATTTAAGTCCTTCAGCCTTAATAAACACTCTTAAATTAACCTGTGAAATAAGTAACAGATACGAAATAATGGAAATATAAAGATTTATTGACAATTTAAATAAATAATCGATTTTTTATCGATGGAGAGCAATTATTGACTCTGTCTCGGGAATTATCGATTGTGTCATACAGAACAAAATTTATGATATATTATATTAAAAGACAGGTTCTTTGAGCGATTAGAATTAATAGTCAGAGAAGGGTGACGAGAAAGTATAACATTTACAATTGAAAATAAATACCATAATTACTATTCAATAGTATTTAAATAATTCCAGTATATAATATTTTAATAAATTTTTTGTCGAACCAATGAAGACTGACGTCACTGCGATGTAGGAAGCAGGCTCCGTTTTCAAGATGGCCGCTACTCGAGTTGGACTAGGTTACTGCAAATGCGTCGCGTCAGAAAATCACAATAAAATTACCTTCATTAAGGTTTGAAATGTCCCCGCACGGGTGTAATATGTCTGTTAAGTTATTTGGTGTATTCTGGCGAAGTGTTCTGTGTAAACTTGTGTTCGTTAGTTTATTTTGTATGTGTTCTCTTCTATGGGTTAAAGTTCTCGAGATATGGTTAGGATTGTAGAGTAAATCAGTTTAAATATAATGTTTTACTAGTTTCTATCACTCGTATTATGAAGTTAAGTGTTTGTTTTCACTATTGTCGTGAATGTATTGATAGCTTTAGTTTTAAAAAGTGTCTAATTCGTCTAACTCTCGTTTCATATTTTAATGGCTAAACGCTAGTACCATTTTCAACTCGATTTAAAGAACGTTTTGTCACACAACTATTCAGCTTGATATTCAACAAAAGACTAATTAACTTGGTCATAAATCTGGCCCAGTTAATCTTTGAAAAAGTATTGTTAACATATTTCGACTTCCCATACACATGATAAAATATTACATTATATATGGAATTTATCTATTTTATTCATCACTTTTATGAATTATTAACCTTATTATTGGTTTAATCATCTCATTCCCTTTAAATTGATGTATTATAGTCCATATCTGTAGATATTTTGTGGAAATTAACAAATTTCTTTACTTTTTGGAAATATAGGCTCAAAATTGGATTTCCGTCTTTATACGAATTCCCTCCATTTTAAATATTATTAATACTATTATAATAAATTTTAATTAGTCATATTCCTCTTCCTTTCCTTAAAGACATATAAATTACACCTTTGAACTAGTTTTTTGTGTTAATCTGTAAATTTGACATTGCTCTTTAAAATTAATTAATTTATATATTTTGAAAATTTACAATGTTTTAAGGTATATTTCCTTATTATCATTTTAACTCATAGGATCATTCCTAGTAGTGTTTAACTGTGTTACCTTATCTAAATCTTGGTAGTTTACAGGATTTATAAGTGAATTATACTAGTTTATATTGGTTCTGTGAATTCACCAAATGGCCTAGATTTTAGAATTTTATATTTCTTTCTTTCTCAAATAAATTTAAACTTAACTCCTCCTCTGACTTTACATAATTACTATTATATGAAAATAACATGGCTTATAAATTATTGTGTGGTGTAGTAGTTAATTAACACTACAGTTATTAAAATAATTAATTATGAACATTGTTTAGCAATCTGCACAATTGAACATATTGCAGATATGGTTTGAACATATATCTTTTAACTATTCTTGCGCTAACATAGCATACCTATTAGAACATTATTAATGGTATGTAGGTTATTATTTATCAAACATAATTCTTTTTAAAACACATAACATAAATCTTATTTTCTAATAACCCTTACAAATACATTTTATTAACACATTGATTTTAGGACTGTGAATAAACAGTCTATTTAAACATTTTACACTTATTAATACTATATTAATGCCAGTCCTTTCTGGTTTAAACCATTATTATTGTGATCCCCTACATCAGTAAACATTAACTCCCATACTCTATTTATTATCATTTTTTACAAATGTCTTGTAAATAAAGATTTACATTAAAATAATAAAATACTGGAAACCTTCCATTTTATTATTTTATTATGCTGTTTATTATTAGATATCAAAGTTGTGATATAGCATACTGATAAGTTATAGTATCACCAACTTTAAGTTTATTGCATTTTTTAAAAAACACTTACACAAATTCACTTTCACTGTTGGTTCTGATATTTTGAGTCTTATTATCTCAGACCAGACCTTTAGTAATCATGGACTGTTAAGACTAGTTTATTTTCTTTATTACACAATAGCTTTAGTCGGTTCACTTCTTATAACGCTATACAGCACTTTAGTTTTCTCAATAATTACATTTTATAGGATTTTGGGTATGTTATACTTTCTTTTGCATAGTTTTTGTGGGTTTGGGGTTGATAGTAGTTTATATAATAATAGGTTTTACAACGGTGTTTCTTTCATACTATTTCTTCCTCTCCTCCTGTCTTCTTTCTTGTCCTTCTTCGTATCTTCCTTCTGGTCTTCCTTCTTGTCCTTCTTCTAGTCTTCATTCTTGTCCCTCTTCTAGTCTTCATTCTTCTGGTTTTCTTGTCTTCCTTCTTCATTCTTGGGTAAACCAAGGTACTTGGTGTTATCTCGACTGAGGTTTAGTTTGGAGCATTTAATTTATTCACTGATACTGACTTTATTCTTCTCTACAGGTTTCAGGGTATTGTTTTAATTCCACACCACATACAATATGCGATATATAGAAAACCAACTTCCACTAACATCATTATACCTAACCATTCTGACCACCCACCACAACATAAAATGGCAGCATTTTATTCGCTATTTAACAGAATGTACAAAATTCCCCTAAACAGACAAGAAACTGACAAAGAAAGAAATATAATGTACCAAATTGGTTATGAAAATGGATACAATAAAAATACTATGATCAAAATAGAAAATAAAATCAAATACAAAATAAAAACTGAACAATTAAGAATTAATCAAACTGAACAACACATAAATAATAACAACAACAAAAAATGGGCCACATTCACATATATAAATAATAAAATGACAAAACTAACAAAACTATTTAAAAACACAGATATAACAATAGCATACAAAACTAATAAAAATAAATTACAAAATCTAAATAGCTCACACAACAAAGATAATACTACAACTAACGGCATATACAAAATTGAATGCCAAGATTGCAATAAATGTTACATAGGACAAACAAAAAAACAGCTGAAAAAACGTTATTTTGAACACCTAAATGCATACAAAAAACCAGAAATATATAAATCCAATTTAGTCACACATGCAATAAACACAGGACATGAATTCCCAGACATAACCAATGTAATACTAATAAAACATATACCACACAAAGGCACCATAATGAACATTTGGGAAAATTTACAAATATACAAACAGAAAACAAACTAATACCTGAACAAATACAAATCAATACAAAACATGACACAATATTCAAAGCACTCAACATTGAAAATACACAAAAACTAACACATACACCACAATCACACACAATAAAACCAATTTGAAATACCAGAAGCCAACAGGAAGCCACAATAATAATAGTCAACCAACGACACATATGTACTTCACCAGACAAAAAAAACCGGAAGGCTAAGGATGGGTACAAGATAGTACCCGAAACATGTTCCTAATAAGGAAAAAAAAAGGTATATCTTGTAGTAAATTTATTTATAAATATTAAATGTAATATATATATATTGTAACGTCACGCTTTGAGTGTGTCTCTCTGATCCTTAAATAGTACTTTACTTAATGGAAACTTTGTTTTATTTGCCCCACGTTGTTAGCGTCAATTTGTAACGTAGCGGGTTTTAGAGTATTGTAACTTTTACTTTTCGTTATATTATTTATTCAAATTAAGTTAACACTCCCACTTACCTTACGATTTGGATCTGGCCGGATCGTGTAGTGGAGGTAAACCCATTTCGTTCGACGAACTCTGACGATACATATAACGAAATAAGGCATTGAAAGAATTTAACTCTCAATTGTGTGGAAGAGAAATCAGACTTTTTTTTATTACTCAGAAATGGTGAAATATTACACCTTAGTGTTACATGTTGTGCAACTTTTGCACCTTACAGACTATAGCTTACCTTATGTTTGATACTTACACATTGATTTTAACAAATACAGGAAACAATTAGAGAACACACACAAAAGATAGCCCAGCTTTGCCACTCTCACATACACACATTATTTATAATTTATAAAACCCTTAACATTTTATATGACTCAAATTCCCCCTTCGTCGGCCACACGGTCCCCACGCACACGCATTGTCCGAACGGTTTTTTATTGTGCAAAATAGAAAAAAAAATAAAATTCTCGATTAAGGCCCTCTCGATAGATTGACCTCGGTCATATGACACTTCCACTGATTAATCCATTCTTTAACTTGTTAAATTACAACTTTTTTGACGAGCCTACTGAGGCCCAGTCCGGTACCTAGAACTGTTACTCGTAGACTGCCCTTGGAACTGGTAACGTAACAGTTACATCTTCCTTTCTCTGGCGGGAATTGTTGTTCACTGCCACTATGTTTTCGTCGCTCATTGCTCATTTGCTGTTAGGTAACCATTTTATATACGGAATATTGAAGTTATATTCCATGTACCAAAGTACAATTTTGGCTTTGGCTCTGCTGACGTCATTGATAGTAAGCACTGTCTTGGCAGTATTTCCGGGAGATCTTGTAGAGACGACGAATATTTTTTACACTCTGGCCATCTTGAGTTTTTAGTCAGAGCGTCCTTTTGAGCGCGCTTGCGTGGGTATTCGCGCCTGTGCGTCGACACACTTGCAAAGTTCTTAGAATTTTGAAGGGGGCAAATTCTTCAGCCGCATTGCTCAACAACAAACTGCGTCTCTGCCTTTGTTTCAAACTGTTGCTTAACACTGTTCTGTTACACAATGGAAATAACGTTGCCATGCGTTCTGTTATAATGGAATGAATTTCGTTACACAATAATTTTCATAACTCCTTTTTTACAAGCCCGCCCAAAATGAAAGGAAATAAAAACATATAAATGCCCCATACGGTTAAAATAAAAAATACCCAAAAATGACCCGCTACAATACCCCCTCGATGAGAATTCTGCTGTTCACGACAGAAGAAATCTCATCGATAACCCCGAAGAGGACCGGTGAGGAACTGGTGCCAACAACCCCCTGGTTCTTAATCTGCATGGGTACCCGACCCCCCTGGCTCAGCGACCATGGACTCATCTGAACGAGATCACTGGACTTCTCCGTTAGAGATCCCAACACCGAAAAATCAAACAGACTCGTACCACGGCGCACCTCACCTTTTAACATACCACCCCCAAAAATCCTCAATCCCTGGCTAAAATTATTCCAGCTCCTCCGCCGATATGTTTCCCCTTTTTGCAAGCTGGGCTGCCTTTAGCAAATACTGGGCTCACACATACTAACATTACATGTTACCATAACACATTAAAAAAATAAAAATTTCTTTTAAAATTTATTAAAAATTTAAAAAATTCAAAATTCAAAAAAAATAATATTTTATCAAAAAATTCTCTTCCTTGTTTTTCTAATTTTTGTTGCAAATGACTTAACCTAGACATTTCTACTAATATAAACACATCCTTACTCTAACATGAGAACCACTTATAGTCTACCAATACAATGCAATACAATAAAATAAACATGGTTAATGCACACATAATAAAAGAATCATTATCTAAAATATTCATTCGCTGGCAGGCGAAAAATCAAGTTTTTTTTTCTCTCAAAAAAAATTAAAATTTTCAAAATTTTAAAATTCAAAAAAAAATTTAAATTTATTTAAATGTTTTCTTCATATTTAAAATTATTTCAATATTGGTTTGAATTACTTAAACAAACAAATTAAAATTGACTTCCTACTATACAAGCTTAGTAGGTGTATGACCTCATCAGCTGATCGAAACTAGGTCAAGTCCAAAACCCTTGACCTACATATGTTATGTATACTTTCTGCACCTACATTAAACATCTGTAACAATCTAACTCAAAGTACAAAACATAATAAAATAAAATATTGAAAATGAACAAAATATTAATATAAATAATAAACAGATTGACATTTAAATTATTTAAAATAAACAAAATACTAATATAAATAATCATCAACTTGACATTTAAATTATTTTATTTAATAATAAACAATTCTTACTTGTATCTTGTTTTCCAAATTTTATCAAAATTCTGTCACTGGTTTCGAAAAAATAAAAATTTTATATTCTTTATCATAAATCACTCTCTCTATTTAACAGTCTTCGTCTATTTTACTGTGGGTGATGTAAATTATTTATTCTCATTTACTGTACTAGATCTGTATACATATATAATCTTTACTCTCTGACTCTAATAGTAATCAACTTCAATTACCCTGACACCCATCTCTATCAAAATATCTGCCCCAAAACACACTAAACCCAACTTATCATTAAACACAAATCGCTACCTTCTCTATATATGTATAAAACATATTCTCTAACCCTTTGTACATAGGATACGTGTTTCCCCTACCCAAAACTCAATTCCCTTATTTGGCGGCCCGGATTCTACCTAAGGCGGCCCCTCCTTGCTAAAATCGATACCAATTCCCGTCCCAACATTTTTTGTTGTGAACTCCTACATGACACTACCCCCTAATACAAAATTGCCATCCCCAAAAATCTCAATCTCATCACCTTACTACAATTACACAAAATAACCTCATTAATTATAAACACAAATATATCATTCAAAACTATACAATTATTCTCCGTAACTACTGTGTCAACATCAATACTTCACAAAACTACCTTACTTCAAAACAATATTACATTATATCATCTCTACGATGTCAACTTCAACTTTGAATTCAATTTGGACAGGTCTACGGGTCCCACAACATATTTATCACCCAAAAAACTATCTCTTATTAGATTTCACAAATCGTCACTTTATTTCTCATTGTAGCAAATTATTTTTATCATTACTTCAAAATATCTGTAATACATTAAACATTACATGGGACATCAATTACTTAAAACAATTATAACTAATATACCAGTGACGTATTATTGCTGATCAGCTGATATCCTACTAACACAATGAAAATGCATCTCAAAATTGAACAACTTATAGTAAATATATATATATATTTATTTATCATTATTTCTCACCTACTGGTTTCCCTTTTTCTCTGATTCTGATAGTTCATATTGGACCGCCTGCCAGACGTTTACTTTCTGACTTAGTTTAAAATATACATACATAATGAAAACACATTTTATCAACAACTATATCTAACACACAACAATAAAATGATACCTTTAAAATCATAGTATGAACACCTTATATTGAAAATATGAGCATCTGGTTATTTGAGCAGAGTGCAAACCTTTTTTATTGAATCAAACTTTGAATGAGCAAAAAATTTCTTTATGTTATAAAATTTAAGTTCGTGACTCGTTTGCGTCACCTCCTAGCCACACACACTATTTCAGATTATGGTGGACTGTGGCGCCCATTCGCTTCCACAGAGACTGTATATTTTGGAGCAGGGTTTACCTCTCCGCGTCCCTGCTTCCGCTATTAAGTTTTAAAATTAGTGAACATCATCATGTTCTTGTTATAAAATGATACACCCTTAAAACGGTTCTGCCACCTGTCTTGCTACCCCAAGGCGGGCAGAGTGGCAGCCGCTGTTCCATAGTACCGGGAAGATTTCCTCTAATTGTCACCCCCCAATGAAATTCTAATATATACCAATTTCAAGTCAGCTATGGTCAAGGGACTTGGTATGACCATAGCTGGCCGCTAGCCAAAACCACGGTTAGTGCTGGTAAGACAGTAACCGCCCGAAAAGTCGAGGAAATCTAAACTTTCATTTCACTGCCTGTTATACATCAATATTATTATGTGCGACACTGTCATTTAGTAATGTGTGTAAAATTTTTACTTTACACGGATAAGGTGTGCCGCACATTTATCGCCAGTTTGGCCTCCGATGGAGGTAACACTCACTGTTACCCCCAACCCATTTCGCTATCTAAGAGAGCACAGGCCACCCCCTCAATAGCCACTTAATAGCTAACTAATTTATTAACAATTGAAAACTAATTAAAATTTTGTATACATTATCATATAATATTTGCATCAACAATCATTTAACCCATTCATAACCTTTTACCATTTGACTTTCTTAAAATTTTCCAAATTTATTATTAATAATCATTATCTATTATTTTTCATTTATTATTAAAATTTTTAATTATCATATTTATTAAACACAACTATTGCATTAAAATCTCACTATTGCATTAACACCTCAATCACCTCTGTAAACATTTTTGTTACACATGATTATAAAATTTTCATACTTACAATCCATTTAACATGATATGCACACAAAACATAATCACCACCATCTCTGAAACATTTCACAAAATTTATTAATTTAAATTAAATAATTTATCATTCATTACCAAATTTCTATCTCGTGAAATAAATTAAATTCAGAAAAAATTAATTAATTAACATTGAAATAAGCAATCAAAATATTTAAGCATATCAAATTGGTTTAATTAAATCAATTACCAAAAACATAAATTATATAGTTATCGAAACCATTACTATTAGTCAATTACTGTTTTCACAATTAATTCTGGTATTTCTTTAAATTGCAAAATATTGTTATTATTATTATCACAACATTTTCTAATACATATACACATTATTTACCTAACGTTTCATAATACACACAAATGAATTCACTATTATTTACAAACTCTTGCTATTAATTGTTCAGTTTTTTCCGCCCTTCATTGTCCCATTCTGCCATGTCACAAAACCATTAAACACAATGTTTATACTGTCTTTTATTGTTTTAATAGTTTAACCTCCATCGTTCCAAATCAACCTTGGTTCTACATAACATCGTTCAATTTTATCAGCACACAAATGACTGTTTTGTGTGTTGTAACCAGAAAAACTAACTTCAATCAACTTATTCAAATACTCGTTAAACCAGTCTACGTTAGGTATTTTTGTCAAGTCTCCATCATTAAATTCATTAACTATTGGGTTAATCATTTTTATTAAATCATTGTAATCATTGTTGTTCAAATATATTTTCAAACTTTCTTTCCATTTGTTGTATTTCCTATTTAAATCATACAATTCTGTTTCTTTACTAACATACAATTCTCTGTTTACCTCTCTCTCATCACAATACCAAATCACACTCTCAAAAGTATTACAGACAGAGGGTACAAATTCAATTAAACCTTTCCTGACTTCTCCAGGAAAAACAAAAAACTTCAAAAAACAATTATTTGTAGCACACTTGTCTACACAATATATACGTGAAGGTCTTACTTCACCCCCCATTCTACCTCGTAAACAATTGACCCCCTGTTTCATACCTGTAATATAGCTCTCTTCCCACTCTCTCTCCAACTCATTAACACACATTAACATCTCATAATCACATTCTACAACTTCATTAGTACTCTCAGATACCAACTTTTTGACTACATTATTATGCTCATTATTCTCAACATCATTATTATTTATTAATTCATTACCTAATACAACATTGTCATTACAACTTTCGTTTGTATTACTCGTACTTGATTCTACTTTATTCAGACTATTTCTTGTCATTTCATCGGCATTTTCAAGACATACATTCTTGTCTTGTATATTATTTATCAACTCATTAAATTTTACATTTATATTTTGCTGTAACTGCACATTCTGGTCTTTAATTGCTTTAAAATTAATCTCGTTTTGAATATTTTGCTGTTCGCATTTTATTTTCTGTTCATTAAAGTCATTAGTTAATTGGTCTAATTTATTGTTAAAATCACTTTTCATATTATTCAAAATTATTTCACTGTTATCAAAGCGTTTATCATTATCATCAAAACGGCTATTTATTACATTAAATTTGGTCTCAAAATTATTATTCATTCTTTCGAATTGACTGAGCATAATACTCATCATATTTGTTTCCTCTGATTGTTTATTTATCTTAGTTGAAACTGGGGTCAACTGAATCCCAGAGTCAACATCTGTTTCGTTTACTTGTGGTTGAGACGCAGTCGGGGTTGAATGGTCGATTACAATACTGCCGCCAGCTGTTTCTGTAACAGCACCCGTCTCCCCCCTCAACATACCACTTTCATCCAGCGATTGCGACTCAAGGCCACTTTCACTCATAATTGAATTTATTGTACTACTTTTTTCTGTATTCTCGGACATTTTTACTTTATCTATTTTTTCTTACGTAACAACTGTCAATTAGTGATTTTATTTCAAAACTGATATTTTACAAAATCAATTTGCTTTCGCAACCCTACTTCGCTATGCATCGTCAGATGTAGGCCGGCGTTAAGATAACCCCTCTTCAGTTATTTTAAATCCTGGTCACGGCACCAATTGTAACTTTTACTTTTCGTTATATTATTTATTCAAATTAAGTTAACACTCCCACTTACCTTACGATTTGGATCTGGCCGGATCGTGTAGTGGAGGTAAACCCATTTCGTTCGACGAACTCTGACGATACATATAACGAAATAAGGCATTGAAAGAATTTAACTCTCAATTGTGTGGAAGAGAAATCAGACTTTTTTTTATTACTCAGAAATGGTGAAATATTACACCTTAGTGTTACATGTGCAACTTTTGCACCTTACAGACTATAGCTTACCTTATGTTTGATACTTACACATTGATTTTAACAAATACAGGAAACAATTAGAGAACACACACAAAAGATAGCCCAGCTTTGCCACTCTCACATACACACATTATTTATAATTTATAAAACCCTTAACATTTTATATGACTCAAATTCCCCCTTCGTCGGCCACGCGGTCCCCACGCACACGCATTGTCCGAACGGTTTTTTATTGTGCAAAATAGAAAAAAAAATAAAATTCTCGATTAAGGCCCTCTCGATAGATTGACCTCGGTCATATGACACTTCCACTGATTAATCCATTCTTTAACTTGTTAAATTACAACTTTTTTGACGAGCCTACTGAGGCCCAGTCCGGTACCTAGAACTGTTACTCGTAGACTGCCCTTGGAACTGGTAACGTAACAGTTACATCTTCCTTTCTCTGGCGGGAATTGTTGTTCACTGCCACTATGTTTTCGTCGCTCATTGCTCATTTGCTGTTAGGTAACCATTTTATATACGGAATATTGAAGTTATATTCCATGTACCAAAGTACAATTTTGGCTTTGGCTCTGCTGACGTCATTGATAGTAAGCACTGTCTTGGCAGTATTTCCGGGAGATCTTGTAGAGACGACGAATATTTTTTACACTCTGGCCATCTTGAGTTTTTAGTCAGAGCGTCCTTTTGAGCGCGCTTGCGTGGGTATTCGCGCCTGTGCGTCGACACACTTGCAAAGTTCTTAGAATTTTGAAGGGGGCAAATTCTTCAGCCGCATTGCTCAACAACAAACTGCGTCTCTGCCTTTGTTTCAAACTGTTGCTTAACACTGTTCTGTTACACAATGGAAATAACGTTGCCATGCGTTCTGTTATAATGGAATGAATTTCGTTACACAATAATTTTCATAACTCCTTTTTTACAAGCCCGCCCAAAATGAAAGGAAATAAAAACATATAAATGCCCCATACGGTTAAAATAAAAAATACCCAAAAATGACCCGCTACAGTATGTACCTTCCGAGATGTTTTTGTATTTCTTCTTCTCCTTGATTCCTTCTTCTTTTCCATTAACTAATAGCATATAACATTATTGATAGGCCTTATGTTAAAATTCTTTTGACTTTACTTCTTGTGACATATTTCTCCGTATCATTTCTTCTTATATAATCTTCAATTCCGAGAAATTCTAATTATTGTATTAATTATCATCCTCCTTCAGTTTCATTGGAGTCATTAAATTATTCTTTATTCTTCTTATCTGAGCACATTACCATCAATTGTTTTTGTTCATTTAATTTTTCTTCTGTTTGTTACCATTAAAAATATTACTTTTTCCTATTATTTCATTTTAAATCAATTCTTTATAACTCTTATTTACTAATCTGTTATTATTTTTTGTTAAATCAACTGGTTTCAAAATATCTTAAATCGTATTATTTCTGAATAAATTAAGTAAGTTGTCCTTACGTACTTTTGGAATTTTGGGGTTTTCTTCCGCTATTCAATGGGTTGCTGGGTCGGTTTTCAGAATTTCAGTCCCCTTTTCTGGTTTGTTATTATTTAGGTTAACCATGGTCCATTAACTCAGGTACTACATGTTCTCGGATTACTGGGGTGTCTATAATGATTTTTGTCCTTGTTAAATATCTCTCGTGTATCTGGTACTGTAACTCGGCTGATACAAAGTCTTCATTTAAGTCACGGTTTTCGGTCATATTTAGATCCTTCTTAATTAATAGGTATTGTATCGCCTCTATTTTAATGTAATCACTCATATATGCCATTATTCCATTCTCTTTGACCTCTGTATTATTTACACAATGTTCTGTTGGTATACTCTGTCTTGAAAATATAATTGATGTGGTCAGATACTCTTTGATCGTCGATATTTTTAACTGATATTTAAATTTATTCAAGTTTTTTGTTATTATTCTATGGTGGTTTACCTTTGAAATTTTTATTGAGTTTTGTCTACAATTTCTAACTTTATTTAACTCCATTTGTTTATTAATGGGAGGGTTAAATATATTAATTAATCCACCCTTCCTCATCTCCATTTCTTCTTTTGTATTGAATATTTTCTTTCTCCATATTTTCCTTATTTTCTTATTTTCAGATAGCAATGCATTCTGGTCTTCTCTAATTTCTGTTTTCTTGCTACTCTCTTCTGTGTTTGGACTTACTATAATACCTTCGGAAGTACTGTCTAATGTTTCATCCAAACTCTTGAAACCTTCATCCATTTGCTTATTCGTCTCCTCCTTGTATGTATCTGCTTTTTGGATAAGCGTATTAACATTTTCAAACTTCTCTCCGAAAGTTTTCCATATCTCCTTATTGAACTTCTCCATCTTACTCTCAAATTGTTTTAAATTCTCATTATTCTCTTCAAATTTTGCATTCATCTCTTCTCTTTGTCCTTCAACAGTTTCTTTCAGCTCATTGTATTGTTCATTCATGGTTTGTTTGATATTTCCATGAATGGTCTCTATTTTTTCATTTAGTTGTTTGACTAAACTTTCCTGAATGCTATCTATTTTCTCATTTGTCTGTCGATTTTGTTCCTCCAGTTTCTTAAAATTCTCCTTATTTTCCTCCTTGGTTTGCTTTGAGTTTTCCTCCTGTCTCCTAAAATTTTCATCTATTTTGTCAAATTTCTCGCTCAAGGTTTCATTTTGTTTCCTTGAGTTTTCCTCATTGGTTTGTTTTAAAGATTCCTCCTGTTTTCTAAATTGTTCAGCCATAAATTTCATCATGTCTTGCCAATTAGGTTCTTCTCTGGCTACCGCTTTGTCTGGTTGGTCCCCTTGGGCATCCTCTTCAACTATTTCCTTTTCCGTGTTCATAATTGCTTCAGTTTCTTCTTTATCACCCATTGGTTGTGTGACGATTTTAAATGTATAAAAAATCGCACAGATTAAAATTTTTTAATTTTAATAAGTAAGAGTATCATACACCCTTACCTATACCCAGATTCCTGAATCAACTTGAAAACCTTCCAGTACCAACACGCCAAGAAAAGTATTAAGTAGTGAATAATAATAATAATTACTTAAATAATTAAAAATGCGACTAGAGAAATAAAGAAATCCCTAAGTCATAATAAAATAAACATAAAGTATTTATCTTCTAATTAATGAATAAATAATAATAGGAAAAGTACGAACTATTTTCTTAGTGCGTAAATACGCACTGGCTTACTGAGCCCTCTCCCCTAAACCGTACGCGCATTCGGCCGTAGAACGTCGCAATGAGTAGACGTGAGTTTTGGTGTTGGACACATATACATATGTGTATGTTCTCTAGAAGTATATCCAGCGTGAAATCTTGTTATTGTGAATAATGTAGTGTCTAGAGTTTGTGAGAAAATATATAAATAACATAGAAAAAGGTAGCCAACACATCTCTTAAAAACAAAATCAAATGTAAGTGTAACATAGTTAACTACTAGACTGTAGTACTGCAAAGTGAGAACTATAACTGTAATTAAAATAAAGAAAATGTGAACCACAAGAATCTGCACTAAGAAAAGTGAAATTACAACATTTGGAACTTCAAGTAAACAACCTATCTTCGAGAGCTTCAAGTACACTAAAAATCAACCCGATGTAGATACACCAAGAACAACGTACTCAACCCGTAGAAGACGACTGGAGATGTCCCAAGAATACAACAACTACCTCAGGTGATATCAAACCATAACTTTTGTAAATTTCCCCTTAATAAGAAGTAACAAAGAACTTTAAAGAACTTTCGCAATGTAATGAACAAATTATTAGATTTGTATATTTTGTAATTTTGTAAGGAGTAATAGTAACCGTAATGTATATATTGATAAATTAATAATTTTGAGAAAATTGAGACCCGGATCCGTGGTATTAAAACTAACAGTTATATGAATAAATTTTGATATAACAAGAATAATATAATTAAGACCTTTGAAGCAGTAAAAGCACTATTTACAAAAATAACTTTCTTTAAAATCAGTAATAATGTTTGATTAATATTTTAATAGCAATAAAGAGATGTTTTAGCTAATACCTAGTGAGTGAATAAGTTTATGCATACCTTGTCAGTTTCCTATATCATACTTGTTTTGTAATTTGTTAGTAAGCGTTTTACTAACAACGGCAGCTGGTTTAGTTTACTGGTTTAAAGTAAATTAAACTAGTTCCCGATTTTTGTGTTGTCTGGCCAAGGGGCGGCACAAAATTGCGCCACTCTGCTGAATTTAAAATTGTGTAATTTACTTGGTAAAACAAAATATTGTTTACAGAGTGTCACGTACAGAAAATTGCAACATAATTATGTAATTGTTGTTGTGTAATTTTATAAGTCGTTAACGATAAAAAGGACAAACATAAATTTATTCGCTCAGAAATAAAAAAAAATAAATGAGTAAAATTTTAAATTATGTTATAATAATATTAGTATCGCGACTTTGGCGTATTAGGCAAGACATAGCTGGTAAGTATTCAATTCCAAGCCAGTTGGTTCATGTTAAATACGTGTTGTGGAATGTAAACTCTCCCCTTTGTATACACCCTTCTCATTCATAACCCCTCCTCCCCATAAGAAAACGAAACCATATTAGACAAGCTCTTTCCTGTTTTGTATTGTTCTGAATTACTACCCTATGCAACTAGACGACACCCCAAAACAGCTGATTCTTTGTGCTGTTTGTTAAATCAATGAACTTTCCGTATATGAAATTTCTCTCTACTAAAATAGTATTATCGTTTTGTTTTGATTAATTATATATGTCAATACTGAGAATTTAATTGTTGTGAAATAAGTTATATTGATTAATTAAGATAAGATTACATCCCAAAGCTTAATATGAAATAAGATATATGTGTATGTGTTTAAATGAATTAATGTTATCTATTTTTAAACATTGAGAAAACGAAGTAAAGTAAGTGACATAAGATTTGTCGTTCGTAATACGTCGTGTGTTTAAAGTGGTTATTATCAAAAATGACTCAATTTAACCCCGATTTCTTGTTGAAAGACGAATTAAGTTATGAAGGATTATTGCGTGGTCTTCCCTACTCTGATGTAACTGTCGCGGAACTTCGCAAGACGTTACGCGAAAATAAACCGGACAAACCTTCATTATTAAGTCGTTTGAGTGTTTTAGATTTCAATAGCGAAAAAGAAACGTGTTATCGTAAGTATACAGAACTAACTTCGTACGCACAAACCCTGCGTGATGAAAAATCCCCCGCAGTAATATTACGCACCACCCAAAGAATTGAGCATCTATACCGTCGTATCACCAATTTGTTGACCTGGCCCGGTGATAAAGATATCCCTCCTGATGTAAAAAAATTCGCCGAGGAAGCATTAAAACAATTACCTGAGATAATACGCGAATTACGTAGACGATCCGAATTGTTTAGATTAGACGAAATCGAAGAAGCAATGACGAAATTAAATATTTCACCTACCCAATCGCCGACTCAAGAACAACCAAACGGTACTGCAAAAATTCAGATTCTGCAGGAATCCAATATAGATCCATTCAAGGAACGGTTAAGTGGTAGTCAAGTAAATATTCAACCAGTAAACGTTACGTCACTCCCTAATGAACTAGAAAATATGACCCATACCTACGAATTACCTTCTCATTCGCGGACTAATCAACCTGCGGAAAATCCTAGAATGATGAGCCAAATAAATTTAACTCCCGAGCTCTATGGAAAAATAACCCACCCTGTAGAAAGTATTTTGTCCAATATACAAATCACTGATGGACTGAATATTACAAAGCTCCTTAATTTTATCAAACATATCTTAGAATTAAAGGAACTGCAACAACTAAGAGATAACCAGATTTTGCAAGTTATTTTGCCTAAGTGTAGATCTCCATTAAAAGATAGAGTGTTAGAATCCCTAAGGTATAATCAATCGGTAGAAGAACTTCATACCACACTAATAAGACATTTCATTCCCACCGGTATCTACGAAGAATTGAAGCGAAACTTAGTACTTCGTGCACAAGGTACATACGAGAGACTAGCTCATTATATTTCTGAAGTAAGAGAATCTGCTTTATTGTTACAAGTTAAATGGAGCGAACAACAGTTAGTAGACAATATCATAGTAAGACTATCCCCCGAGGAGCGATCTCGACTAGCACTCGTGAAGCCACCTACAACTTTTACGGAACTAGAACTATGTTGTATACATTCGTCCGACGTCTGGTATTCTGACCAGAATAGAAGTGTTTCTATGTCCCATAGTCAACAAAGAAATTCATTCCAAACTAGACCTATTGGAAATGATACCCGAAACTACCGCGATAAGCGATTCGTAAGTACGTATAAAACCCAAAACTATCCCCATGTTTCATACTCTAAACCAAAATCCCGACAACCTACGAGCGAAGTAAGTGAGGAAAGAAGATGTTATAACTGTGGAAAGGCCGGACATATTAGCAAGTTATGTAAACAAAAGCGTTATCTACAGAAAACCGACCAATCAAAAAATATGTGAAGCTGGAAGAACGAAAATCCTACGTCTTCCGAAGCATCAGAAGGAAAGGTAACAACGATACTAAGCGTCAAATAAAGATGAGTAAAAATAAACGCAGAGATCCTTATTTAACAAAATTTATCGAGAAGTGCAACTCTATTGGTGCATGTAAAACAAGTATATGCCAACTACCCTATGTACAGATAGACCTTGGAGCAACGAAAACCCTTGGTTTAATTGATTCAGGATCTACCCGTAGTATAATTAGTAAACAGTTAGCCACCTTATTAGCTAATCATAAACTGATTAAACGTACCCAAATGGTGAACATAAAGTGTACCACCGCAAATAAACAAAACCTAAAGATATCTCACAGTATTACGGTGAAATTAAAAATTCAGAATTTTACTTGGTACATTCCCCTACTAGTAGCTGAAGAGTTAGGACAGAACTTAATATTAGGCGCGGATTTTATAAGAAAAACTGCTTTAATCCTTGATATATATGCAAAACAATATTTTTTCAGATTTGATCGTACTCAAAAATATCAGTTCGACTCCGAATTAAGTAACGACACTGTTAGTGAAACCGCAAATATTCATTCAGAGCCTAATGAATCGAGTCTAAGTCATTTAAAAGGAAATGAGAGACTAAGAATCCAAAAGTTAATAAAAGATTTTTCTGCTGTACTCACCCCCAAGTTAGGATTAACTCATTTAATTGAATATAAAATAAATCTTAGTGACAACAAAGTAATACGACTCCACCCATACAAACTATCTCCGCCCAAGATGGAAATCATGAGAAACCACATTAACAAACTCCTTGATCAGCACGTCATTGAACCATCAACGTCTCCATATTCATCGCCTGCATTCCTAGTACCAAAAGGAACTGACAAACATAGACTAGTCGTGGATTATAGACAACTAAATAAGAGTATAGAATTTGAATCGATACCACTGCCAGACATACACAGTGCGTTTCACTATTTTACAAAAGCGAAAATCTTCACCATAATGGATCTTAACCAAGCATTCCATCAAATTCCACTAGCTGAGGAATCAAAACATTTAACTGCTTTTGCTGTCCCATTTAATCTATATCAATTTACGAGAGTACCATTCGGTATATCACAAGGAAGTTCAGTATGCAGTCGACTGTTAGAAAAAATTTTCCATGATGTTAAATTTAAATTTGTATATCATTATCTCGACGATATAGTAATATATAGTGAGTCAATGGATCAACATATTGATCACTTGCGTGAAGTATTATCCCGGTTAAAGAAAGCCGGACTGACCGTAAACCCTAGTAAAGTTAATTTCGCAGTGAAACAATTCTCATTTTTAGGTCACATAGTATCAGCCGAAGGTAAGGTTACCATCGATCCCGAACGTACACGCGCAATCCGAGAATTTTTACCTCCCAGAGAAGTCAAAGGTATAGCTAGATTTTTAGGTATGATTAATTATTTTCATAAGTATATACCCCACTTAGCAGATATAGCAGCCCCATTGAATGCCTTAAGAAAGAAAGGAACGAAATTCGAGTGGACTACTCAACATCAAGAAGCGTTTGAAACACTTAAAGAAAGTATTATATCCCCACCTGTATTGCAGTTAGCGGATTTCAGTAAACCATTTATCGTACAGACCGATAGTTCAAGTGTAGCATTAGGAGCCGTAATATACCAGGAAATAAATAATACTAGACTCCCGATCAGTTATGCATCCCGGACACTGACCGAGCAAGAAAGGAAGTTCTCAGCCTATGAACTGGAATGTTTAGCCGTAGTATTTGCTTTTGATAAATTCAAACCATTTTTGGAACACAAAGAATTTCTACTAGAAACCGATAATCAAGCTTTATCATGGTTATTAAATCACCCAAAGCAATTAGGTCGTATCGGACGATGGGTGTTAAGATTAAATTGCTACAAGTTCAAAGTGCAACATATTCGTGGAACTCAAAATGTAGTGGCCGATACTCTATCCCGCATGTTCCAACTACCCAATACAAGATCTGGAGAAGACAATATTGAAACCACTATCGTTAATACACTAATTACTAATTTTCCCCTTGCATTTAAGGATATAGCATATCACCAACAACAAGATCCGAAATTGTGTAAAATAATCGAACAAATAGAAAAAGGAAATAAATCTGACAAATATATCTTGAGTAAAAGAGTACTTTGTTTTAAGAAGGCAAACGGAAAATTACTAAGAATAATCGCCCCGGAAATAATCAAACCCATGTTAATGGAGTACTACCATTCATCTACAATTGGAGCTCATATGGGAATTAGGAAAACGATACATCGTATTCGCAAGGAATACCACTGGGAAAACATGAATAGTGAAATAAAAAAGTTCGTGAAAGAATGCGAAATTTGTGCGCTGAGCAAACCAGCAAGAACCAGTCAAGTCGGAAAACTAATCTCCGAAATACCTACCACTCCCTTCTCGAAAATATACATCGACTATTCTGGACCTTATCCCCGCTCTAAATCCGGAAATACTATGCTGTTAATTTGTGTAGACTCATTCACTAAATTCGTGTGGATGTATCCTATGCGTCGTGCATTAGCATCTACGACAATTAAAATTCTACAAGAACAACTATTTAAAAACTATGGCACTCCTTTAAGCTTAATATCTGACAATGGACCCCAGTTTAAATCGAAAGAATTTAATGACATGTGTTTTAAATTAGGTATAAATCATATTACCGTGACCGAGTACAGACCGCAAGGAAATATAGCAGAAAGATACTTGCGTAACTTAAAATCAGCATTAATATCTTATCATGCTAAAGACCAGACAACCTGGGATCAAAATATTTCGTGGATACAATTTGCATTCAATTCAGCGTATCATGAAGGTCATAAATCAACACCATTTGATTTACTGTACAAGTACAAACCCAACCATCCTTTAACCACAAAGTGGAAAATCAATGAGTTATTACCCCGCGACGTGAATGGGAATAACATACGAAAAATATGGAACGAAGCTCGTGCAAATCTGAGAGCTAATTTACAGAAATCAAGGAAGTATCATGAGAATAATAATAAGCTAATAAAGTATAAAATAGGTGATTTAGTCATGTATAAAACTCATCCTATGAGTAAAGCAGTTGATAGGATCACTTCGAAACTATCTTATCGATGGTGTGGCCCCTATCAAATTCGTAAGTTCATCACCCCCGTTACTGTAGCTCTGTATGAACCCAATACAGAAAATTACGTTCGCAGAAGTCATTTGTCTCAAATAAAAAAATGTTTTTCGTGTCAAGATACAGAAGGAAGACTACGAGAAAGATAGAAAACCTAGAATACTATCTAAGTATTAAGAATAAAATATGTTGTATAGACTTATACCGAAATAGGATAAGATTGTGTAACATCCTATACTATAGGTAACTATAAACTCAAAACCCCCTCGTACGAATAAAAGCGAGGCCTGATCAACCTTAGCTAATGTCCTGCGAGAATGGTATTATACATGAGAAATCTGATGACAAGTATAATGAAGATGAAGAGAAAGAAAAATAATCTTTAGCGCTGTAAACTAAAAGTAATTCTATTGTTCTTACAATACGGTATTATTATTAGTAAAATACTCATGAGTATAACTCCGTAAAATGAGTGAGCAATTCAAGAAAAAACCGGTAGTAGATATAAGAATTAAAATAAGGTAGATTTACGTTTTGTGTATTTTATATAGTAGATGTAGTAGAATTTAGATGTGACATAAGTATAAGATAATCGATTGATGAATAGAAATAAGCTGAGAGAGAGAAATTTCAGTATGAAATATAATTGTTTATTAGAATTATATTATTACACCCCCCCGTTTTTCATAGTTAAGTGCAGGAGGATGTGACGATTTTAAATGTATAAAAAATCGCACAGATTAAAATTTTTTAATTTTAATAAGTAAGAGTATCATACACCCTTACCTATACCCAGATTCCTGAATCAACTTGAAAACCTTCCAGTACCAACACGCCAAGAAAAGTATTAAGTAGTGAATAATAATAATAATAATTACTTAAATAATTAAAAATGCGACTAGAGAAATAAAGAAATCCCTAAGTCATAATAAAATAAACATAAAGTATTTATCTTCTAATTAATGAATAAATAATAATAGGAAAAGTACGAACTATTTTCTTACTTACTGAGCCCTCTCCCCTAAACCGTACGCGCATTCGGCCGTAGAACGTCGCAATGAGTAGACGTGAGTTTTGGTGTTGTACACATATACATATGTGTATGTTCTCTAGAAGTATATCCAGCGTGAAATCTTGTTATTGTGAATAATGTAGTGTCTAGAGTTTGTGAGAAAATATATAAATAACATAGAAAAAGGTAGCCAACACATCTCTTAAAAACAAAATCAAATGTAAGTGTAACATAGTTAACTACTAGACTGTAGTACTGCAAAGTGAGAACTATAACTGTAATTAAAATAAAGAAAATGTGAACCACAAGAATCTGCACTAAGAAAAGTGAAATTACAACATTTGGAACTTCAAGTAAACAACCTATCTTCGAGAGCTTCAAGTACACTAAAAATCAACCCGATGTAGATACACCAAGAACAACGTACTCAACCCGTAGAAGACGACTGGAGATGTCCCAAGAATACAACAACTACCTCAGGTGATATCAAACCATAACTTTTGTAAATTTCCCCTTAATAAGAAGTAACAAAGAACTTTAAAGAACTTTCGCAATGTAATGAACAAATTATTAGATTTGTATATTTTGTAATTTTGTAAGGAGTAATAGTAACCGTAATGTATATATTGATAAATTAATAATTTTGAGAAAATTGAGACCCGGATCCGTGGTATTAAAACTAACAGTTATATGAATAAATTTTGATATAACAAGAATAATATAATTAAGACCTTTGAAGCAGTAAAAGCACTATTTACAAAAATAACTTTCTTTAAAATCAGTAATAATGTTTGATTAATATTTTAATAGCAATAAAGAGATGTTTTAGCTAATACCTAGTGAGTGAATAAGTTTATGCATACCTTGTCAGTTTCCTATATCATACTTGTTTTGTAATTTGTTAGTAAGCGTTTTACTAACAACGGCAGCTGGTTTAGTTTACTGGTTTAAAGTAAATTAAACTAGTTCCCGATTTTTGTGTTGTCTGGCCAAGGGGCGGCACAGTTGTTCCATTTCACTGTCCGTAAATATTTCTATCTCTCGTTCCTGTCCACCTTCTTCCTTCTCCTTTTCTTCTGCCCTCTTCTTCGATCTGCCTCTGGTATTATGCATTTCTTGTTTTCTCATAACTGCCGATGATAATTAGATTTTTTGGTATATTAATTTATCGAATATCTCAAAATTCTTTTCTAATTACAGCCCTTTTACGTTGAGCGCCAATTTTGTAACGTCACGCTTTGAGTGTGTCTCTCTGATCCTTAAATAGTACTTTACTTAATGGAAACTTTGTTTTATTTGCCCCACGTTGTTAGCGTCAATTTGTAACGTAGCGGGGTTTAGAGTATGTACCTTCCGAGATGTTTTTGTATGCGGCCTATTGAGTGCTCGTCTTATTTAATTAAGACGCACTGTTGTAAGCGCCAATTCTGTAACGTACCGCCTATTTTAGGTGTGAGTGTGACGTCCGTTTTTTTACAGTCTCGGATCGGTCAGAACACCTCTTAGCAATCGCCACTTATGAACTATAAAGACTGAAGTTTAAATAAAGTTGGTGGTAATGTTACCCAAACAAAGCCGAAATGGAGTGTGTGTGATTTGGGTCAAGTAGGGAAGTTGTTTAGCCTTCTTTTGAAGAGAGAGCAAGTACCGTTGGTTTACCCTCGGATTAGACGATTTCTAAATTTTCAAATATCTGCCGTGAATTGAATCAGCTGATTTTGACATTAGTCTCCAAATATGGGTTAACCAAACTACACTGTTGCTGAATACGACCTGGTTGATCGTCCTCTTCTTAATCTTTCTGAAACCTACTACAACTACCCACTACAATAAAGGAAACACATTTTATTATTCAGTATCATTTTCTCAATAATATTTATTGTTTATATTATTGGTTTTTTCCCTTCCGCCAAAATACAAATATTACAATCGATATTTTCATTAACTAGTACATGATATCGACTTCATTGAGTAACATGGAATTGTCATAAAAAATATACAGTTTTGAGCGATTTTACAATTTTATCTTTTATTTAAACATCAATCAACATATAATTCTTTTAGTTATTTCCCCAGGGTTAAGGGTAAGTCCTTTTTGTTATGAGATGGTCAGAAATGGATAATTATACTACGCTTTACAAATATAAAAAAAAAACTTCAAAAATTTGTTTATTTCGCTTAGTACGTAGTTCCAGATTTGTCCGTAAGAGAGCAGATTGCGTTTGTTTTTATTAAAACATGTTAATACAATAACATTTTATAAATATTACAACACTTACAATAATAATGTTTTAATAATAAATAATAATGTTTTAATAACAATTACAATAAATATTAAAACACTTTAATCGTTTCTGTACTGCACGACCATTCAGTTTGAGTTTTCTTCGTTAAATATTAAAAGAAATGTTTATATTACCTCTCTTCTCGAAGTTCTTACTTGGGTGAAGTTGTTTCTCAGGTGGTGTTCGTAGTTGTTTGTAATTTCATACCCGTCCGTCAAATACTATCTCGTCAAAACTCGAAACACAGCGAAGCTAGGCCTGATTGTCCAAAATGGTTTTTTTTTCACTTTTATTATGGAATATAGCAAGTTAACTTTGATAACTAAGGTAGTAGTACATAATGTTCATACTGTTATTTAAATTTGGTAACAATTTGGTGCTGTTCAAAGATTTCTAAAGGATATTTTAATAAAATTTTTGTCTCATCATTTTGTCAACCGGACAGGTTTCAATTTCAAATTCGATTAAACAATACTTGTTATTTTGTTACTCTTAGTAACCCATAATTTTTATGTCATTTTTTATTGGTGCTGCTATTTACTTTTTAGTATATAGGCAGTTTGTAATTATTATAAATTTATTTTTGATTTACAGAAAAATAATTCTTTTTAATTTTGGTTTCTTTCCCAATTTGATTTACATAATAGTTTTCTGTTTATTTTCTTATAACTTTGGATATAAGTATTTAATATTTTTATTAACTTTAAATGAATTTATATATTATTTATTAATCTCTTATAGTATTCTTACACTGAACTATTTTCTTCTGCCATTTCCCTCATACAGTATTATTTTAATTTTTATTATCATCTGATATTTAAATCTTTTATTTTTTAAAAACCCTGGGTTATCTTATACAATAAAACAATTATTTTATAAAATATAAAATTAACATAGGTACTACACAATATAAATCCTACAATAACTAAACAAAATACATAATTAGTTGGTAACATTATAGTCTACTATTATAGTCTATAGTGCTCACATCTACAGCACAATTGTGTAAAAAGTTCCCTTCACCTTCACTTATTACCTCATTGGGTGCACTATAACTCACTTATCACTGCATATCACTTTAATATGGTTTATAATGTTTAGTGATACAACTTTATTTTTAGCTAGTTATAGTTTACCCATTTCTGACATTTATGGTATTACAAGAGTTATCATTTATTGGGACTGGGTTATGTACCGTTACAATATATATATTCCATAATTATTAATTTATTAAATTCAATTGGCCAAATGTTTTCTCCACACTTGTTTAAATTTTTTGTCTTTCTACTTATCTGGTTTAATGGTGAGCCTCACTGTAGTTGCGCTACCCGGGCGAAATTGCGCACTTTCCCGATAACTATGTTTTTATAACTTTTGAGAGCGGTAGGCCTACCTTGGCTGCCCATGCACTAAAATATGTCTGTACTGGCTGCTGGCGATCGTGAAACTGAGCTCAGCTTCCTTTGTTCTACACAACCCTGTCCGTTTTACTGCGCAATTAAAAAAAGTTTTTCCCGGCTTCAGCCACACATTGCTGCCATTGGTTGATGGCTGACGTCACTTGTTTACAGTTTAATTACATAACGACCCAGTGCCATTCCACTGCACCCAAACAACGATATCGTAAACACATTCCTTTTAGTGTGCGTAATTGTGACTCACTTGTCAACAGCTAAAAATAGCTTGCGTAATGTACTGTTACAACATCCACATCCAAACAGTGTCCAACAAATGATAAAAGTATGGTATTAAAAAAACAAATAACTCAGACTTTTTTACCATAATTTTTTTTAATAACATATCTTACTATATTATTATATACATACCACCAGAATCAGTAAAATTTCAATTTTGTTAAATTATTGAATAAGGCCTTTTCGAAATTATAATAATTTCGAAAAGGCCTTATTCAATAATTTAACAAAATTGAAATTTTACTGATTTTGTTGGTATGTATATAATAATAGTATAACAAATCAGTGGCATAATGTTTAGCAAAATAATATCTTACTGTGTTGATTTGTCTTAACATATAGTACAATATCTAATCTACTTGTGTTGATTTTTATGCCAGGGAAGAGTCAAGAGAGAGGGTTATGCGAGAAGTGAAGGCATTGGCCAAACTGGACCATCAGAACATTGTACGTTACTTCAATGCATGGCTAGAGTGTCCACCGCCTGGTTGGCAGGAACAGAAAGACAACCAAATGTGGCATGATATCAGCAGGTAACTAATCCTTTGTTATAATTCTACTGCAAGTTTAGTTTTACAAGTTTTAGAAGTAAATCTTCTGTCTTCTTGTTTTGGCCTTGTCATAATTACTGTGGCTGTCGCATTTCCTCTATAATCAGCTGCACTGAATAGATTTTTTTTTTACAACCACTGTCTAATGTTATTCAAAGTGTAGGTGCACTTTCTACCATGCCACTTGTGGCTTAAACATCGATGAAACTTATGCCATGTCATTGCTTTATCCCTCTAAATTCCATTTCTGTCTTGTGTTATTATGAACTCTCTTTTGCCTGTCACTTTTATAAGTTTGTTTTTGTCACAACTGATGTTGTCATTTTCTTACTTTTGCTACTTTAATAAAGATATTCTCCAGACTTACCAGTATCTAGCTCTCATTTCCATTAAACAGTGTGCTACATACTACTGACTTTCCAAATACAGTAATACCCCATTAAAACGCTGTACAAGAACCACATGAACACCTTCTGTATTAAGGAGGACAGTGTATTAGACAGGAGACGACCAAGGAGCACTGCATATGAATATTTAGAATTACTATATGTTCATATTTTTCAAATGACACGTTATTGAAATATTTGAGCACAATATTTAAAGCAAAGAGATTTTACATTATTCAGTAACACTGTTTATTTCATGTACAGGGTGATTCAAAATGACTTTACAACTTTGAAAGCATACAGAAATTTATTCAGATAACTTACAGAGTCGGTTGAGGTGTCATTTCAAAGCATAACATATCAAGTTTTGACTCACGTAGTCCATTAATACCGAATACACCCACCAGTAGCGCTGTCGCCATTGTTGTTGAAAATGGCTACTTTTACTGGTGCGGAACATGCTTGCTGTGTGTTTTGGTTTCACGATACACAATCAGCAACTGCAGTTCAACGTAAATTCCGTTCGGAGTATGGTAGGGAGCCTCCTAGTAGGCCTACAATTTACTCTTGGCACCAAACTGGTTGTTCTGTACGACATGTAAAGGTACTCGCCTTTTACCCTTTTAATTAAATAATACACTCATCATAAAATACACACCCCTGCCAGAATTTTACTTACCGTCATAGTCACCGTAAAACTTACCTTTTGAAACTGCCTAGGTCACCAATATGTTTTTTAGTTATACATGTAAACTTTGAACACTCTTGCCCTTATAAAAATCCCACTATCTGACTATAATAAAATTTCAGAAAACCCCCGATTACGTCAGACGAGGTGTCAGCACAGAAAACTAGGAAATGGTTATGGCGTAATAACTAGACTAACACATGTTTATAGAAGAATGAACCTTTTAATTTTTTACCATTTACTCTATCATTGATTATTATGTTTTCTTTATATTTATAATTTTTTACTAATTTTAGTCCAATAATTTGTATAGACTACTACTACATCTTTCTAGTTGAGCCAGTACTTTTGATAACCCATACACACACTCACTCAATTTACATTTATTTTTAAAACTTCCTATTTAATTAATGAGCTCCTTATTAATTATAATGTTTTGGCCAAATGAAACTGTCTTTACACTTGTTACCTATTTGCATAATATCCAAACGTTGTACACGATATTGTCCGGAACTGTTTTCACTAATCACTCTCCACTCCAAACACAGTTTATTATTACCTTACGTCATTTACTCGTCACTTTACTTGTTTGTACATTTTATATTACTTGGTAGGCCAACTTTTGTATTTTTCGGCCTACCAAGAACTCGTCCGAGGCTACCGTTTTTGTTCTGGTAACTGTCTGCTGATTGTCTGGCCGCTCAGCCGTGAGTTGCAATGGAACTGGTCTCAGTGCTGCTAAGGCGGTAATGCACAGGTTTTCGTCTGGTCACGTGATCGTGAGACTGCGCTCCCATTGGTGCTGTTAAAAGAGCGCTCTAACGTAGGCGTAAGATTAAGCAACATTTTGCCGCCTGCTGCAATATGAAATTACATTACTTTTTTCTGTGATTTCTGGCTGATGCAAAGTTAGGTGTTATTTCACAACCTGTCTACACTGCTTGAGTGTGGAGACAAAACATAGGTGTTTTGTTTTGTAATAAACACAGCATACTTGGTTGACTAACTCGGGGTTCTACAAAGGTGAACAATAATGGCATGGAGAATATAATTTTTTTTTAAATGTTAACTTGGCCCTACAATTTCGTACCATTACAGACACTCAGAATCACCAGGACCCCCACAAGTTCCTGAAGCTGCTGTGGAACAACTCAGAGAAAACTTTTCCCGTAGTCCTAAGAAATCAACTAGACGTGTGTCACATGAGACTGGCATTCCACAACCGACTGTTTGGCACGTATTACGTAAACACTTGCGCTTGAAGCCATACAAACTAACCATGGTTCAACACATTACAGATGAAGATAAAGTCACTCGCCAGCAATTTTGTGTGGAAATGTTTGATAGAATTGCAGACGAGACATTCCTAGACAATGTAATTTTTAGTGATGAGTCAACGTTCACATCAGTGGCAAGTAGAACACCCATAACTGCCGAATATGGGGTCGTAAAAAACCGCATGAAACCTTGCACCATATTCGTGATAGCCCTAAGGTCAATGTTTTTTGTGCCGTTAGCAAACAAAAAGTGTACGCCCGTTCTTCTTCCAGGAGGCAACCATAAATGGTATCGTATATCTGGATATGCTAGAAAATTTTCTAGTTCCTCAGTTAGATGAGGATGACCAAGATGGATGCCTGTACTATCAGCAAGATGGGGCACCACCCCGCTACCGCGTAGAAGTCCGAGATTTTCTTGATACCCGATTCTCAGGTCGGTGGATTGCACGGCCAGTCACTCCCCAGATTTGACACCGGTAGATTTTTTCTTGTGGGGTTTCATTAAAATTCGGGTTTTTGTACCACCTTTACCTGCTGATCTTGCTGAGCTGAGAGGAAACTTACTCATGAGATTAATGCCGCCGGTGCAGAAGTGACGCCCGACTTACTGGCTAAAGTCTGGAATGAAATCGACTTCAGGTGGGATGTATGCCGCATTACAAATGGTAGCCACATAGAACCACAATGAATGTTGGATGACAAACTTGATGTGTTTTGCTTTGAAATGACACCTCAACCGACTCTGTAAGTTATCTGAATACATTTTTGTATGCTTTCAAAGTTGTAAAGTCCTTTTTGAATCACCCTGTATTGTTTGGCATTCACTTTTTTCTTGCCAAATTCATTTGCAGTATTAGTGATTGAGCAAGCATAAATCACTTGGTCACAATTTATAACTTCGGGGCATTGTTTATGAACAACAGAATTTTATGTCAATTTTTCAATTCCTTTAACCACGAAACTATGATAGTGATTGAGCAAGCATTATTCACTTGGTCACAATTTATAGACTTCGGGGCATTGTTTATGAATAAAAGAATTTTATGTCAATTTTTCAATTCCTTTAACCATGAAGCTACGATACGCACAGTTGTCTGTGTACACGCTTGGCACTATAAAATGTGTGTTACATTTCTAATGTGCTTAGAGTTTAGAGTATCATGGTGTAGCTGATTTTTTTTCCACCACAACCAAGACTACAGTAGTGGTTTTCAGAACTATCAGCATTTCTAGCAACATAACTCTGTTACACTTTTCTCATTTAATTTTGCACTACATTTTTTATTTTTTAAAACAAATGCTTTTTTGGCATAAGCTTAAAAAAAAAGTCAATTTTCCTGGAGTGACGAATCTAGCTAGACCAAAATATTGCTATAGTGGTCCTATCAGTGGGAACAGAATAATTGAACACAGAGAAATCACCATTCAGAACTTTAATTACAGTGTAAATAAACAAAGTGTCACCGGAAAAAGGCTTGGCACATGACAAATGTTGCCAATCGTACAACTCTTAGTTATTTTGGTGACCCTAAAAAGGGCCGTGTGGCAAAAACACTGTGATGTTAGTTCCGCCCGAGCCACTCTGAGATGTTCGGCGGCTGCGGCTGCGGCCGCTGTTCGTGGTGTACTGCAGCCCGCCTCTTCTTTCGGCATCAGTTGCGTCGAGTCCGCTGGCGGTACAGGGCGAAGAAAGCAAGAACGTCGGTCCTACTCTTCGGCTGTTCCTTCTGGCTGACTCCACGTCAATGTTGTCCGATAGAGGAAAGGAGATGAAGTGCACAAAAAATTCTAGCGGCGGTCTTTTTATGCCCTGACCGGGATCGCTGATTGGCTATGAACACATCAGATGTCACGTCTCAGTTGCTGACCCGTGTTTGGCTCGCTGCGTCGGGTGTCATGCGACGCTGATACTGGAGAGCAGGCGTTCGCCTCGCTGCCATCACAAAAGTCAACAATAAACACTCATATGCAAACAATTCTTCAAGCGTACGAATTTCCAACACATACTAATGTAATGCCCATTAAATATCATTTTTTTAACAGTTACATCAAATAATACAAGTCACCAATTACAGATATCTGCACACAATAATGCACAAGCCCCAATAACAAGAACTTCAGTAACACAAGCCAAGTGGTAAATATAAACAAAACTGACTCTCCATCTGGATACTGTATTTATACCCTGGCTGTGTGGAATAGTATGTGACAAAAATGACATGGATGCCGGTAGATTAATTAACCATAATCTGGAAGGTGTGGCTAGAAGGTTCAAGAAGCTGCATGGCATTGCATAATACTACCGCTCGCACAACGACTGCAAAGCGTCACACAACCAGACATTACAAATTATAAGGTTTTAGACATTAGCCATTGTGAGTTAAAATTAGGAAACACGACGTGTCGACCTCTATAGAATCAGAGGTCGTCTTCAGACGAACAAAAACCGATATCTATTTGTTAGTGATAGATTTTTATATATATTGACGGGGATCCCACAGCTACTGCCGCATCCCGCATCTCAGTTTCCATATCAACTTATTCTGTGTATCTTCATTCTTCGGATTCTTTTCTTCCATACTCCTTTCGATCCCTTCTATCCATTTTAATCTAGGTCTGCCTCTTTTTTCTTTTGGTAGGTCTGTATTTGAACACACTCACAGGTATTCTTTCTTCCCTCATTCTCATTAGGTTTCCATACCAGGAAAGCTGTTTACATTTTATATCTTCTATTACAATTTCTTTTCTATGTGTTCTTTCCCTTATTACATCATTCCTTACACGTTCCAGACAAGAAACTCTGGAAGCTCGTCTAAGATACATTTCTACAACTTCAATCTTCCTGCGGTTCTTTTCGTTGATTGTCCAACATTCTGACCCGTAGGTGGTAATTGGTTCAACAATGGCTTTATAAATATTGATCTTTGTCGGTAGCCCAATTTTGGTGGACCATAAAAGTGAGTTTAATTGGCATTGTTCCTTATAAGGAAATGGAAGTATGGTGATGGCAAAAAAATCGTGTTCGAGATTATTGCAGATTCTGATTGTACTACACTCAAAACATGAAAAAATATTGGTATGGAGAACCATACATGACTTCCATGTTCTAAGAGTTATATTTAAAATCATATTCGAAATGAAATATTTCCATAGAAACTACTTCTTTCTACTTATTGCTTCAGCCATTGTAACTTTTATATTTTTTGGTAAAATTATTTTATTCAAATTAAATTAACCCTTCCACTTACCTTACGATTTTGATCTGGCCGGATCTCGTAGTGTAGGTAAACCCATTTCGTTCGACGAACTCTGACGATACATATAACGAAATAAGGCATTGAAAGAATTTAACTCTCAATTGTATGGAAGAGAAATCAGACCTTTTTATTACTCAGAAATGTTGAAATGTTAAATCTTCTTGTTACATGTTGTGCAACTTTTGCACCTTACAGACTATAGCTTACCTTATGTTTGACCAGACACAAATGCAAATATAAACACAAATATACTCAAAAGCCGCCCAGCTTTGCCACACTCACATTTATACCCAAAATATTATTTAAACCCATAACATTTTAAAAACCTCTCCCTGCCGGCACGCGTTCATAACTTGAGCACTTAAGTTTTTCATTTTGTATTTAGTCGTGTCCGAAAATAGTTTGTATGGGTTCTTGTTGTTGTTGTTCCTTGTTGTATCAGATTAGCCGCACTTCATTTTATGTACTGCACTGAATTTTAATTTAGAAAAGTTAAATTTGTTTGAGCCCCGTTTAACGGACTGCCTGCGCCGTCGAAAGTCGGCAAAGGACTGCCAGCGTCTCTCAGTTCCCCACTCCTTGATGATTTTTTGTTGAGACGACGGACATCAATGCCTTACAGTTAGTCGTCGCTGTTTCGTCCTATGCCATGCCTGTAGTTGTTGGAGTGACGATAGCAGACGAATTCAACTAGGCACTGGCTAGTGTCACAAAAGGGCCATGATTTCCTCCCGCCCAAACGCACGTTGCTGAATTAAATCTGCTCAGGCCATCTTGAGTTTTCCAATCTCGCTTGGGTATGCGCCCATGCGCGCGTAGTGACGTGTGTGCACTGCCACACTCTCGCATAGTTCTTGGAAATTTGTGGAGGTGAATTCTTTGCTCGTTGCGTTGCACAATGGAAATTGCGTATCGCCTTTGTCTCAACCAATCTTGCTCAACACCGTTCTGTTAACACGTGGTCCATTATAAATGAAATGAATTCGGTTGCACAATGATTTTATGAAAAGTCCGCCCAAAATGAAATACATAAAAATACATATGCCCCTAACTGTTAAAATAAAAAAATACCCAAAAATGACCCGCTACAATACCCCCTCGATGAGAATTCTGCTGTTCACGACAGAAGAAATCTCATCGATAACCCCGAAGAGGACCGGTGAGGAACTGGTGCCAACAACCCCCTTGTTCTTAATCTCCTGGGTACACGACCCCCCTGGCTCAGCGACCATGGACTCATCTGAACGAGATCACTGGACTTCTCTATAAGAGATCCCAACACCGAGAAATCGATCAGACTCGCACCACAGCGCGCCTCACCTTTTAACATACTACCCCCGAAAATCCTCAATCCCTGGCTAAAATTATTCCAGCTCCTCCGCCGATAGGTTTCCCCTTTTTGCAAGCTGGGCTGCCTTTAGCAAATACTGGGCGCACACACACTCACGTTACAGGCTACCATAACACATAAAAAAATAAAACTTTTTTTTTTTTAAATTTATCAAAAATTTAAAAAAAAAATCAAAATTCAAAAAAAAATAATCGTTTATCAAAAAATTCTCTTCCTCTTTTTCTCTCTCTTTTTTTTTCTTTAACATGACTACCTAGACATTTCTACTAATATAAACACCTCCTTACTCTAACATGAGAACCACTTATAGTCTACCAATACAACACGATACAATAAAAGAAACATGGTTAATGCACATATAATAAAATCCTTATCTGAAATATTCACTCGCTGGCAGGTGAAAAATCAAGTTTTTTTTTTCAAAAAAAATTTAAAATTTTCAAAATTTTAAAATTCAAAAAAAATTTAAATTTATTCATTAAAAAAATTTTATTAAATTTATTTATTCAATAACGTTTATTAAAATTATTCAAATATTGGTTTGCATTAATTAAACAAACAAATTACAATTGGCTTCCTACTATACACAAGCTTAGTAGGTGTATGACCTCATCAGCTGATCTTAACTAGGTCAAGTCCAAAACCCTTGACCTACATATGTTATATATAAGTTCTGAAAACACTTTGAATATCTGTAATATCCTACCTTGAAATACAAAACATAGTAACATAAAATATTTAAAATAAACAAAATATTAATATAATTAATCATCAACTTGACATTTAAATTATTTAAAATAAACACTTCTTGACTTTACATTATTTTCACTTCTATCAAAATTCTGTCACTGGTTGAAAAAACAATTGTATATTCTTTATTATGAATTCCTCTCTTTAGTTAACAGTTTAATTCTACATTACTTTGGGTGTTGTAAATCATTTATTCTCAATTACCGTATTAGATCTCTATACATATATAAACTTTCTCCCTCTGACTCTAATATTAATCAACTTCCATTCTCATGACACCCAACTCTATCAAAAATATCTACTAATCAGGACATTCTAAACCCCAACTTACCATTTAACACAATTCGCCGCCTTCTCTACATATATAAAAAAAAATACTCTCCAACCCTTTGTATAGGATACGTGTTTCCCCTACTCAAAAACTCAATTCCCTTATCTGGCGGCCCGGATTCTACCTAAGGTGGCCCCTTCCCCACTAAAATCTATTCCTATCCCGTCCCAACCCTTGTTGCGGACTCCTACATTACACTACCCTCTAATACAAAATTGCCATCCCCAAAAAATCTCAATCTCATTACATTACTACAAATACACAAAATAACCTCATTAACTATAAAAACAACAATATATCATTCAAAATCTACATAAAGTCTCCATTACCACTGTGTCAACATTAATACTTCACCAAATTCTATAACATACATTAACTCAAAAACAACATTACATCATATTCATTATTTCACTTCACTTGGAATTCAATTGGACAGGTCTGCATGTCCCATAAAACATTTATCACCCATCAATTATCTTTTATTAATTGGCATAAATTATTGTTATTTTATTTCTCATATTCTTTTTATCTTTACTTCAAAATATCTGTAGTACATTAAACATTAATTACTTTTAACATTTACAAACCACTATACCAGTGACATGGTATTGCTGATCAGCTGATATCCTAACACAATAAAAATGCATCTTAAAATTGAACAAATTACCTGGAATATACATATTTATTTTCATTTATCCTCCCTTCTCACCTCATTGTTTCCCATTTCTCTGATTCTGATGCTTATGTTAACCTGCCAGACGATTTACTTATTGGCTTAAAAGCAAAATACACACATAACAAAATTACATATTCTTATCAATGCTTATCTAATAGACAACAATAATATAATACACTTAAAATTATAGCATGAACACCTTAATTTACGAGTCTGAGCATATAATTATGTGGACAGAGCACAAGCATTTTTGATTGGATTAAACTTTGAATACGCAAAAACTTTTGTCATAAAATTTTAAATTCGTGACTCCTTTACGTCACCTCCCAGCCACCCACACTATTTCAGATTATGGAGGACTGTCTCGCCCTTTCGCTTCCACAGAGATAGTATATTTTGGAGCAGGTTTTTTACCTCTCCGTGTCTCTGCTTCCGCTGTTAAGTTTTAAAGTTAATGAACATCATAATGTTCTTGTTATAAAATCATACACCCTTAAAAACGGATCTGCCACCGGTCTTGCTGTTCCTCCCTCGAACAGAGTGGCAGCCGCTGTTCCCTAGTTCCGGAGATTTCCTCTAATTGTCCCCCCATTAAATTTCAAATATATACCAATTTCAAGTCAGCTATGGTCAAGGGACTTGGTATGACCATAGCTGGCCGCTAGCCAAAACCACGGTTAGTGCTGGTAAGGCAGTAACCGCCCGAAAAGTCGAGGAAATCTAAACTTTAATTTCACTGCCTGTTTCATATCAATACTTTTATGTGCGACACGACACGGTCATTTAATATGGTGTGTAAAAAATTTTTTATTTACACGTATAAGGTGTGCCGCACATTTATCGCCAGTTTGGCCTCCGATGGAGGTAACACTCACTGCTACCCCCAACCCTTTTCGCTACTTGTGAGAGCACAGGCAACCCCCACAATAGCCACTTAATAACTAACTAATTACTTAATGAATGAAATTAATCTTTCTACAAATACAGTTCAACACCCCATTGTTATTATCACTTCATCGAGCACCAAACTACCCCCCAAAGTCATCCCCACTTCTTGTATTGACAACAAGTTTATATTTTGTTACACATCGTTTCAAAACCGTTCCCCTATTCACTGATACTAAAACTTGACAATTATAGTTGGTCACTTAATTCTAAAATTTATTAAAATTTAAAATTATACACTTCCAAAAAAAAATTTTTATTTATTTATTTTTTATTTATTTATTTTTTTTTTTTGAATCTGTGATCGCCCGAAATTGGGGTTTTGCCGAGATGGAGTAGGGGATGGGCAGACAACATACGTGAATTCACGTTCCCCTAATCTACCATTAAATCACATTACCTTGCTGTTTTTTTTTTTTTTTTTTTTTTTACTTTTCTACTACCTTAATTACAATTTATACAAATCTACTCTCCCTCTCATTCATCCATGCATGCCGTCTGCCCAGTCCCTAGCCCATCTCCACAAAATCCATTTTTCTTAATATACTGGAACTTCTATCATTTGCTAAATTTTTATTTTGCAAATGACAGTGGTGAAATAATACTTGAAACATTGCCTCACTTTATATAATTACTCTAAGGCAGTGCAGGCACGTGACAGGTACCTCAAAATTGTTGTAACCAGAGTGTATAAAAAATTTTAATTCGTCACGTACCTCTTTTGGGGTCCCCCTCCCCGTTCAAATATATGTGGTTAAATTTCTATTTTGTACCAATTTTGGTGGAGCCGGACCATCGTTGTTTTCACTGCCCGAAGGAAGATCCTGCCAACCATGGCCCGCCTCCGATTTCCGCATTCCACGGCCAGGACTGGTAAGATCGTGGCCGCCCGAAAATGGGGGAGGCGCCCTTCTAAAAACATAAAAGAATAATTAAATAACATTCATACCTTTACAATTTAATACAATCCTTATGCTGACCAAAATAATTTCAAATTTGTCGCATTATGCGTACCTACTATCTCCCTGGTTTCTCTATTCTGTAACACATACGAATTTCTCATTTTTATTTCTACTATCTCGTACGGCCCCTCGTACAATAAGAAAAACTTCTTGATCTCCTTGTCTTGTGCACTTGACAAGTCATGTCGTCGTATCAATACCAGCTGTCCAACCTCATACTTCGTCCACTTACCTTTCCTATCATGGCGCTGTTTTCTCCTCTCTCCCTTCGTCAACAAACTCTCATTCGCTAGTCTAAGTTTAACATCGTTGCTAATAGTGTTGGTTTCCGGTGGATATTCAATTAATTGTTCCAAAATCCTCTGTGGGCGCTCTCCTCTTATCAACTCGTAAGGCGTGAACCCCGTTGACTCGTGAGTGGTGCAGTTTAGCCAATTTTCAATCTTCTGGACATAGAGTGGCCACTCACTGTGTTTGGCGTGGCAGTATGTTCGAAAAATTCTGCCCAGCTCCCTCATTACTCGCTCCGCCTGGTTGGACTGCGGGTGATATACTGCAGTGTGTTTTGGGATGATACCTTCCCATCCAAGAGTCTGGCGCCATCTTCCGCTGATGAACTGCGGCCCATGGTCGGATAATATCACCTTCGGCTTTCCCACGTTGATCATGTAGTCGCGTGTGATCTTCTCGCTCAGCACCTTGCTCGTTGCTCGCTTCACGCTATATAGTCTGACATATTTGGAAAAAGTGTCAAGTACAACAAAAATATGCATCACTCCACCCCTACCTTTCGGCAATGGGCCGTACAAATCTACAGCTACCAAATCGAATGGTTTTTCTACTTTAATATAATTTAGTTCTCCCTCTAACCTATAATTTACAACTTTGGATTTCTGACATAACTCGCAAACTCTAAGTATTCTTCGGACGCGTTTCTCCATATTCTTAAATAAACAAGATTCCTTTAATACATTCACACACTTCCGTGCCCCAAAATGCCCGTACCTAAGATGACAGTCCCACACTATTTTCTCTATCAACCCTTCAGGTATAACTAACCTCCAATCCCTCTCTCTCCCCTCTACTTTTTTAAACAAACTCCCTTTAAACACTTGAAAATATTGTTTATACCCCAACTCATCTATATCTGAGTCTAAGCTAGTAATGATCTTATTTAATTTACCATCAGCTCTTTGCATTACATTTATATCTTTTAATTCCTCCCCAAAAAGTTTATCTTCCCGGGATAGTCTATAAATTTCTATCTCTTTGATATCTCTACCTGTTCTATTTCTGTCTGCGTCTACTCGTGATAGTGTGTCTGGCACCCTGTTCTCTACCCCCTTAATGTATTCCCAAGAAAAATTATACTCTTGAAGAGCTAACACCCACCTGGTTATCCGGCTGTGTGTGAGTTTACAAGTATTCAGGAACGACAGCGCTTTATGGTCCGTCCTGATGATAGTTCTGTTACCCAGCAGATACGTTCGGAACTTCCTCACAGCGAACACTATACTGAGGAGCTCCTTTTCGGTGGTAGTGTAATTGCGCTCTGCGGCTAGCAATGTCCGGCTGGCGAAGGCGATGGTTTTATGCTCTTTTGCCTCGTCCTCTTGGTAAAGCTCCGCTCCCAATGCTATATTACTAGCGTCCGTCTGCAAATAAAATTTGTCATTAAAATTGGGATGGTTCATTAGTATCATGTCTGTGAACTTAATTTTGATGTCATTAAACGTCGCTCTTTCGTTATCGCCCCATCTCCATTGCTTGTTCTTCTGTAACACTGCGCTGAGTCGGGCCGTCGTCTGTGCGTAGTTCCTCTGAAACTTCCTGTAAAAATTACAAAGACCAAGAAAACTTTGCAACTGCTTTATATTTTTTGGCTCCGGGAATGTCAAGATGGATTCTACTTTATCCGGGTTAGCACGTATTCCGGTAGGTGTTATTATAAAACCTAAAAAATGTATCTCAGTTTGCAAAAATTTCGATTTGTCCCAATTCACTGTCAGACCTCCCCGATATAACTTCTCCAAAACGTATTCCAAATGCTCTACATGCTCTTCAAATGTTCTGGATGCTATTAAAATGTCATCAACGTAAATAGTTAAAAAATCTAAGTTGTGTGGTTGCAAAATTTCGTCAAGACACTTGATAAAGCTAGCTACACTTGTGTTCAAACCGAACGGTAGTCTCTTAAATTGGTAATTCTTTCCATTAAATAAAAAAGCTGTATATTTTCTACTATTTGCTGCTAATGGCACCTGCCAGTACCCGGCGGTTAGGTCTAAAGAGGTCATATATTGTACACCGCTAAACTTCTGAAATATTTCTTCAATAGCTTCGGGTGACTCCCTATCTGGAATAATTATTTGATTGATTTTGCGGGCATCTAAACATAACCTAACTCTACCATCTTTTTTAATCACTACAACTAAGGGATTAGAGTATGGTGACACCGATCTCTCAATTATATCTCCCTCTAACATTTTCTCTAACTCAAGCTGAACCGCTCTTCTCTTCGCATAGGGCACCGGATAACTTCTTTGCACATAGGGTGCGTGTTCCCTTACCTTTAACTCGCATTCATAGTTTCTTGCCCTCCCTGGTACATCGGCAAACACTTTTCTAAAATTCTCTACTACCCGCCACAACGATGCACGTTGAGAACTCCCTATTACGCCACCATCACTACAAAATTTAAGTGCTCTCTCATTCCATAAGTGATCTACATTCTCCTCACATTCTATTTTACTCTCACTACATACATTCATACTAATTTCCATGTCTCGTTTATCATTCCGATTGTGTATCACCCTTACCCCTGAAATTCTTACCGCATCTAACACCCGTTCAAAATTAATACGGACTGGTTCCCCTTCATTATTTAATTCTAATACCCGTTTATGAAAATCAATCAACGCCTTATGTTTAATCAGAAAATCATTTCCAAGTATAACCTCAAGATTTAGTCCCCGTACAACTAGAAATGTATTATCATACCCTACCCCGTTAATTATCATGTTTAAATGCACTTGTTTCGTGACTCTCTTACTTCTAACTCCCGTAATACCTACAATCGTCACCCCCGCTACTGGTAAAGACGGAATATTTTTATTTATTTCTTTTAATTCATCTAATACATGTTCAGAAATAACAGAGATTTCGCTCCCCGTATCGATTAGAGTTTTAATCTCCTTACCTTCTATGTTAATTTTCATCTCAGTCAGTCCATTCTCCCGTCTCACTGCTTCGAAGTCTTCCTCCTCCAATAATTCCTCCGATAAATCTGTAATCACAATGTTATTTTGGTATCTATCATCCATTTGGACCCCAGAAACTTCCGGCGACAACGGTCGGGTCCGGTGTTCCATTGTCCCTCTTAGTTTCCCGCAGAGGTGCTCGCCACTGCATGGTTGTATCCTCGCTCGTGCTGGTTTCCTCGCGGTTCATGAGTTTGGCCTCTCTGTGCTCCTCCTGTGCCCTCTCCCCTTCGCTGGTATGCATGCTGGTTCTGTGCGGGTGGTGGTCCCTGTCGCTGACCCGGTCTCTCTCTCCTGCATCTAAAACAAAAATTTTGTGTCGCATAATTCTCTTGTGAACATGCTGGACAAGTCCACGTGGGTCCTCGATTATTTTGTTCTCGTCTAGGGTATGCCGGTCCATTTGTGGGTCCCCTCGGCGGTCCCTGATTACCTCCATTATTTCCATTCTGCTGGTTCTGACGGCGACTCAATTCTTGGTCCCGGATATTCTGAAACACAACTAAAATATTTTCTAGCTCGCTAATATTAGCTACCTCCCTTGTCATAAGTGTTATCTGTACTTCCCTTGGCAGATGCTTGCTGATATGCCTCACAAAGGATCTAAATGGCAGTGGCGGTTCTAAGTATTTCGCCTCGTTAAATATTTTCATCACATACCCTGTTATATTGTTATTGGGCCCCCCAAAATTCCCTGTTCCCATGATTCTACTTCGTAACACTTCTTGGTCTTCCTCAGACCAATATTTATTTATAAATGCAGACTCAAAACTTTCAAAGCACTCCCATTCCGTTTTATGTACTTCGGCCCATATCTCCGAACTACCTTTAAAGCATTTTAAAATTTTTAATAATTGGACTTCCCAGTTATTAGTACTGAACTTATTGAACTCTCTCACTCTGCTTATGAACTGCATAGGGTGTACTTTTTTGTTATCACAACTGAATGTCTCTAACTCAACTTCACTGCTGACGTCACGAGTCATGATTACTCGCTCGGTAACAGTGTTAACTTGTTGGCTGATGGCCTTGCTCAATTCATTTTTAGCATTCATTAATTTAAGGTTATTATCACATTCAAGGTCACTTATTGTATCATGTATGGTCTTAAATTCAATCTTATAATTATGTTCTATTTCTCTTATTCTACTATTATTATTTTCAATCTGGCTCATAGCATAACCAACCTTACATTCAGTATTGGTTTTACACTCACTTATTTGATTCTCGACAATTGTATTTATGACACTATATTGTTCCGTGATCTGTTTCTCTACTTTATTAGTTATATTATTGGTAATATCAGAAACACGGCACTCTAATTGCTCAGTTAATGACTCTGACAGGTGTAGTTTCATACTTTCACAACGTTCATCAATATGTTTGTCTAATACACTGCTCAAATTATCAAATTGCATATTAATATTCTGCTGAAACTGAATATTCTGTTCTTTAATTTCATTAAAAATAATATCGTTTTTAATATTCTGCTGTTCGCATTTTATTTTCTGTTCTTTGAATTCGTTACTTAAAATCTCAAATTTCTCGTCATTAGTATTAAAACGACTCTCAAATTTTTCGTCAATTCTATCAAGACGCTTGTTTAATTCATTATTCTGCATGTCAAATTTGTTGTCCATTTTTCGTAAGAAACTCATTATATCTAGTTCCTCTGATTGTTTATTTTTATTGGCTGACACTGGGGTCAACTGGATCCCCGAATCAGCATCTGTTTCGCTTGCTTGTGGTTGAGACGCAATCGGAGTGGAATGAACTATTACATTACTGCCGCCAGCTGTTTCTGTAACAGCACCCGTCTCCCCCCTCAACATACCACTTTCATCCAGCGATTGCGACTCAATGCCACTTTCGCTCATAATTGAATTTATTATACTACTTTTTTCTGTATTCTCGGACATTTTTACTTAATCTATTTTGTCTTACGTAACAACTACCAACGATTAGTCTTTTTTCAAAACTGATATTACAACATCAATTTGCTTTCACAACCCTACTTCGCTATGCATCGTCAGATGTAGGCCGGTGTTAAAATAACCCCTCTTCAGTTATATTAAATCCTGGTCACGCTGCACCAATTGTAACTTTTATATTTTTTGGTAAAATTATTTTATTCAAATTAAATTAACCCTTCCACTTACCTTACGATTTTGATCTGGCCGGATCTCGTAGTGTAGGTAAACCCATTTCGTTCGACGAACTCTGACGATACATATAACGAAATAAGGCATTGAAAGAATTTAACTCTCAATTGTATGGAAGAGAAATCAGACCTTTTTATTACTCAGAAATGTTGAAATGTTAAATCTTCTTGTTACATGTTGTGCAACTTTTGCACCTTACAGACTATAGCTTACCTTATGTTTGACCAGACACAAATGCAAATATAAACACAAATATACTCAAAAGCCGCCCAGCTTTGCCACACTCACATTTATACCCAAAATATTATTTAAACCCTTAACATTTTAAAAACCTCTCCCTGCCGGCACGCGTTTATAACTTGAGCACTTAAGTTTTTCATTTTGTATTTAGTCGTGTCCGAAAATAGTTTGTATGGGTTCTTGTTGTTGTTGTTCCTTGTTGTATCAGATTAGCCGCACTTCATTTTATGTACTGCACTGAATTTTAATTTAGAAAAGTTAAATTTGTTTGAGCCCCGTTTAACGGACTGCCTGCGCCGTCGAAAGTCGGCAAAGGACTGCCAGCGTCTCTCAGTTCCCCACTCCTTGATGATTTTTTGTTGAGACGACGGACATCAATGCCTTACAGTTAGTCGTCGCTGTTTCGTCCTATGCCATGCCTGTAGTTGTTGGAGTGACGATAGCAGACGAATTCAACTAGGCACTGGCTAGTGTCACAAAAGGGCCATGATTTCCTCCCGCCCAAACGCACGTTGCTGAATTAAATCTGCTCAGGCCATCTTGAGTTTTCCAATCTCGCTTGGGTATGCGCCCATGCGCGCGTAGTGACGTGTGTGCACTGCCACACTCTCGCATAGTTCTTGGAAATTTGTGGAGGTGAATTCTTTGCTCGTTGCGTTGCACAATGGAAATTGCGTATCGCCTTTGTCTCAACCAATCTTGCTCAACACCGTTCTGTTAACACGTGGTCCATTATAAATGAAATGAATTCGGTTGCACAATGATTTTATGAAAAGTCCGCCCAAAATGAAATACATAAAAATACATATGCCCCTAACTGTTAAAATAAAAAAATACCCAAAAATGACCCGCTACACCTTAACCACAGTACTGTGGTCACTAACGTATACCACCTCACATTATCGCACTCGATTTTCACTGATGATGGAAGTCGATGGCACTGCCGAAACGTCTGGTTTTGCAGAAAACTCTGGTGTACGGCCAAACAGGAGGGGAAGGAATTTTAACAACAAACTACTTCTTTGTTGCCAATAACGTAGTACACATATAAAAAATTATCCCCTCCCACTACAACTATAATTTTCATTTATAGAAAATTGCCCCCACCCCGTTCACATAACCTCTTCATTTATAGATATTTCATCTACGTTTCTACAGTGGATTATTATGAGCTTCTTATCAGGATACTTTATTTATCAAAATTACGTACTTTACTCTTGTTAAAACATAAAACGTTGCAGGTACTCTACCCCTTTCTCTTAACCGATCTTCACCAAAATCAATAGACCTTGAGTCCTCTACAATTCAGGGATGCATACAAAAAAATATTTGATTCTGTTTGAATGTGCGGCAGTTATTGTTCGTCATGAAAACATTTCTCTTGTTACAACATAACATGTTGCAGGTAAACTACCCCTTTCCCTTAACCGATATTCACCAAAATCAACAGGCCTTGAGTTCTCTACAATTCAGAAACGTATGCAAAAAATTATTGGATTTTATTTGAATTTACGGCAGTTATCGTTCGTCATAGAAAACATTACCTTTGTTAAAACATAAAATGTTGTCGGTAAACTACCCTATTCCCTTAACCTATCTTCACCAAAACCAACAGGTCTTGAGAACTCTACAATTCAGGGCTGTATGCAAAACATTATTTGATTCTGTTTGAATTTGCGGCTGTTATCATTTGCCATAGAAAAAAAATTACCCTTGATAAAAAAACGTTGCTGGTAAACTACCCCTTCCCCTTAACCGATCTTCACCAAAAACAATAAGTCTTGAGTACTGTACAAATCTGGATGTATGCAAAAAATTATTTGATTTTGATTGAATTTGCGGCTCTTATCATTTGCCATAGTAAATACCCTTGTTAAAATATAAAACGTTGCAGGTAAACTACCCCTTTCCCTTATCTGATCTTCAAAAAAATCAACACACCTTGAGTTCTGTATAATTCAAAAAGGAGTAGTTGATTCTGTTTGAATTTACAGCAGTTTACGTTCGTCATAGAAAAAAATTACCCTTATTAAAACATAAAATGTAGCAGGTAAACTACCCTATTCCCTTAACCGATATTCACCAAAACCAGCAGGTCTTGAGAACTCTACAATTCAGGGCTGTATCCAAAACCTTATTTGATTCTGTTTGAATATGCAGCTTTTATCGTTTGCCATAGAAAAAAATCATTGCAGGTAAACTACCCCTTCCCCTTAACCGATCTTCACCAAACACAATAAGTCTTGAGTAATCTACAAATCTGGGATGTATGCAAAAAATTATTTGATTTTGATTGAATTTGCGGCTCTTATCGTTTGCCATAGAAAATACCCTTTTAAAACAAAACGTTGCATGTAAACTACCCCTTTCCCTTAACCGATCTTCACCAAAAACAATAGGTCTTGAGATCTCTACAATTTAGGGTTGTATGCAAATAATCATTTGATTCCGTTTGAATTTGCGGCTGTTATCTTTTGCCATAGAAAATACCCTTGTTAAAACATAAAATGTTGCAGGTAAACTACCCTTTTCCCTTAACCGATCTTCACCAAAAATAATAGGTCTTGAGAACTCTACAATTCAGGGCTGTATGCAAAACATTATTTGATTCTGTTTGAATTTGCGGCTGTTATCGTTTGCCATAGAAAAAAATTACCCTTGATTAAAAAAAACCGTTGCAGGTAAACTACCCCTTTCCCTTAACTGATCTTCACCAAAAACAATAGGTCTTGAGTACTCTACAAATCAGGGCTGTATGCAAAAAATTATTTGAATCTATGTGAATTTGCGGCTGTTATCGTTTGCCATAGAAAAAAATTACAGACACACACACACACACACACACACTTTTCGAAAAATGACTTTTTCATGTTTTGAGTGTAGTACAATCAGAATCTGCAATAATCTCGAACACGATTTTTTTTTGCCATCACCATACTTGCATTTCCTTAAGGAACATGGAAGTAAAAGTCGTTTTTCGAAAAGTGTCTGTGTGTGTGTCTGTAGATTTTTTTCTATGGCAAACGATAACAGCCGCAAATTCAAACAGAATCAAATCATTTTTTGCATACAGGCCTGATTTGTAGAGTAATCAAGACCTATTGTTTTTGGTGAAGATCGGTAAAGGGAAAGGGGTAGTTTACCTGCAACTTTTTTTTTTAATCAAGGTTTAATTTTTTTCTATGGCAAACGATAACAGCCGCAAATTCAAACAGAATCAAATAATGTTTTGCATACAGCCCTGAATTGTAGAGTTCTCAAGACCTATTGTTTTTGGTGAAGATCGGTTAAGGGAAAGGGGTAGTTTACCTGAAACGTTTTATGTTTTAATAAGGGTATTTTTTATGGCAAATGATAACAGCCGAATATTTAAACAGAATCAAATAATTTTTTGCATACAGCCCTGAATTGTAGAGTTCTCAAGACCTATTATTTTTGGTGAAGATCGGTTAAGGGAAAAGGGTAGTTTACCTGCAACATTTTATGTTTTAACAAGGGTATTTTCTATGGCAAATGATAACAGCCGCAAATTCAAACGGAATCAAATAATATTTTGCATACAGCCCTGAGTTGTAGAATTCTCAAGACCTATTGTTTTTGTTGAAGATCGGTTTAGGGAAAGGGTAGTTTACCTGCAACGTTTTTTTATCAAGGGTAATTTTTTTTTCTATGGCAAATGATAACAGCCGCAAATTCAAACAGAATCAAATAATGTTTTGCTTGCATCCCTGAATTGTAGAGGACTCAAGACCTATTGATTTTGGTGAAGATCAGTTAAGAGAAAGGTGTAGTTAACCTGCAACTTTTTATGTGATAAGAGTAATTTTTTCTATAACGAACGATAACTGCCATAAATTCAAACATAATCAAATAATGTTTTGCATACATGCCTACATTGTAGAGAACGCAAGGCCTGTTGATTTTGGTGAAGATCGTTTTAGGGAAAGGGGTAGTTTACCTGCAACATTTTATGTTGTAACAAGAGAAATTGTTTCATGACGAACGATAACTGCCGTAAAGTCAAACATAATCAAATAATTTTTTGCATATGTGCCAGAGTTGTAGAGTACTCAAGGTCTATTGATTTTGGTGAAGATCGGTTACGGGGAAAGGGTAGTTTACCTGAAACATTTTTTGTTGTAACAAGAGTAAAGTATTTAATTTTGATAAATAAAGTATCCTGATAAGAAGATCTTAATAATCCACTATAGAAACGTAGATGAAATATCTATAAATGAAGAGGCTAGTTGAACGGGGTGGGGGTAATTTTCTATAAACGAAAATTATATTTGAAGGGGAGGGGATAATTTATTTTATATATGTACTACGTTATCGGCAACAAAGAAGTAGTTTGTTGTTAAAATTCCTTCCCGGCCTGTTTGGCAGTAGACCAATGTTTTCAGCAAAACCAGACGTATCGGCAGTGCCGTCGACTGCCATCATCAGTGAAAATCGAGTCCGATAACGTGTGGTGGTATACGTTAGTGACCACAGTACTGTGGTTAAGGCTGAAGCAATAAGTGGAAAGAAGTAGTTTCTATAGAAACATTTCATTTCGTAAATGATTTTAAATATAAATCTTAGAACATGGAAGTCATGTATGGTTCTTCATATGATATTTTTCTATGGCAAACGATAACAGCCGCAAATTCAAACAATCAAATAATGTTTTGCATACAGCCCTGAATTGTAGAGTTCTCAAGACCTATTGTTTTTGGTGAAGATTGGTTAAGGGAAAGGGGTAGTTTACCAGCAACGTTTTATGTTTTAACAAGGGTATTTTCTATGGCAAACGATAACAGCCGCAAATTCAAACAGAATCATATAATGTTTTGCATACAGCCCTGAATTGTAGAGTTCTCAAGACCTGTTGGTGTTGGTGAGGATCGGTTAAGGGAAAGGGGTAGTTTACCAGCAACATTTTGTTTTAACAAGGGTAATTTTTTCTATGACGCACGATAACTGCCGTAAATTTGAACAGAATCGACTACTTTTTTGCATACCTTTTTGAATTATAGAGTATTCAGGGTCTGTTGATTTTGTTGAAGATCAGTTAGGGAAAAGGGGTAGTTTACCAGCAACGTTTTATGTTTTAACAAGGGTAATTTTTTTATGACGAATGATAACTGCCGTAAATTCAAAGAGAATCAAATACTTTTTTGTTTGCGGTCCTGTGAATTGTAAAGAAGTGAAGGCCTGTTGATTTTGGTGAAGATCGGTTAAGGGAAAGGGGTAGTTTACTTGCCACTTTTCGTGTTTTAACAAGAGTAATTGTTTCTATGACGAACGATAACTGCCGCACATTAAAACAGAATCAAATAATGTTTTGCATGCATGCCGCAATTGTAGAGAACTCGAGGCCTGTTGATTTTGGTGAAGACCGGTTAATGGAAAGGGGTAGTTTACCTGCAACATTTTATGTTGTAACAAGAGAAATGTATTCATGACGAACGATAACTGTCGCATATTCAAACAGAATTAAATATTTTTTTGCATGCATCCCTGAATTGTAGAGGACTGAAGGCCTATTGATTTTGGTGAAGATCGAGTAAGAGAAAGGGGTATAAAACCTGCAATGTTTTATGTTTTAACAAGAGTGAAGTACTTAATTTTGATAAATAAAGTATCCTGATAAGAAGCTCTGATAAAGTATCCTGGTAATAATCCACTGTAGAAACGTAGATGAAATATCTATAAATGAAGAGGTTAGGTGAACGGGGTGGGGGTAATTTTCTGTTAATGAAATTATAGTTGAAGAGGGAGGGGAGAATTTTTTATATGTGTACTACATTATTGGCAACAAAGAAGTAGTTTTTTGTTAAAATTCCTTCCCGGGCTGTTTAGCCTTAGTCCAATGTTTTCTGTAAAACCAGATGTTTCTGCAGTGCCGACTGCCATCATCAGTGAAAATCGAGTGCGAAAACGTGTTTGGTATACGTTAGTGACCACAGTACTGTGGTTAAGGCTGAAGCAGTAAGTAGAAAGAAGTAGTTTCTATGGAAATATTTCATTTCGAATATGATTTTAAATATAAATCTTAGAACATGGAAGTCATGTATGGTTCTCCATACCGATATTCCTAAAACTAATCGATGTCTTATATCTTCATCACATATTCTATCATCGCTAATTATACTTCCTAAATATTTATACTTTTCACATTGATAGTGATAGATTTATCTTTGTATTAATTTTTTGTTTTGTATTAATTTATAATGAGCCATCGATTAATAATAATTTTAAGAACAACCAGACATGTTATCTAATGGTCTCATGTAGCAGTATTATACAGGATAGCATAATAAGCATGATCATTTTAAACGGTTTTTCTCTATGTATTATTTCAATACCTCTATGTTAATTTGTCTACTTGTTAATCAGTTTTGTTAAAGTCAGTATATGTAAGAAAGTAAAATCAATTGTTTCAGTGCTGCAGCATTGAGTTACAATGGTGATGCAACAACAGTCGATCTGACTGGACACGTGACACCTGATGCAGACAGCGCTGCATCGCTAACACACCGGAAAAAAGCACCAAACTCGGTGTACAACAACATTATGTGTAATGTCAACGATATCACCAACATTACAGGGAGACTGTCGTTCATTCACAACGATAAAGATCAGAGCGACTCGTTTATAGTTTTTGAAACTCACGGTAATGGTAATGGAGACAACTCTGTTTTCTATAATGATGATGAGGAGGAGGAGAAGAAAGAGAAAGAAAAACAGAATTTAGACAGTGTGATCACATTTACTAATTCGGTTACCGATAAGTCTTCAGATTCTAAAAGCGGTAAATTTGCGAAAAGGCCAAATTCTTTAGACATTCAAGCTAGTAGTAATAATGCAGCGTGTTCATCAAGAATGTACCTCTACATACAGATGCAGCTGTGTAGAAAAGAAAGTCTGCGGGACTGGCTTGCGGAAAACACGCAGCCCCGAGATTTCAGAAAAGTCTTAGTCATATTTGAGCAGATTGTGCACGCTGTTGAATATGTTCACCAGCAGGGACTTATTCACAGAGACCTAAAGGTAAATATCCCCAATATATAAGTTTATAATGTCTTCCTTTATACAATACTGAAACATCTCCATTCCTGTTGTTAATATTTTCTTATTCCAGGCTGTTTGGCCGTGGTCCAGTGCTATGCACATTAGCAGACGTTTCAACTTTGCCATTGACGGCCATCATCAGTGTGAATTGAGCTTCATCTAACGTAGATGTTACACGTTAGTGACCACAGTACTATGTTAATGACTAATGGCCCATTGCCCATTCTGATGATGGCCATCAATGGCACCATCTGCTAATGTGTATAGCACTGGACCACGGCCAAAACAGCCCGGAATCAGAAAATATTAAAAACATTGACTCTGGCTGTGTAAGCCTTAGAAGACACTTATCTCTCATTCCTGTTCTGAACTCATGATACAGCCAGATTTTTAACCACTTAATTCTTACTTTTAGAGTTTTCTTGTGTCCTTCCTATCTTGTTCTTCCTCATACATATCTTTATGTAAGACCTATTCAAGAGTTTATTTTATAAGTTCTCCTTCATTCATTTTGTGTAAAATCAAAACTTGTAATGTTTCGGAATAATTAAACATAAAAAGAAAATAATAAATGAAGGAATTAAGCCCCGTTACTAACCTTACATACCTTACCTTCAGCAGATTCCAAAAACACCAAAAGCCCCAGGGTCACCCCCACATTTTTATTGGAGGAAATGTGGAAACCGTATCACTTTCCCCATGAAAACAATTTAAAAATAAAAAAACTACCTCACAGACAAATTCCAAGGCCGTTAGACGAACTTTTGGACACAGAGAAGAGGTTATAGGTAGAGTGGCGTAATAAATTAACCTAACACATTGTAATAAAAACTCTTATTTTATTATAATGAAATATTGTTTGATACCGCAAATATAAAAGAGAAAACAACACAAAAAGATAAATGTTAGCAAATCAGTACTTTATTTTCTTTTTACTAATACCCCCTTTTCTGTCACTCTCACACTCTATCGGCTTCTCTCTGTTTTATTTCATAATTTTGTTTTTTGTTTGTTTAAATGCAATTTACAAAAATTTTTAAACCCTTGTTCTTTCTTTCTTTAGTACCGGTACTTATCTGGTGAGTCCCACTTTCACATTCACCTGGTCATTGCACCACTCGGGCATAACAACACACTTTCTTGGTAATTATCCTTTTTTTATGATAATTACAATACAAATAAAATGTTCCGAAAGTCCGGTAAACTCCCATTTACTGATTTGTATAATTTTACATGATTTTAAAACTTTTGTGAGCGGTAGGCCTACCTTGGCTGCTTACCTAGGCTGCCCACGCGCACTGTAAACGCGTGTGTACTGTTTGCTGGCGATCGTGAGACTGACTTCCACTGCCTTTGTTCTACATGAATGTCACCATTCATGACCATTCATTATGGCTGGTCATCGTTCACCAGCCATTATTTTCTTTTAATTGGTCCATATACCTTTTGTAGGACCTTTATTTCAAAAACTTTGGATATGTACTCAGTCTTTCCTGTGAATGATAATGTTTCACATTCATGAGTAATTATGGGCTGTATTATTTTTTACATAATTTCAACTGTTTATTGCACTATATCAACTTCACATCCTTCATATGACAGGTATATCATAGATGCACTATATCATACATCCCACCATAAAGATCTGGAAAGGTCTGGTGTCCTTCCTCAGGCCTGTATGTTCTTTCTGTGTGGAACATTGTTAGTATAATTAACTTTACTCCACAGATATGTAAAATCCTTGATCACTCAAATGCTATAATTTCTTACCACTACATTTTCTCTAATTCTAACCGTTACTTTTATCATCATGGCTGTGGTTTTCCTGGTCCCGGTGTGATTTATCTTAAGCGTTTCTCTTCCCATCTTTTCCTTCAGGTCCTCATAGATTCCTATAACTGCTCTTAAAAGTAACTCCATTATGTTGATATCATCAGAGGACAATCTTAATGAAAATATTAAGTTTGAATAAAGTTGTAGAGACTGAAATACAGGTTGTAACATAAAAATTGTGTAAAGGTACTCGCCTTCTACCCTTTTAATTAATAATACACTCATCATAAAATAATACTTACCGCTGCCAGAATTTTACTTACCGTCATAGTCCCCGTAAAACTTACCTTATTAAATTACCCATGTCGCCAACATGTTTTTTAGTTATACATGTAAACTTTGAACACTGTTGCCCTTATAAAAATCCCGCTATCTGACCACCCTTAAAACTCAGAAAATCCCAAAGATCGTTAGACGAGGTTCTCAGCACAGAATAGGAAATGGTTATGGCGTAATAACTTACTCTAACACATACTTTATATTAAATAAAATCTGAATTTATTTTAAGGTAAAATTTTATGAATTAATAAAATAAACATTTCTTAATCAACTAGCCTATGACAAACTATTATGAACCAGTAGTAAATTTTTTCCCTTAGAGATATCATTTGAAATTTAATACGTTATACATAACAAAGGAAATTACTAAAAATGGTGTTTAATTTTATTCAATTGATTATGTTCTTTAGTTTGCTACTCATCTGGTCAATGCAATCCACAATTTCCGCCACCACGTGTTACGCACTTTTTGTTTGTAGAACACTCCGAAAACTAATTTTATACTGTTTAACTTGGATTATTTTCTCAATCACAAATTTTAAGGCTGTTTCACAAATAACATCACTATTCTTTTCAATCGGTCGGCTTACATTGTTCGCAAGCACATTTTTTGGCAAACTGCGCGTTAACACTTTACTTGATAGGCCGATTAGATTATTTTCGGCCTATCTTGCGCCCGAGGCCACTATTTAACTTACGACCCCTCTGGTTGAAGACTGCTATCTGCTACTGGCTGATGCAACAACTGGTGATAGACTGCAGACTGTGATTCACAAAGAGCCTGCTGCTGGGCGGTTACGCAATACGTCTGGCAATTGTTTAGGCTAACTGTGTGCATTGCTGTACTGGGGCTCCTCACAGGTGAAAGTCTGGCAATTTGAAAAGTGATTGAATTGATGCAATATAAAATTAAACTGGGGTAGCTCACAATTCTGTACCGTTACAATACCCCCCCAATAAGAGGTTGAAGGCCGAAGCGTTCAAACTCTTATTGCCTAAACCCTAAGAGGATCAGTGAGGATATGGCGCCACGACCCCCCTGAGCACTCTACTAAAATCATGGGTTCTTACCCCCCTAGTCTGGCGACTGCGGCAGCACCCATCCGATCTTACTGGACTTCTCTGTTCGAGATCCCAACACCCTAAGCTCCGACAGATAACCGCCACAGTATCACCTGGCTTTATAACATGTAATTAAAAAATCGACAAGCGGCCTTCCATCACTCCATATCCCACAACTGATTTGTTTCCTCTTAGCCGTACTGGCTCATTTTATATTATAAACCCTAGAAAATAGTGTTAATAAAACAATATAGGTTTACAGTAGTACACATAAATTCCAGTCAAATTGAATAGTATTCCCCGTAAAAAAAAAAAAAAAAAATTTGTTTATTCTATATAAATATGAGCAGGCAAGTAAGGACATAATTTGTATTTTAGGTACGATTACTGTGAGTTAATGTAATCCTGTATAATTAATGTGTCATTTTGGCTGGGCAATATTGTACGGGCAATAAATACCGTCATAGTCCCCGTAAAACTTACCTTATTAAATTACCCAGGTCGCCAACATGTTTTTTAGTTATACATGTAAACTTTGAACACTCTTGCCCTTATAAAAATCCCGCTATCTGACTACCCTTATATATCAGAAAAATCCCAATTACGTTAAACGAGTTGTCAGCACAGAAAACTAGGAAATGGTTTACGGCGAAATAACTACACTAACACATGTTTATAGAAGAATGAACCTTTTAATTTTTACCAGTTACTCTATCATTGATTATTATGTTTTCTTTATATTTAAAATGTTTTACTAATTTTAGTCCAATAATTTTGTATAGACTACTACTACATCTTTCTAGTTGAGCCAGTACTTTTGATAACCCATACACACACTCACTCAATTTACATTTCTTTTTAAAACTTCCTATTTAATTAATGAGCTCTTTATTAATTATAATGTTTTGGCCAAATGAAACTGTCTTGACACTTGTTACCTATTTGCGTAATATCCAAACGTTGTACCCGATATTGTCCGGAACTGTTGTCACTAATCACTCTCCACTCCAAACACAGTTTATTATTACCTTACGCCATTTACTCGTCACTTTACTGTTTGTACATTTTATATTACTTGGTAGGCCTACTTTTGTATTTTTCGGCCTACCAAGAACTCGTCCGAGGCTACCGTTTTTGTTCTGGTAACTGTCTGCTGATTGTCTGGCCGCTCAGCCGTGAGTTGCAATGGAACTGGCGTTAGTTCGCTAAAGCTGAGCATACAGAGCTGGTCACGTGATCTTGAGTCTGCTCTCCCATTGGTGTTGTTAAAAGAGCGCTATAACTTAGGCATAGGATTTAGCAATATTTTGCCGCCTGGCGCAATGTGCAGTTACATTACTTTCTTTCGTGATTCACGGCTGATGCGAAGTTAGGTGTTATTTCACAATCGGTCTACGTTGCTTGAGTATGGAGACAAAACATAGACGTTTTATTCTGTAATAAACACAGCCTATCTGGTTGACTAACTCGGGGTTCTACAAGGGTGAACAATGACTGCCTGGAGAATATAATTTTAAAATGTTATCTTGGCCCTACAATTTTGTACCGTTACAATTGTCCTCACTATACATTTTCAGATTCTGTGCATCAATACAAGAAAAAAAGATGCTACAAACATATGTCCAGAAACGCCTCGTTTTCCATCTGCCTTTTTTTTTTTTTTTTTTTTTTTTTTTTTTTTTTTTTTTTTTTTTTTTTTTTTTTTCAACATTTATATCTCAAGAAGGGCTTGAGATATCTTAATGATTTGGTAACATGTTTATATTAATGTCCTTTATTAAATAAAAAGTTATGGATATTTTGAGATCTGCAATTTCAAAAAAACGGCCATTTTAATTATATGATCACTAATAGCACTATAAATTTTATCAAATTTTAGTTTATTAAGTATGCATTTAGTTTAGTAAAATCTTCTGCATTTTATTGTGAACAGAGTACGTCTTGTTTGTTCAAATCTGATAACATAGAACCAAGTTATGTTGAAAACCAACCTCCCCATGAATTCTGACTACTGTACTTGTTGTTTCATTTTTGTTCTAAACTTTGGTTCGTTCAGTATAAGAAAAATGTGTATATTTTTTTCAGTGTAACAGTAATAGTAATTTATAGCAAAGTGAAGAATTGACTTTTAATAAAATTAATAACTTTCAGTAAATATAAGTACTGTTGAATCATACTTTGATTCTACACATCATAATTTGAATTAAAATTATTTGGCATTGACAGAAAACAACAGTAGTATGTTTTGATGTGTAAATCATCTGTTTGCTTTAACGAGTTCAGTTATAACATGTGTAGTTTAACTAAATAATATTGCCAGTTGCTTTTCTTAAACACAGCCTCTTAAATTCATTTCTTTGTGTTTCTTTACTAATTGTTTATCATGTAATTTTTTTAAATGGTTACTTACAGGTTTGCTGAAATGTCATGTAGGCCTAAGTTCTCGTGTATGAACTTTCATATTGTAATTGGAAGGACACAATGTGACTTTATGCAGAATGTTTTTACAAGAATAATCATAATTCTTGTGATTCAAATTATGATGTGTAAATATTTATAGTTAAATTTGCTAAAAGTTATTAATGTAATTAAAAATTGATCCGTTACTTTGTTATAAATTACTGTTACTAAGTTAGATTGGAAAAATAGTATCAACTTTAAATAATTTTTTCCAATAGTGGAGGAAATTAAAGTCCTCCCCCCCCCCCCCAAACAAAACCATATAGACTTTATGGGAAGGCTGATTTTCCATCTTATTTGTTATTGTATTTAAATAACCAAGCCGTCCATCTGTTCACAATAAAATGCTTAATATTTTACTTGATAAACCAAAATTTGATCAAATTAAAATTTACAGAGATATTAGTTATCAAATAAATAAAAGTGGCTCCCATTTTGAAATTTGACATCACAAATATCCGTATTTTTTTGTTTTTTAAAGGACATTAACCCTTTGATCAGTAATCACGTATATATACGTTTTTTCTCTGAAGGATCAAATTCAGTAGGTAATCATGTATATGTACGTTTTCAACTTTCACTGCCTCAGTATTGCCGATATACAACGTTAGTTGCGATGTTATACATGCTACACTTTAGCGGATTGTTTTTCAAACATTTGGTATTCACTGATTCTTGCTGTGATGTAATATGTGTGGCTGTGGTGAACATTTTGCGTCTGTCATACGTGTTTTGGTGCTTTGTGCAGAAGTGTGCTTGGAGGTTATGTTGTGCTTAGTTTACGAATGTACAGAGGAGTTTAAGTGTATTCTTTTATAAACAGCTCGTATTGTTTATCTTATATAAGTTATACAATGTGTACAATTTTATTTTAGTTTTGAGTATATCTAATAAACAACCTTTGCAAAAGACTTAACTATTTGACTGAGGACGAAATTAGTAAATATGTTACGAACTATAAATCGGGTAATGAAGTATCTATTTTTGACAAATTGTACAGTGGAGATGATCAATTTAACAATATTTTAATATTTTTTATCAGTTTCCTTATAATTAATGTTGAAAAAGTTTCATTATAATAAATTTTACAAAGTTTTACAAAATTTTACTATCAAAGGCATAATACACTAATAGAGTTGTCACTGATCAAATGGTTAATGTAAATATGTGTACAAAATTTCAGTAAGATATCTTAATCCCTTCTTGAGATGTATGAAGTTTTCCTTTAAAAACACAAAATGGTGGCCAGATGGAAAATGAGGTGTTTCCGGACCCTGTGAAGAAACAAACATTTATAAAATTTAAAAAATAATATACTTTGCCAGGATCTTACCTTGCGATCTTTTCTCGCTGACTTACCTTTTGTAAACACCAACAGAAGTTCAGGGCCGCCACCAATATCTTTAAAGGACAGATATGGAAACCTTTTAATACTGTACCTTAATTAAACACTGGACAATTTTGCAATCTGACTACCCACAATTCAGAAAATTCCCCAGAACGTTTAGACGAGTTTATCAGCACAGAATACTAGGAAATGGTAACGGCGAAAAAACTAAGCCTAACACATTTTTACACTACTTGCATTCTTTATTTATTTAAAATTAATTTCTTTCTGTTTCTTACTTCCTTACTTAATGTTATCAAACATTACAAAATATAAAATTCCATAAGTATATGTTTAAATTGAGAAACCAGTACTACGGCTTTTTCGCTTGTTATACTAACACACACACACACACCCCCTCTCTCTCTCTCTCTCTCTCTCTCTCTCTCTCTCTCTCTCTCTCTCTCTCTCTCTCTCTCTCTCTCTCTCTCTCTTTTTTACATGTATTTCTAACCCCCGTTTACTGAGCTCATGATCTTTAATTAATGTTTATTATCTTTTGGCCAAAGATTGACTTTGTCTGTATACTTACCTGCACGTGTTTCCAACTGTTGCGCACTAGGTTGTTTAACTCTTTTTTACTCCACTGTCTAAACTTCACATTTAAAAACTGTCACTACTGTTGAATCACTGTTCCATTGTATTTCCAAATACTTTTTTGGTAGGCCTATTTTAATAATTTCGGCCTACCAAAAGAAACTAGCCCGAGGCTACGGTTAGATTTACGTCTGTTCAATGTTACAGTATATCGCCGACTGTTCGGCTTCAAGCGAAGTGTGGGTCCGCTCTGCCGCGTATAGCTAGCCATGTTGCCACAAAATCGAACTCTGATTAGCTGTCAGATTTCTTAATTAGCCTTACACGTAACGGAAGTCTGCTCAGCATCATCACCTCGTGGTCAATTCTACGTCGCGAAAGGCGGCACACACGTGTGCTCTTACGCACAAATACGCACCCTTCTGACAATTAACATTCTTGTGCTTTGTCGTACCTGTCACGGAGCTATAGTCAGTGACCAAAAGTACACTCTGGGTAAATAAAAGAGTCAATTCAAAAGTCGTCTACCAATGGTTAAAATGAATTTACTGAAATTACAAACCCCCTTCAGTTTGTACCGTTACAACCCATGGGAATGTTTTTCTTGTATTTATGCATATAATCTGAATATGTTTAGTGAGAACAACTTTTATGTTACACTCTGTATGAGAGGGTTTGTTGCTGTGAGGAAAAGAAATGATCACACTTGATTATTTGATATAATAATAGTCACACTCTGTTCACTTTCTAAATGCAGCTGATTGAAGGACAGCCCTCACTAACACAAACACAGGCATACAAATACAGCGTGATATGTCACGTCTCTCGCCCAATAGCAGGATTTAATGATAGCATTGTTTTACATAACACAACTTACTAACTATTCAGTGGAATCATAAAATGCTTATCATTGATAAATTCTAAATATCAGTGTAAAAAAAAATGCATCAAACATAATATTATTAATGTGATGTACTGAACATTAAGAAATATATAATAACCTTCAGGTTTTAATGACATGCCAAAATGTAATGTAAATACGATGTGCAATCAGCGCCATAGGTTGTTTGGACTTATTTTCAATAAACTTTTGTGTTGAATAAAACTGCTATTGTAGGATAATTCAAGTATCTTTATAAAGTTGACTTTGCATGAGATGTTGTGTAATAAGTGAATTGTTAATGACAGTTCATTCAGTAGCTGTTAGTATGCACGCATGAGACAGTACAGGGAAGATGGACAGAAATTTGTAATATAAAGTAAAAATAATCCGTAGTCAATAAAGATTTGCATTGACATTATCCAAAGATTACATTATAAGAAATCATGGAGTTGAAAGTTGGATTGAGGGCAAAAATGGAGTAGTTTGTCTCAAAAACATTTTTGCGTCTTTAGCAAAAAAATACATTACGGTAGTCCTTTTTAAAGTTTCCAAAATTTCCAACAATTTTTTCTTCTTCTTTTCGTTAAAATTAACCAAGAAATTAGGCTGTATAATGATGAATACTTCGTACATCCTTCATGAACACACAATTCCCAATTCATTTTTTAAGCTTTGACATTTCCTATAATTTGTTTTTTTTTTCATTCCTTTCCATTTGTAACTTTTGTCTTTTTCGGTAAAATTCTTTTTCAAATTAATTTAACAACTTCCACTTACCTTACGACTTGGATCTGGCCGGATCACGTAGTGGAGGTAAACCCATTTCGTTCGACGAACTATGACAGCACATAAAACGAACTAAGGTTTTGAAAGAATTTTAAATCGCAATTTTGTGGAAGAGAAATTAGATTTTTCTTTAATTCGTCTGAATTATTGACATTACAAATCTTCGTGCGACATGTTACGCAATTATTATACCTTACGGACTATAGCTTACCTTGTAATGGACAATTTTACAACTTCATAATTATACACACATAAACAAAAAAACACAGCCCAGCTTTGCACACTCTCTACTCACATTCCGTTTTCAAAACCCCAATTACCAGATTGACTACATAATTTTTATAACACTACCGATAACGCTTACTTCGGTGACCTCGTGGCCAGCCCGCGGTAGATTGAAGATGTCTATGAAAAAGACGAAAAGGAATTCCAAATTTACATATTAGTGTTCTACACTCCTCCCATACTACCACTGCTTTTAAAAGAACTGCTTTACTTTCATTATTGAAAAATAACGAGATTACACAAGCGTATTGAGCTCGCGTGTCGGCGCCGACACAGTCAGAGACGAACTGGGCAATGTGCTTTCTTTGAGTCGCGGGAAATGAGCAGTCACGGCCATCATGTTTTAGTCGCCGTTGGTGCTTAATTGCGGTGGCATAACCATTTTATGCATGGATTATAACTGGTATATGTGTGGTACCAGAGTACAATATTGGCGTCTGCTCTGCTGATGTCACCAACAGTAGGCGGAGTTTAATGCGACTTCCGGTAGCCGGGTCACTTGGAGCTACTAACTTTTCGTCCCAGCGCCATGTTTGCCTCAACTGTGGGGTCTCTCACGGCGTCATTGCCGCGCCCCGCCCGGCTGGGTTGCATACGGGCGTCGAAACAGATGTACAGAGTTCTGCGAATTTTAGGGTGGTAAATTCTTCACCGCATTACTCAACAACAACCTGCGTCTTATTGCGTTGTTTCACTGTTCTGTTACACTGACTGTTATACGGACACATACGTTGCACAATACAATTACAGTTTTACAAATTTATTATGCCAGTCCGCCCGAAAACGAAATAAGTAAAAATATATATATATATGCCCCAAACGTTTAAAATAAAACACCCAAAAATGACCCGCTACAATACCCCCTCGATGAGAATTCTGCTGTTCACGACAGAAGAAATCTCATCGATAACCCCGAAGAGGACCGGTGAGGAACTGGGGCCAACAACCCCCTGGTTCTTGATCTGCATGGGTACACGACCCCCCTGGCTCAGCGACTATGGACTCATCTGAACGAGATCACTGGACTTCTCCGTTAGAGATCCCAACACCGAGAAATCGAACAGACTCGCACCACGGTGCACCTCGCCTTTTAACATGCCACCCCCAAAAATCCTCAACCCCTGGCTAAAATTACTCCAGCTCCTCCGCCGATATGGATCCCCTTTTTGCAAGCTGGGCTGCCTTTAGCAAATACTGGGCTCACACATACTAACATTACATGTTACCATAACACATAAAAAAAAATAAAAATTTCTTTTAAAATTTACTAAAAATTTAAAAAATTCAAAATTCAAAAAAAAATAATCTATTATCAAAAAATTCTCTTCCTCTTTTTTCTAATTTTTGTTTCAAACGACTTAACCTAGACATTTCTAATAATATAAACACATCCTTATTCTAACAGGAGAATCACTTATAGTCTACCAATATAATGCAATACAATAAAAGAAACATGGTTAATACACACATAATAAAAGAATCATCATCTAAAATATTCATTCGCTGGCAGGCGAAAAATCTTTTTTTTTTTTTTTTTCAAAAAAATTTAAAATTTTCAAAATGTTAAAATTCAAAAAAATTGAAATTTATTCATTAAAAAAAATTTTATTAAATTTATTTATTAAACAACATTTATTAAAATTATTCAAATATTGGTTTGAATTAGTTAAACAAACAAATTAAAATTGGATTCCTACTATACAAGCTTAGTAGGTGTATGACCTCATCAGCTGATCGTAACTAGGTCAAGTCCAAAACCCTTGACCTACATATGTTACATATAAGTTCTGAAAACACATTGAACATCTGTAATATCCTAACTTTGACATACAAAACCTAATGACATACAACATTTAAAATAAACAAAATATTAATATAATAATCAAGTTGACATTTAAATTATTTAAAATAAACAATTCTTGATTTTACATTATTTTCAAATTTTATCAAACTTCTGTCACTGGTTGAAAAAAAAATAAACAATTGTATAATCTTGATTATAAATTCCTCTCTTTAGTTAACAGTTTAATTCTACATTACTGTGGGTGTTGTAACTCATTTATTCTCATTTAATATACTACTGGATCTGTGTACATATATGAACTTTCTCCCTCTGACTCTAATATTAATCAACTCAATTATCATGACACCCATCTCTATCAAAATATCTACTAATCAGGACACTCTAAACCCCAACTTATCATTTAACACAATTCGCCACCTTCTCTACATATAAAAAAAAATACTCTCTAACCCTTTGTATATAGGATACGTGTTTCCCCGCCCCCAAAAAACTCAATTCCCTTATTTGGCCCCTGGTCTTTACCTAAGGCGGCCCCTTCCCCACAAAATCTATCCCTATCCCGTCCCAACCCTTGTTGCGGACTCCTACATTACACTACCCTCTAATACAAAATTGCCATCCCCAAAAATCTCAATCTCATTACCTCACTACAAATACACAAAATAACATTATTAATCATAAACATAAATATATATCACTCAAAACTACAATTATTTTCCACAACTACCGTGTCAACATCACTATTTCTCAAGATTCTGTTACATCACATTAACTCAAAAACATCATTACATCATAATCATCTCTGTCATTTCACATTCAACTTTTAATTCAATTTGGACAGGTCTACATGTCCCATAAAACATTTATCACCCATAAATTATCTTTTATTAATTTGCATAAATTGTTGTTATTTTATTTCTCATATTCTTTTTATCTTTACTTCAAAATATCTGTAGTACTTTAAACATTAATTACTTGTAACATTTATAAACCAATATACCAGTGACATGGTATTGCTGATCAGCTGATCCTCCTAACACAATGAAAATACATCTTAAAATTGAACAAATTACATGGAATATACATATTTATTTTTATTTATTCTCACTTCTCCCCTCATTGTTTCCCCTTTTTTCTGATTTTGATGCTTATGTTAACCTGCCAGACGATTTACTTATTGGCTTAAACAAATACACACATAATAAAATTACATATTCTTATCAATGCTTATCTAATAGACAACAATAAAATAATACACTTAAAATTATAGCATGAACACCTTAATTTTAAATATCTAAGCAGCTAGTTACCTGAACAGAGCACAAGCAGTTTTATTTGAATTAAACTTTGAATAAAAAAAACTTTTATGTCATAAGATTTTAAAATTCGTGACTCCTTTGCGTCACCTCCCAGCCACACACACTATTTCAGATTATGGAGGACTGTCTCGCCCTTTCGCTTCCACAGAGACGGTATATTTTGGAGCAGGTTATGCCTCTCCGTGTCTCTGCTTCCGCTATTAAGTTTAAAGTTAATGAACATCATCATGTTCTTGTTAATAATCATGCACCCTTAAACGGATCTGCCACCTGTCTTGCTGTTCCTCCTCGAACAGAGTGGCAGCCGCTGTTCCCTAGTTCCGGAGATTTCCTCTAAGGTCCCCCCATTGAATTTCAAGTATATACCAATTTCAAGTCAGCTATGGTCAAGGGACTTGATATGACCATAGCTGGCCGCTAGCCAAAACCACGGTTAGTGCTGGTAAGACAGTAACCGCCCGAAAAGTCGAGGAAATCTAAACTTTTATTTCACTGCCTGTTTCATCAATACCATTATGTGCGACACTGTCATTTAGTAATGTGTGTAAAATTTTTATTTTACACGGGTAAGGTGTGCCGCACATTTATCGCCAGTTTGGCCTCCGATGGAGGTAACACTCACTGCTACCCCCAACCCTTTTCGCTACTTGTGAGAGCACAGGCCACCCCCACAATAGCCACATAATAACTAATTACAATTGACAATTAATTAAAATTTGTATATACATTATCATATAATATTTGCACCAACACTCATTTAACCCATTCATGACCTTTTACCGTTTAACTTTCTTGAAATTTTCAAAATTTATTATTGATAATCATTATTGATCATTTTTCATTTAGTATAAAAAATTTTTTAATTATCTTTATTTCTTGAACCAACTTATTTCCAAATAACATCTTATTACTGAATTAGAATCTCAATTACACCTGTAAATATTTTTATTACACATGATTATAAAATTTTTCTACTTACAATCCATTTAACATGATATGCACACAAAACATACCCACCACCATCTCTGAAACATTTCACAAAATTTATTAGCTTCAATTAAATAATTTATCATTCATTACCAACTTTGCATCTCGTAAAACAAACTGAATTTACAAAAAAAATTAATTATACAACATTTACATAATCAATTAAAATATTTAAAATATATCAAATTGTTTTAATTAAATTAATTATTAACAATATAGACTTCATTACCATCCAAACAATTATAATTCTCTGATTACTTGTTTTCAAAATTAATTTGGTTTATTTATTTAAATTGCAAGTATTTCAATATTATTATCACAACAATCATCTTACATACACACATATAAATTCACTATATTTTATTTACAAACTCTTATTTATTGTTCAGTTTTTCCGCACTTCATTTGTCCCATTCTGCCATGTCACAAAACCATAAAACAAAATATTTATACTGTCTTTTATTGTTTTAATAGTTTAACCTCCATCGTTCCAAATCAACCTTGGTTCTACATAACATCGTTCAATCTTATCAGCACACAAATGACTGTTTTGTGTGTTGTAACCAGAAAAACTAACTTCAATCAACTTATTCACATACTCGTTAAACCAGTCTACGTTAGGTATTTTTGTCAAGGCTCCATCATTAAATTCATTAACTATCGGGTTAATCATTTTTATTAAATCATTGTAATCATTATCATTCACATATATTTCTAAACTTTCCTTCCATTCTTCATATTTTCTATGCAAATTATACAGTTCTGTTACATACCCTTCTCTACTTACTTCTCTCTCTTCATAACACCACATCACACTCTCACAATCATTCCGGACAGAGGGTACAAATTCAATTAAATCTTTCCTGACTTCTCCAGGAAAAACAAAAAACTTCAAAAAACAATTATTTGCAGCACTCTTGTCTACACAATATATACGTGAAGGTCTTCCTTCACCCCCCATTCTACCTCGTAAACAATTTACCCCCTGTTTCATACCCATAATATAACTCTCTTTCCACTCTCTCTCTAACTCATTAACACACACTAACATTTCATAATCACATTCTACAACTTCATTAGTACTCTCAGATATTATATTTTCAATGACATTATTATCAACATCATTATTATTTATTAATTCATTACCTAATACAACATTGTCATTACAACTTTCGTTTGTATTACTCGTACTTGATTCTACTTTATTCAGACTATTTCTTGTCATTTCATTGGCATTTTCAAGACATACATTCTTGTCTTGTATGTTATTTATCAACTCGTCAAATTTTATATTTATATTTTGCTGAAACTGAATATTCTGTTCTTTAATTTCATTAAAAATAATATCATTTTTAATATTCTGCTGTTCGCATTTTATTCTCTGTTCATCTCTGTTAAAATCACTTTTCATCTTGTTTAAAATTATATCATTATCATCAAAACGACTATTCATTACATTAAATTTGGTCTCAAAATTATTATTCATTCTTTCGAATTGACTGAGCATAATACTCATCATATTTGTTTCCTCTGATTGTTTATTTATCTTAGTTGAAACTGGTGTCAACTGGATCCCCGAGTCAACATCTGTTTCATTTACTTGTGGTTGAGACGCAATCGGCGTGGAATGAGCTATTACATTACTGCCGACAGCTGTTTCTGTAACAGTACTCATCTCCTCCCTCAACATATCACTTTCCCCCAGCGATTGCGACTCAAGGCCACTTTCACTCATAATTGAATTTATTATACTACTTTTTCCTGTCTTCTCGGACATTTTTTTACTTTGTCTATTTTTTCTTACGTAACAACTGTCAATTAATGATTTTATTTCAAAACTGATATTTTACAAAATCGATTTACTCTCGTAACCGTATTCCGTTCAACGTACTGTCACATGTAGGCCGTTGTAATAACTTTTTTGTTATATTAAATCCTGGTCACGCGGTACCAATTGTAACTTTTGTCTTTTTCGGTAAAATTCTTTTTCAAATTAATTTAACAACTTCCACTTACCTTACGACTTGGATCTGGCCGGATCACGTAGTGGAGGTAAACCCATTTCGTTCGACGAACTATGACAGCACATAAAACGAACTAAGGTTTTGAAAGAATTTTAAATCGCAATTTTGTGGAAGAGAAATTAGATTTTTCTTTAATTCGTCTGAATTATTGACATTACAAATCTTCGTGCGACATGTTACGCAATTATTATACCTTACGGACTATAGCTTACCTTGTAATGGACAATTTTACAACTTCATAATTATACACACATAAACAAAAAAACACAGCCCAGCTTTGCACACTCTCTACTCACATTCCGTTTTCAAAACCCCAATTACCAGATTGACTACATAATTTTTATAACACTACCGATAACGCTTACTTCGGTGACCTCGTGGCCAGCCCGCGGTAGATTGAAGATGTCTATGAAAAAGACGAAAAGGAATTCCAAATTTACATATTAGTGTTCTACACTCCTCCCATACTACCACTGCTTTTAAAAGAACTGCTTTACTTTCATTATTGAAAAATAACGAGATTACACGAGCGTATTGACCTCGCGTGTCGGCGCCGACACAGTCAGAGACGAACTGGGCAATGTGCTTTCTTTGAGTCGCGGGAAATGAGCAGTCACGGCCATCATGTTTTAGTCGCCGTTGGTGCTTAATTGCGGTGGCATAACCATTTTATGCATGGATTATAACTGGTATATGTGTGGTACCAGAGTACAATATTGGCGTCTGCTCTGCTGATGTCACCAACAGTAGGCGGAGTTTAATGCGACTTCCGGTAGCCGGGTCACTTGGAGCTACTAACTTTTCGTCCCAGCGCCATGTTTGCCTCAACTGTGGGGTCTCTCACGGCGTCATTGCCGCGCCCCGCCCGGCTGGGTTGCATACGGGCGTCGAAACAGATGTACAGAGTTTTGCGAATTTTAGGGTGGTAAATTCTTCACCGCATTACTCAACAACAACCTGCGTCTTATTGCGTTGTTTCACTGTTCTGTTACACTGACTGTTATACGGACACATACGTTGCACAATACAATTACAGTTTTACAAATTTATTATGCCAGTCCGCCCGAAAACGAAATAAGTAAAAATATATATATATGCCCCAAACGTTTAAAATAAAACACCCAAAAATGACCCGCTACACATTACAATTGACTGAGGTGTGGCCAGTTAAACATTTCCATGTTCCCAGATCATGTACGTATGTAGTAAACTTTCATTAAAGATTAGTAATCTCAAACAAAAGTAGTTTTCAGCATTTTGTAAAAACAAAACTATAATTCTGCATTTTTGTGAAAGTAGTACAAAAAGTCTTCATGTTTAAAGAGCCAATGTTTTTCTGTCAATTTTCATTGTACAGAAAAGAAAAAAATCAAATTGTTACAAATTTTTTAACCTTTAAACTATATGGATTCAGTTTTTCACTGAAATGCATATTTTCAAGGCAAGCAGCTTCATCTTTGCCCCTTCTGATCCCACTAAAAACTCAATGTCATTTATCCAACTCATACCTCCATGATTTCTGAAAACATAAGAAGCCTTTTGGATAATGTCTGTGAAAATTTTCTTTTTTTTTCAGGAATTTTTCCTTTAAAATGTCTTTTTTCTGTAATAAGAGGGATAGTTGTAGATAAGACCAGCAACTCCAGTGCCTTCTGGAAGTCTACAGAATATAGAATCTAGTAAATAATGTAAACTGTATTTTTTAATTAACACAGAATCAAAGAAGTTAATATGATTTCAGCCATCGAACATATTTTTTGCACCCGACGGTCAAATAAAAGTTGGTGACTTTGGACTAGTGACTGCAATAGCCGAGAACACTGAGCAGTGGACACCAGGCTGTGGTATCGATGATTCCAATGCTGAGTCTTATTACAAAACACACACTGCCAAGGTCGGAACTCATTTGTACATGAGTCCAGAACAGGTAATTTTTTTTTTACAGTACAGTCCAAAACGTTTAGGGCTCTATTACAGTCGGCAACTGAATGCAGAAAAAGTTGTGGAGCATTGGTTTAAATGATACATATAATCCTTACTGCAATCGGTTGCACTGCCTACAATCGATTGCAAAACAGTTGTTAGCCATGCAACTGTTCATGCACTCGATGAGGAACATTGATTCAAATGTAGCGTATTACACTAGGCGACCAATTTGCTTGGAACTCATCTATGTGTACATACATATCAGGATGGCTCAGGATACTGTCTTGTCGTCATACCCTCAGTAGTTATTGTCAAGACTGCATAATTATGTTGTTTGGTCATTTGTGCTCTTTTGGATTTGTTTTCATGGAGGAAGAACAACAGAGAAGGATGACAAATAAACACAGACTATATCTTCTCGATTTAGTGTTTATGCCAGTTAAGTCTTGTCTTATGTAACTGAAGAGTTCATGAAAAGAAGATGTGGACATGCAGAAGTAATTAAAAACCTTGTTTTCATGTGCACAGAGTTCATAAAATATGAGCATTACCATCCTCTATCTTTTCTTTTTGTTACTGTCTCCTTCATCTCATTTTATAAATTAATTCAGTCTACACAAGGTAACTAGAAGCAGCTCCGCATTGTTTGACAACATGATTGCAGTTACTATAATACTGCACCATTAACTGAAGTACTGATTACTGAAATAACTGAATTAATTTTTCAATTGACAACTCTACACTGAAGTATAAACTGACAACACCCTTACACTCTATTTGATTGCATAGCAGTTGCAGCCTGTTTTACTTGCCTGCAACTGATTTCACATAGCCTTGCAATCAGTTGCGTAGTATAATACAGGCCTTGTACCTTTCATTCTGTCGTCAGATACCTTTCTTTTTGTATGTGTAAAAACTTCGACCATTTTCTGTATCCTTGCATAGTACATTCATTTGCTTTTGTTCTATCTTTTTTTCTTCTTCTTTAACACTTTCATTCAAATCCAAGTATAATTCGGGCAGTATAGATTTTGATAGTGAATGGGGGTTCAAGTAGTACAACTCAGGCTGTGTTCATTCTTATTGCTAACACAATACAGGTGCGATTTGTTTTCTGTTGCCATAAAATGTTTCATTGTTGATACATAATGCCTTACGATCCTCTCTCGTTTCAATTTTCACAATTAATTTGTAAATAGCTGATGTAGGCCTGATTCTGTTTTCATTGTGATTCCAGTGTAGCTGTTTTTGAATTATTTTTGTGACTTTTTTGTAATAAGTAAATATTGAATGAAAGTAACATTCCGTTCATGGTGGATGAATTTTTTTTTTTTAGGATTCTCAATCAGAACCATACAGTTGGCAATTGTGTATTTTAAAAAAATTGTGTTCCACTTTAAACATTAATTTTAACTTTTGTATTTAACTTAACAAAACACTTACTTTTATTTGTAAGTTGATGTAAATGCTAGTGACACAGATAAATAAAGAAATATTTCAAATTTTTTATCACAGTTTTCTGGGCTGTTACCCCATGGTTTAGATTGTTTATTTTTATACATCCAGATGTTTTTGTCTGTACCAATGATGGACATCTTCAGTGGTGTGATAACACGGATCACAACACCTGTGAACGAATACAAATAGAGACTGTTCTGTCCTGTTGAGGCACTTATGTTTATACACTTTTTTGTAAGGCTCTGGTTGGTCATTTTTTGACCATTCACATTGCCCTCCTTTTTTGATTGGCTCACCATTTTTTTACCATGTTTCAATATTGCTATCCAGTATTTTGTGAGCGCTAAAGACTCCTCTTTCTTATTTATGTTGCAGACACCATGTAAATTAATTTGTATAGGTTGTAACGTCACAAAACGTTCCATAATAATAATGAACACCAGAAGGGTGAATGATACTAAAATAACTATAAATGAGTAACCAGGAAGAATGTAACAGTAAATATAATAAACCAATAAAGAATGAAAGGAGAGAAGAAATTCAAGTGAACAGTGGTAAATCCACTATCTGCATAATATGACACTACAACATAAACAAACAGAATGACAAAGACGAATTGACAAGATAAGTTTCCCACATAAACTGTTAAGTGAGCTTAATAAAACCTTTAAAGAATAAAGTCAAATAAAATAAGTAAGATAAGAGATGACATGAATGATATTTGTATCATGTATTGTAAATAGAAACTGCACATTAGCTGATCCATATCAAAGTACTGATTTAAAGGACAAATATAAAGAACGATACTATGATTAGTCATAAACAATAAAAGATAATAAGAAAACCAATAATATATGTTATAATGAATTAAAGATAACATCAATGTAACCACTGAATGTATTCAGGTAACATTATAAGTAGATAAAATATGTAAAGGAAAGTAATATTAGTCAAGGAACAAAACATTGTAAAGGAATGATAACAAACCAAAAATGACACAATGAAGTCATAAAAGTAAGAATCAGATAGAGACCCTAATAAGTATAGGGAAGTAAAATAATGATAATGACAAAAAGAATGTAAAGCACCACTACTTGAGTGATGTTATAAGAAAAAGAAATAAGAAAGACGTATTGAAGTAAGAATAGTTAAATATGGAAGTTTATGATAAAAAATCAACAAATGTATACTAATAATTAATATTGTTCAGCTGGATACAGCATTTAAGTATAATAATGTGTTCTTTTCATTTAAATAATCATGTTCAAATTAGAAATTAAGAATAATTAAACGAAGAATAAGAAAAAAGTTAATAGTCGGATCTGCAACATTTAGCAGACGACGCCTGTAAACCATGCATTATTTAGTTTAGAATAAAGAATTGTTAATGAAAACTATGACCAAACTGTCACCAAAACATGTGAAAATAAAGAGAAGTAAACAAGCTTTACAATGGTAATAGTAGAACCTGAATTGTAATTGTAATAACTGAGATATTAACGTTAGCATCATAAATTTGTTGAATTTCGAATAAATACAACAAATACTAGTAACATTGAAATCAGACGCTCCCAATACAATTATGTAATGGTTATAAATAGAATTACGTCATCATGACATCATTTTCTACCAATCGCGAATGACTTTAGAGATGAGGGAACACTACCTAGCGGCTAACGGAGAAAAGTATATATACGAACGCAATTGTAAACAAAGAAGCATTTTGTCTCTTTCCACTCAATCAACAACAACTAATCCAGGCCGAATTCTCATCAAAATTTTATAATCAACCAGAAGTAAGAAGTGTAATTAAATAACAGTGCATCGATATCAGTAGTGATACTTTTACTAGAAGTATGTGTTAGAGAACGAGGTTAAGTACATACATAACCAATTAAATAGTCATTCAAGAAGAAAATAATATCGTTCATGTGCGAAATAAGTGAAGTGTAACCACGATCAGTGTACCAGATCGTGAGGAGTGTTAATAAATAATCATTGAGATTATTAATCAGGGAGTACCGTGCACATATTTACATTGTTTACGAGTAAGCTGTTATCAGTATAATATAATACACCTGTATACTGACGCAAGAAACAATAATACAATAAGTACTAAGCACTGTTTTAACTTTATTTAGAGGAATTATAATATTCTGACATAAGATTTCATGTAATAACGTTATCCTAACTAACTTAAAATCTGTCCAGATTAACGAACTTTTCGTTAATTAATTTCAATAACTAAAGGTGTCTAACCTAATAATCTAGTGTTTTGTAATAGCATTGTAAAGTGGAGCAGTGGTGTTTTATTCTGTAAATTAAAAGAAGTCACCCTTGAGATAGCTAATATTTATAAATAATCATTCGATTAGGATTAGAGTCGTCATAGCAAACAGACTGAGTTAAGAAAATTGAAAGCCGGATGATTTGTAATCCGTGTGTTGTATTAAACTGAATGTATTTAATTAAACCAAACATAGAGTGAACAATAAACCAATGAATTGTGAATTAACAAATAGTGTCAGCAATTATTTAAATAAGTGATTACTTCTTTTTTACTAGTTAATGAGTTGCTATTTCAAGGTAAGCAACCAGGAAAGTTGGCTACAATTCAGACAAGTTAACCGCCAACAGTTAAAATCTATTAAACAGATAAAAGGGAAATTAATTCCTGATATTGATTCAACCACTCAATCAATTACTAACTTATAATCAATCAAAATTAATCATTCGATTATTCAAAAGAATTCTTTTTATGGAATATTTCTCATGAAATTCCATATGGCGCCCAGGTAAAATTCGTAAGTGCTCACTTAAACACTAACAGCACTATTATACTGTTTTATAGAAAAAATTGACAGTTTATTAATCAACTGAGGCCGACTGAACTTCTAGTACGACATCAAAGGTACGTGAAGGTTTGAATTATATAAATAACTTTGTCTAAACTATACACTAACTTACACAGACCGACATAATTCAACGTGAGTGCGGACGAACTTCAAGAGATCTACAAAACTGTTTACATTCAGAACATACGGGGATTACAACCAAATAATTACTCAAAAGTAATACACAACAATTATTTAAACAAGATAAATTTGTCTTTACAAAATCCGTGGCCTACACACTATCGCCTGGTATTTCACTCCACCATTTACATTTTCTTACCAAGGCACAGCCTTCTTGAGTTGCTGTCCCTGCTGTTTGGGGTTCAATTTGCGACTTACAACTGTGTGGTGAGGCAATGATGCCAGGCACAACTGACGCTTCTTTTTTCTAATATATTTCTAATAATAGACTTACCTTTATAAGTTTTTTTTAATAACTGTAAATACTTTTTAAAGTACGGTTGTAAGGTAGATTTCAAAATAATATGAAAAAATCTTTTGAATCGATCGATTAAATAAACCTGAACCTCTCCTAGTGTTGCGTTTTAGGACATGACACTAGAACATTTGCAAATAAATTAAAATGTTTAACAAAAAAAAAACTTAAAACTTAATTTTCCAAATCTGGAAGCCCCTTACTAAGTGGGGTGGCCACACCCTTTAGTCTGCTATTGCCTCCCCTCCTGAACAACAGAGAAGACACAGACTAAAAAAAAATTGGATGGACGAAATACAAAGGGAGAGAGAAGGACCTGGAAGGATGACAACTGGAACAACAGAAGAGAACAGAAAGTAGATGTATCTTTAAAGCCAAAAGTTTAAAATTGTTATCAAAACTTCAGCTTGCCGGGCTGTAAGGCCATGGTCCAAAGTTGTTTGGGTGCAAACTTTTCCCCCATGCCTTCAAAGGCCATCTTCAGTGCAGAAGGCTGCAACACACTGATCAAGGTTTCGCAGTTAGTGACCACTGAACTGTGGTTAAGGCTAGTGGGTCTCAGTAGGATACCCCATATTTATAAACTTCTGGAGTCCACACGAAGATGTTGTCAAACACCACCAGCCAATCTGAAGAAGGCAAATGGTTATTGATTCAATACGACTCGTGTCAAAAGAGCACTCAGTGAGAGGGACTCACCCTCCCAGTTCATTGCAGTCGATGCATGTTTCTGAATTTGGATGGACTCCATATGGAGGTGAGAGAAATACGCACTCACCGGCGACAGAAGCATCGTCTTGTCAAAGAGTATGCAATGGTCGGCATTGTCGAGTGCATGCTTCGGCTGCCTCAAATGACAGTTGTGGGCTGTGTTCCGTCCGTGCTGTAACATTTGCACCCAACAACCTCGGATTACAGCTATGAAAGCCTCAGACAGAATTTATGACTTCTATGGGGAGGTAGTTTCTCAATGTTATCATTATATTTTCTGTTACGGATGGTAATCCATTTTGTGTCCAAACAGTATGTTGCCAGATTAGTAATAATTTGTGCTTTGTAATTCACAGTTATCAGGGTTGCCGTACAACTACAAGGTAGACATATATTCTCTTGGGCTGGTTCTGTTTGAGCTGTTGGTGCCATTTTCAACACAAATGGAGCGCTGCCAGACACTTGGCAACCTCAGGCAGAACAAATTCCCAATGGATTTCCGACAGAAATATGCTCAAGAGGTCTGTATAGTAATAATTTCTTTAATTATTAAAGATTAATTATTAATCTTTAATTATAAATGGACACATTATCCTAACAATTTAACATAAATAGCCTTCATTATGGATATAAAAAAATCTAGTTTTATTTTTATTGAGAAAGTAGTACAAATATTGAAGCTGCTGTCTTAACTTTGTTGAATGTGTCCATGTGTGAAATCCTTTGACTGTAAGAAAATTATTTCTAAAATCGGTATGTTATTATTTCATCAGATCAAACCTAGTATCATGAAACAAATGTTCTAATGAAATTGATTTAAATTTTGATTTGCGGTTTAAATTATGGTAACATTTATTAGTTCTGCTGAAAACCAGTATTTTCTTTTCTTTTTGCTGATTCTCGTTTTATGTGTTTCTAACTGAATTTCATTATCTCCAGTACTAAAAATGTTAATACTTTGCACCTTGACAAATTTAACATAGGAAGCTCCTTGCCAACTAGCCATTTTCTGCAGTTTCCAATTATTTTTTTTTAAGATTTGTCTAAAACATAATGAATTAAGTATGAAATTAAAGAGACTGGGCTTTTTCTAAAAAGCACCATGTTGGGGCTACACTAGGAATCAGTAGCTGCATTCAGGCCAGTCATTCTAAGATAATATAAGAAATACATATATTCTTGGATTTCGTTGTCCATGACGTGTCTGTTACTTAACTAAATATAATTAATTCACTACGAACTCTGAACACAAAGTTTTTTATGTGTAAAAACGTAAAAGTTTTACCTTATAGCCTGAACCGGTTTTCGCTTTTAAAAAGCTTCTTCAGAGGCTGGCGTTGGGAGCACATCCGTCTTGTTCTTGGCAACGGTGTCGACTTTTGAAGGATCGATGTTATGTGTGTGGGGTATGATATGTTCGAATAATGCGTGTGATTTGAATTGTGTCTGATCGTTTAGGATGTCGTTTTTATGTGTTTTCGTGTGTTGCTTATTTCGGGTTGATTTTACCTGAAACAATTGTCGGGTATCGTTTGACCAAAGACCTGACAACTGTTTTTGTACACTGTTGCTTTTTGCGGCCTGAAGAAGATGCCCGAGGGGGAATACAAAACGTTGCCAACGATGTTGAGAATTCACAGCAATCGACCACGGCCTAACAGCCCAGTATTTAATAACTTTGAAAATATAAGAAATACAAATAAACATAATCTGTCACTCCATTAATAGACAGTAGCGTGTGGACAACAGCTTTTTTATTTTATTTGACATGGATTCTTCTACGTCAGATATTCTGGTAATTTGATTGTTAAGCTCACCTCATAATTCACCTACGTCACCACATAGGAGACCCAATACTGCTGTAGTATGTTCTTGCATCTGCTTTTGCTCTTGAATTAACGCTTTGATGTCATCTGCTTCCTGCTTCCATTCCTCTGCCTCCTGCAGGAGGGTTTTCTGTTTCGATTCCCCTTTCTCGTCTTGTCGTTTTTCTGCTTCTTCCTGTGTCTGCCGCAGCAGGGTTTGTAAAGCTTCCATCATGTGATTGGAATCCATGTTTACCGATTAATTACGAATCACACTCGTCTTGTACAAAGTGTCCACTGTTAACCGTTTTATCCCAGTTCTGGCACCACTGTTACGACGGTCTACTTGATCGGCGTAGGTACAGTGGAAAACAAAATAAGTACAAGACACCAATAAAGTCACTAATCACCAGCTTTAATTTTTACATTTAAACAGTTCGTAATTAACAACAGTCTACTACAACAAATCAAATAAAAATTGTTCACACGCAATAAAATGTCACTAATATTAAACACAATTGTATTACAATTATACCGCCCGATTATAAAACGCAACACTTCACTAATAACTACTTGAACGTACACAGTAATAACTCAAACTGTTCTGTAAATATATCGCCACTATACTGAAACTTAAGGCCGCTGCCGCCATGTATTTATACCAGCGCTCACAGACCAGAATGTTCCTAATTGCGTCTTAGCGCTCATGTGAACTACGTAATTAACTGCGGCCTTGACACAGTCCGCGCGGCTGGCACCTTCGAGAAATCTCTCGAAAATGCGTCGACAAGCACGTGCGCCACACGTGTTACATCGAGACTCTTCTGGCACATTCGACAAACATGTGGATTGTTCTGTGATGTCGTAACAATATCATTAATGGTGGGGATTGGTTGAGGAGGAGGGATGATTATCTGCATAGTTCAGTTCCTTTATAAGAATAAAGTACTTAAATTTTATAGATACAGTGACTCGAAAGTAACATTAAATTAAACGACTACCACATGATAACAAAAAATCTATAAACAGTGAAAATAGTTTAAGTGTGAGGAATATTTTTCTTGGAAATTATCGGAGCGAATTCAAGTAAATTATTTTAAATATTAATCTTAGAACATGGAAGTCATGTATGCCGATATTTTGTTTGTCATGTGAGTAAACGTCTGTATGTTTGTGTTTTTTCAGCACGAACTGTTGCGATTGATGTTGTCACACAATCCGGAGGAACGTCCGACCACAATTGGTATTAGAGCTCGGCCTCCACTGCGGCAGGTCCAGTCAGACAGCAGTCTGGATACCCGAACAGCAGAACACTTTGAATTGCCTTTCCGTCATAGAAATTCGTCTATTAGTAAATCCAGTAGCGTTTCGTCCAGTTTTGATTCTTGACATCGTCAACACCACTGTAAATACACAGTGTATTCATCTCCATACCAATAACATACGTATGTTGTAATAATAGTTGTAGAGAATAATTATTGTCTTTCAAAAAATCCAAAGTAACAGATCCTCAACTGTTGCTGTTACAAAAAAATAAAATAAAATAGTAGAAAAAGAAAAAAAAAAGAAAATGAGGTGTTGGTCACACCATTACAGAAGATAACCAGGGTAAAGAAAATTGAGTGGTCAGCATTGTATTAGCAATAAATATTCTTTAAGATTCATTGTTTGCTAGCGTTCGAGTTGCTGTATACGGCTTGAAATAAAATTACCAGTTTTCTGTCCTGTAACATTGTTATTGCGTTGGTTGTATTTATGTGTCATTTCAAGGTCATCACCATAATCTTTTTGATCTTTTGAACAAGCAGAATTTGATTTTTCAATCAAAGTATATTTTTCTAAATATAATTATTTCACTACCGACTCGGAACACAAAGTTTTTATGGGTAAAAACGTAAAAGTTTTACCTTTTAGCCTGAACCACTTTTCGCTTTTAAAAAGCTTCTTCAGAGGCTGCTGCTGGTAGCACTGTCCGTCTTGTTGGAGGCGGTATCGATTTTCGAAAGATCGATATTGTGTGTGTGGGGTGTGATATTTTGTGATCTTTCAAACGTTGATACCGTCGTCAACAACAAGACGGACAGCGCTACCAGCGGCAGCCTCTGAAGAAGCTTTTTAAAAGCGAAAACCGGTTCAGGCTATAAGGTAAAACGTTTACGTTGTTACCCATAAAAAACTTTGTGTTCCGAGTCGGTAGTGAAATAATTATATTTAGTTAAGTAATGGACACGTCATGGACAACGGAATCCAAGAATATTTTTTTTGTATCACTTCCAAAAAGGAGTGAGTAGTCTCTAATGATGATGAGACTTGTAGTATCTCTCAAAACAACAAAAACGACAAAGTTACGGGATAGCAAAATTTGTAATTTATTTCAGCTTAATGAAGTTGTTTATTGTTTATCTTGTCTCAAAGATGTGTATTAGGAAGTATGTAATTTATACAACATAATTAACTTTATTTTGGAGTATATCTAAAAAAATGTCTCCATGATGAAGTTTTGTGTGTGTGTGTGTGTGTGTGTGTGTGTGTGTGTGTGTGTGTGTGTGTGTGTGTGTGTGTGTGTGTGTGTGTGTGTGTGTGTGTGTGTGTGTGTGTGTGTGTGTGTGTGTGTGTGTGTGTGTGTGTGTGTGTGTGTGTGTGTGTGTGTGTGTGTGTGAAGAGATATGATTTAATAAATGTTTGCGTAAGTGTACTACAGTGGAGCATTGATTAACCAGCATATGTCATGTGTGCACATTTCTCAGAGTGGTTAAAAAAGAAGTTATTTGTGTTATAAAACTTGAATACCAACTTTGTCACTACTTATTGCCACACTGCTAAATACTTGGTTCTTGACTAGGCCTTTCGGTGTCTCCACGATCTTCAGGTCTTAGTAAGACCTGAAGATCGTGGAGACACCGAAAGGCCTCGTCGAGGACGAAGTATTTAGCAGTGTGGTAGTGACAAAGTTGGTATTAAGATGGCTGCTAATAAAATTTAACAAAACTGGAAAACTTGAATAATTCAAAGCTGAAAAGATCAGTAAACCATATAAATTAGTCAAGGCAATCCAAAAATTCAAATAAAGCTATAAAAATCATAACAAAAACTGGAATGCATTAAAGCAATACAGGAGGTCCTCTACTTTCGGACATCCGAGTTTCGCTATTTCGGACATTCAACATTGATACCCTTTATTCAAGTTTTGAACTATAGCTGACAGAGATGTGAGAAAGTGAATAACCATTAAGACAAGTGCACATATGTGTTATTATTCCCACCAATATTGTTTTCATAATTAATGTCAGTCTATTAACATAAAGAATGCAAAGCGTTTGTGATTAATCTTCTTCTTCTTCACTCCATTGCTTGGGCTGTAGCATGTTCCGACTTTACAGAGTTCTGACCATTTTTTCGACGGTCTTGCCACAATCTCTCATCCCCACTGGCCTATATTCAAACGCTTGTTTAGGAATACATGTTTCTACCACGCATTCCACATGGGACTTCCAATTCTGCCTGTACTCCTTTTATTCTTTCCAGAACCGACTCTAATTTCAGTTCTTTCCTTATGTCGTTGTTTTCTAGGTGATCTCTCAAATTACATCCCTTAACTGCTCTTAAAAATTTCATTTCCAAGGCCTGTTTTTTGTGAAATATCTTTTTGCAGGAGAGTCCATTTTTCACATCCATACATTAAAGTTGGCACAGCCACTACCTTATAGAATTTCAGCTGTGTCTCCCTCTGCATTTTATTCTTCAGTAGTCGTCTTATTGTTCCACAGGTAAAACTAAATTTATTTAACTTTCTCTTGATATCATTGTCCTCCCTATATGAGATATCACATCCCAAATAATTAAAATGTGATACCTCCTCTAAAACACTATTGTCAATTACAATTTTTGCTCTTTCTGCACATTAAGATACACTCTACAATAAAGACATACACAAAAGTTCAAAATTTTTATATTCAAGATCGCATTGCGAAAAACAAAGAGATGGAATGTTCATCTGAATAGGATGCCAGATAGCAGGCTGTCCAAGGAAGTTTGGCAATACAAATCTACTTGACAAAGAAGTATAGGAAGACCTGGGAAGCATTGGTGAAATGATGTATTTCCTTTAGGACCAGAACAGGTGATTAGCCTGTTCCTGATGAAAAGATTATGTCCACTAGAAAATATTTACAGTTTTTGAAAAAGCTAGACATTTTTTTGCAGATTGGTGTTAATATATTGAGTTGTAATAAATTCTTCTAGTTTACGTTCTGTCCCCCTTCAGTAAACTATTTTAATTCATGAATGTAATTTGACGTGAAAGCTTTGGAATTGTTAATTTGGTAGAAAGGTCTGGCTGTTCACCACCTTCCATTCTATGGACACCAAGTTTCGTTATTTCTTTAGTAGTTATAAACAGTTAACAATTATTATTTCTCTGAATTTAGAAAACTGGTGCATCCAATACTATTTTGCTTTTCTTCTTAACCATAAATACATGTAAAACAATATACCTTGTTCATTACTAGATTATGACATTGTGTAAACTGGCTTTTCACTAGACTATAACCCGTACATGAGTGCCAATAATGGTGTGAGAATTCAGTTTCGTACAACATCAGTACAGTGCATGTCGTACAGACGTTGTACTGCTCCCACACTGGCCTATGAGACACTGGCCTTAGATTTACAAAATACTGTGTGAGGTCTGTGGTACAGTGCACATGGTTGCATGGGTAGCCTTCCAGTAGCCTTCTTGACCTACTTTGCTATCCAATAGCAAATTCCGTTGTTGGAAATACCATAGAAGTAACAAGAAATCTCTGAATTAAAAGCGTATCCTTTCTAGTAAATAAATAATTTCATACACATATAGAGATGATTACATGTGCAATTTCAATTAAACAAAATGTACCTGTATTTCATTAATTGACCTCTCTAATGACCATGCCCCTGTTACAAAGTCTAAATATTTGTACCACCTTAGTTAAAAAATTCGTAACATATTCTTTTGCATAAAGAAAGGATAGAATATGTTCTTTGACACAGTAATTGTGAAGGTATCAGCCAGTTTTTTGTTAGACTTCCAAAATTTGAAGAGCTTACTATGTGGTTTTGCATTTTTGGTGATTTATACAGATCATTTGTAAAAATTGCCAAAAAAAATAAGTTTTTTTATATCATTGTTTGATTATCAGCAAATTTACTTCTTCAAAGACTGCTGACATTGATTATTCTCAATAATCAAAGTTCTACTGTAGTAGTTGTGTGTAATTATTTTAGTGCTATTACTTTTAAATGTAAAAACTGTGATTCAATACTATCAATACACCATAATGTACTTGTTGGTTTGTAATTAGATACGCTTATATTAGACATTTGGTAGCATAATTAGACTTTGTGTGTGTGCGATTCACAGTGGGCCAGTCATCCTGTACATGACCAGTTTATGTTTTGTCTGTATATAAATGAACTGTTTTAACTGTATAGTAATTATGTAACTAGGTTACAGACCGCATACAAAGGTGAGTGCGTATAGGCATGCATATGCGTACGCTTCGTAATGCATTTGCGGTATTTGTTGATTCAGTGAATCACTCTCTGCCTGACTTTGCGTTATACGCTCTCACTCACATGTCTCTGTATGTGCTCTATATTATATGTGTGTAATTGAATTTATATATTAATATTTTAATTAGCAATGAAAATAATATTTTGTTACTTGTAATAGTTTTATTGTGGTTGAGTTTGGGTAGCTTCCATTTTGAATAAGTAAATGTGGTTTTAATTTGCTGATTTTTGTTTAACTATAAAAATTAATCAGGGCTAAAAATGCATGTGAAAAGACACATGAATACACTATAATATAAATGTTGTTGTAAAAGATTTCTCTTGGCAGCAGAATTAGACTAGGCTGTTAAACTTGATGCATGAGATTGTGAGGCGCAAGCTCAAGATTCTTGCAGCACTTTTTGAATTTAAAATAGTAGCATACACATCCACCTTTTAAAGGAACAACTCCAACATGAGTAGACAAACTAACCTTTTTCAATCCACCTTGTGACTTCTTTTTTATACAGATGACGTGTTTCAAAGCATATGCTTTACCGTCAGATCATAAAACATCCCTCTTAGGAGACCGTCATTAGTTAAAAATCCAATACCATTATGCACTGTATATGGATCAGTAGGTGCGCACCTAATCACTCCATGTGGTCGACCACTCCATGCATGGCATTATTATTATTTTGTTGACTGACTATCACTGGTTGATAGAGTATTATTATTTCTTTACATGTATTAGTTTATAATTAGCCTAAAGAGACAGCTGCCGATTGTGTTGGTTGATCGAAACATCACATTTTTTTTTCTGTGATGGCAAAAGACCAAATTCAAATGTGTACAGTCCATCGCAGCCATCGTTTAAAGAAGTACAAAAATAAATTTGTCACTTAAACATGCTAAGCAAAAGAAACAATAGTTGTTAATTTTCTTGGGTTTTGTTGTCCATGACGTGTCCGTCGATTAACTAATTATAACACTACCGACTCGCAACACAAAGTCTTTATTGGTAAAATCATAATATTTTTACCTTATAGCCTGAACCAGTTTGTGCTTATTATAAGCTTCGACAGAGGGGTATTATGAGCCTCTGGCGAAGCTTGTAATAAGCGAAAACTCATTCAGGCTATAAGGTAAAAATTTTACTAATAAAAACTTTGTGTTCCTAGTCAGTAGTGTTATACTTATAATTAGTTAGTTTTCTGTTTTCTTAAGTCTACATGGCTGTATAGCCCATGCCCTTAAATTTTATTTTTAGCCCTGATTAAGCTTTCAAATAAAACAAAATCTGAGTAAGATAAATAAATGGCTCACTATTTTGCCATAGATTCTCAGACCTCAAACAAATCAAATTAAACTGTGTTAATTCAAATCACAACGCTGTTTTGGTAACGCCCATGTATTACTAGTAAAGTCAATGCAAGGCTTTTAGTTTATTCTAAAATGTATGGCAAATTCAATCTGTACATCTGAGGCACAACATCTGACATAGACGGTGTTGTTTGAATTATTCAAACTACAAAAGTGTGTGTGTTTCATAAAATTGAATACCGTGTGTGGTTAATTGAATTAACAAAAAGAACTAGTTTGGTTAGTGTATTAAATAACTCAAATGGCCAAATTAATTATTGTTAATGGAATACCTTGTAGAGACCATAATATAATATTGGTCTTGTAAAAATAATATTATATTTTATTTTGTTTTTAACTGTGTTTATTATTTTAGATGTACCATAGACATGCACTCAGAAGTGTAGTTTTGGCTGCATATGGCAGGCGAGAGGAGGGAGGTTGTGTGTGTGTGTGTGTGTGTGTGTGTGTGTGTGTGTGTGTGTGTGTGTGTGTGTGTGTGTGTGTGTGTGTGTGTGTGTGTGTGTGTGTGTGTGTGTGTGTGTGTGTGTGTGTGTGTGTGTGTGTGTGTTACTACTTCCAGTATTTAAGCAAGTTGTGGTGTATTGATCAATTCGTTATTTCCACATGGTCCTGGTATTAAAACAACTTGTAAAGCATCTTAGAATATTCTTTTCTGGGGATATCTTTTCTCATGCCTTATCTTACTTTTCTATTTTTTTTTTCGTATCGGCCATCTAAGACCACATGCCAATTTTAATTCTTTACTCTGTTCTTTTCTTTTTTCCAATATTCTTTCATCATCTCACTGTATCTCTTCTTCCTGTCTTCAGTCCACTTTGAACGTGCATTTTTATCTCTCCTACCCTGGACTCCCTCCATTTTCAACACTTTTGCCCAAAAAAAGTTCAACACTTTTGCCGTACTTTACTACTATTATTTGGTGTTCTGCCCTACGGCAGGTCTTCAAATGGTAAAAGCTCTACAAGCTGTCCTATCGCATGCCAGTCTTTTCGTTTCTTCATAACACCCTCTGATTTTAATGCTATCTGTTAACTTCATTCTTCTATGCTCTCTTCTTTTTCCTCCTCCTATGATACCCTCCATGCCAGTTGTAAGCAAGCAGTCTCTTCTTAAACAATGACCTCCTTTTTCTATTTTCTATTACCTTCAGGATTCTTCTCTCTTCCCCTATTCTTCTTAAAACTTCATCGTTCCTTACTTTATCAACCCAACTCACTTTCTCCATTGCTCGCTAACCCACATATCAAATCCTTATTATTTTCCTGACATAATAAATCCTTATTATTTTCCTGACATAATAAGTTTTTGTTTTCAAAACAAATTATTTAATTCTCATTTACAACTCTGAATTCATTTATTATTATCAATATATTTATTAAATCAAAGGTAGTGGACCCGCTATGTTGTCTCCGTTGTACAAAATTATTCCTTAATCTCCACAGCGCCTTCTGTCTGGCCCTCAGTAAGACGCAGTAACACACATTAACAAGCACGCCCTCTTGTGTTTAGCCCTATTATTGATTGACTGCTCACCACAGACCCTTCACTCTACACTGAACATTTAATTGCTGTGGACAAACACGGCCTTATTATAGTCATAAATGCGACTGGTGACCTAAATTGAACGCCAATTCGCAGCAGTTAGGACCCTAAGAAGTGGCAAGTATGTGACTTGAATTTAATTACATTAATTGAATTGTCACTTTAAATTTTCCTGTACTTTTCCTTTTATTTCTTTCAGAGATTTTCTGTAATTATCATTGCTGCAGCAACTTTGCGTTTCATTAAAAATAACATACTGAGAGATCTGAATCACATTGAAAGTGAACTAGCCTGCGGTGAAAATTAAACTTTATAGAAGTATACACTCCTGACATTCAATATTGCGTACATGTGGTAACCATTATACTTAGCCAAATATTTTTTAAATGTTGTTGCTTGTTTGAACGTAGTTTGTGTTGTAATTTCAGTTTACTTAATATATTTATTCTTACTTTTGATTCATATATGATTACTATAGAAAATAGAGAGAGAGAGAGAGAGAGAGAGAGATGTGTTTGTTTGTGCCCACTTTTCTCCATAAATTTTGTCATCATAATTTTTCTTGATGTCAGGCTGTCTTCAGAATGGCACTTTGTAATAAACTAAAGTACAATTCCGAAGACAGGCTTAAATTTTGAAGATCACAAGAATTTATCACAATGTAGGTGGATAAACATATTAAGAGATTAGTTTGATCATTTTGGAGCCATCAAATAGAACTTTAAGGAATGAATGAGGCAGAGTACATGTGTAAACATAATTATTAGCATTTTATATATATATATATATATATATATATAGGTACCATTGCAGTAAGATAATACTACTATTATAATATTTGCCTATTTCTGTTTTTACCAAATAGTTTGTAAATATCAATACCTTTATTTGTTGTAAATATAATTGATTAAGTTTTTCTTCTCAGTTTTATTTAAGTGCATGGTATTATATTTTTTCATTTTTACTACCCATTATTTATTTTTTTTAGTTAGTTTATTTAGTTTTAGTTCTGTCTTTATAAACATATGTCGAAGTACTTATGAAATTGATTTTTAGAGTAAGATATGTTAAAAAAAAAATCAAACATCACATTGAAGTTTCCACATGCTAGTATGAGATTTTTAGTTTCTTGGAATTGGCATGCCTGCATATATAAAATATAGTTAAAAAACGTAAAAAGTAAAGTGATGTATATGAAATTTTACACTTACTTTTAACTCACTTTAAAATCATTACTGACTATATCTCACTATATTATTGGTAGATTTGTAGTAGTTTTGATGGAATCCTGTGGAGTTTTGGGGAGGGTGGAGGGAAAGGGAGTTGCCATATCCACATTTTTTAAACAGGTACATGACATTGAATGGATGTCAAAGAATCATTGGAACAGTGCTGAATCGGACTTATGATAAATCATTACTTTATATTATTGAAGTCTTCTTCCCGTATGGACCGCTACAATATCTTGGTCACTTATACCTGAGGATACTCATTGTAATATGAGTGAAACGTCATACAAGACATTTTGACGCAGTCCATACCAGAAGAAGGCTTCAATAACTTCAATAAGACACTGGCCACGGAAGCCTACGTGAGAATATAATTGTTACTTTACTCTGCTGTTGTCCAATTGTATTCTCCCTTCAATGATTAAGATCCTGTCAGCTTGTTCAAGACAAATCTTCATCAGGAGGTCATTTTCCTTGTGGTTTATAAAAAAATGCGTGCCTGAGAAATCTGCCACCCACCATTCTTTATACACGTTGTAACCATCTGTTTCATTATTCAGTCACTGAGAAAATTTTTAGTTCCCTGCATGTATCCTTGTCAAGTATTCTGTCCTCTCATGTATATTCCTTCATATAACGCAGGAATTTTATCTTGGATAATGGAAACGACAATGTTTTTTTGCACCAATACTCACATCTCAGACCCTTACAATGTAATAGACACTGCCTATTACAGTCAGATGAAGATTGTATAAAACTTCATCTGAGTTCTGTTTTCCAGTCTAATATCTGTTGTAAGGAGACCACAGACTGTGTTAAACTTGACAGTGTGAGTGTCTACAGCATTAGCGTTGTTACAGGTGTCATATTCCAGATATTGCAAATAGAATACTTGTTTATTTGTTGAATCGTGTATTACTATTTTTAAACCGACAGGGCCCTTCACTGTAAAACCCATCAATGTAATTTTAATTGTAGAAATTTCAATATTGTATTCATATAGAAGCATACCAAGAAAGTAGACAAACTTTTTTTAGTCATCTTCACTTTCCTGAATGGCGCTGTACAAAATCTGTCTTCAAAAACGGGTGTCTATTAATTACTATCCCATAAGGATTTGTCATCATCTTCAAGGATTAAACCAAGGATGGTTTGTTCCAGTCTCAAATAGGCAAAGATTAGAGCTGGTCACTCCAGCACTTCCTCGGATGTCCCACACCACTCCGTTCCCTCGGCTTATAGTTCCATAGTTGTTTGGGGATGCGGCAGTCATCCATTCGGTAAAGATGTTCCCACCAATTCAGCCGCTACTAGGCGATCATGTCGAGTATACTCATAATATTCAGTTCCTGCCATATATCTGTGTTTCTTATAAGGATTTGTCTCAATACGTGTGTGTGTGTGTGTGTGTGTGTGTGTGTGTGTGTGTGTGTGTGTGTGTGTGTGTGTGTGTGTGTGTGTGTGTGTGTGTGTGTGTGTGTGTGTGTGTGTGTGTGTGTGTGTGAGATCACCAGCCATTGATCGACTGCTCTAATTCCCAAATAAAAAACTGTGATACACACAAAAAAAACTTTATATCATCCGCATGCTGAGATATCATGACAAAGATTTTGATTTCAGTATTAAACAATGATAGATATTCCATAACATTTGAAACTAATAATAGATTAAAAACACTTAGGTGGAATAAACATGCGCCTTTGGAAAAGAAAACAGGCATCTGTAATAACTGTAATTGTTTTTAAATTGGTCAAACGGGGAGGGGTTTTCTTAAATGTTTCCTCAAACATACACGTAAGCAGTTAAAAAATCTTAAATCCATCAAGATAAAGTCTAACTATGCTCGTCACTTGGTGTGAACGATCAAGTCTAACTTGGTTGGTGATTTCAAGCCTTAACTTTGAACCACTACACATTTGTGAAAAGAGCTGAATCATGAACGCCTTGGAGGTTTGAAATTTTCAGAGCATACACAAACATAAACAGTTATGGTTTCGTATTAAATAACCGGATGAACTTTAAATCCAGCTAGCTATACGAATACTGCCTTGAACTTGCTGTATCACATAGAGACGAACAACTGCTCACGTGGTTGACAAAACATGAATAGGTGCACACCTACTTATGTCTATACAATGCAAATAATATTGGATTTTAACTGATGATGACCTCCTACAAGGGATATTTTAAGATCTGATGATGAAACATAAGCTTTGAAATGTGTCATCAATATAATAAGCTGTATGGAGAACCACACATGACTTCCATTTTCTAAAATTTATATTTAAAATCATTTTCGAAATGAAATATTTCTATAGAAACTACTTCTTTCTTCAGCCTTAACCATAGTGCTGTGGTCACTAACGTATACCAACTCACGTTAGCGCACTCGATTTTCACTGATGATGGCAGTCGATGGCATTGGCAAAATGTCTGGTTTTGCAGTAAAGATTGGACCACCAAACAGCCCGGGAAGGAATTTTAACAACAAACTACTTCTGTGTTGCCAATAAGGTAGTACACATATAAAAAATTATCCCCTTCCCCTTCAACTACCCTTTTCATTTATAGATATTTCATCTACCTTTCTGCAGTGGATTATTATGACCTTCTTTTCAGGATACTTTATTTATCAAAATTAAGTACTTTACTCTTGTTAAAACATAAAACGTTGCAGGTAAGCTACCCCTTCCCCTTAACCGATCTTCACCAAAATCAATGGGCCTTGAGTCCTTTACAACTCAGGCACGTATGCGTAAAATTATTTGATTCTATTTGAATTTGCGGCAGTTATCGTTCGCCATAGAAAAAATTCTACACACACGCTTTTCAGAAATTACTGTTTTTCATGTTTTGAGGGTAGTACAATCAGAATCAGCCCTTATATCGAATACGGATTTTTTTTGCCATTACCATACTTCCATTTCCTTATGTAACATTGAAGTAAAAAAGAAGTCACAAGGCGGATTGAAAAAGATTAGTTTGCCTACCACTATAAATCTATGGATTAGTAATTGTAATAATAGAAGAATTATATGCGTCAGCAGATGATACCAATCAGCAAACCAAAGAGCAATTCCGTTTACCAGAAGTAGTCGGCAAAATAAATGAAATCACACTATCTGACAAGATTTCAATGTAATCTCGTAGAAGAATAATGAAGTTGTAGGAGCATGTAAAGAAGACTCTCAGAAATCTGTCTTTTCTTTGAAAGCAAACAAGTCAAAATTAAAATGGATAAAATAAAAAGAAAGGCTTTGAAGACAGAATAGACAATATACCTAAACTGTGGGAGAAGAAACTTGCTGTAAGCAAGTTTTACCATAATTATACTGAAAAACTTATTAAGAAACAGATTTATCCAGTTTTTTGTTTGTACTCCATACTGTGTGTGTGTGTGTGTGTGTGTGTGTGTGTGTGTGTGTGTGTGTGTGTGTGTGTGTGTGTGTGTGTGTGTGTGTGTGTGTGTGTGTGTGTGTGTGTGTGTGTGTGTTTAAAATTTACCCGGTTAAAAGTACAAAATTCGTTTTATTAGTTAATTGTAAACTGTGAAATGCCAAAAATGTTTAGTAGTGATTTTTTGGTATTATTATTATTATTATAACATTTTATTTTTAAGAAGAAAGTATGCATTGAGCAAAATATTAAAAAAGATTCAGTACAATGTAATCAGAAAAATTCTGAACACATGGGATCTGCAGAGTTTGACTTCCTTTTCGCGTATTGTTTTATGTACAATGTTGTAAAGTCACATACATATTTGTTTCTTGTGTGTGTGTGTGTGTGTGTGTGTGTGTGTGTGTGTGTGTGTGTGTGTGTGTGTGTGTGTGTGTGTGTGTGTGTGTGTGTGCGTGTGCGCGTTTGCATGCGTCACAGGACAAATGGCGCCAGTCATACACCACTTTGTTTTTTGTGGCCCCTAGATGGGCCGTGTGGTGAGGACGCAAACTGCGATATATGTTCCGTCCAAACCGCGCCACACTGTGATGTTCGGCAGCTACGCTCGTTGTTCGTGGTGTACTGCAGTCCTCCTCTTCTTTCAGCAGCAGTGTATACGTCCCGCTGTCGTCCCAGTCGATGTCCATCGCTGGTTCTTCTTTTTTCACAGGACAAGAAAGCGACGAAAGTCCATTCTTCTCTTCTTCATTTTTCTTCCGGGTGGCTTCGTGTTGTCCGATGGAATGGCGATTTTTTTTCCCAGCCGTGCTCTTCTTATTCCTAATTTTTGCTGGTTGCAGCGAACCTATCAGATGGCTGCTATATTACGGTCTCTTCTGATTAGCGTGCTGTAAACTACTCCACGTGCCTGCCAGGTGTTAGCGGCAACCTCTCGGCTGATACCGGGAGCAGATGTTTGCCTCACTGCTGTCACCGCATTTACCATTAATTTCAAGGCTTGGATCTCTTAAATTTTGCTTTATCCGAGGATGACGCCATCTCATCAGAGTAAGTCTCTGATAATGCAGAAAATATGTGCGTGAAACATATATACAGTAATCCTTTTATAATGGACAGCTCTAAGAAACACGCAATGTTAAAAAATTAAAGACAACCAGGCTCAAAAGTGAACTTAGCAACGCTGGACAATATGAGCGAAGTAAAAAGCCACTTGAACTTTGGCATTGAGTATGTTCAGCAATCAAAAAACGAAAACATATTGCCCTATTATGATCACTTACGACACCTTCATGAGTTATTAAATAAAGAAATTAATTCTAATCAATCTTCTTCTACACTTCAAGGATTAGGCAATATGCCTGTTTCGATTTCATGTCATCAAATACATTTCTTTCTTGGCCATTCTAATCAATCTTAAACAGAAATTAGTAATTTTTTAAGCCAGTAAACAAGTGGAAAGTGGTTCTGACACATAGTCACTTGTTTGTAACTTGTTTTCTTGTTTATGAAGAAAGTAGACATTGGACATAGTTTCTACTATAATTATCAATATTTTTTGTAAAATATAAAGTGTTATTTACAGTGGTCTAAGTTATTACAATTATATAGATCTGTAGTATTCTGTACAACATATAACTGTTTTTTACTGCTGTGCTGTTATCTATTTTACATAAATACATTAAAATAAATAATTCTGTATATTTATCCACATAGTTTAAATGTGTCATGTCCATATTATAAGGCCTACTTGCTATGTACAGTTACAACAGACTTTCAATATGACGGACACCTCAGAGCCCCTATTAGTCCATTATAATGGTGGATCACTGTATCAGGAATTTTAAAAACAAGCAATTGTAATTATTAACCAAACACGAACATAAAAATGGAAGTCATGTGCTAGCCACCAAAGTTGCCACATTGTAAAATAGGGAAAAAAGTTTGTAAAATGTGCCTTGAACTAAAAAACTTTTTTGTTTGTAATAATGTTAGCTACAAACATTTAATGGAAATTTTCTTATGTGCAATGTGCAAGGATATATTTTTCCTGTTTTATCAAGTTTTTAATGGGTATTTTGTGTAGTAATTTGTAATGTTTATAGACTGGCACATCATTGTAAATTAAGATATATTTTTTAACTAAATATAATTTAATCACTACCAGTTTGGAACACAGTTTTTTATGGGCAAAAATGTAAAAGTTTTACCTTATAGCCTAACCAGTTTTCGTTTTTAAAAAGCTTCTTCAGAGGCTGCCGCTGGGAGCACTGTCCGTCTTGTTCTTGGCGACGGTATCAACTTTTGAAGGATCGATATTGTGTATGTGGGGTGTGATATGTTCGAATAATGCGTGTGATTTGAATTGTGTCTCTTCGTTGAGGATGTCGTTTTTATGTGTTTTCGTGTGTTTGTATATTTCCGGTTGTTCAAGAGTGTCTAGTTTTTGGCCTTTCGTGTGTACGTGTAGAATGTCCATGTTATTGTCGATGTTTTTGCTCCCAGTGGCAGCCTCTGAAGAAGCTTTTTAAAAGCGAAAACTGGTTCAGGCTATAAGATAAAATTTTTACGTTTTTACCCATAAAAAACTTTGTGTTCCGAGTCGGTAGTGATTTAATTATACTTAGTTAAGTAACGGACACATCATGGACAACGAAATCCAAGAATATATTTTGTATAAACATTTAGTAAAATGTTTATTAAGTATTATATTATTATATGTGTATGATTTATAAATTTTTCTTTTTCCCATGATACAGAAAATTTTCTAAAGGAAAGAAAAATTTTGTTATAATTTAGTAGACATTTGGGCGCAGCAGTTAGATACTAATCTTGAGATCATGGGCTCTCCAGGCAGCACTGTTAAAATTAAATTTGTGTTCTTTAGCCCCACATGTTGGACCAACCTGTGCAAATGAATACTTCAGGTAATAATAGGTGGTTGAAGTAGTGCCTTGCAGTGGGGTAACTAAAAGATCAATTACCCCCCTCCTCAGAGCTATTACAAATTTCAGTGAAATTCCATAATCATAGGCCTATTTCTGGGTGAATTCTGTAAGGCTTATAAATAATTTTAAAAATAACAGGAATTACAATATTTGTAAATTAATAAACAAAAGTTGAAGTTTTTTTAATAATAACAATTGCTCAGCATTTGGTAAATAACATATGTATTTGCAGCATACGAGGTATGATCAAAACGTTCATGCAGTTCCTGTTTATTTTAAAAATTATGCCTTAATTCATCGACACAACTACTGCCCCTTTCAAAGTAGTCTCAGTCGAATGTAAAGGTGCATCAAGACCTGCAACAACGTATCATAACGCAACACCGACGCGTAACATAACATCGCAACAGGACAAGGTTGTGACACATACATCGTACGCGTAACAGGACATCGTCGCGTAATAGATGTTCGCAACACTACGCCGTTCCATCCGTCAGTTCTTGTTGAAAACGTGTACAGGTGTAGTGTGCAGGACTAAAATATGGATATGCTACAGCAGCCTATATAGTCATGGACCATTTAGTAAAAAAGAAGAAATGTCGGGAAAGACGATGGTGGCATACGCAGTTGTATAATAGAAGAACGTAAGTTCATCCCAAGCATCATTTTTTTAATTTTATTATAGTAGCTGGTATGTTTTGTATCCCACAATATTACTTTACTGCCATACACTTCAATAAATTCTAGCATAAGTTCTTCAGTCCACTCCATGTTGCGTTGGCTACTGATAAAGCACTGGTTACGCAGTTCCGTCCAGACATGCAAAGAGCATGCGAAACGCCAGTGCATAACATTCCTTTGATGTGACGCTGGAAAACCGACAAGCCACGGAACGATGTCACGCTCTGACATTACGATGTTGCAGTTGCGGTGTGCCGTCTAAATATGACATGCGACAGTGTTGCATTACGATACGTTGTTGCATGTCTGGACGCACCTTAACACGATTAAGCTAGCCGTTTTGCGGTCTTCATAGTATTTCAAGTATGCACTTTTTGGTACAGGCTTGGTGAGCCGTACAGCTCACTTAGCAATTTTATTTTATGTTTTCAACGATTGTCAAACATTGTCCTTTCATGGAAATTGTCACTATTGGGAGGAGGAAAGATCGGTATGGAACACATCTGTTGAATATAGCAGTTGCCGTGTTGTCATTATGACGTTCTCTTTTGCCTAACTTGGCAAAATTCCTACCAAGCAATGACGTCCATCCAAGCGGATTATCAGGCTGCAATTTTCATAAATTATTCTTTTGTAAATCTGGCCATTTTCTATGAATAGCTTCATACAAATGGCATGAAATGTCCAAATAGTATTCTTTATTTACTGCTGCGCTTAGCAATGAAATTTCTTTAAACACAAAAACATAATCATCTGAAACCACTATCTTCGACTCATTTATGGCAGTCTTTGAAGCTTATAAACTGCTTGTTCATGCACAGTAATCTACTAAATTACTTCTGAACACATTTACCAGGACAGAGCAGTTTATCTCACAGTTTACACAAAATTTAATCCATGTTCTTCAATCTTGCATTGTAGAATGACAAAAAATCGCCTAATACACTTAAGTACAACTTACTCAGTTAGCTGTGAAGTCTAAGCTAGTGGCTAAAATTTTAGACAATTGTCACCAACATCTGTACCAACATCACACAAAAACAGTTTTTTAATCAGACACTTGTAGTGGTGGAAATTGAAAAATTGCACCAACGTTTTGATCAAACCCCATAAAACAGAAATTGCAAATAAACGCTAAAATAAAACTTTACTGAATTATATTTAAACAACACCTGTAAAACTATGTGGGACACAAAATATGTAAAGAAAGTTTCCATGAAATAGTAAAATATATTCTTTCAAATGAACCAAAAATAAATGAGCATTGATGTTTAATACAATTAGGAAGAAAACACAAGATATAAATTGTGTGTGTGTTTTACTGGGTTTTGTTATTTATTTCATGCGTTACCAGCATACATCATGTTAGTATTGTTGCAAAATTCGTTATAAATGTTCTTGAAATCATGTCGTTTCATCTTACAGTCTCAGTCAAGGAACTAATGGACGCTATTTTCTGAAGCCCACTGTTTGAAATTTGTAAATCCCTTTCTGCAGTCACTTGTCTCAACAAGAACTTTCCTTTTCATACTGTTTACTTTTCCCCAGTTCATTATTTTATTTGAGGACCATCTGGCAGTGTCATCTTGTATCTAAGTATAGCGTATGCAAATACATTGTTTTTCATCTAACTGTTTCAGTCTTTCCATTTTCCATAATCTTATTTACTTTGTTTGCCATAATTTGTACATTTGACTTTTTCGCATTAAGATGTCTTGTTTCTCAAAATTGTCTTGTGTCCTTTGTGTTAATTATTTCAGTGAAAAACTATAATAACAAATTAAGTCACTGAGTTATTTTTGTTCCTTTGTAGGTTATATATTTTAGAAGATTTTTTAGTATTAATACTTTATGTAAGCAGTAGTGTGTGTGTGTGTGTGTGTGTGTGTGTGTGTGTGTGTGTGTGTGTGTGTGTGTGTGTGTGTGTTTTCACACTCATTGAAGCAGTTCTCTATTGTATCGATGATGTGTGTTTTAATTATCACCATCGTTTGGGTTTTGTGTAAATATTTAATTTTCTTTAGTTAACCATTAGATCAATGTGTGTAGCTTTTTATTGTCTTTTAGTGTACTGTATTTTTTTTTTTTTGTTCTAACCTCCCTAATAAGTCAATTATACAAGATGGAATTAAAAAATTTATTATTATTCTGACTGTTGTCATTATTATTATCATTAAATCCTTAAATTCGTAGTGACCGTCAATCAATGAATTTTTTGGTGAAGGGTTTGTGAGGATCGGTTAGAGAAAATCAAAGTTGTGGTTTGGCGTCAGCAACAATTGCCCTGATGATGGCAATAAACATTGTTGAAACGTCGACGCAAATAAGTTAAAATTTGTGTTATGTTTTTCGACCGATCTTTACAAACCCTTCACCGAAACATTCATTATTATCATTATTATTTTGTGAATTTTGAGAATCGATAATGAAAATGCGATAACGAAATAACAAATATAGTAAACTCTGTAAATTTATTTATTAGAATTTCTTTTATAAAAATGTAAGTTTTGAGCTAATGTGGAAAAAGTGTCCTTTTCTTAAGGGTTTAATTTCTTACGCATAATTTACTTTGTAATAATCGCAACAGTTTTTTGTGTTTTTAATTATTTTGTGGTATTTTATTTATTTTTGTGCTTTACCCTGTTTATTTTATAAATGTGTAATTTTTAAACTTTGAGTGTAATTTCTGTGTGAAATGAAATATTGATTATAGTAATGTAGATAATAATATATGTAAAACAGGTTTGTCAGCAGACTTTACTTGAATACTTGTGTTTTAAACTGATGTTCATAATAATTGTAATAGTTTTTAATAAAATTTATTACAACTTTATAAGTTCCGGCCTACAAAGAAGCAGGGATTTATCAAGTTTTCCTCATTGTAATAGTCTAAAGTTTATTTATTTTTATGCAATAACAAAATGTAATATTTGTGTTATTTTGAATGTGTTTTCAGACAAGTGTGTAAAAAAATACAAGAAATCATAAAAATAAACAAATATTAAAAAACCGTCAACAGTTGTTTTGTTTTTTATTATTAAATGTTGATTATGTTACATGTATTACAATATATATTTATAATTGTTATATATTGTTTTGAGGATTTCATGGTCATGATATTGAAACACACGAACAAATTACAGAATGCTATTAACATTGACTTAACGTTTTATTTACACTTCAGAAAGAAAAAACACTCATAGTAGTTCCCGTAGTTATAAAATTGTCCAATATACATTCAAACCCTAAATACACCAACACCAACAATAAAAATCAGATCGACACCTATGGCTTTCACTACTAGCATCAACTGTATTGAAATTTAATTGATTTCTCTCCGGGCTGTTAGGCCGTGCTCCACTACTGCTGCAATGAACAGATGTTTTGGCCTCACCATCGGAGGCCATCTTCAACGACTCACGAACTGGTGCGGATCTTCACCAGTTAACCACAATACTGTGGCAAAAGATGACAAAACGTCTGTTCATTGCGGCAGTAGTGGACTACGGTCTAATAGCCCGGAGAGAAATCAATTAAATTTCAACAACAACAAAATGAAAATTTAATCGTTGCAAATGTTCAAATACTTTCAGTTTGACTCTAGATCTGCGTTTCAAAATCTAAAGTAAAGCAAGCAATACATAAACAGTGAACTAAGATAGTCCTGCAATGAATGTTGACAGATTGTGGAATTATGGCAAATGTCACAGCCAAAAAATCCTTGGAATTAAAGCCCAAGGATTTCTTTTCATATAAACTCCTTCAATACTTGTTTACAAAGTGCAAGTCCACTTCAAATGCGATCTAAAAACACAGTGGATTGAGAGGTGGAGGACAGAGCCTCTATAAGAGCCCAATTTTGTCGACTCATCATAGTATAATGGGATTCACCACTCCACGACAACGTTCACAGTTTGAGAAAGAACAGGCCATTTCACAATGAGGGACTACCTGCACCATTTTAATTAACTATACTTGCCTGCATGCCTGGCTTATGAAGAAGAGATAGAATTAGGACCCCCTAATTAATCCGTTTCACAAAAAGTTAATTAGTAAAAATTTTGAAAAAGTGCCATAAATAACCGATTTTTACTAGTTTGAAAATTAATTGGGGTAATAATATTATTTCTAAATATATCACTAATATTTTGTTTGTTATGCTTCTTTGATTCCCAACATCGACGTCTTGTTTCGGTACTCTTATGTTTACGGATAGTCATGCAATACCTCAGGAGGCAACTCAGTGATTTGAAGTCAACCGCCATGTTGCGCCAGCCCGCCCAGACAGTGTGGCACGAAGCAAAGAAACGAAGCTTAAGTCTAGACATAACTAGATGACATATATTCATTTTTATTTTGAATTGTTTAATTTCATTTAGAAGACATACGTCCAGCAAGTAAGTGGTAATAATTTTAAACCATCTTCAATAATATTCCATTCTCAATAAATAAATAAGTTTAAAAAACACATTATTTTTGTACCTTATAGTTTATAGATAGTATTAAATACAATGGAAAATATTTGTACTTTATAGGTAAGATAAGAAGTCTTGAAGAAATGGTTAGACTGGGTGCACATAGAAAACCATTCCGATGTTTTTTCCGAGTTCTATAAAGCTGTTCAACTCTTCTACAATACCACCAATGCTTCATATGAGAGAAATTTTTCCAAGTTGAATATTGTGAAATCAAAACTTAGAACTATGACTCAAGATCGTTTAGAATTTTTTATGCTTGCTGCCACTGAGCAAAACACTAGCCATTAATATAAACTAGAATGTTATTGAAGAATTTGAAGTGAATTCCTGGAGACAGACGAATGTCATTAAAAACTATAACTCAATTGTAGACTTACAACTTCATTTAACAATAACTGTGGAACAGGCAAATTAAAAATATTTATTAAAACTTTTGAGAAAATGTTGGGGTTTACAATTACTTTTTAGAAGCCTGGAATGGCATTGAAATGCAATTTTTTAAGGTACTTTTTTTAATTTCTAGAAGTCCCCGCTCTTCTGGCGGGGGTGTTCCATAACCCGCCCTAGATACCTCCTCCTGGTGCACCCTCTAATAAAGGAGGCTGAACACACCTATGGGTGTAGTGGATACCACCATGGGGGTACAGTCACCACCTAGTGTGCCACAGCCCGGGCCATGCTGCTCTCTATCCAGTGTGTTTGTTTCAGTGTGTGTTAGCACTTAAGCTGTATAATTAACCTTATTGTTAGCAGTCGGCATGTTAAGAGCAGTATGCACATTATAAACACTAAATGCTCTTTCCTTTGTGTAGAAAACATATGTTTTCTACATAAAATGTAAGCAACTCAAACCTGATACTGATAGTACTCATGTAAGTTTGTTGTTACAGGATTTTTAGGGTATTTTGCTGAGCTGTTCAAGAGCTTCAACCACTTAGGTCGTGCAACACATTGTCCCTTGGTTGGTGTCTGTTTTGCAGCTTTCGGTGGCACGGCATCCATGTAACCACTGTTGTCAGCAGCAACAGTACAGGAAGAGAAAGAAAATTAATAATATATATACAAAGTAAACACATTAGTTATTGAACTGTTTGTAATGCGAACGATATTAATAGGGAAACTTTCAGAAAAGCAAAGTATTGCTTTTGAACTGATGACACTTGCACCATCATTTTATGCAGGTGTTGTGCTGCCTGCCCAGACATCAGCAATGCTTTACTGCATGTGGTCATTGACCTCGTAGTAGTTGTTACTACGATGACAAGAGGGGAGAGGACACACGCCTCCATCCAATGTGTTGCCATTGTATTAGCCAGCTGTAAACAAACTTACTACGAGTAACCTCATCTTATATACAGGTAAGTCATCAACATTATTATCACCTCTTGCTGCGCTAACTACATCGCCAGGTAAGAATTCAATATAATCATCAACTCTCTCTTTCTTCACTCTCTTTCTCTTAATTCCTTATAACTTCTACTAACCTCAAACAACTCTATCTCCCTCTTAAAATACCTCTCATCATAACACCATTTCACTCTTTCTCTATCATTCCATGCAGAGGGTACTACTACATAAAAACACCTCCTGGCTTTTCCAGGAACATCACCAAAACTCAGGGAACAACTTGAAAACACATTGTTTTCCTCTAAGGGACACTCGCCCTTCAACAACAACAGTGAACACCTTGGTTCACAAGAAACCCGGGGAAAATTTATCCTCTGCCCCATATCCACAAAATAACTCTCTTCATACTCTCTCTCTAACTCATCAACACTGATTTCTACCCCTTCACAACCCCCTACTCCTATTACTCTCTCACTCTCCCTTACTATTTCTATATTCTCATCATCACTATTAATTTTCACTGTATCACCTTTAAATACCTCGTTTTCAACTATCTTACCACTACTACTTGTTAACTCATTTTAATAACTATCACTTACCCCGTTACTTATTTCTTCATTATTATTCGTCATCATATCATCATTATTCTTATTAATTGTATTCATGCACTTATTCTCTACTTCTACACACTGCTCTTTAATCTGTTTATCAATCTGGTCTGTTGTTTGTTTATTTACTTTAATGATTTTATCTTCTAGGTTATCTTTCAGTTCCCTGATCTGTTTGCTACACTTATAGTGACTGAACTGACTCTAATATTTGTTCTTTCCAATTTTTAAAATTCATTTCATTTTTTATATTTTGTTCTTCGAATTTATTATAGATCTTCTCGAATTTAACATTTAGTTCACTCTGAAAACTGTCAAACTTACTATGGGTCTCAATTTTTTGTTCTTCAAACTTACTGTCTATGTTTCTGAAATTACTATTACTGTCAATTTTCTGTTCTTCTAATTTATTATCGATCTTCTCAAATTTATCTAACATTTTATTCTGTTGCTTTAATAGCAACTGCATCATTGCCATTATGTTTTTATTTTCATCTGTTTTACTTTCGTGTCTGGTTGAGATGGGGGTTGACTGGACTGGTGAGCCATTTTCGTCAACTGACTCGGTGGAACTTCCCTCGAGCTGGCTCACTGGAGTCGAGTGGACTCCCATCTCACTCATAAATGTCTCGTCAGTTATGCTGACTTCGTTATTTTTATCTGCCATTTTAATTATTTATTTTCAAGATGTTTGTTTGTTTTGACACAAAATTCTTATTTTAACTACGTGTTGTTAATTACGCAACCTACACTCATCCCTGATCACTGCCACCTCCATTGAGCATATTTCACGTAATTAAACACCTGCAAAAATCCTGGCAGGGTCGCCAATTGTAAACAAACTTTCCTCCGTCAAATTTTTTTTTTCAGTAATGCTGGTAGAGGTAGTACCTGTAATATACTCACCTGCTTACCTTCAGAAGAGCCCAGAGTCGCCAGAGTGTTTGTGGATGACATTCAACCCAAATAACGCATCTGACTTTTTAAAATCTCCCCTCAGAAATTCCACGGTTCGTTTATGCGAAACTTTGGCTACAGTGATTACGAACGCAATAGGCGCGCGCGAGCAAACAGATTGCACAACACCTTTTGATTATGGAAAAATTTGTTTTAATGCACTATTTTCTTCTGAAACATATTAATCATTTCTATAATACATTACTGTTAATTCAATTGTGACTTAAAATCTTACTTCACTCACTCATTCACAACTTAGATTTACCAGTACCACGTGCATTCCATTACTTTCACTCTCTCCCAAATTAAATAATTATAATTCCATTTCTTTTATTTATTTTTATAGCGCTTAATCATTCAGGGGCAATCAATTTCTATTAGTGGTATTTTAACAGATACCTGTATATTTTTACAAACACTTAGCTGAATGTGAACATAATGCCTGCCTTCATCTACGCCGCGTGTAAACGGAATCTGTTGATTTCCAATTGCTGGGCTGAAATATACTCCAGCGACGTATCTGTTGTTCTCACTGGCTCTGATGATTATCCTCTGCCATCCTGCTAGTAATTAATATGTGATTTCCGACTTTCGATGAACTAAAGTTTTAAAACTGCACAACCAGACTTTTTAACGTCTGGCTGCGACACAGTCCGGGTTCTAAGAGCTGCGAGATGACGGACGCAAGTGCCACAGCTAACCTATTATTCGCCTGATATTATTATTTGAAGGGTAAGACCCCTTAGTAATTACATATAATGAAACTATTACTCAATAAAAGTATAAATATCGAAAATGGGGTTGTTCGGTTAAGGGTGAGGGGTAGTTTAACTGCATTGTTTTGCATTTTAACAAGAGTAAAGTACTTAATTTTGACAAGTACTTGGCTGGCATCAAATAAAGTATGAGTATTTAATTTTGAAGGACAGGATACCTTAGAAATTACCTGATAAAACTATTACTCTATGAAAATGTATATATCATTATCGGTTGAGGAGGGATGATTATCTGCGTAGTTCAGTTTCATTGTAGGAATAAACCTAATTTTTTGAGATAAAGTGCCTGAAAAATAAAATTTTATTAAACAACTACCCCATAATAACAAAAATATCTATAAATAGTGAATATGGTTTGAGGCTGGGGGATATTTTTTTAGAAATTATCAAACTGAATTCAAGTAAATGATTTTAAATATAAATCTTGAAACGTCTGAACATGGAAGTCATGTATGGTTCGCCATACCGATATTTAATTATTATAAGTAAGTGTGTATGTGTGCAGGGACACAGCCCCTCCTCTGTCCTAGGTATAAGGTAAATATTGACTATCATCCTCATCTTCACATCATAGCGTAGGCAAGATGCTGTCTGGCAGCTTTAAAGATCCTCCAGTAATCTCTTCCTCAGTACGCCCACATACTTCTCTCCTATGGGTTTATATTTCCAGACTTGGTTGGCCAGTCTAGAATCTGACATTTTGTCTAATCATTGAAATGCAAGAGAAGAAGGTCAATGATCCTGTACATTTCTGGGAAAGAAAAAAAATGGAGAAGTAAATACTTTGACCAGAAGTCGATATAATGTAGGCAGTGGCGGATTATCCATAATGCTAGGGTATGCTGCAGCACCGGGCACCAGGACCTCAGCTGTCAGAGGAGACACCATCCAGCCCTAATCACAAAAACTTTTTTAAGATAGTAAATGTGAAAAAAATAAAGTGTCCTCAATCCAAAATCATAAAAAGATGTGTGCACACTTCTCAACGATCTTCTCATAGAATTGAGCACTTCGTGCCACAAGTAAAATTGCAAGAAAGGTTTTTTCCAAATTGTTCGAATGAAGATGACAGATTCCATGCTGCTACACTTTGTCTGCTCAAAGCATTAAACTGGATTATTGATTATAAAAAAGGTTGACGTATTTCTGAATTTATACATTCCTTATTGCCTGCTTTTCATGTTTCCAATAGCTAACTGGGAATCTGAAAGAGTATTTTCTGTATTAAAATGATTAAAGATATGTCGAGTTCAAGTATGGGAGATGAGAGATTATCTACGTTAGCAAGGTTGAATATTGAAAGCGAGATACTTGAATCACTCGATTTAGAAGAAATTATGCAAGACTCCGCTTCCGATCCAACCCTGAATGTAGGAATCACATAATATAAAAAATAATCCACACTATATTTTTATTAGTTAATGAAATTTTCTGACAGCTGTCTGAGTGGCATGATTCCATATTATGTTGATGTTATGTTAACATACACTCATAAATAAAACATGTTATTTCTCATTACGCATGCACTGGCACACACATTCTCCCCCCCCCCCACGCATCTTGAAGTTACACACTATTTCTCAGCTGCTGTTCACTTGTCATTATGGATTTACGACTTAAACGTAGGCTGTGTAAAATACATAATGCACGTTTCAACTTTGGAACACTAATTTTTAAATTAAAATTTTTACTTGTGCCTGAACCAACTTTTGCTAAGCCTTATCAGAGGGAATCCTCTGATTAATTAGATAAGATATAAAAAAATTGTTTTATTCTAATAATGCAGTAATTTAAACATAGCATAGTGTAATGTAGATTTACCACAAAATCCACTTAGTTTCGACCCGTTTATTTTATGTATCATAGCATCGGATGGAGTATTCAACCATATTCATAGCATCAGGTAGTCAAGTACGAAAATCGATTACAAGTCCAAGTTCCCACTATCTCAAGGCAATGATGTATCCCAGTGAACTGCAATGTCCGGTGAACCTGATGACTGTCTAATGCTGCCGATCCTATAGTAGCATACCTATGCCATTAGAGGTTTTTTTTTATTTTTTACAGAGCTAGGAATTGCTGTGTGTACATAACTTCCAGGCTCTGAACTACGAGCGATGATTCACAATGGTGCAGGGTTGGAGGAAACTATTGATATCTTTTGCCAGAAGGGCAGAGTTTGCTCCCCCACAAAACATCAATGCACGTCTCCAGGCCCAAGAAAGACAGTTACATGGCGACCTAAGAGGAAGGTTTCGCTCTCAGGAAGTGGAACTGACCATGCCTGGAGCACGAGTAGTTTCTGATCCATCAGTCACCAAGAATGTCAAGGGTTGTGTGGTACATGACCGGGAGAGGTGACTGGGCAAAAATTCACAGGGTCGTTAATTTACATGTTGGTGGATGGTGTTGTGGTGGGTTGACTAGTAACCTCGAGGGTGTATGAGGTTGTATTCTAGCATCTGAGGTGATGGTAGGAAGAGGGGTAGGCCACGACTGAAGAGATTTCACGCTTCAATAGGTGTCTACCCTCAATGTGTCTTATAATCTCTATAGTAAGTAAGTCCCTTATATTCAAACTAAGATTCAGAATATTTTAGCGTCTAGATCTGCGTTCACAAAATGCTGAGACAGTACCTGAAAAAATGTTTATTCTAATTAATTGGAACAAGTTGTACTGGAAAGCATAAATAAGAATCGTCCCTGTGATCTACAAAAAGCCACAACAAATTTTGTCAATCTTTTTTATATAAAATCGCGTTTATTTCTAGCTTTTTTACGTATACCGATTTTTGAAAACATAAGAACGATTAACATGAAAATTTCTATTTGTAAAAAATAATATTTGTAGTTAACCTGCTTAATTACCATGACAGTCTTTTGCGGTTTCAAAAGTAAGCAACGTTAAATATATTAATGCACACACACACACACACACACAGAAATGTCTAAGTGGATGATTTCCATTAACAATTATTCGAATAACCGGGTAGGTGAGCTAATTCATTTTCTTGGTTCGACAGGATCACATAACCGACTCAATTGAACCAATGGTACTGCTGGAAGTATCTAAATGCAGTCAAAACACAGACGTTTTGTTATACTCTGAAGCAAGTTTGAAAACAATTTTTATAAAACAAAGAATAACAGGCTATCTCGAGCCCATATTTTGAAATCACATTTCACTCTTCAACAACGTGCTGGGAGTAAAAATATTCTTTCCTTGTAACTTAGTTGAGTGACTTGACAGTTTTCGATTTCGATTACGATTACGACTCGGAAATTCTGAACGTCATGCGCAAACTAGCTGTCAGAAACTTTCTTCTTGGTAGGTGGTGCAACTAAGCACATACGATCATATGAATCGTATATATGAAGAAAAATATACTATTTTTCAAAATATCTTTCGACTTTCAAAAAAGTTACTTTAAAATATTTAGTACAACAAGCAAGAAATCTTATTCTAGGAAGATTCACAAAAAGTATGCAAATGAATTTAAAGGAATTTGAATTTTAATTTACAAAATTACCTAGGTTTTAACCTTATGTATTTTTATTGCTAATCATGTCACCTTTATTAAATTACACGTTTGCTTCCGTTAAAACAGCTGTGAAATCAGCTGATAAGACTTCTGCTGTTTCTAGGTCTCGACTGATTTTCTGAAGTCAGGGATTCCTGGTATGTAGCGTACATATTATTAAAATATTTGTTGACAGTTATTATGGCTATGTGAATTTAGCAGTACTTGGTGCAGACTGTTTAAAAGTAATGTTATGCGATGCATTCAATATTTTTTGGCCGTGTACCAATTCCCCACTTCTTCCAGCAGGTCCAGAGCAATGATAATAATAGAAACCCTGGATCAGTTGTGAAGACGAAATTAAGAAATTTTATGGGACAGTAAATTCTGAATCTATTTTTCCAGTTTTCGTGTTCTTTGCACAAACAAAATAATTAATGTTTACGCGTGATAAGAAAAGAATCATGGAACTGTGATCAGTTTAGTTTTGCACACACACTACGAACTGATATGTGGGGACATGTTTTTGTAAAACGTTAACGTACCAGTTTTTGTTACTTTTCGTTTTTTGTCAAGTGTAGTTTATTTAATAATCCCAGTTGTTAACTATGAAGTGATGAATTTGTCAGTTGTAAATTATTATTATATATGAATGACGAATTTTATAACTGAACAATAGGAATTTCGTGTGGGTGAGTACAGGTGATCTCTTATAAATACGAACTTTTCTTAAGGTCAGAAAATTTGTGACATCGAAAATTATGCACGCTGAAGGATATTTTCTATTTTATTGGCAATTTGTCCAAAATGTATACGAGAAATGATGTATGACTAAACTGGTTTTCTAACAATTTCATACAGTACATCAAAATGACAATACCAAATTGAAATTTTTAGAAATGTGATATTATGAGTAAGTAAAGTTTAGTTAAAATAAAATGAAATAATTATTCTGTAATAACCAAATTTGTAAACATGTAGATATTTCACTCATAGTGCCCTACGTACAAAAAGACCAACATTCTGTGTGCCATGCCCTACGTACAAAAAGACCAACATTCTGTGTGCCATTTTGTAGAAACAAAAATTAAATTGCAAATTTTAAAGTGTAGGAAAATAAAGACACATTTTCTAATTAATTATTACATGCTAATTAGTTGGCTGTACAGTGGCTTGTTATTTATTTGTAACATTGCCTTCACCTCACATTATGTATTTATAACTTCCAACAAATTAACTGCAATCAGTTTTAAAATACATTTTTGAATAGTTACAGAATGATTAAAAACGAATAAAACAAACATAATTTGAAACTGCATACACTCACACACACACATCCACTTAGTTTTAAACCCAGTTACCATACAATAATTCATAATTATTGTTGTAAGTAACTCTTAAATATTTCTTGCAGTTTTCTGTAGTGTGAAATGTTCTTCAAATATTAACTACTTCTGCAAGTAAAATTATTATTGTATTTTCTCTTGATGCACACTGATCACATCAGTATCATCAGAGGATTATAATGAATTAATAAACAATTGAATTCATTTGATTTCAATATAAAAAATAACGAATAATCAAATTTATTATATATATACAAACTTTCGTTAGTGAACACTTACTTTTTGGTTTTATTTCCCAAACGTTTCGACGTGGTGTCCGTCTTCCTCAGTGGGATTTGAAATACAGAATCTCTGTACAAAGTAACCATTATGGGTTGTAGGTGTGTGTGGTGGGGGTTGCTGGTGGGAGGGAATTGGCGCTGGGATTCAAAGTGTGTGTTTGAACAAGTGTATCAAAAAGTATATGTGATCTATAGTGTAATTGGTCATTTAATATGTTGTTTGGTTGTAGTGTGTGATGTCTGTATATTTTGTTATGGGTTGTAGGTGTGTGTGGTGGGGGTTGCTGGTGGGAGGGAATTGGTGCTGGGATTTATTTCGTTAGTTCACTAACGAAAGTTTGTATATATATAATATTTATAAAAGTGAATGAAGAGGATGTATCAACAAGACAATCAAATTTAATATAAAAGAATGATTTTAATTTAATTAATTTTGTTATATAACCAGTTTATATAATTAATATAACTGACAGAACAGCTGATTGAGTACATAAACATTAAAACAACCAGTAAATAAATCGGGAACGATTGTATAAGGCTTCCTGTTTTCATATTTTTGTGCTCAATTCTAACTTCCCAAATTTGTTCCACTGACCCTGTTTTCTCCATATGCAGAAAGTGTTCCCATCAACATAAATTGTCCTCTTTCTGTAAACTAAAGTGTAGATTGAATTTCCAAATCACGTGTAATTTATACATTTCTGTATCTCTCCTTGTGCAACAGGACGGTAGTTTGAGGGGTTAAAAATTAACTTCGCTTGGCTTATGAGAGGATTTATATTTATTAATAATCTGATTTAGACTTAGTAGTGAATAGAAGTAATGTTTGTATTATTAGAAAGAGAAAGAGAATTTTATGAATAACAATAAAATAAGTAAAATTGTAAAGAGATTAATATAAACTCCTTAAACCTAATTTCTACCGTTTTTATTTTATCACTTAACATTTTTTTGTTTTTTTCTTTAACTAACATATTATTACTCATACATAATTTAGTATTTAATTTTTACAAGAGAGTAGTAACCCCTGTCACACTTTAAATAGTTAAAATATTTTTCTTACCTGGATTTTGTTGTCCATGACGTGTCTATTGTTATTAATTAACTACAGTAGAACTCCATTTATCCGAACTAATGAGTCCCAGACGTAATTCGGATGTGCAGCTCGGATAATTGGGACAAACATAAGAAAAAGGTTATGTTATGAAAGAAAATGCGAAAATTGCTCAAAAATCACTTTTGTTTATTTTTATTACCTGAATTCATAATTAAAAACCAGGTCACACGTGTTTTGCAAAATGTTCAATTTTACTACAAAAAAATTAAAAATAATACTCACACATAATTATAATTTTAGGGGAGCAGTAGGCTAGAATAAATTGTACTGATCAGTACGTAAACTATGACGCATAGCTAACACAGACTTATATGTCTGTGCAGCTTACTATGTTTTTTTGTTAGTATGGCAAATGCAATTTAAATAAACTTTTTTTTTAGAAATTGCATTTTTTTTTAATTTCCTGATAACGATTCGGATAATTTGCGGCGATTCATATAAGTGGAGTTCGGATAAATGGAGTTCTACTGTATATGTAACATTACTGATTCGGATCACAAAATATTATGGACAAAAATGAATAAATTTTTACCTGACGGCCTAAAATAGTTTTCACTCCGATAGAGCTTTGTCAGAGGCTGCTGCTAGGAGCGCTGTCCATCCTGCTTTCAGTTTTGTTGTTGTATGTGGTGTAATATTAGCAGGATGGACACCAATATTAATGTACCATCACCAAAAGCAGTCTGGACAACGCTCTTAGCGGCAGCCTGTGATGAAGCTCTAACGGAGCGAAAACTAGTTTAGGCCGTCAGGTAAAAATTGTTTGATTTTTATCAGTAATAATTCGTGATCCGAGTTGGTAGTGCTATATGTATAGTTAATTAATTTTTCTTACATTTTGTTTTGTTGCGGTCCATGTTGCTAACACCTTGTGAGACTAACATGCACGTGTCCTTTTTTCCTGAATCCTTCTCAGGAACTCTCCTATTACATCCTTCTGTAACTCTTATTTATTAACACTCTTGGTACCATTTATTAACACACTTGCTACACTCTTGTAGCATTTTTGGACACAGCACTTTTACTAGAGCCCGTGTGTACCATATCTGGACATATTAAATTTTCCGTACAGCCCATGTGTACCAAAGTTGGACAAATTGCATGACTGTGTTTTGAAGGTTTTGTCAACATGTGGACACCCAGATCAGTGCTATTAGATAGAGTTTTACATTCTTCTCGGCCAGAGTAAAAGGAATATACCCTTGGGTTAAGTTGGCAATACTGTACTGTCAACAAAATCAGCTGTTATATTAACAGTCTTACATAAGAAAACATATCTGGGTCGGGGGGGAAATTTACTCATCAAAGGTCTGGTAGCAAGAGGTTTTCCTGTCACCGGTGTCTGGGAGTGAAAGTGGTCATTTCTTTCCCTCATTTTGTGGGTATGTTACCTCCATTTTTCAGTTAGTTGTTGATTGGTAGTTAGGAAGATAAGCAGGGTTAGGTGTTTTGGGTCTAAGATTTCCACACGTGTAAACCAAACATTCTAACATGTACATTCTCATGAGAAGTTCTCAGACTATTCTTTTTGATGGAAAATTCCAGTATTTTTAATTAATTTTTTGTCTATTAAAGTTACTTTTCTTAAATTTAATTAAGAAAGTTGTGTCAGTGGTTATAATCACAAACAGAATTATCACTGTTGCACACCACTGTAGAAAAATTATTCCGATTAGTGCTTTCAAGCATAACAGCTCATCGTCAGATCGAAAATTTCTGATCTGATGATGAGCTGTGAAGCTTGAAACTGCTATCGGAATAATTTTACTTTTCTTAGTTTAGCAGATCAAGTGTACTAGTGCATGTGCTTGTTTTCAATTACCAATGCTCTTTTTTTCCATGGTACCATGGTTTCGATGGTACCAATTACCATCTCTTTTCAGATATTTCATCTCTGCCAGAGGTTTTTTTTTATTTTTCTGTTTTTCACTCAGTAGTTATGAAATTTCACAATAAGTTTGTCAAAACAAATTATATAATATATCGCAGCAGACACACACAACAAAGGAAGTTTGTTAGAAGATTTACGATACAGGAACAGCTATTTGTACCTTGAACCTGTTACTGGCAGGTTGATAATGATAAGGTTACTGGCAAGTCAGGTCATGGATGCCTGCTGATTTTGTGCCCCCCCCCCCCCAATAATTTCTGTAACTCATACTTGAGTAAGTTTTAAAATTTACTAAAAAAATATATAGGCCTACACTTTATTAAGAAAATTGATTAAATTTTTTTTAAGCTTATAAATTTAATTTTAATTTTTTCTTTGTTCATCCCAGTCCATATGTGAACTGAGAAACTGCCATTTGAAGGTTGATCTTTAGCAGTAAAGTGGGCCTATATGTCAGGAGCATGTTAACAGGCTCAACTGCCCCCTAAAATGATATAGCCAAACCCCTTACAGGGGAAGTGGGGAAAACATTAGTTTCTCTATAATGACTTTTCAAGTACCCTTACAATTTTGCGTTTATACGCTGTCCAGGCAGTGAAGGCGGCTAGAGGATTAGGAGACCTTGGCTCATGCACGCACACTGGCAGGCCGCTTAACAATAGACAGGGGCCGGCACTTGACCTGCGCTGCTGTCTTTTTAAATACAGTTTACTATAATAAATTAAATTTTGTTATTCTGCTTAATCTTATAGTTTTGGTCGTTCCATTTAATTCAGACTGTGATTTCATTTAAAATAAGTCCAAACACGAAGTTTATACGACGATTTTCAAATGTTTTACTCTTATTTGTTTATTTTGAAATATTGTGATTGCTAAACTTCTGAGAATTATTTACGCGACTGTTATTAAAAAAATGTTATTATTAAAAACTAAGATTCTGATCATTTAATTTATTTTTCAACTATTTTTCTGTGACACTCCCTTTGGATGCCAGAAGCCGGTTAAATGGCCCTATGGTTCATTGTTGGAACTGCTAGCGGCCGATTATATCCGCCCGTCAAATGACACTGAGAACTGGCAGCGGCCGATCTCGCTGGCTTTTTGTATATTCATCGTAGCGACCAGCATGACAGATGATCAATCGTTTGCCTTTACCCAGAGGGCCGCCGAGAGTTCCTTGGATAGTGCCATCACTCCAACCAGTGTCCTTTCTCGTGTTTTCATTGATCCAGGTCTCGTCAAAAAATATAATGTTTGTAATATTTACTTCACGCATCTTTCTTAAGAAATGACACCTTAACAGGGCCACTGACGGCTTTTCCATGAGGATTTTTCTGCTGCTAAATTTATTGTACTGAAATCCATGTCTGATAATAGCGAGCTCAGTGAAAATTTTCCTCCCATATACAGTCCAGCTTCTTGAAGTGACGCACAAAGTTGTTTGAGGGTAGGCGCTTCTTTTCGAGCATAGTAGCTCAATATGTGACGTCGAATAGCTCCTTTGTCGAAGTCATCCATGTCTGTTACTGGCCGCTTTCTCTTCAAACTTTTCTTCCGAGGAGTATTAATAATAATATTTTCCCTCTTGGTGCTGTTTAAGGTGTTATCTTGTTGATCGTCCTCAGCTGTGATTAAATCAATATCTTCAATTACACAGGGATCTTCTTGATTTTCCAAACTTTTTTTAATCTCTGCGTTGATACGTTTTATTGTTCTCAACGAAATGCCACAAGCATCTGCTGTTCTCTGCATTACTTTCTTAGTATTAAGTAAAGGACCTCCGTTATTCTTCTCTTTCTCAAAATAGAACAGCACAGAAGCAATCATTGTTCTGCATTGAGTATGTAAAATTTGGCTTTTTTTACAAGGACTCATAATCACAAATCAACTATACACTAACCACAAATGAACTGATTCACTCACAATATACGCGACAGATCTGCTCTCTGACAAGACTTGCTGGTCTCACTACCCCGTGCAAGCTATTTAACGACTAATCAGCGGGTAATCAGTGACTCACTCGGGGTACCCGGTACACGAGCAATGACCTCTACTGTTTGTTGGTTTGAGGGTGAATACCCTCTCTATCTGAAAAAATGACTATAGCGACCAAGTGTAAACCAAGTAAGGAAGGGACGTCTCTCTTGCATGTTACTGAAATCTGTAATACCGGTAATTATTTTCCAAATTACGGGATACAATAATACACATTTAATTTCTGACGCGCTACCTCGTCCTCTCAAGTTATAGTTAAAGTTTAATAACATGGACAGTAATTTTTAATATATTTACATAGATACATATCACATTTCATTTTGTGTGTGTAAAACAATAATATATAATATTTTTATAATAAATAACATTTTTAAAAGTTCGTGCTAGTAAAAAGACAAACAATTATTTCGATTACGTATAACAACTATTATTTCATATATTGTTTATTTGAAATAAAAATATGAGGTTTAAAAATAATCTTTATATCTGTATATTATATTATATATTATTATATTATTATATTTTTTCAATATTATAAAATAAAGAGGTGGGTCGTCAATCTGCTCTTTATTGAGTATCACAATCGGTGAATCGGAAGTTAAAAAATAAAATAAAATAAAATGGCCAAGGCGAGATTTTAAGATTCTCGTAATTTCGAGGTCAAGTTCTAAAATCAAAAATCAATTTGTAAAAATATTTCATATTAAAGGGAGTGTCACAGAAAAATAGTTGAAAAAAAATAAGATGTTCAGTAACTTAGTTTTTAATAATCATCATTTTTAATAATAGTCGCTTAGATGGTGTTCTAAAGTTTAACAATAACAATAGTTCAAAATAAACAAATAAATGTAAAACATTTGAATATCGCCATAAAAACTTCGTGTTTGGACTTATTTTAAATGAAATTACAGTCTGAATTCAATGGAACAATCAAAATTAAAAGTTTAAGCACGACAATAAAATTTAATTTATTCTAGTGGACTGTAACTAAAAAGACAGCAGCGCAGGTCAAAGGCCTGTCCCTGTCTATTGTTAGGCAGCCTGTCATTGTGTGTGTGTGTGTGTGTGTGAGGGTCTCCTAATCCTCTAGCCGCCTTCACTGCCTGGACAGCGTATAGAGTTCAATGTGTGTAGTATGGAAGCTAATTTTTACTAAAATCTCATGTATCTAGTTTTAAAAATTTAGTAGTTTTTCAAAGCCTTTAAGAGTTGCAAAACAAAAATAAGAGGACTTAAAAATTAAATTTAAAAAACCAGTTACTTGAAAACAGTTTTAACTGTAAAAAAGGTTTAGATAAAAACCTAAATAGTTAAATCTAAAGAATGTAGTAACGAGCCATCAGTAAGCCATAAGGTATGTGAAAGGGCATGCAATGACAAATAGGCTTAGAAACTGTGGTATAAGAACAGAATTGAGTATATTCACTGTTAACAACAGAATTGAGAGGTGGTACATGTCGAAATGGGTGGACCATATAAGAAAACCAGATGAGGAAAGGTTCTATGACAAATTTTAAATTGTGAGCTTGAAAGGAAGAGATGTAGGCAGACTTTGTAAGAGATGACTTGTAGATGTGTCACCTACGCTTTTTAATATATATTTAGATGATGTTGTAAGAGAGTGGAAGCTGAAGCTGGAGCTGCATTTTAGCAGCAGTTTCAAAGGTAATCATTTTACTAAAACCCTCCTGGTTGCAGATGATGAGGTTATCGTAGCAGACAATCATGACAGCCGGCAAAGGTCTCTATGAACTGCAGCAGATACTTCGAACGTGTGCTTTGGAATTCTCTGGTATTAAGGCCAAGTCCATGGCTTTTTGTTGTTGCTTTCCAGTCAGACATAAGCTGGTTGTTAATGATCTACTCATTGAGCAGATGGATTTGATAAAAAAAATAGTGAAGTTTAACCACACGTGTATCAGAACAACATTAAAGGGATAGGTCAGATGAAATACTTTGTTAACATTTCATGAAGTGATGGCAGTCCCATGTGGCCTTTATGGTAGTGAGTTATGGAAACTGTACATAAGGACCTGCAGCCAGATACATACAGGCTAGTGAGATGACGTTTTTAAGATCTTTACTTGGATTATCCCGGAAAGACTGGTTTAGGAATGTTGACGTAACAAATGCCCTCAGAATTTACAACCTGAATGACAGGATCAAGCAGTACAGACAGGGTTGGACGGACCACGTGCAAATCAACTGATATTTTTTTTGATATTGAGGGAAAATGGCAACATTGAAGGCAGGAGAAAAGGTGGTCACATCAATGAGTGCGCAGTGGACTGTAACGTCCAAGGCTAAAGAAGAAAACTTGTAGATGGGGACTGAAAGAGATGACAACGTATAATCCTGGAAAGAATTATTTATTTCGAAGACAATAAATAGTTTTGGACAATTCCATCCATATGCGAGTATGTATATAGCTACTGTCACCTCTCGTATCCTGCTTTCCAAAGATTTCTATCTTCTCGTTCTACTTGTTTGTAAACCTCTTCTTCCCATTATCTCCTCATTCTACCTCTTTTGTATGTTCTATTTAAACCTAATTGTGTATAAACAATATTTGGCCAATTGATCATCAGGCATTTGTTCTAGTTAGGCATGTCATATCAGGTGGTTCGCATTTGTGGTATCTAACATTATTCCTTCTAAATGTAAATGTCTCCTACTTTCTTAACTTCTGATGCATTGGAGCCTGCATACTGCAGAAGTTCATCACCACCGCTTGTACCTTTCATGATTTTCTTTGATTTATCACTCAAGTTTCAGAAGCACAGATGATTATGATTTCTAAGATAGTTTTATGGATTATTTTATCACTCCGAAAACCTTAATTCCGTTGATCTATCATCATCTTTCTATGTTTTATTTACAAAGAAATATGGTGTATAATGTATAGATTGGTATTTATTAACTATTTAACTGCTCTCTCTCTCTCTCTCTCTCTCTCTCTCTCTCTCTCTCTCTCTTTCTCTCTCTCTCTCTCTCTTTCTCTCTCTCTCTCTCTCTCTCACGAGCACGCGCGCGCGGTTGCATGCAGGTATAGTTACTTAGCAGTTGACACTACAAAATGTTGCAGATGATGGGCAGTGAAAGAGAACAGGGGCATGAACAACAGTTCTGTCTGCGGTGGCACAATTATCAGAGCTCACTGCTGGCGACACTACCCCAACTGCTCGATGGAGACGATCTCACGGACGTTACATTGTGTGCTGGAGGAAGGAATCTTAAAGCTCACAGAGTTGTTTTGTCAGCATGCAGTCAGTATTTCAAAGATTTATTTAAGGTAAGCAACAGATCTTTAGGTGTGTGTGTGTGTGTGTGTGTGTGTGTGTGTGTGTGTGTGTGTGTGTGTGTGTGTGTGTGTGTGTGTGTGTGTGTGTGTGTGTGTGTGTGTGTGTGTGTGTGTGTTAAACATGTGCATGCATGTTGTAAGGAGCAAGAAAATTACTTTCCCTCCTGAGCTTTTATGGCTTTTATTAACTCAGTCAAGCCACTGAGGATGCCACATTGTAAAATAGCTAAAACATCTGGTATTGGGAAAAAATGAAACTTTTTTTTTAACAATATAAAATTATGACGTATGGTATCAGTTTTGAAGAGAAGTTTGTCCAGATGATTGATTTCTTCATTTTTCTTATCTATACATTAAAAGATAAGCTTTCCCATTACCTGGCCATCACTTTGTTGTTATTTCTTTGCCTTTCCTGTTAACTAATGTGAAGAATGATTTATTGTTACACTGACTGTAGTTCAGTAGTCAGTCTGTTATATTATTAACACAGTTCAGTTAGTTCAGTAGTGTTCTTAAAAGATCACGTCTCTATGATGAATTTTCTTGGTTTCCAACAATCGTAAAAGTTGATGAACAGCCACCCACAAGTCAGAAGGAGATATCCTTACTGTATACATTATTTCATATGCAACGTGTGTCCATCAAGTAGGTGCTAAAGAACCCTCTTATAGAAATTGTATTGTGAGCAGGAGCATTGTCTTGGTGAAGGATCTAATTATATTTTGTTTAAAGGGCAAGCCTCTTTTCCTTATCTGGTCACAGAGCATAGTTGGCACTTCTAAATAATAAGTCTGGCTGATGATTTTATATAATTTGACTTGTTTTTTGTATATTTTAATCAGTTCTTGAGGTGGTTGGCCGATCTGGATGCTCATCATATTCCATCTCTTCCCGACCTTCAGTAAGTCTTTCGCATCACTCAAAAACTTGGGTATGTGACATACATCCATCCTTAAAGACTTGTTTCAACAAACTAAGACACTATGTTGCACTTATGTTTTAATTTCATTAGAAACTTGGGGTTAACATGGTGTTCAATTTTCAGGCTAACCATTATTCTGGTGACACAGTTACAAACAACGTTTGTCTAATAACACTCACAACATTACTGATTCTTCAGTGGCAGTTACAAATAGACCATCAGATTGTGGAGGGATCAGTTGATGAAAGCAAGAAGAATTGCTGGATGCATGAATATTCTTATATGGAATAATAAATACCTCACACTAGAAGCAAAAACTAAGGTTTACAAAAGCACAATACGTCCAGTGATATCCTATGGATCAGAAACCAAGCCAGATACAGCAACAGCTCAAAGGAAACGACAAAATATAGAAATGACTATATTATGGAGGGTACTAGGAAAGGTAAGGAACGATAGGTTGCCAAACAGTGGTATAAGAGAAACATGTAATGTAACAGATATTAATTCTTGGATTGCAGAAAGAAGAAGGGTATGGAATAAACACATATCAATAGTGGATGACACAAGGGTAGTGAAAAAGGAAAGATATAGCAACCAAACACCAAGAGGAGCATTGGTCAGCCAAGGAAGAGGTGGAGTGACAGCATGTGGGGCTGTTGTTGTAGAACAGGACAGAGACCTAACAAGGAAGTTAAACAAAAAGAGAAGAAGAATTTTTGAGGGCTCAAGGTTAATTACAGCCTTTCTGATTAATGACATGTGCTCTATACAGCACACACAAATAGTCCAATTATTTAATAGCCACACCTCATATTTCTTAAAAAATTTCAAAATGTATTAAAATAAATATTGAATAAAAATATGTTTTCTTTGTCAAGAGTTATTATATATATATATATATATATATATATATATATATATATATATATATATGAATTAGAAACCAGCAATTTATGGTGATCAAGTAGAAAGAAATATCCAAGCATTGTCATGGTTGGGTAGTCCAGTGGCACAGCAGGAGAAGTTTAATGGGTTAACCCTGTCCCTCCCAAAATGGATTATGAAAAAGAAGATGTAAAAAATTAAAGCATGTCATATAAGTCAAATTGAATAATTAGGCCAATTAGTTATGCAAATATAAACATTTTTACTTGTGGCACACAATAATGCTATACTGTTTGGTTTGGTTCTGCTGCCGCTGATGTTTATCCTATTGATGTCATTTTTTGTGTATTTTCTAACCCCAGTCAGTGGTGTACATAATTTTATAATACTCAGAACTTTATTTTATTATTTTTCTGTAGTCAATTTTTTTACATCTATATGTGTTTGGCCATAAAACGTCAACATTTTAATATTATTTAGCACTAAATATTATTCATATACTAGTTATATTCAAGGGTTCAAGTCATAGTAGACTTCAACATTTTTTTATGGTGAAATTTTTGCCACTTCTCAAATTTTGCCACCCTGTGCAGTCACACATGTCTAAATATGGGCTGATTATAATATAAATCTAATGGTTATGGGGATGGTTAGAAAAGTAATAATAGAGCCCTGGTTCTAAAATAAATGTGGTGGTCTGCGTTAAAGGACATATACAGTTTAATGGTTAATATGTGTTCATGTGTGTACACAGGAAACGGAGCCAATGTAAAATTTAATGTTTATTTTGTGTAGGAAATGCAGCCAATGCAACATCCGGTGATCGTCTTGCCGGGCACAGACTTCACAGACCTGTGCGCACTGGTGACATTCATGTACAGCGGTGAGGTCAACATTTACCAGCACCAGTTGACAAGCTTGCTCGCCATGGCTGACACTCTACACATACGAGGACTTGCTGAATTCACTGGTGTATGTAATATGTTATTATTAATACTACTTATATTTTTTATGTAATCATTTATACCAGTCGTCTCTTCATGGGTGTAAGACACTTAGTGCATACATTAATATAAAGAAACATAAAGATGATACAGTACTACTTCACTGAAAACCAAGCTATGTAACAAAATAATAAAAAGTAATTTATGAAAGTTTTAGTGAGGATCGATCTTAAAAAGTATAGACAATTTTGTACATAATTTGTGCTGAAGGTTCGACAATATTCATTGCCATCATCAGGACCTGTATATGAACAACAGAGAAATAATAGAGAAACACTTAAACAGATCAGTGTGTGTGTGTGTGTGTGTGTGTGTGTGTGTGTGTGTGTGTGTGTGTGTGTGTGTGTGTGTGTGTGTGTGTGTGTGTGTGTGTGTGTGTGTGTGTGTGTGTGTGTGTGTGTGTGTGTATTTTACATCAGCAAAATATTGTATTCTTACAGACCATTATACTTAAACTATGTCCAGTCCCGGAAGGCGGCTAGAGGATTAGGAGACCCTTGGCTCACGCACGCGCACTGGCAGGCCACCTAACAATAGACAGGGGCTGGCACTTGACCTGCGCTGCTGTCTTTTTAAATACAGTTTACTATAATAAATTAAATTTTGTTATTCTGCTTAATATTATAGTTTTGGTCATTCCATTTAATTCAGACTGTGATTTAATTTAAAATAAGTCCAAACACGAAGTTTATACGACGATTTTCAAATGTTTTACTCTTATTTGTTTATTTTGAAATATTGTGATTGCTAAACTTCTGAGAATTATTTACGCGACTGTTATTAAAAAAATGTTATTATTGAAAACTAAGATTCTGATTATTTAATTTACTTTTCAACTATTTTTCTGAGACACTCCCTGTGGATGCCAGAAGCCGGTTAAATGGCCCTATGGTTCATTGTTGGAACTGCTAGCTGCCGATGTCGCTGGCTTTTTGTATATTCATCGTAGCAGATGCATTACTTGTAGTATCTTTTTATACTACACGTCAAATTAATGCTAAATAGTTAGACTACTTTCCTTTTTTTGTACAAGGCTTTAAACTTGAGCTCAAAATTCAACTAAGTATATACTCGGAATTTTAAAATTAACTTTCTCTCTGCGTTCAAAGCTCTGATGCTTATTTTGCAGGCTTGAGACTGCCGATGGCCGCATTAAAAGTTATATACAAGTTTTTCAATATTTACAAATTTACAACAATGAAACCCCACTTTGACTTAAGCAATTAAAAAAAAATTATTTTTTTTTTTTGAGAAAAATTTTTGAATTTTTTTTTTTTTTTTTTTTTTTTTTTTTTGTAAAGAGGGGCCACAAGTTAATTATAACTAGGCTTAGGCCTAGAGAAGCCAAAAATGCACTGGATCCAGTGAGACGGGACTTGCAATGAAAACTCAAGAATTAAACAATTAACAAATCCTTTTTATTATTCTATCTCATGGCACAATTAATAATAAAATAAATAAACCCAACAGTAATCTATAATTCCCCTTAAATAGTTAATTAAATAAAGCATACTTTCTCAACAAGGCCACCTGAAAATAATTATTGTTGAAACCAAGAAAATAAATTGCTATGTGACAGTAAGTGTGCGGGTGCTGCCTGCTGACCTGATCAGGGTCCGCACACAGCACAAGAGAAGAAGGAGAAAAGACTAAAGAAAGATTCTCGTATGCATAGATCTTCTGACCTCCTGAGGCTTGCCCACCAACTGAGACCCAACTTGATACCTACTCAGGACAACAACTACCCCCCCCTTTTTCTTACTGGATTGGAATTCTCAACGCCAATGCAACCATCCCCACGCGACCCTCTCCGCCAGGCCAACCCCACAGGACCGCCCCAATACGTCACCCTCTCTGGTGACCACCACCTACTCCTCCTGCTGCCACTCACATACGCGTCCGAAGACCAAAACAAGGTAACTAATACCTTGATATGTGAGCGCCCATAACACTTCTGTCCACATATGGACTGACCAGCCATATGCTAAAACAAGGCATCACATATCCTTGACATATCTAACTGGTCGTTAAAAAAAAAACATCCCTATACTAGGGCGGACGGCCCTTATTAGCCGGACAGAGAAAACCGCATAGAGGGCACGCGAACATCAATCCCTTTACTTGGTCTTCATTACTGCAGAACTAACGAGGGGGGGTTTGCTTCCGCACGGCCACATCGAGTAACCTACTCTATTCCACATTACCTACCACCGAAACCAACTAGGGAATGCGGCATGGCCCCTACCCCTTCAATGATTAACCGAACATAACACCCACAAAACACCTAACACCTACAAACATAATGACAATAACAAGACTGGAATAAGAAAAACTCACGTACTATATCTTCCAAAGAGTAGACTGCGGGTCCACCTACCGATGCGAGAAACTAGCCCACTACCTGAACTGCTCACTCTCGATTACCAGACAAAAGGAACGCGACACACACACCACACACACAACACGAAAACAAAACACCGACCACGAAAATTTATTTTAACAATTTCGTATGTTACTTCGGCTACCATTTATCAGAAGAAACCGACTGCCGATTGGGCCATACCGCATAATTCAAAAAACAACACCTCCCCAATATGGGCAAGGTATACTCCAACCAACCAAGCACCGAACTGCGATAAGTCCCCTTTCCCCAGGGATTTCCCCTTCTAAAATTTCTCACCACGTGGCACTATTCAAGGCGGGCAAGTACATATACATTTATCTCAAAACCTTAAAGCTAACAAAAATATTTTCAACTTTAGATATAGGGCCTTTTAAAATTTTTCTAAGTTCTATTTGAACTTAACATTATGGAAGTTCCAAAATGTTTCCTAAGTTTGCAAGCCCCGTCACACCCACAGGACCCATGGGTTGACCCTAATCGTAACCGCGCTCTGCTACCAAATGCATTCCCACTTTGACTTAAGCAATTAAAAAAAAATTTTTTTTTTTTTGAGAAAAATTTTTGAGAATTTCTTTTTTTTTTTTGTAAAGAGGGGCCACAAGTTAATTATAACTAGGCTTAGGCCTAGAGAAGCCAAAAATGCACTGGATCCAGTGAGACGGGACTTGCAATGAAAACTCAAGAATTAAATAATTAACAAATCCTTTTTATTATTCTATCTCATGGCACAATTAATAATAAAATAAATAAACCCAACAGTAATCTATAATTCCCCTTAAATAGTTAATTAAATAAAGCATACTTTCTCAACAAGGCCACCTGAAAATAATTATTGTTGAAACCAAGAAAATAAATTGCTATGTCACTCTACCAATGAATTGAAATTGAAACTATAACTAACCTTGAAATAAAGCTTCCATTAAAATATTAATAAAATATAAAATTTATTTTATATGTTCCTGTTAGAATGCTTCATATAACTTAATGAAGATACATGGTATTGATTCCTTGCTAATATTAATTATATAAAAATAATGATTACTCAAACAAATTAAATATATGTTAAAGGGTGACAACTCATGTACTTGTTATAAGGTTAAATAAAATAAATTATTTCCTTAAAGAAATGATTAGCAATGATTAATTGAGATAGAATACCTGTTATGAAAAAATGAAAAGGATATAACTACATGACTTCATGTATTAATTTTCTTTTATAAAAAGACATTGTACCAATAAAAACCCTATATCCAAAGTCCCCACCAAAAATACACTAAATGCATAACACTTATAACCCCCAAAATGTACACACAAATATACATACATAACATGTTCCACGACACAAATACATTATACAATAGTATAGAATAAAATATACATAAAGGTGTCTTGCCACGCCCATTTTATATTACCCTCATGGTGTATATAAATTCTTACTGTTTCATTATAATTATCCCTGTTAGGATTAGAAATTTACTTTTATTATAATATTACCCACATGGTGTGGGATGATTGCACATCAGGTGTATAAGAGAATGCTAAAGCACACAGTAGTCCCCAGGACATTATAAAAATTCAAAACTAAGTGGCTAAGTGCCTAATTACAGTGAGAAATTAAAAATCTTGAAAATAATGAACGCCCCCCAGTTATCATAAATAATATAAAGAATTTATATATACAGAAACAGGGCCAATTAATAAAAATAGAATTATTGCATAATATTATAACCCTATGAAAAAAATACACTTGGCCCAGAGACGGACATGTTAACACCCTGATGATTCAGCCTTCAACTTGTCTCAACAGACAAGTTCAAAACTGTATCGACAGGCACTGCTTGGTTGAAAATTGTTGAAATGCACCTCCCTCACCAGTAAATTTTTTATACAAAATAAATTAAACTGATTTTTAATTAAGAAAATATATATATGTATACCACAGAATTGAACATGATAATTAATAATAGCCAGAATGACTTAAAATCTGTAAAGAAACCCCTATAATGAAATAAATGGAAAATCTATGCTGAAAGTGACTTGTGTAATGCATGCCAGTCTCTGGCTGACAATTTCACCAGAAATACTTTGAAATTTACAATTAATTTAGCACCCAGTCCACACACTAAACTGTCCCATCAATTGGGGATCTAAATGAATGTTTAAAAACTTGAAATGTAGTAGTTGTCAGATGTATATAACTGGTCACGGGGTATGATTGAGTGCTGACTCTATGTGTAATAATAATTGGTTGTTCGTCACCTGATTTGGTCCATGAAGGGTATTCTTTTTGATTAGTGATGTGGCGATCTTGTGACTGACATTTTAGGTGTTGTGGTGGTGATCTAATCCCCTCCGGTAGCGAGCAGAGCTTTTGATGGTCATTGTTCAGCCATGCAGCAGGACTTTTTCTCGTCTACATTGGCGGACCCTGATTACACATTATATTTTTAGTCAGAGACCACACACAAATGTCCCCACTGTTTGGACACCCTCCAAAATACATATATAAAGTCAACACCTAGTTATGTGCTACATAATTAAACTTGATAATTTTTTATATGGCCAACATGCCTTATTTAAAAATCTTTATAATAATAATTCTTTATAATAAAAACCTCATATCAACTCCACACAATGTGAGTTACTCAGTTTGTAATCTGACAATTAATTATGGCTTTGTACCATCTCATAACTTAATACTTAGCGTGAATATGTAGATACCACGTGGTTGAGGTTAATTCAAATACATAGTTTTTTACTACAGAAAATAAATGAACAGGACATCATTTACTTTCAAAACGTGCCTGAGTAAGTTGCCAGATATATATATAAAGCTTTACTGTTAATTGTAGCAAAACTTTATACCACCTAAACTACTATGCATTGTGCAACAACTAGACTGATGTACACGAATCTCATTACATCGGTGTTAAATCACTTTTAAACTTAATTATTTTGTTGTCAATGTACTTTACTTTTTAGTGCCGAGATTCTGACACTTGAATGGAATGTTTTATAAAGTTTTAAAAACTTTACCGACACATTGCGTATTGCCCAATGCACGATTCAAGAGGTGGGCATGCTTACTCAGGCTTACTAAAAAAACAGTTTTCTCCAACAAAATATTGTTGTTAATTGATATGAAAGTAATTTGAGAGACTTACCGCAGTCGTGAAGAGAATTAGCTACTCATAGCAGGAAGACTCAGAAGTGTAGAAATCATCTCTGTACCAGAGAGAAAAAGATTGCGACCATCACCCTCGAAGGATATTGTGAGACGAAAAAAAAAATGGAAGTCTTTCTTCTTGGTTTACCTACCGTACTTCTCGGCAGAAAGCAGCACTTGGAATTTTCATACTGCAGCAAGGCGGCAGATGCCGACACCGATCAACGTTGTCTAACTTCCCGGTAGTTTTCCTATCCACGGGTAGGGCGCAGCACTAATTACCGCTTTAATTGTGTACTGCCTATAACTACAAGCAGTCTATTCCGTCTTTTCACTCCGTCTTACCGCTAGATATCGGTTCGCTCTCCAATTGTAATTAACTGAAATTTCGCCGATTCAGCGTGATTCGGCACAACAATTAAAAATCAAAATTCTAATAAAATATTTACAAAATGTAGCAATTTTGTTGTTTTGCTAAATGTAGCTTGGGTTGAGTACAACTTTACACTATAGGTGCACAACCAAAATCGTCTTCATCAGTGGTGTCGCCATATTCATCCTCATTGGTGTCATCAGGTGCTAAGTTTACAATCAGTTCCTGAACACGTGCTTCATTTAACCCCTCGTTCCTCCAGTCTTCATTAATCAACTTCTCTACATGGTCGACGTATTTAGTCCACATGTCAGAAGTAAAGTTGACAACAGACTCTCTAAATAGGTTTGTCAATATCTGCCAATTTAAAGGTTGTATTCCTAACCTTTACGTAATTTTTTAAATTCGCCCAAACCATTTCAATAGGGTTGTAATGACAGTGATAGGGGGGTAGACGAATTACTTTGAAACCCAACTCAGATGCTTTTTTATTGATCACATAGGTAGGCGTTGGTGGCTTATGTAACCGAACTAACGCATATAGTTCCACCTTGAGAAGGTTATCTGGGAAAGGGACGCCTCGAGCTTTCAACCAGCTGATCATTTCTGCTTTTGTTGATGATGATGTCGGTGGTTTGTTTAGAATCCTGGAATGATATGGAGCATTGTCCATAACAATAGTTGCTCCTTGAGGAATGTATGGCAGTAATGTATCAAAGAACCATGATTAAAAAAAAACAGTCGCATTCATGTCTTCATGGTAATCTCCTGTCTTCTTAGATTGGAACACAAAAGGCGGAGCACTAATCCATCCGTTGGAGCCACCAGCATGACAGATGATCAATTGTTTGCCTTTACCCAGAGGGCCGCCGAGAGTTCCTTGGATAGTGCCATCAGTCCAACCAGTGTCCTTTCTCGTGTTTTCATTGATCCAGGTCTCATCCAAAAATATAGTGTTTTTAATATTTACTTCATGCATCTTTCTTAAGAAATGACACCTTAACAGGGCCACTGACAGCTTTTCCATGAGGATTTTTCTGCTGCTAAATTTCTTGTACTGAAATCCCATGTCTGATAATAGCGAGCTCAGTGAAGATTTTCCTCCCATATACAGTCCAGCTTCTTGAAGTGACACACAAAGTTGTCTGAGGGTAGGCGCTTCTTTTCGAGCATAGTAGCTCAATATGTGATGTCGAATAACTCCTGTGTCGAAGTCATCCATGTCTGTTACTGGCCGCTTTCTCTTCAAACTTTTCTTCCGAGGAGTATTGAGACTTTACGATTTTCTGCTCCAATAAAATTTACTAAGTTTGTCAAAATTTTACGTCTTTTTCTTACCTTTTCTACGCCCAGGGTCGTATAGACAAAAACAGTTGCAGAGGGATTATTTGGGTTGAGTTGCGAAATGATATTAACACAGTTTATGCTGACTAAAACAAATTATTTTTCTTTTATTAAAGAAAATTGTTATATTTTTCCCTTGTATAATACTTACACAAATTCTTAATCTCAAACACTAACTCAAATGTATAAAATCAACAACAACAAAAAACAATTCTTATAAACTATGACAATATAATCTGTATGATTACTCGACCAGTACTTTGTTTTTGTTATTTCATTCACCCTCCCTCTTTTACAATGATAGATTTAAACCCCTTAGAATTGAGATCTCATTGGGAAGTTACTAAGTTCTGTGCACTGATTGACATACTGTTAGTAGTTTTAAAGTAGACAGTTAGTGATATAGGTACTCATCCTTAATGTACATTTCGCCTCATGGTCCAGGTCCCGTTGATCACGACACTCCGAACTGTTGTTTAAACGTTTATAAGTTTGTCACTGTAGCTGTACTATCATTATTCAGTAGTTCACTACTGTTTTAGATTACATTTTATAACATGTTGTCGGCCGACGTTAATTATGCTCGAGCACTTGTTGTTTTTTATGACTGCACGGTCGAAAGATACTAGTTGACTGCCACTTAATCTGGCGTTAGGGCGCAGTTCTCGGTGTTTTTTGCTGGTCACATGATTACCAATTCAAGCCTTGATTGGTGGTTTTAAAAAGTTCTAGAAGCTAGGCCAGCGAATTCTGCAATATTTTGCCGCTTGGTGAAATCTGCACGTTGACTTCACATTTTCCGTGATTCACGGATGCCACGAACTGTATGTAGTTACGTAATATGTCTGGACTCTCTGACTCCAGAGACAAACACAGACATGGTGTTTTGTAATAATATTGTATGTGTAGTTGGTTAAAACGAGGTACCCCAAAGGTGAACCCTGACTGCTTTTCGAATTATTTTCAATTATTAAAATTTATTACTGTCTCTGATCTGTCCCGTTACAATACCCCCCAATGAGAGGTTTTATGCCGAAGCATAAAAACTCTCAGTGCCTAAACCTAAGAGGATCAGTGAGGATATAGCGCCGCAACCCCCCTTAACTCTTTACTAAAATCATGGGTACTTACCCCCCTAGTCTGGTGGCTGTGGCTGCACCTACCCGACCTTACTGGACTTCTCTGCTCGAGATCCCAACACCATAAAATCAGACAGGCACGTCACCACAGTATCACCTGACTCTGAAACATTCAATTAAAATATCACTAAATGGCCTTCCATTATTCCATATCCCCAACTGATTCGTTTCCTCTTGGTCGTACTGGTATGTCATTAACAAAGTACTGGTTTGGTTTTTTTTTTTTGCAAAGTACTGATTTCTTGTCTAATTTGTTAATATACAAATACCTCTGTTCTACATTTATCACTCTTAAATAGAATGCAACATAATAAACATTCCCATGGCTACATTAAAACAAATATTCCCCTTTTAGTGTACCTAATTACCTCAACTTAGTTTAATTACTTTAATTACCAAGATTTAAACATTTTACCTTGATTTCAAATAAACCTGTAGCTTGACTATAGAAAATACAATGTCTACATAGCAATATGAACTTACTATCTACTTACATCGAATACATAAAATATCCCATACAAGTTATATATATTGGTAATTTTCTCCCCTAACAAAACACTGTTCCTCGCCAAAAGTACAAATTGATTACATAAAGTGCAAATAAATCATAACAACCTTACTATAAAATACAAGTTACACACACAAGAATACTTTATTATTAACTCACAACGCAGTTTTTTTTTTACAACCCCCCTTTTTCCCCTTAGCCCCTGATACCCCGTTACAATTTGCTGTGTTCTGCACTAGGCGTCTTGACCATCGCCGGCCTCATCCTAGCCGTAAACCAGATCTCCCTCGTGGCCTGTAACTTGGTCACCCCCATCCACACTCACTATGACCCCCCTGGACTGTAGCGCCCAGTTGCTTCCACAAGGACTGATGCGGAAGGGGTGGACATTTTTTCTTTTATTCCACCCCCATCCTTGCTTCGGCGTTACAACAAAATTCGGTATTACATACCTACTAATAATGATTAATACACCCCTAATGGACTACCACCCCTATATGGGTGAAAATAACCCTGTTCCAAAAATTTGTAGATTCCCCTAAAAATAACCCCCCAACTAAATCTAACAAACCACCGGGTTAACAAAATAAAAACAAACCATAAGCCGGTTATAACAATTAAAATTTATGATTTGCTATAATTAACTACTTTCACGGTCATGATCCGGTGAGGTCATGACCGCACTTAGGTGGGGAATCTACAATTAAACATATAACACAGGTTTGTTATAAATACCTTACTCAACATACACATTACCCAGATGGTATTGACACAAACATTTCCTTCTTATAATAAAGTTTACAAATATGACCACTTTAGTTTCAATTTTCAGTTTGAACCAATATTTTAATCATTTCGTTTTAATCAGTTACTATTTGCTTTACAATTCAAATCAAAATGAATTTAAATTCATTGCCAAAATTCACATTTTGAATTAATTTAATTCCAACTCAAATTTAATTTAATTTCTTTTTTTTTTTCAAAACAGTTCAAGTTACTTTCATTACATTATCCAAAATGGTTCTAGTTTGTTTAATTTGTTTAGTTTCGCCTTTGCGTTTCAATAAAGTTTTTAGACATCACATTGTTTGGCTAAAATCTTTCCTTAAGTTCCTCAACGATTCCATTCTAAACCCAATGTCTCTACTCATGGTCTAACATAGCAGGTACCACAAAATAATAGTTTAACCTTTAGGTTACAGGATTGTATTATTTTAGAATTTTTACACAAAATATTTTTCTTTAACTACCTGTAAATAGATCATATTTTATATGTACAGAATTATGGTCTATCGAGATGCGATCGAAAACGAACAGAACCCATACGTCAATGAAGGTGAACAACAACCCTTTTTGCAGCCCTAAATTCCTTACCTGCCCCCCTTTCCAGAAATAAAAACCAAACCCAAACCGCCAATCTACGACCCCATCTCTATAGGCCATAATTCAGTCAGATCATACGGAAAATTTGTTATTTCAGTTTGTTTCCTCAGCCACAAACTTCTCCACTACCTACCTACTAAGGGATGAGTTAACAACCCACAAACAACACCAGTTTATAAACTTGAAGATTGCCTTAATGTATTGTAATTTAGAATTAAGGCAACCGTTGGTCCGTGGGATGTGCCAATTTATGCACCTCTTTTTCTGTAATTCTTTAACCACGGACTTTAGGGGTTCCCCTCCCCGTTCTTTATACTATATAAATTTCTAGTTTCTATCAATTTGGTAGGGAAAGACCATCTTTGTCCCACCCCAATGGGAGGTGGCTACAACCATGGTCCGTCCCTATATGTCCAAAATCCACGACAGGGCTGGTGAGACCGTGGCTGCCCGAAAATGGGGGAAGGTCCCCTCTGAAAACAAATAAAACATATTGAAATTCATAAAATTTGATTCTCTCCTTTTTTTTACTACGACCAATATCGCTTTAAATTCGTCGCGTTGTGTGTACCCACTATTTCTCGTGTCGCTTGGTTCTGCAAGACATATGTGTTGTTTAAACATATTTAAAGTGGTTCAGGTCACTGTATGATAATTATATATAATTTACCTTGTAATTTCCGTCCAGTGACGTCGAGCGTAATTTGTATGGTTACGCGTTTCAGGCCATGTGGCCCATCCTCAGACCATCACTCCGAGAGGAGCTTGTTAAACAATAAAATCCACACAAAACAAACACATAATAAATAAATACATAAAATATATTAAATCTATATATATAAAAGAGAAATACCACTGACTCACTGATTCATCACGAAATCTCCGAAACTATAACACCTAGAAACTTGAAATTTGGCGTGTAGGTTCCTTATGTGATGTAGGTATCCGCTAAGAAGGGATTTTTGGAAATTCGACCTTTAAAGGGGGGGAAAGTTTGCCTGACTAACTGACATAGAATCAACGTAGAGCAAAAACTACTGAATGGATATCAATGAAACTTTGAACATAGCTTCATCATAGGTCTTAGGTGCTCACTAAGAAACGGTTTTAAAAACTTTCACTCCTAAGGGGCAAACCCCCCCCCCTATTGTATGTGTGTATCTATGTATGTATGTTCCACATCTCCTCCTAAACCACTGGACCGATTTCAACCAAACTTGGCACAAATATTTTACGCGACGGGAGAACCAACATAGGAGAGGTGCTTTTTTCGATGGGGTCCTTTGGGGGGTTCTTTGGGGTCTTCCACATCTCCTCCTAAACCACTGGACTGATTTCAACCAAACTTGGCACAAATATTTTACGCAACGGGAGAACCAACATAGGATAGGTGTTTTCTTCGATGGGGTCCTTTGGGGTCTTCCACATCTCCTCCTAAACCACTGGACAGATTTCAACCAAACTTGGCACAAATATTTTACGCAACGGGAGAACCAACATAGGACACGTGTTTTTTTCGATACGATCCTCTGGGGGGTCCTTTGGGTCTTAAAAAACTATTAGATCTGGTTACTATGGCAACCCAATAGAATAGATTCTGGTTACCATAGCATCGGTGGAAGTCTCCCGCGTAGGAAATAGCGCGGGAATCGTCCGACGGGCCTTCCCCGGAGTTCATCCACGGAACCCGGGGAGTCTTAGGTCGGATCCCGCGAAAGACGGCGGGGCCAGAGTCCACGGTTCTTATAAATAAAGATATAGGTTATGATATCAAAGGTGGTGTATGCATCTTAAGAAACTTCTTAATAGTGTGTGAATTCAGAGTTGTTTCAGTTTGAATTTAAAAGTGGATAAGTTAAGATTGTAACTTTATGTTTACTGCTGACAATAAATATACGATAAATTACATGTTAAACTTATAGTCATGTTTTCAAAAGTCGGGCGCCATCTTGATTACATATGTTGTCATTGTTAAACACTATAGGGCAGGAATTCGTTACGCGAATTTGTGATAAACGGAAGTTGTTTGAAATAATAAAATACCTGGTTAAAATTGTTACCAATGATATACCTTGTTTATTTTATAGACATCTTACATAATGCTCTTGTAAGTATTAAACAAACTTTAAACCCTCCAAAATCATAATACAGGTAAAATTACATGTGTTATTATGTAATTTTATATAATTACGTGAATATAGACTTACATATCGTTATATTGGTGCGCACAACCCAGCACTTAGAAATTACTCACGCACACACACTCTCTCTCTCTCTCTCTCAGCCTGGTACAATTTGTTATTATGTTATGAGCTCATTTTTAAAAAGTGAAATTTTGAATACTTGAATTTATTTGTTATTTGGTCATTTCAAATAAAATTTGATGTGGAAATAAAATAAGGATATGTATGTGTTGATGGAACGTTCTCACCAAAGTCGTGTAGGCCTCCTCGCACTGCTAGAATCGTCCAGATTAGCACAATCGGTATAGTTTTACTGCGGTTTACGGCGCACCATCGTGTCGACCCACGTAACTCCTTGGACCGATTCTATACGCTGATCTATTTGGGACGATCCATCGGCCGATGACGCCTACACGAAGCCGAACTTTAACGTTCTTCACCACATGTTTTTGATGTTTATATAGTTTATTAACCACTTACAGTGGTTTAAAAGTTAAAATTCACTTATTAGTGAACGAGTTGCCAGCCGGCTACGATCACAGTTGCTGATGAAATGACGCCAAGTCTTTGTTACATATTTCCGAGGTGGGGTGAATCTACGTCATTCGTTCTTTGTTAAGTTGTTGACAGCATCGTGTTGTGGATGTAAACACATTCTCGGCCGCTGACGTAATTAAGGATCGTCTTATAGGTAACACTGTTATCGCAACAAATTACATATTGTTTTTGTGATGCTTCACGGTTTTTTTGCTATGAATCGGTCCAAATCCTGGCAAATATTATACAGTCCACTCACTATATATTCATACCGGTTATTTGATGTTTGTTTAATTATGACCAAACTAAAAAATACAATATTTATGGTTTTATTTACCATATTTAAGGTAATTATAAAATGTACCATAATTGTACCATTACAAGATCGAAGTAAGTTATAAGCGAGTATAAAAAACAAAGTTTTGATAGCAAATGTATTCAGATCATAGTGTTCAGACAATATAAATGCACTTTCTTCAGTTTGAATTTAAAAATTGATAAGCTGAAATCTATAGAGGTATTGTATTGTTAGAATAAGTTTAGGAGACACTAATTTAACAAATGCCTTATTTCAACATTAACACAATGAATTATAAAAGACAGTAAATACGCAGCGCGTGCAAGTACTGTAGACATTTTATTGAAAACTAATTTAGCTGTTCGCCCTCTCCCAGAGTTAGAAATCGAGCAGGAGCATCACGCGCAACAGAATTCTTCTCCAGATATAAGAATACAGTTTATGACATGTTCTTAAACAGGTGCGCTACAGAGTATTCCTCCAGTGAGAATGCGAACGTAACAATATAAAGAAGATTATACAATATACAAGTAATATAACGTTAGAATAAGAATAGGTGCCTATGAATAAATTATGAACCCGAGCAACGCTGAGTAAATCGGCTAGATATAGATATCTATATAAGCCAAATACCACTGACTGACTCACTGATCACGATATCTCTGAAAGCAGGAATGGATATCAATGAAACTTTGAACGTAGCTTCATCATAGGTCTCAGGTGCTCACTAAGAAACGGTTTTAAAAACTTTCACTCCTAAGGGGCAAAAAATCAAATAATGAAATTTATCGCGGGAATTGCATACTTTGTAAATGAAGTGGTTGACATCTCAGTTTATTGGAAACCCCGAATACATTTAGTTCTGAGTTTTTAATCATTGTTTTAAATTGAAAAACTTCGTTGTTTGTAGGTTCTTATAGTCGAGAAAATTTCGAAGTTCAATTAATTAATAAATGTATGTCCTTTTTTTTCTCGGAAGCGGCTCTAACGATTATGTAATAAAATACATAAGAGGTTTTAATTATTTATTTATAAGAAACCTACTTTAATTGAACTTTATTAATTAAATAAGATTTTAATTACGTACAACGTGAAACTCTGTAGCGAAGCACGGGTATTTTGCTAGTAAACATATAAAAGCGTTCTATTACCCGAACACGGTGCACCACGTGTAGCATGTCTGAACTGCGTCAATGGAACCTGTTATCTATTATTATCTGTAATCGATCGCAGCGCGGTATCACAGTGGGTTGGACCTGAAGTTAAGTTTATCATTAAGTATGTCGTCACACACACCAGGGTTATTATGACCTCTATATATCTCGAATTCCTCAAGTGCATCCATATAACGGCCTTTATCACAATAATGTAGGGGTATGAAGTTAGTGTTGAAATTAGTATAAGAATGATTACATGAAATCAGATGCCTTGTAAAGTTAGATTTAATATTATCTATGGAAAAATCACCCCTGTTAAAATGGCTTTGTGGTGTGTGTTCACGGAATCTTTTGATAAACGGTCTACCCGTTTGGCCGATATAAAATCGGTCACAATCGTTACATATAAGCTTATAAATACCGGTTTTGGATTCAGTGTTTGTCTGAACGACTGGGCGAACCAAGTTCCGTAGACGGTTATTTGTTTTAAAAATGACAGTATAACCTAATTTACTTAAAGTGGATGTAAGGATCCTGGGCATCAACTCAGTGTATGTTGTTGTGATGTATTTGTTGTTAGGTGTATTATCATGTGTCTGTTTGGAACGACGGGATTTGTGTTTTCTAAGAATATTGTCAATCATTTGGGACTCATATCCGTTGGCCATAGCTATGTGTTTAATTATGTTGAGTTCACACTCGAAATCATCATTATTTAGGGGGATCATCAAAAGTCTGTGAATGAAACTGTTGTAGGCCGCTAATTTTTTAGAGAAAGGGTGGTGTGAGTCCGCATGTATGGTCACGTTTGTGGTGGTAGGTTTTCTGTAAATTTTAAAGTTTAAGCTGTTAAGTTGCCTGGTGACAGTAAGATCGAGAAAGTTGAGTTCATTATTGGTTTCAGTTTCCATAGTAAACTGGATATTGTGAGTAACAGTATTCATATGGTTTTTAAGATTACTGATTTGGCGTAAAGTACCGTTAAAAATTAGAAAAATATCATCAACATATCGGCCATAAAAGATAGTATTATTGGCGAAGATATTATTATTAAGGATATAATTGTTTTCATAAAAGTCAAGATATATATCAGCCAACAGGCCGGATAACGGTGAACCCATGGCCAGGCCGTCTGTTTGAATATAGTAATTACCGTTGAAAGTAAAATAGTTTTGTTGAAGGATGAGTCTTAGTATGGTAATTAGTTCTTTAATGAGTTGTGTGTCCAATTTGTTAGTATCATGGAGATTGTCATTCAGTATATCTAAAGTTTGGTTCACGGGTATATTTGTGTATAAATTGACGATGTCAAAGGAGGCTAGTTTGTAACTGGGTTGTAATTTTATGTTTTTGACCTTGTTTATGAAATCAATATTGTTGACGATAATATGGTTGTTTTTGAGAAAGATGTTGTCTTTAATTAGTGTGACAAGTTTCTTGGCTGTTTTGAAACCCGGCGCTGTAGTAAAATTGACTAATGGCCTGATAGGAATGTCATCTTTGTGGATCTTGGGTAAGCCGGTAAGTTTTGGGGCGCGCGCGTTGATAGGTTTTAAGGAACGTCGAGTGCGATCGTTAAATAAATTGGTACAATTGTTAATAGTATTATTTAATGATTAAACTTAACGGTACATGCGGTGCACCGTGTTCGGGTAATAGAACGCTTTTATATGTTTATTTAATATATTTTATGTATTTATTTATTATGTGTTTGTTTTGTGTGGATTTTATTGTTTAACGAGCTCCTCTCGGAGTGATGGTCTGAGGATGGGCCACATGGCCTGAAACACGTAACCATACAAATTACGCTCGACGTCACTGGACAGAAATTACAAGGTAAATTATATATAAATATGTGTTGTTCATCTTGATTTCTATCACTTCATATGGTCCCTCGTATAATAGAAAAAACTTCTTTATCTCTTTATCTTGCGCACTGGACAAATCATGCCTTCTTACTAGTACTAACTTGCCTGATTCATACTTCATCCACTTACCCTTCATATCATGCCTCTGTTTTCTCTTCTCTCCCTTAGTCAACAAGCTTTCATTCGCCAACCTAAGTTTTACATTACAATCAATAGTATTAGTCTCCGGTGGGTACTCAAATAATTGCTCCAGAATCCTTGGCAGACGCCTCCCTCGTACTAACTCGTAAGGTGTGAATCCCGTCGACTCGTGGGTTGTACAGTTCAGCCAGTCTTCAATCCTCTGAACATATAATGGCCACTCACTATGTTTCACATGACAGTATGCTCTTAAAATCCGGCCTATCTCTCTCATGACTCTCTCAGCCTGGTTTGATTGTGGATGATATACTGCGGTGTGTTTTGGGATGATTCCTTCCCATCCTAGAGTCTGACGCCACTTCCCACTGATGAACTGCGGTCCATGGTCTGATAGTATCACCTTAGGCTTTCCCACGTTGATCATGTAGTCACGTGCGATCTTCTCGCGCAACACCTTACGCGTCGCTCGCTTCACACTATATAACCTTACATATTTGGAAAATCTATCAAGCACTACAAAAATATACATTACTCTGCCCCTACCCTTTGGCAATGGTCCATATACATCTACGGCTACTAGGTCAAATGGTTTTTCTACTTTGATGTAATTTAACTCCCCTTCCAATCGATAATTTACTACCCTAGACTTTTGGTATAAATCACAACTTCGGATTATTTTCCTTACGCGCCTCTCCATATTCTTAAATATACAGGACTCTCTCAGTACACTCGCACACTTCTTTGCTCCAAAATGGCCATATCTATAATGACAATCCCATACTATTTTTTCTACCAACCCCTCTGGTATAACTAACCTCCAATCCCTTTCACTCCCCTCTACTTTTTTAAATAAACTCCCCTTGAAAACTTGAAAATACCGGCTATATACAGAATGATTTAAACTTCCTATGATTTTATTTAACTTAACCTCTGATCTTTCAATTTCTTTAATGTCTTTAACTCTTCCCCAAAAAGCCTATCTTCCCTGCTTAACCGGAAAATTTCTATTTCATTCAAATCTCTCCCAGTTCTATTCTCCTCCATGTCTACCCTTGATAGTATGTCAGGTACCCTGTTTTCTACCCCTTTTATATATTCCCAAGAGAAATTATATTCTTGTAGAGCTAGTACCCACCTTGTTAGTCGACTGTGAGTCAGTTTGCACGTGTTCAGGAAAGATAACGCCTTGTGATCTGTCCGGATGATAGTATGACTCCCTAGCAGGTAGGTGTGGAACTTTCTTACGGCGAAGACTATACTCAACAATTCCTTTTCTGTGGTGGTATAATTCCGTTCGGCCGCTAGCAAGATCCGGCTGGCGAAAGCGATGGTGTGGTGCTCCTTGTCTTCATCCTCCTGGTAAAGTTCCGCTCCCAGGGCGACATTGCTAGCGCCCGTCTGCAAGTAAAATTTTTGTTCAAAATTAGGGTGATTCATCATCACCATGTTTACAAACTTTTTCTTTATCTCGTTAAACGTATCTCTCTCCGCTTCACCCCATTTCCATAATTTACTCTTTTGTAATACGGTGCTCAATTTTGACATTATGTGGGCATAGTTCCGCTGGAATTTTCGATAAAAGTTGCATAAACCCAAAAAACTGCAGTTGTTTAATATTTTTCGGTTCAGGGAACTTCATTATGGATTCTACTTTGTCTGGGTTGGCTCATATACCTTCGGGTGTAATGATAAACCCCAAAAAATGTATCTCTTTCTGCAAAAAACTCGACTTTTCCCAATTTACTGTCAACCCCCCTTGATACAATTTATTCAAAACATACTCTATATGCTCTACGTGTTCCTTGAAAGTCCTCGACGCTATTAATATGTCATCTACATAAATCGTTAAAAAATCTAAGTTTGTTTGTTTGTAGTATCTCATCTAGGCTCTTTATGAAACTAGCCACGCTGGTGTTGAGCCCGAATGGTAACCGTTTGAATTGATAATTGCGACCATTGAATAAGAACGCAGTGTACTTCCGACTATTTGAAGCTAATGGAACTTGCCAATACCCAGCAGTTAAGTCTAATGAGGTCATATATTTCACTCCACTGAATTTTTGAAAAATCTCATCAATCGCTTCAGGTGACTCCTGGTCCGGAATTATTATTTGATTTATTCCGCGGGCATCTAAACATAACCTTACTCTACCATCTTTTTTAATAACTACTACCAACGGATTGGAATATGGTGACACCGACCTCTCAATTATATCTCCCTCTAACATTTTATCTAATTCTATCTGGACAGCTCTCCTCTTGGAAAATGGCACCGAATAACTTCTTTGTACGTAGGGTGTGTGTTCCCTTACCTTTAACTCACATTCGCAGTTCCTGGCTTTTCCAGGTAATTCGGCAAACACTTCTCTATAACTCTCTACCACCCGCCACAACGCTTTACGTTGGGGACTCCCTACAATGCCACCCTCACTTATGTGCCCTTTCCTCCCATATTTGTTCTCTACTTTCGCTACACTCTCTCTCCCTACATGCGTTCACACTAATTGCTGTATCAATATTAGTAACCTCATTTCTTATCACCTTTACCCCCATATTCTTAATGTATCTAAAACCCGCTCAAAACTGATCCAGATCGGTTTAATCTCATTATTTAACTCTAACACCCATCTCTGAAAATCAATCACGGCTTTATGTCTTATCAAAAAATCGTTACCCAATATAACCTCCAAATTCAACCCGCGTACTACTAAAAAGGTATTTTCAAATTCTCCCCCGTCAATTATCATATTCAATTGCACTTGTTTGGTTACCCGTTTGCTTCTGACCCCTGTAATCCCCACTATCGTCACCCCAGCAACGGGCAAATATGGAATGTTTTCATTTGTTTCTCTCAATTCGTCTAGGGTATGTTCAGAAATAACGGATACTTCGCTACCTGTGTCTACTAAAGTTTTTACTTCCTTACCTTCGATTTTGATCCTTACTTCCATCAATCCTGTCTCTAATCTTACTGCCTCTGTGTCATCTTCCTCCATCAATTCCGTAGACAGGTCGGTGCGGATGACATTACTTCGATAGCCGTTGTTGTCTTGGACCCCGCAGTCATCCGTCGAGAATGGTTGGATCCTCTCATCCACTGTCCTTGTTAGTTTTCCTGTGGGGCGGTGGCACCGCCTGGGGTGTACCCACCACGGCCTCTAGTAGAGTTTCCGCTACTTCCTGGTGCTCCTCTGCTACTGCTTACTCCTCTCTGGTATTGATTGTTTTGGTTGATCACTGGTTCGCTGCGTTGGCAATTTCTTGCCCGGTTGAATCTATAACAAGTTGTTCTTATAGGGTAATTTTCAAAATGGCACTCCGAACACCACCAGTCCTCGCGTTTGTTATTATTATTATTATTATTATTATTATTATTTCCCCTCGCCCCTCTGTATGCGGTTGGTGTCCCACTAGGTCGATTATGATTTTCATTAGTGTGCAACACTGGCGGGTTTGGGCACCTACCCATCTCCCGGTCCCTTATATTCTGGAAAATATCTAATATTTGTTCAAGTTCATTTATATCTACCACTTCCCTTGTCATCAGGTTGATCTGTATTTCTCGCAGTAGGTGTTTACTTACATGTCGCACGAATGATCGGAATGGTAACGGTGGTTCTAAATATTTTATCTCATTATATAATCGCATCACGTACACAGTTACATTACACCCATGGACCCCAAAATTACCGGGCCCCATGATCTTACTTCGTAATATTTCTTGTTCCTCCTCCGACCAATATTTATTTCTGAAATCCCTTTCAAAACGTTGGTAATTTAACCAATCTCCCTTATGCACTTCCGCCCACACTGCAGGGCTTCCTTTAAAACATTTCATAACTTTTAACAATTTCACCTCCCAATTATTATTACAAAATTGATTATAGTCTCTTACTCTATTTAGGAATTGCATAGGGTGTACCCCCCTGCTGTCCCCATTAAATGACTCTAACTCGATCTCGCTATCTGCGTCGCGGGTAATTACTATTCGCTCACTGACACTATCTAATTTTTTGCTTATTGCCGCATTTAAATCATCTTTGACGTTAATTAGTTTTTGTTCAATTAAATTAAGCTTGTTGTTAGTTACATGTTCAGATTGAATACTGGCATTATTTACCATTTCTACAGCACCTTGTAATAACTGTATTTCTGACTTATGGCTACTTTCTGTTTCGCTAATCTTACTGTCAATATTCTCATTAATTTCTTCTACTTTGTTTGCAATAGTAAACTTACATTCATTTATTTTGTGCTCAATGTCAGCACTGTATTCTTTTATTTTACTTTCACAATTACTTTCTACTTTACTACATTGTTCCTTAACTTGTACTGTTATCTTATCTGCTACTTGTGCATTTACATCGTTTAGTTTACTTTCTACACTTTCTCTAAATTCGTTAATTTGTGCTCTCACTTGTTCATTTACTGACTCTACTACTTGTTCTTGAATAATAGTACATGGTTCATCTAAATCATTTATGTGCGTATCAACGTTAATATTTTGTAGTTTCATATTATTAATATCACTCTTTAGTTCATCAAATCTAACATCATTTGTATCAAAGCGTTTGTTTAATTCATTAAAACTACTTTCACATTTAATTTTCTGTTCATTTAGCTTAATATTTACTTCATTGACACTACTGCTTAGTTCGTTAAATTTTGCATTTTGTACATCAAATTTATTTTTGAATTTATTAATGTCCCCTTTGAGCTCACTAACCTTTTGTGAATTCTTTTTAATATCACTCCTTATTTCACTAAAATTGCTACACATCATACTATACAAACGTTTTAACATATCATCGTCATCAGATTTCTTATTTTGACTAATTGAAATTGGCGTTGAATGAATTTCAACTTCATTCATTATTTTTTCTTCGGTAAAATTACTTTCATTGGCTAGCATTACATCTGTTTGTATTCCTGAGTCGCTTCTATCGGCTGACTCGGTTGACATATTTTCTTTATTTATAAACCAACTTATTTTCCAATTCATCACCTACGGTTACATCAGTTTTATTTATTTTATTCTCTGTATTCTCCATTATGAAATTAATTATTTTTAATCAAATGATTATATCAGTTGCATATACCATTATTAAAACTTGTCAATTTTGCTTTCATCACTTTCTGACTACAATCTAGAAACATTTCCAACAATGCCCTCGCTCCCAAATAATCCTTCTCTGCAACTTATATTAGGTCTAATTTGTATGATTATAATAAATCATACAAATCGTCCCTGTTCAGGCGCCACTGAGACTTTACGATTTTCTGCTCCAATAAAATTTACTAAGTTTGTCAAAATTTTACGTCTTTTTCTTACCTTTTCTACGTCCAGGGTCGTATAGACGAAAACAGTTGCAGAGGGATTATTTGGGTTGAGTTGCGAAATGATATTAACACAGTGTATTCTGACTAAAACAAATTATTTTTCTTTTATTAAAGAAAATTATGTTGTCTTTTTTCCTTGTATAATACTTACACAAATTCTTAATCTCAAACGCTAACTCAAATGTATAAAATCAACAACAACAAAAAACAATTCTTATAAACTATGACAATATAATCTGTATGATTACTCGACCAGTACTTTGTTTTTGTTATTTCATTCACCCTCCCTCTTTTACAATGATAGATTTAAACCCCTTAGAATTGAGATCTCATTGGGAAGTTACTAAGTTCTGTGCACTGATTGTCATACTGTTAATAGTTTTAAATTAGACAGTTAGTGATATTGGTACTCATCCTTAATGTAGATTTCGCCTCATGGTCCAGGTCCCGTTGATCACTACACTCCGAACTGTTGTTTAAACGTTTATAAGTTTGTTGTTACTTTACTGTTTGAATTGCAAATAATAAAGTATATTAAACTTATAGAAACTTCATTTTCTCTTACCTTCTGGTTTTGATCCAGGGTCGTATAGACGAAATCAGTTGCAGAGGGGTTATTTGGGTTTAAGTGTGAAATAATATTAACACAATTTATGCTGACTAAAACAACTACTTTTTGTTTATTACATAAAATGATTACTTTTCGTCATTATTAAGTGACAATCCAAATTCTTATTTTTTCTTGTAAATCAAACATAAAATTAACAAAATGAATAATTCTTTCTTAACTATAACAAGTGATTTATATGTTTAATGAACCAATACTTTTATAATTCCATTTTTTAAACCCCGTTCATCGAGCTCTTTAAATTTTTATTATGCAATATTAAATGATTTGCTTGAGATGCTTAAAATCTTTAACTAATAGTTTGTTCTTGTTACTTAACCAAATCCGGAGGAGTTCTCGTTGATTTCACCACGTGTTAATTACCCTGTCCTCGAGCACTTCGCACTTTGATGTTTCACACATTTATATGTTTTCACATTCCTTATTACGTAGTTGTACAAACGGTATTCAATAGTTTACTATTGTTGATTATATTTTCTTTGACAACATTTTGTCGGCCGACGTAACTTGCTCGCGAGCACTGATTGTATTTTTATTAGTTGACCGTGCGGTCAGAGATACGAGTTGACTGTATTATTGTTCACACTTTGCCAGATAGGCCGATTTTAATGTTTTCGGCCCATCTTACATGCCCGAGGCCACCGCTGACTTGCTAATGCTCTGCTGTTAGTCAACAACTACTTGTGACTTCCTGATGAAAACTGGCGTGTGGGAATTACTCATCCTTTCTGTAATTCACAGAGAGACTGGCTTGCCAGCGGTTACGTAATACAGTCTGCAATAACATTGTGTGTGTAGTTGGTTAAAACGGGGTGCCCCAAAGGTGAACACTACTGACTGCTTTGAATTAAGTTTGATTTGAATTATTATTTTGTAACACACAATTCTGTACCGTTACATTGTCACTGTAGCTGTACTATCATTATCAGTAGTTCACTACTGTTTTAGATTACATTTTATAACATGTTGTTGGCCGACGTTAATTATGTTCGAGCACTTGTTGTTTTTTATGACCACGCGGTCGAAAGATACGAGTTGACTGCCGCTTAATCTGGCGTTAGGGCGCAGTTCTCGGGGTTTTTTGCTGGTCACGTGATCACCAATTCAAGCCCTGATTGGTGGTTTTAAAAAGTTCTAGAAGCTAGGCCAGCGAATTCTGCAATATTTTGCCGCCTGGTGAAATCTGCACGTTGACTTCATATTTTCCAAGATTCACAGATGCCACGAACTATATGTAGTTACGTAATATGTCTGAACTCTCTGACTCCAGAGACAAACACAGACGTGGTGTTTTGTAATAATATTGTATGTGTAGTTGGTTAAAACGAGGTACCCCAAAGGTGAACCCTGACTGCTTTTCGAATTATTTTCAATTATTAAAATTTATTACTGTCTCTGATCTGTCCCGTTACTGTATGAATAATAATATTTTCCCTCTTGGTGCTGTTTAAGGTGTTATCTTGTTGATCGTCCTCAGCTATGATTAAATCAATATCTTCAACTACACAGGGATGTTCTTAATTTTCCAAACTTTTTTAAATCTCTGCGTTGATACGTTGTATTGTTCTCAACGAAATGACACAAGCGTCTGCTGTTCTCTGCATTACTTTCTTAGTATCAAGTAAAGGACCTGCGTTATTCTTCTCTTTCTCAAAATAGAACAGAAAAGAAGCAATCATTGTTCTGCATTGAGTATGTAAAACTTGGCGTTTTTTACAAGAACTCATAATCACAAATCAACTATACACTAACCACAAATGAACTGATTCACTTACAATATATGCGACAGATCTGCTCTCTGACAAGACTGGCTGGTCTCACTACCCCGTGCAAGCTATTTAACGACTAATCAGCAGGTAATCAGTGGCTCACTCGGGGTACCCGGTACACGAGCAATGACCTCTACTGTTTGTTGGTTTGAGGGTGAATCACCCTCTCTACCTGGAAAAATGACTATAGCGACCAAGTGTAAACCAAGTAAGGAAAGGACGTCTCTCTTGCATGTTACTGAAATCTGTAATACCGGTAATTATTTTCCAAATTACGTGATACAATAATACACATTTAATTCCTGACGCGCTACCTCGTCCTCTCAAGTTATAGTTAAAGTTTAATAACATGAACAGTAAATTTTTAATATATTTACTTAGATACATATCACATTTCATTTTGTGTGTCTGTAAAACAATAATATGTAATATTTTTATAATAAATAACATTTTTTTAAAGTTCGTGCTAGTAAAAAGACAAACAATTATTTCGATTACGTATAACAACTATTATTTCATATATTGTTTATTTGAAATAAAAATATGAGGTTTGAAAATAAGCTTTATATCTTAAAATCTGTTACATATGTTGATTAATTTTTTCAGTATTATAACAATAAAGTGGTGGGTCGTCAATCTCCTCTTTATCGAATATCACAACCGGCAAATTGGAAAAAAAAATGAATTTTAAGATTCTCGTAATTTTGAGGTCAAGTTGTAAAATCAAAAATCAATTTGTAAAAATATTACCTATTAAAGGAGTGTCACAGAAAAATAGTTGAAAAATAAATAAGATGATCAGTAACTTAGTTTTTAATAATCATCGTTTTTAATAATTGTCGCTTAGATGGTGTTCTAAAGTTTAACAATAACAATAGTTCAAAATAAACAAATAAATGTAAAACATTTGAATATCGCCATAAAAACTTCGTGTTTGGACTTATTTTAAATGAAATTACATTCTGAATTCAATGGAACAATCAAAATTAAAAGTTTAAGCACGACAATAAAATTTAATTTATTGTAGTGGACTGTAACTAAAAAGACAGCAGCGCAGGTCAAAGGCCTGTCCCTGTCCCTGTTTGTGTGTGTTTGAGGGTCTCCTAATCCTGTAGCCGTCTTCCGGGACTGGACATAGTGTAATTATGTAGACATAATTATAATATTCTGAAAACAATATTAATACAATATTACAAATTAATATACTGATGATCATAGCCATTGAATGTATGATAACCATCGAGAGGTGGCCGATAAGTAATGCACAGTCGCATATAACGGGAAAACAAAACATGTACAGCACGACGCGTGCTGCGTTCGTGTAGCGAAATTCTTGTATTATAAATGTCCCAAATCTCGTTGACCAATGCCTTCTTGTTTTCTGTCAGTCACCATTGTTATGGAGTCAAGTACGCCTGCTATGTCAACGCGTCTAAAACAACGTGCAGTGATTGAATTTTTAACAGATGAAAAAGTGAATGCTAGTGACATTCATCGTTATCTAAAAGCCATTTATGGTGATAAAACTGTTGATCGAAGTACTGTGAGTCCGGTGGGCAATAAAATTTCATGCATCGGAAGCTAGTAAAGTGAATATTGAGGATGAACCTCGCAGTGGTCGACCAGTTTCTGTGACTGATGAGAAGCACCAAATGGAGGTGAATGAATTGATTCAAAGTGACTGTCACATCTTACAACAACGTATCGCCACCCGGATAGGGATATCGAAAGAACACATTATTGTAGAAATGGGCTACCGTAAAATCTTTTTGCGGTGGCTTGTTCATGCATGCGCATAAAGATCTGTTGCTTACCTCAAATAAATCTTTGAAATACTGACTGCATGCTGACAAAACAACTCTGTGAGCTTTAAGATTCCTCCCTCCAGCATTCTTCATTGACGGGATGAGACAACTGGTTCACTGTTGGGAGAAATGTGTAAATGGTGACTACATGGAAAAATAAATGTAAGTTTTGTAGCAAATAAAATGTACTTTTATTCCATGTTTGTTTCATTTGACTACCCCTTTTCATTTGCGAGTTACATGCAACTGTGCATTATTTATCAGCTGCCCCTCGTATATTGGAATTGGTACAGATTACAGTATATATCTAAAAATATGTTATGACTGAATACAGAGTGTAGGGATGTTCAAATATGTATAGTGTTACGAGAAGCCTACCGAACAACCCAGAACATTCTCCACTCCCCCCCCCTGTGGCAGCTGTTGCATCATTCACGTAGGTGGTTCTAGTGAGTTCCAGGAACACTTGAGATACACATTAAGCCGCCAGCCGTGTAGTAAGGAGGGAAAGCTGTACTGGCCTCAGCGTGGCGTATATAAAGCCATAGCAGCTGGGTTGTCAGTTCAGTTACGTGAGCGATTTTCACTAGTGCAGATTGAGTGTTGTCGAAGTGAAGTAGTGTTGTGTTAATAATTTGTGAAACTCTATTAATAGACATTGTTATTGCATGTGGACAAAACTGGAAATATTGTACGAGTTAATTACAAACTGTGTAATTGTGATAATTAAACTGGTGATTAGTGACGTAACTAGTGTCTTGTATTTTGTTTTCCACTGTACCATACGATGATCGAGTAGACCATCATAACAATATTATTTAAAGTAATTATTATTTTTCATCCACTAGCAGAATTAACAGTATACTAAACATTATGACTTAATACGTACTCATTGTAGTTTTATGATGTTGATAATTATTAGTTCTGGTATTTGATGCTTTTGAAATATTAATACATTATTGCAATTTAATGTATTATTAATATAACAATCATTCAAGTCTAGCTTATTTATTGTTGTTTATATAAAATATTGTATAAAAGTTATTGTTCAAGTATCAGTTTATTGACCTATCCTTGCTAAACGTATCATCACTTATTTATTGATGGACACTAATAAATTAACGATTTTAGAAAAAGTAATCAAACTATTAACGCACTTTAAAACTTCATTCTGAATCTGATTGCTGCTTTTCTCAAGTTCTTTTAATCTGATTTTCATAGCTTAAACTTTACATTTTCTCTTCATCCCTCTATCAGTTGTTAATTTCCACTGTAACTCCTCTTTCATAAAGTTATGCCAGTTTTTCTTCAGTCTTCCTTTTTTATTCTCTAACAGGACTTTCTTAAAAAAGTTTCTGATAAGTGTGTATTCTTGCATTCCAATAGATATGATCCAACCTTATCAGCCCTTCTACTCTCTTTTTATGAATAGGATTTTATGTTTAGTTGGTGACAAAAATTTAATTCTGTATTCTTTCCCATTTGGTTTTACCCTTTTCTCAGTACACAAACTCATTTCAGTACCGTGTAATCTTCCCAACCTTTCAGTAGCATTGATTTAGATCTTTTTGACAATTCAGCTGACTACCTTCATAAGTTGATGACACAATCTGTTTTAAAAATAATGTTTAACAGATTTAGAATAATAATGTCAACTATAAAGTGACATTATTATTCACTAATTAGAAGTAGCACACATTCTCCAGTAATGTTCCATCCTCAACGTGGTGTGTCCACTAATGCGTATTTCAAGTGTTCGCCAGAGGACTCTGGACTCTGGACCTAGACTGAAACACACACCTGCTTGACTTGGAGGTGGTGGAGAACGTTGTAGAATGTTCGATAGAATTCTCATTAAAATATCAAAATTTCATAATAGAATGGTGTAACTATACGAAAAAATATAAAGAAGAAATTAAGCCCCGATTATTACTATTCTTTACGACTTACTTCAAACCGCCAGAAGATTCCCGAAGTCCCCAGGTCGCCACCACATTTTTATGGAGAAAATGTGGAAACCATTCACACTTCCCAAAGAAACAATTTAGTAAATAAACAAAATTCCCTTACAGAAAAAACTCCATGGCCGTCTAGGCAAACTTATTGATACAGAGATAGGGTTATGGGTATAGTGGCATTAATAATTAAACTAACACATTATTATGACATAATCTTATTTTATTTTAATAAAAAAAGATTATCAGTTTTCTTTGTAATGTTATAAGACAAAAGACAGTTTTCAAACGCAAATCGGTACTTCTGGTTTAAATTTCCCCCTCCCTTTTTTCTTTCACTCTCTCACACACCCTAATGAGATCTCATTTTTAGTTTGATAAGTTTTATTTAAATAAATACAACTATTATATTGTAACATAACATAAGATAGTGAAAGTACACTAATGATTAACAAACAAAAAAGCTGAAGGTAAGAAGAAATGTCAAAAAAGTTATAACTCAAAGATTAATGACCAAATTACGAAATGACAATTGACTAAGGAACTGACGATGACTTGACCCAATAGATTGGATAACAATAAGAAAAATAGAATGGAACAAGAAAGAAGGAACAAGAAACCAAATGTAACCAAGAATATAACAACAACAATTGTAATCCCCAAAATATGACTAATATATGTATGTAAAACAATGCACTAAACCAGTTAGGGCATAAATAAGATGTAACAATGTAAACAATAACACGTAAGATAGAGATATTATGTATATTATATGAAAGAAGAAGAAACATGTACTTATAAATATAAGGTAGGAAGCTAAAAATAACAATACCCAATTAATAATGATAAACATAGTCAAAGCGAGTAAAAAATACTTTGAGCCAAATAAAGGCAATAATTAATAACAAAAAGTGATCAATGTGAATTGAAAATAAAATAATTATTAATGACCAATAACCACACAGTGATAGTAAGATAATTATACAAACACTGTGGGAAATATCAAGTGAATAAATATAAGTAGGTGGTGACAAGCTATGAAAATAGCATAATATGATAAAATGTGAAGTGTTAATAAATAAAGAAACCTTCTAGGAAGGGAAAAGTGCAGTGAGTGTCCAGTATAAAATACTTAAGAAGCAGACTGTAATAGTGTAGCTAAACAGCCTTTGAATAGAACTTTCTGTTATCACATAAGAATGAACTAATTGTACCATTAGTAATTTCAATAATAGTAAGTAAGAATGAATATAAAATAAGATGGAAATTAAGTTATTAGAGTGGAAAATAAGAAAGACAGACACTGTATTTTAGTGAAGGAATTAGTAAGTGAGATATATGGTGCAAGGTACTGTTTAAAATTAGTATTATAAGAGTTTCGTTATTGTTTTAAAAGAAACCATAGAATTTATTAACTTATAAAGTAAGCAAGATAGAAATAAGAAAACCAAAAATAGTTAGAAGTTGAATTTCAGGTCCTGGTAAGAAAATATTTGTTTTTATAATAAGAGGTCTGGTTAGAAGCACCAATGTATCTGTTTCATATTATCAATTTGTTTTATTAACAATTATCTGTTTCTATAAAAAATTGTTTACTGTACCAATATATATAGCTAATGAGTTATAAAGAATGTTGAATAGTAGTATGGGGAAGTCTAGGCTCTAGGCCTAACATTTAGTGAAGGAACTTTGTAAGTTTAAAAACGAAAACAATAACCCAGTATCAGTTAAAGTATATCAAATGTTTAAGCAGTTAAGTAAGTGTATCTAGTACAAAAATGTATAAATAATATCCAGTTTAAAAATAACTACATAAGAAATATGAATAAGAAAATAAGGAAAATGTTATTAACTATACAAAAGTAATCATGAAGGATATCAAAATAATCCTTAACAAAAAAGAAGAACAATGGTGTTCATATAATTGATGTTAATACTAATATAAGAAAGATATCTTAATTTGAAGATATTTTATAAATTTAAACCAAAATAAAACGTTAGAATATAACAATGTCATAAGATATTGACCAATGAGAAATAGCATAATTCGATAGGTAACCATAGCAACTGAGGCTTATTACAAAAAATACCGTTGGAATTGTAATTACTTCATTATTGACTAACGCGGAGGGCGGATGTATGAAGCTCTCGATCTAAAATTAACTTTAAAAACTTTAAAATTTAATAAATTTTGAAAGAAGAAGTATAGGAGAAGCTTTCCAAACTACAACTGATGAGATGAACGACTATTAAAATAATTAAACCATAAAAATCATGGTAAAAAATACGAATACTTCAAATTAACGTAATAGACGACCTATCCAGAAGGAAGAAGTGGATTTACCTAACTCAACCTGAGGACATCGAACATCTACGAGAACTGATGGAAGCCGAACTTCAAATTGGAACCATTTGAACGGGTATTTCGGACAATCAAAAGAAGAGAGGACTACTAGAGGTTTCCTGAAGAAGAAGACGATCATCGGAGAAGCCACGTCAAGAAATCGATGAGTATAAAATAACAACTTCACTTCAAAATAAATTTCCAATTATCCATAATAACGAACTAAATATATTTTCACTTCACTGATCACAAATTTGACTCAATAACTGAATTTAATCAATATATCACTCTTCATAAAACTTAATTAATCAATAAACTTTGATATTAAATTATAATAATTTTTAAAAAACATAACTTGCTGACAAGAATTTAACCAAACCTATTCTAATTCTCATTGCCAATAACTTACTTTGTATATTTTAGTATATCAACTATTGTGTATTTAGTTTTAAGGAATGTTATGATTTTGTGCATTTATTAGCCGATAATCCAACTTCTGTTGTCAAAAGGACCTATTCCCTGAGAGAAAAAATAATATTTGTAAACAAGATATATACGCCATAACGTTTTCTTTACGTACAACTGAGCAAGCCAAGCGAGGCCATTGCCAACCGAGCAATTTGTAAATGCCGGTATTAACATAAATATATGTATTATTCAGTAACTGTAATTGAACGGGTAAAATAAAGAAGGGTTCAATAAATTTTAATATTCTTCAACTGCTGTATGTTTGATTCTTATAAAACAAGGTAATATAAAGAAATATTAAAAACAAACCATCGCCATACTACAGTTAGCGAAGTCGACACTGCAAGACAGCATGAGCCAATCAGGTGGCAAGGCGGTAAGATTTGAATTGAACGACGAGAGATACGGTTAGCCAGTAAGTATTGAGAAAAGGTATAAACCGGCCCGCTACACACGATTAGTTTTCACAAAGGTAATTAACCAATTAATACCCAATAATAAACCCACAATTACACAGTTATATTACGAATACGGCGAATACAACGAGTGACATATATAAAGTTTCTAACACACGAAAAGGTCTCATTACAAAGTGACGATCCCAACAGTGGGGCTTAAAATAAAAGGACAGATACGGGACTTACACGTTTCCGTTACGAATTGACGCAAATAAAGCTTGTCATAAACACCCCACTAAAAGGTACACTACAATATTAACGACTCGGAACACAAAGTTTTTTATAAGTAAAAACATAAAGTTTTACCTTACAACCTGAACCAGTTTTCACCTTTAAAAGGCTTCTTCAAAGGTTGCCGCTGGTAGCGCTGTCCGTCCTGTTGTGGGCGACGGAATCGAATTTCGAAATTTGATGTTGTGTGTGTGGGGTGAGATGTGTTCGAATAATGCATGCGATTTGAATTGTGTCTGTTTGTTTAGGATGTCGTTTTTATTTGCTTTCATGTGTTTGTATATTTCCAGTTGTTCTAGAGTATCTAGTTTTCGGCCTTTTGTTTGTACGTGGAGAATGTTCATGTTATTGTCGATGTTTTTGTATGTGTGGTTTGCTTCGATGAGGTGGTTTGCAAAGGTGGATTCTGTAGTGGAGTGGAGTGCCTTTGTGTGTTCAGTGTATCTGTGTTTGAAGCTACGTCCTGTCTGGCCTATGTAGAATTTGTTGCAATTTGAGCAATTTAGTTTGTAAACACCGGCTAGATCGAATTTGTTTTGTTTTTTGTGTGTGTGTTTTGATAGTGTGTGTTCTGTTTTGTTAGTAGTTTTGTAAGCGATTCTGTATCCTGCTTTTTTGAATTTGTGGGCTATTTTTTCAGTTTGTTTGTTGATCTATGTTAGTGTTATGAATTTGTTGTTTTCTGTCTTTGTCTGTTGTTTGTTTTGTGTTTTGTGTAGGAGTTTACTGACTATTGTTCTGTCATATCCGTTAGATTCTGCTAGATATTTTATCGTATTTAGTTCGTCTTTGTAGCCTTTTTCATCTAAGGGGATGTTGTTAAGTCTTTGGTTCTGAAGGCAGCTAGTTTGTGTTGTATTGGGTGATTGGAGGAGTTGTGTATTAGTGTGTCAGTTGTAGTTGGTTTTCTGTATATACTGAATTTGTACCTGTGTTCAAGTTTTGTGATGGAGAGGTGTATTGAATCAAGTACGTGTGTCTCGTTCGGGCCCCGCGATGGAAGCCAATTTGTATTGAGACCTGTGTGTACAGTTTAAGCCACACTGTTTGGTTCGTCAATTTGTTACGATCTGTGTACGTATCTCTCTTTTCTTTCCTCTCTTTATTTATTTTAATATGTTAATTTCTTATATATCTGGGTTTATTCGATATAGTAATATCGTTAATTATGACTATCTTATCTCTATATTTAGTCTAAAAGTGTTGTTGTTAATGAAACTTATGTATGTAGGGTGTTATTCAAAAATTCCGCTCAGGCCTAGTCTGCCTTGCAGAGATTTATAGAAAACTCTGTGTAATTCTCTTCTCTTTGGTATCGGAGAATTCCGTAACAAGCGCTGCAGTTCCAAAACAAACGGAATTTAGAGGTTAACCCACCGCGTACGGTGATTAGTTATTATACACTCTGTCTGTTTAATTCTTATTCCCACTCCATTAAATAATACCCAAATAATAAGATCTTGAAATTATACAATGTTTCTTTATTAGTTCAAATATTTTAACATTCAATAAAATTGTTTTTACTTGATGTACGAAAGGCTATACGTTGGGTTAATCGATTATTAATCGATACAAGATTTTATTTTAAATTCAGTTATTGTTTCTTTTTTTTTATAATTAATTTAGATTCAGGGTGTGAAGGTTCTTTTAACTGCGGGGAAGATTAAAAATACATAAATAAGAATGCAAAATATTACAAAATTAAAGTGTTGTTATGTTTAATATTATTTATATAATTGAAAATTACCGTGCGAAGTACCATACGACTCAGGAAGGCTGTTGCTGCTAATCTCGGTAGTTGTCGTTCCGTATCAAATACAGATGAGATGATGTCCTCTATTCTTGTCTTCAAGCTGTAATAAAGTGAAATCCTTGGTCCTGGTTGATGCAGAAATACCGCTCCCTTCGTTCACCAACGGCCAAACTTGTGATTATGTGCATCGCCAAACTCTGGATCCAAATACATTTTTTCAACTGTATGACGTAAACTGCGATGTCCAATGTTTTGGTGGTTATGATATTTTCGCTTGGTTGTAGGATTAACTCTTTACAAGGTAGTTCTTTATCTGGTTTTATTATTTCATTAAATTAATATCCGTTTCATGATCGGATATGGGGCAATCCAAGTCATTCTTTTTCAATTCAATTACTTTGTATCGTTTGTATGATACTATTATACAATTGGGTTAATGTTTACTGGCCCAAATTCTGACAATTAGTCTTTCATATATTGTGACTGTTACTAGGTTTAATAAGTGAGATTAATTTATTTTTTAATTGACCGTCTCTCTTGGTTTAATCTCTTCTCGATCATGTCATAAATTCCAATAATCAAAATCAACAACTTATACAAATTTTTGTCGTCCCTAGCAACTAATTTTTTTATTCTTATTCAATGTTTTGTTATATAGTGATAATTTCATATATTAATTTTCCACCCATCAAAATAATTCCTTATTAAACTTCCATTATTAAAATATAATCTTATTTATTGCTTGTTTACAAATTTCTATATATTCTGCTGGTTTTTTACTCTTAGTCTGTTTCTTTTAATAATTATTTTTTCCTATATCAAACGTTATCAATCGATATCATTGCACTATGGCATTATCATAATTTGTTTATATTGCGTTTGTTTATTATTTATTATTAATTATTATTGGGCATTTTTCTAACTCATTGAATTATATTCATTAATTATTATTAACTTCTTTACCTAACCTTTCTATTCTGAGTTGTTATATAGTGTTATTGGCTGTTAGGCCTTTTATTATATTTGGATCTACTTTTGAATTTAACTTGTTAACAACTATAGCCTTTTTATACAAGTTTACAAACATAATCAACCTTTAACTACGTACATGTACACAAATAATTATCTTTATGATATCTAACAACAACTTTATCTTGACCTATGGATCACACATAAGCAAAATTGAAATTAATTAATACTAACTGATTTCCATCACCTTTCTACAACAGTAAACAAATAATACATATTGCTTCATTATTTGACATTACATCAATAAGTAAGCTTCATAATATAACACCAACTTTAACATAATATTTATGATAACAACATAACATTATACAATTCAGAATCATTATTTTAAATTAACTTGTAATGTGTATTATTGACTCATTTTTATCTATTTTCACCGTCATTTACTTTAACATAGTCGATATTAGTTTCTTTCTTATAATTCTTATCAGTATTTTTGATTTATTTACTTCTCACTAAACATTGAGATTTCTCACTATTGTCTATAGTACATGTTTATTTTTTATTACTATTACTACCTTGAATTCTTATTGTTTTTATATAACGATAACTTTATTTATCTGACCCTTGTATTAATATGGGATATAGATATTTATTTCTCTATTCTATTCTTAATATTTTTATTTATGTAACGTTGAGGACTGCATTTCTGTTGCGTTACATATGCTTCCCCTCCTTAAGAAGTTTAATTTACCTGAATGTAATTTAGGTCAAGTAAACTTATATCTTTTACATGCCTTTTCTTCATATCACTTTTTTTTTTTTCAACGATGGGATTCTCAATGTAACTTGTTTAGACTTGTATTCCCAATTCTTTATTTAATGACACTTCATTACTCATTTTAACATTCTTGGTTATATATAATTTTTCTTTAAACAGTTTTTTTTCGATAGTTGGTTACAATATTCAATGAAACTTTAGATTAACTTCTCTTCTACTTCTAGTTACTGCAATCACTGTATTTCTCCATTTTTCTTCTGTCAGCTATTTTCCTTCTGTTTTCTTCGTCATTCTTTTCTGGAATTTGATGTCATTCCTCGCAACGATTCTAATATCCCTTAAAATTTAATTTCCCTAACAATCCCTAATATGTGAGTTGGTACAGTTCAGAGAGGCACTTGTGGCTACATATACTCTGCTGGCCATACTTCACTTCAATATAGTACTGCTGGAATTCATCTACAGTCAGCTATAAAATATAATAATATCATAATAATCTTCTTAATTAATTAATAATAAACATCTTGGGAATTCTTTATATTGTTGTGTTTTATATTTACTTATTTATATCTTTTATACTTCGTGATTCCATTTTATTTTCCCTAATCATTTTCTGATAACATTTCTGATAGTCATTATCTGTAATTAATCTTGATCTTCTTTTTTGTTGTGACAGTAACTCTAAGTTACACTCTAAGTTACAATTCTTCATTTGTTCTTATATTTCCAAGAATTTCTAAATCGTAATTGTTTTAATTATTGTTATTACTTAAGTTCAGTGTAATTATAGTCATTAACTCAACCCTTGTTCTTCTTATTTTATTTTATTATTTTGTCTGGTTACATTACAATGAATTATGTTGATAAACATTTTTTTCTGGCATGTGTTTTAGGTCATATTGGTTTTTCTTTTATTATTTTGCATAGGTACTTCTTGATATAAAATTTTTTTTTTCCTTGGGGTTTCATTATTCCTTATTTAGAATATTTCTTTGTAGACAAACAGTAATATTTCTCATTTCCTTCTGTAATCTTGGGGTGTTATTAACTCTTCTTAATACCTTCTTCATAAACATATAGTTAGACGTACTTATTTCCTTTTGAATGTTGCGTTTACTATTTAAATAATTTTGTTCAAAAAGTTTTTTAGTAAGTTGTGCTTACATACTTTTTTTTTTTGGATTTAGAGGTTTTAGTCTCTTTATTTTAAATTATATTGTCTCGAAATAACTTGAATAAGTTGTCCTTACGTGCTTTTTGAATTTTGGGGTTTCATTTAAATCATATTGTTTCTGAATAAATTATTAGTAAGTTGTTCTTACAGTTTTTTGGAATTTTGGGATTTCATTTAAATCATATTGTTTCTGAATAAATTATTAGTAAGTTGTTCTTACAGTTTTTTGGAATTTTGGGATTTCATTTAAATCATATTGTTTCTGAATAAATTATTAGTAAGTTGTTCTTACAGTTTTTTGGAATTTTGGGATTTCATTATGCATTCCACCTGTCAGCCGTGGTTTCTTCTTCATCGATTTCTTGTCTTACATCCTGGGATGTGTTGGTTCGGTTGCCATTTCCTCTTAGGGGAATCCAGCGTTCTGGTGGGTTCTGTTGATTATAAGCTATTCGGACATTCCTAGATGGATCGTCCCTTCTTTGGTTCTCGCTTCCGGATCTGGATTCTCCGATGCTATTGCTCCGTGGTAAATGCTCATTATCATTCTCCCTTTGGTGTTGATCCCTCCTTGGACCATTCTCTTCGGCCCTTATAAAATTCACCATTGGTCTGGAAACCCTATTGTTATTATTGTGGTTATTTGGCTGGTAATTTCTATTATTATTATTATTATTATTATAATGTTCTGCATTACCTTGGTTGGGGTTTCTCTGACTATTGGAATTATGATTATTCTGATAATGATTATTTCGATTACTTGGGTAGCTGTTGTTATTCCTGTTAGGATTTTGGTTATTAGGGAAATTATTATTATTATTATTAGTGTTATTATTTCTATTATAATAATTCAAATTGTCTCGGTTCCCTTGGTTGTTGTTGTTATTTTGCCGTTGGTCTGTCTCATTACCATAATTACCTGGCCTGCCATTATAGTTCGGCCGGTTATGCATCTCATGGTTGTTATTGTTATTGTTTCTGTTGTTGTAGTCTGGGATATCCCTGCTCCCGTACCGGTCATTTCTCTGCCGACTCCTATAATGCACCTCACGCTCGTGCTCTTCCAATAGCGTTGACATGGCCTGTATCATTTTTATCTGTCCACCTGATCGTGCTATTGATATCCCGTTATCATAGTGGTATGCTAGCCTGGTGACGAGGATTTCCTCCGGGATTTTTGGTTCAAGGTGTCTCGCCACGCACACTTTTCCAAGGAAGTAGGCGGTGAGCGTTGTCCCTCTGCTGGTGTCATACCTTCCATAGCTGATGCTCTCCCTTACTACGTTCTGGGTGGCGTCTGACCAGTACCTGGCCTTAAATGCCATCTTAAATTCTTCGTAGCTTCGGATGTCGTGCCTGGTGGCTGTCCACCAGTTATCATAGGTTTCCTTGAAATGCTTGTCCAGGTAACGACGAACTACTGGCCACCTGTTTTCACCAATTCTCATTAGTTGTTCGCTGACCCGTTCCAAGAATTCCATTGGGTTTCTCTTGTACGACTTAAAGTTGATGGTTTCCCAGTCGTCTATATGTTGTGTGTATGGAACAGTGATCAGTCGGTTGTCAGCTGACCGTTGGAGGTTCTCGATTCTCTCTTGGTTACGTTGTCCTTGTTCCTGTACTTCGTTTACGACCGTATCTAGGTTTCGATGCTGGTTTTCGAAATCTGTTCGTAGTGATTCCACTTGAACCCGGTTTTCTTCTTCTATCTGGCCTATCTTGACCTCTAGTTCAGCCCTATTTCGTGTAACAGCTTCATCGGTCATTCTCAGTTTTCTATTTGTTTCAGCTATCTCCTGTTTTCTTTCGCCGTTGTTCTTACCTACCTTCTGGCTGATTGCCTCACTGACGTCCTCGATTTTCTTATTGAGAGCTTGTCTTAATACTCCATTCTGTTTATCAACAGTTTCCCTTAATTCCTTGTTAGAATGCTCAATTCTCTCATTGATTTGTATAAGGTTGTCCTCATTGATTTTCTTAAGATCTTCTTTCATTCGTTTATTGCTTTCCTCAAGTTTTTCGTTCATTAGTTTGTTATCGTCCTGAATCTGTCTCAAACTCTCGTCATTCCTGTCAATCTTTTCATTCATTTGTTTGATTAAGTTTTCTTCAGTCCTGTCAAACTTTGTGTTTATTTGTTTTAAACTTTCATTAGTTTCCTCGTTATTTTTGTCAAACTTCTCATTCATTAGTTTGATTAAATTCTCACTCAAAATTTCGGTTTGTTTCTTTGAGTTTTCATTAATACTGTCTATTTTTTCATTAGTTTGTCTATTATCCTCTTTGATACTGTCTATTTTATTTTCCAGCTTCTCTGAATTTTCCTCGAATTTTTTATTTAATTCTTCCTTTTGTTCCTTTGAGTTTTCCTCCTGTTTCTTAAATTGTTCTGCCATAAATTTCATCATCTCCTGCCAACTTGGTACTTCTCTGGCTCCCGCTTTATCTATTTGGTCCCCTTGGGCATCTTTTTTAACTGTTTCCCTTTCCGTGTCCATTATTACTTCAGTTTCTTTTGTATTATCTGTCTGTTGTTCTATTTCACTATCTATGATTACTTCTATTTCTTGTTCTTGTCCACCTTCTTCCTTCTCCGTGTCTTCTGTTCTCTTCTTTTGATCTACCTCTGGTATTATGCATTTTTATTCTCCCACAATTGCCTGCTCTAGTTAAGTAATATTGATATGATTATAGTTTTACTTAACTTAAACCCTACACTAGTTGTGCGCCAATTTGTATTGAATCAAGGACGTGTGTCTCGTTCGGGCCCCGCGATGGAAGCCAATTTGTATTGAGACCTGTGTGTACGGTTTAAGCCACACTGTTTGGTTCGTCAATTTGTTACGATCTGTATACGTATCTTTCTTTTCTTTCCTCTCTTTATTTATTTTAATATGTTAATTTCTTATATATCTGGGTTTATTCGATATAGTAATATTGTTAATTATGACTATCTTATCTCTATATTTAGTCTAAAAGTGTTGTTGTTAATGAAACTTATGTATGTAGGGTGTTATTCAAAAATTCCGCTCAGGCCTAGTCTGCCTTGCAGAGATTTATAGAAAACTCGTGTGTAATTCTCTTCTCTTTGGTATCGGAGAATTCCGCAACAAGCGCTGCAGTTCCAAAACAAACGGAATTTAGAGGTTAACCCACCGCGTACGGTGATTAGTTATTATACACTCTGTCTGTTTAATTCTTATTCCCACTCCATTAAATAATACCTAAATAATAAGATCTTGAAATTATACAGTGTTTCTTTATTAGTTCAAATATTTTAACATTCAATAAAATTGTTTTTACTTGATATACGAAAGGCTATACGTTGGGTTAATCGATTATTAATCAATACAAGATTTTATTTTAAATTCAGTTATTGTTTCTTTTTTTTTATAATTAATTTAGATTCAGGGTGTGAAGGTTCTTTTAACTGCGGGGAAGATTAAAAATACATAAATAAGAATGCAAAATATTACAAAATTAAAGTGTTGTTGTGTTTAATATTATTTATATAATTGAAAATTACCGTGCGAAGTACCATACAACTCAGGAAGGCTGTTGCTGCTAATCTCGGTAGTTGTCGTTCCGTATCAAATACAGATGAGATGATGTCCTCTATTCTTGTCTTCAAGCTGTAATAAAGTGAAATCCTTGGTCCTGGTTGATGCAGAAATACCGCTCCTTTCGTTCACCAACGGCCAAACTTGTGATTATGTGCTTCGCCAAACTCTGGATCCAAATACGTTTTTTCAACTGTATGACGTAAACTGCGATGTCCAATGTTTTGGTGGTTATGATATTTTCGCTTGGTTGTAGGATTAACTCTTTACAAGGTAGTTCTTTATCTGGTTTTATTATTTCATTAAATTAATATCCGTTTCATGATCGGATATGGGGCAATCCAAGTCATTCTTTTTCAATTCAGTTACTTTGTATCGTTTGTATGATACTATTATACAATTGGGTTAATGTTTACTGGCCCAAATTCTGACAATTAGTCTTTCATATATTGTGACTGTTACTAGGTTTAATAAGTGAGATTAATTTATTTTTTAATTGACCGCCTCTCTTGGTTTAATCTCTTCTCGATCATGTCATAAATTCTAATAATCAAAATCAACAACTTATACAAATTGTGATGGGACAATTTTGAGGGGTTTTATTTTTTATTGCAATTATAAGTGTAACATAAGGTCTACCCAAACAGGGCCTCAGTTTTGAACAATTAACATTCCTTGTTTTACTTTGTCGGGGCACCAAGACGCACATTTTGTCAGAGCCCTGCAATAAGCACTGCTCCTTGAGGTGTTGGAATGCGAACCGGTGCGCGGATGATTGCGTTTTCTGTTGGCAAAAAGCACAAACTTTGTGGCGAGCCCCAGGACAGAACAAAAGTACCCAAACTCGCTACCAAGAGCATAAACTGTAATTTCACTAATCACCATGTCATGTGATTTTATCCACGAATCAGAGCGCAAGCTGGTGAACTGTGGCGGGAGTGACGCTAAGAGTAGCGTCAGTTAGTCGACTTAGAACTCCAGGCCTCACGAGGTCACATAAAACATTGCTCGAGCTAGTTAGGGTCGGCCGACCAGTAAATCTGGCTTTATGTTTAAAATAACAGTCAATCATGTTATAGTGATCGAACAGAAGTAAGCGACAAATAATAACATTCTAAACTTATATTCGGAGTGTGTCAGCAGAATCAAGTGTTAACAGTGATGGCATAACCTCGTGGATGAAGGGATGAGTACCTAATTTAAGCAGTTTGAACAGACAAAATATTTCAATTTTAATTAATTTCAATTCACCAATATTAATGATAAAAATTTAATAAAAAAGCGCTAAATCTAAATTATGGGGATTTTTACAGTATGAGAGGGAGAGAGTGAGCATATCCTGGGCCGTTCTTTGAGTAGAAAATAAGTTAGTCGTAAGTATATATATATAGTCAGTAATAAATAAATCTTGATAGCATGGTTAGGTGAATAAAATATTGTTCGGAGGGTTATTTGTAGAAAAAGCATAACTACAGTAGAAATCATAATTTGACGTAGTTTCACAATTCAGCCATAAGGCGTATTTTAGTAAATTTAAATCAGAAGGTAAACAGAAAAATTGTCATGCTATATAAATAAAATACCATTTTATTTATGTTTGTAAAATACGTGTGTGTCATTGCATTACCTGTTGTTTTTCTCTGCCTAAGTACATCAGACGACACCCTGGTTTATTTATTTGATTTATTCGCAATGAAGGTAAGTGGGACAAATTCGAATATTTTGATTTAAAAAGCAAGTAGAGTTTCAATTATATAAACAGGTTTATAACTTTAATATTTAATTTTAAGCTCGTACTGCTTTAGTCGACGCCCGAAACGGGGGCGAATTTTAAATATTTTAATTACTAAAGCATTTGACCTGCTTTAGTTGGCGCCTGGATAACAGCGATGTTGTGAATTAAAAATTAAAATAAATTAATTTACAACCTGATCGAAATGGCAGAGAAAAGCGAGAGTGTAAATTTATGTGAAGATGTTGTGGAGGGGTCAATTTTAAATGTTATGCAAGACGATTTAGTCTTGACAAATATTAACGAGAGCGTAGACAATACAACACACGAATTAACGATTGAAACAAATGTAGACGCAAGAATAAGCGATAATGTAAAGATATCTAATCAGTTGGCGTTAATAATGGAGATGATGTCAGAAATGAAAGCTGAAATCATATCAGACATAAATAATTTAAAGACTGAAATCAAATCAGCAATAAATGTTCGTAAAATAGAGTCGAAAACAGAAATAAATAAACAAGACCAAAAATTAAGAGAAATATACAATAAGTTAGAAGAACAGAATAAGACTATAAATGATGAATTCAGAAGTAACTGTGAACCAGTTGATACAATTAAAATTAATGTAACTAGTTTAAAAAATAAACAAGCAGAACATGAGCGTGAAATAGTTAGTCAGAGAAGACTTAAATGTAACCATTAATCAGATATTAACTAATGTGAGTGAGAGAGATTTATATAGAGAGTTGTATGCAGGTAGAGAAATAGAATTATATAAGTTAAAGAGAAATTATTATGAGTCAGAGAGAAAGTGGAAAGAGAGATCTGTGGGGCAGAGGATAAATTTTCCTATTAATTTTTCTGAACCAAGGAGTTCACAGGTGTTGTTTAAGAAGGGAAAGAGTCCCGTATTGATAGCTGAATTGAGTTATTTATTGATGTTGTATAATGTTGTACCCTCTGTCTGTAATAATGATGTTGAAAGTATGATTTGGTATTGTGGTGAGAGAGATATAAGTGGAGAATGGTATGCTAATACAGTAACAGAATTATATAATGTGAATCGAAAGTATGACGAATGGAGAGAAAGTTTAAAAGTATACTTGAAGAATAATGAATATAATGATCTGACAAAAGTAATTAACCCGATCATGAATGTATTTACCGATGGAGACTGGACAATAATAACTTATGTTGACAAGTTGTATGAAATATTAATAGGGAATAACCCTATCAATTATAATGACATAATGAATGGAATAAAGGTAATGGATGATTATTATAATGATAGTAATAACAAATTGAGTGCGTATAACAATGATGCATGTTACAAATACATTAGATATATATATGACGATGGAGGCTGAACTAAAATATCAGTGTATAGACATTGTTAAATATTGTAAATTTTGGTAACGACCTTGCAGATTTGGACATATGAAGTGTGAAACAATTGAACAGTTATTGACGTATACTTTGTAAATAATATAGTGAATTCATTTGTGTGTATTATGAAATATTAGGTAAATAATGTGTGCATGTAGTGGAAAATTGTAGCGGGTCGAATTTTGGGTGTTTTTATTTTTACCGTATGGGGCAAGTACATTTTTATTCATTTCATTTTCGGGCGGGTTTGGATAAAATATTACGAAATAAATGTGTTATTGTGCAACGTATGTGTCAGTATAACAGTCAGTGTAACAGAACAGTGAAACAACGCAATAGGACGCAGTTGTTGAGGAATGCGGCAGGGCATTTGCACCTCCACAAAATTCTAAGAACTCTGTACTTGTGTAAACAGCACACAGACTCAACTGTATCACTGCAAATCTGAGTGACGCATCCAGACAAAAAACCGGATGTCCTGGTACTAACAAAATTCCGCAATGTGCTTTTTGAGCGGCAGGAAGTCATGGCTAAATCCGGTCTTTCCAATGACATCAGCAGAGCCAAGCCCAATATGAAGCTCTGGTCATCCACATATGTCAGCTCCATTCCCTATATAAAATGGTTACACAACAGCAGAGGAACAAGGAGCGACGACGAAAACATCGTGGCATTGAAGAACAACTTCCATGCAGGAACAGGTAGATGTACCTGTTACGTACACAGCCACACAGTCGACATTGAGCAGAGACGCCATATAGTCAGCTAGAGCCGCACCCAGTTAGAGACGCTTACAACTCTGTCAGCGTCCCGGTCGGTGTTGTTTTATACGATGTGATGTGAAACAACAATATCGTTAATACCGACCGGGACTCGTGAATCAACGACGTAATAAACTAGTGTAGCGAAAGTGCGAAACGCCAAGAGTGAAATCGGACATTAAACACGTGTTCGGTCGGCATCAGGACAGTTAATGAATGTAACGAAACAGGAATGTATAAAGGCTAACTATTTTCTATATTGACTATAATATTTAAAAGGGGTTTAATTGGTGTGATAGAGTGTGTGGCAAAGCTGGGCGGCTTTCTGTGTATATTTGTGTTTGCCTTTTATGTTTGTGTCCTAGAAAAAAATAAGGTAAGCCGTAGATTGTAAGTCAGATTATAACAGAGTCACGTGTTGCACAACACCTGAAACATGTATTTACTAAATGTATGTTCTTAATTTCACTAAAGTAACAGTAAAACATTAAATGGAAATTCTCTTCATATAAATGTGTTGTGCAAATTATTCTCACAACCTTAAGAAATTACGTCTGCATCCCAAACATACGTATGACGCAACCTTGAAGCCACGCAATGGTAAGTAGGAGTGTGTTAACATTAATTTTAAATTAATACGACATCATTTTAATATATAGAACGTTTCATTGGCGCCACGAAAGGGACGAATTTAAAAAATAAATTCCATACCTATAAATGGGATGCAATCGTAATTTGGAGGTTGTGTGAGAATACGCAAAAGGTACTTATGTAAAGTTAAGTTACGCTAAGTAAGTAAAGAATATTTAAAATATAAATATATATTTAAAATATATATTATTTATATTGTAAACAGAATAAATACCTAAAAATAATAATAATGGAAAATACAACAGAGAACGGAGTTGATTTGTCCGACTCGACTGTGATAAGTGAAACAGCTGAAGTTGACGAATCAGCTGTGATGAGTAGTCTTGACATACATTCAACACCGAATGTAGGTCAAGGCGACAAAACTCTGAACACAAGTAGTATAAATGAATCAAATAATACAGATGATTCGGGGATCCAAACGACCCCAAAATCGAATAGAGAAAGTAAAAATAATAATGGTGAAGTCAGCTTCACTGACAATAAAACAGAAAGTCAGTCGACACCAGTCCCGATTAAAAAATCTGAAGATCAAGATATAATGAAAATGATACAATTTCTTTGTACCAGTTTCAATAAATTTGATGTAAAGTTAGATATACAGAATGAGAAATTTAATGAGTTGAAATATGAAATACAAGAAGTGAATAAACATTTAGAAAGCACCAACGAAACAATAAAAACTAGTTTAAATAAGTTAGAACAGAAGTTTGAGAAATTAGGTGACAATGTTTTAAATATGACAAAATGTAAAAATGACGAAATAATAGACAATTTTGAGAGTATAGTGGGGGTGAAGAATAATGTAGAAGCAAATGATGAAAATATAATAACAAATAGTACTGATGAAGTTTTAGAATGCGATAATGAAATGTTAATGAGTGTTTATGAAGTAGAGAGAGAGTGGAAGGATAATGTAGTAATTGAATGGGGACAGAGGGAAAATTTTCCCCTTATTGTTTATAATGATGATGATGATTTAATGTTGTTTTTTCAGGGCAAGAGACCCTTATTGTTAAATGAAGTAATGTTGTATAATGTTGTACCCTCTGTCTGGAGTAATATTGAAGATATGAGATGGTGTTATGATGAGAGAGATTTAAATAGAGAATGGTGTGTTGAGAGAGAGATAGATTTATATGGAGTAAAGAGAGATTATGATGAGTTGAAAGAAATATTAGAAGTGTACTTAAACAAGAATAATTTAATTGATGAAAAAGTGACTAACCCGATATTGGAAATATTTACTGACGGAGATTTAACAGAAATACTTAACTTAGACTTGGTGAATGATTATTATGGTATAACGGATAAATTGAAATTGTTTGGTTATGACACACAAGACAACAATATGTGTGTCAATATCATTGAAAAGTGTTATTTAGAACCAAGATTAATCTTTGACGATGGCGGGTAGACTGTAAAACAATAAAAGACAATTAAACATTATGTTTTATGGTTGTTCGACATGGCAGATTTGGACAGAAGTGTGGAAAAAATGGAATAATAATTAATAAGAGTTGGAAATAAAATCTAGTGAATTTATATGTGTGTATGTAAGATGATTGTTGTGAAATACTTGAATATTGAAATACTTGCAATTTAAATAAATAAACCAAATTAATTTTGAAAACAAGTAATCAGAGAATTATAATTGTTTGGATGGTAATGAACTCTATATTGTTAATAATTAATTTAATTAAAACAATTTGATATATTTTAAATATTTTAATTGATTAGGTAAATGTTGTATAATTCATTTTTTGTAAATTCAGTTTGTTTTACGAGATGGAAATTTGGTAATGAATGATAAATTATTTAATTTAAATTAATTTTGTGTAAAATGTTTCAGAGATGGTAGTGATTACGTTTTGTGGGCATATCATGTTAAATGGATTGTAAGTAGAAAAATTTTATAATCATGTGTAATAAAAATATTTACAGGTGTAATTGAGATTCTAATTCAGTAATAAGATGTTATTTGGAAATAAGTTGGTTCAAGAAATAAAGATAACTAAAAAAAATTTTGTTAATCATAAATGAAAAATGGTATATAATGACTATTAAATAATAAATTTTGAAAATTTCAAGAAAGTTAAACGGTAAAAGGTTATGAATGGGTTAGACGATTATTGATGTAAATATTATATGATAATGTATACAAGAATATGTAATTTTATTATATGTGTATTTGTTTAAGCCAATAAGTAAATCATCTGGCAGGTTAACATAAGCATCAGAATCAGAAAAATGGGAAACAATGAGGTGAGAAGGGAGAATAAATAAAAATAAATATGTATCTTCCATGTAATTTGTTCAATTTTAAGATGTAGTTTCATTGTGTTTTTATTATGTTAGGATATCAGCTGATCAACAATACCATGTCACTGGTATATTGGTTTGTAAATGTTACAAGTAATTAATGTTTGGTGTACTACAGATATTTTGAAGTAAAGATAAAAAGAATATGAGAAATAAAGTGACAATTTATGCCAGCGAATAAGAGACGATTTTTGGGTGATGCATAATTTTATGGGACGCATATATCTGTCCAAATTGAATAAAAAGTGAATGTGAAATAGTAGAGATGAGTATGATGTAATGTTGTTTTTGAGTTAATGTATGTTATAGAAGTTGGTGAAGTATTAATGTTGACACAGTTGTGGAGAATTTATGGAGAGTTTTGAATGATATATATTTATGTTTATAATTAATGAGATTATTTTGTTGTATTTGTGGTGATGAAATGAGATTGAGATTTTTGGGGATGGCAATTTTGTATTAGAGGATAGTGTAATGTAGGAGTCCGCAACAAGGGTTGGGACGGGATAGGGACCGATTGGCGCCGGAAAGGGTTACCTAGGGGGAGTCCAGGGACCAACATAAGGGAATGAGTTTTGGGAAGGAAACACGTATCCTATGTACAAAGGGTTAGAGAGTATTTTTTCATATATGTAGAGAAGGTGGCGTTTTGTGTTGAATGATAAGTTGGGGTTTAGAGTGTTCTGATTAGTAGAGATTTTGGTAGAGATGGGTGTCATGGGAGTTGCAGTTGATAAATATTAGAGTCAGGGGGAGAAAGTTTATATATGTATAGAAATCTCATACAGAAAAACGAGAATAAATAATTTACATCACCCACAGTATATTAAGGTAAGATTGTTGAAAAGACAGAGAGATTCATGATAAAGAATATACAATTGTTTATTTTTTTCACCAGTGACAGAATTTTGATAAAATTTGAAAATAATGTAAAGTCAAGAATTGTTTGTTTTAAATAATTTAAATGTCAATCTGTTTATTATTTGTATTAATATTTTGTTTGTTTTAAATATTTTGTTTATTATGTTTTGTATTTCAAGGTAGGATATTGAAAATGTTCAAGGTGTTTTCAGAAATCATACATAACATATGTAGGTCAAGGGTTTTGGACTTGACCTAGTTATGATCAGCTGATGAGTTCATACACCTACTAAGCTTGTGTATAGTAGGAAGCCAATTGTGATTTGTTTGTTTAATTAATTCAAACCAATATTTGAATAATTTTAATAAATGTTATTTAATAAATAAATTTAATAAATATTTAATGAATAATTTTTTTTGAATTTTAAAATTTTGAAAATTTTAAATTTTTTTGAAAAAAAAAAAAAATTTTTGATGTTTCGCCTGCCAGCGAGTGAATATTTTGAGTAATGATTATTTTATTGTGTATGTATTAATGATGTTTCTTTTATTGTATTGCATTATATTGGTAGACTATAAGGGATTCTCCTGTTAGAATAAGGATGTGTTTATATTATTAGAAATGTTTAGGTTGTCATTGAAACAAAAATTAGAAAAAAGAGGAAGAGAATTTTTTGATAAACGATTATTTTTTGAATTTTGAATTTTTTAAATTTTTGATAAATTTTAAAAGAAAGTTTTATTCTTATGTGTTATGGTAATATGTAATGTTAGAGTGTGTGAGCCCAGTATTTGCCAAAGGCAGCCCAGCTTGCAAAAAGGGGATCCATATCGGCGGAGGAGCTGGAATGATTTTAGCCAGGGATTGAGGATTTTTGGGGGTAGTATGTTGAAGGGCGAGGTGGGCTATGGTGCGAATCTGATCGATTTCTCGGTGTTGGGATCTCTTACGGAGAAGTCCAGTGATCTCGTTCAGATGAGTCCATGGTCGCTGAGCCAGGGGGGTCGTGTACCCATGCAGATTAAGAACCAGGTGGTTGTTGGCACCAGTTCCTCACCGATCCTCTTCGGGGTTATCGATGAGATTTCTTCTGTCGTGGACAGCAGAATTCTCATCGAGGGGGTATTGTAGCGGGTCGAATTTTGGGTGTTTTTATTTTTACCGTATGGGGCAAGTACATTTTTATTCATTTCATTTTTGGGCGGGTTTGGATAAAATATTACGAAATAAATGTGTTATTGTGCAACGTATGTGTCAGTATAACAGTCAGTGTAACAGAACAGTGAAACAACGCAATAGGACGCAGTTGTTGAGGAATGCGGCAGGGCATTTGCACCTCCACAAAATTCTAAGAACTCTGTACTTGTGTAAACAGCACACAGACTCAACTGTATCACTGCAAATCTGAGTGACGCATCCAGACAAAAAACCGGATGTCCTGGTACTAACAAAATTCCGCAATGTGCTTTTTGAGCGGCAGGAAGTCATGGCTAAATCCGGTCTTTCCAATGACATCAGCAGAGCCAAGCCCAATATGAAGCTCTGGTCATCCACATATGTCAGCTCCATTCCCTATATAAAATGGTTACACGACAGCAGAGGAACAAGGAGCGACGACGAAAACATCGTGGCATTGAAGAACAACTTCCATGCAGGAACAGGTAGATGTACCTGTTACGTACACAGCCACACAGTCGACATTGAGCAGAGACGCCATATAGTCAGCTAGAGCCGCACCCAGTTAGAGACGCTTACAACTCTGTCAGCGTCCCGGTCGGTGTTGTTTTATACGATGTGATGTGAAACAACAATATCGTTAATACCGACCGGGACTCGTGAATCAACGACGTAATAAACTAGTGTAGCGAAAGTGCGAAACGCCAAGAGTGAAATCGGACATAAACACGTGTTCGGTCGGCATCAGGACAGTTAATGAATGTAACGAAACAGGAATGTATAAAGGCTAACTATTTTCTATATTGACTATAATATTTAAAAGGGGTTTAATTGGTGTGATAGAGTGTGTGGCAAAGCTGGGCGGCTTTCTGTGTATATTTGTGTTTGCCTTTTATGTTTGTGTCCTAGAAAAAATAAGGTAAGCCGTAGATTGTAAGTCAGATTATAACAGAGTCACGTGTTGCACAACACCTGAAACATGTATTTACTAAATGTATGTTCTTAATTTCACTAAAGTAACAGTAAAACATTAAATGGAAATTCTCTTCATATAAATGTGTTGTGCAAATTATTCTCACAACCTTAAGAAATTACGTCTGCATCCCAAACATACGTATGACGCAACCTTGAAGCCACGCAATGGTAAGTAGGAGTGTGTTAACATTAATTTTAAATTATTATGATATCAATTAAAGAGTAGAACGTTTCAAAATGTTGTGATAATAATAATAATATTATTAATATTTTGCATTCTAATTAAATAATTATGAAGACAGTAATTAATGATTTGTAAATTTTTGATAATAATTGAAGTAAATGATTTGAGAGGTTTAAAATATTGTGATTGATTTAGAAGGTTACATAATTGAATTTTTTATGAGATATTTAAATTATTTTATGAGATTTCAATTTAATAATAATTAATAAACAAATAAATGTTAAATTGTTTCGTTTGTGGAATGCCTAGGCGTATAAATAATTAAAATTTTCATACATAAACAGACATTTTTATATTCTATTATTATAAATTATTATTATTGTTTATACACACGTTATATATTTTAAGTAAATGAAGATCAAGGTAGGGAAAGTTAAGAAAGAAATGTATGAGGTTAAAACACCACCAAGACTAGAATTGTCATGTAATATAAATTGTTAATTTTAATTAAAAAAAAATATATATATTATACTTGTGATTCCCCAACTTTTTGGGCGGTCACGGTCTCACCAAACCCTGACCGTGGAATGGGTTTAGCTTTAACAGCTATGGTTGGGGCACATTACGATTACGCGCTGACCATACTGACCATAGCTGTTATCGTTGTCAAGGTGAATTTTGAAATTGACGGGGGTATTTTAGGGGAATCACCAAACTATGAAACAGCGGCTGCCACTCTGTCCGAGGAGGGACAGCATAGCCAGGTGGTAGACCCGCATTAGGGGCGTGTAATATGAACGTTTAGATATTAGGATATCTAGTTTTATTAAAATGTTATGCAGAAGCAAGGACACGAAGATGTCAAAATTCCTCCAAAATTTCAGTCCTTGTGGACGCAACTAGACGCCACAGTCTAGGGGGGGTCATAGTGTGTGTGGCAGGGAGGTTACCCAAGGGGGGTAACGAATTAGGAATTTGTTGTGTTTTAATAATGATGATTCGCTACTGAGATAACTACATAATTTTTGTTTTGATTTGCAAAATAGAAGCACTAGATACTTCATATATTGTGTTTATTATGTATTATTGTGTTAATTGCATGTAGTTTGTTAGGAATAAGGATTACAAAATAGGATAATATTTATAAAATAAGTTTTCAGTGTGTTTAAAGAATTTCAATGACTAATTAAATAAATTTGAGATAATTAAAAGTGTTCAATGGGTTGTAAAAGATAGAAATTGAGTAAAACGTTTGAATCAGTCCAAGCTAAAATTGTTAGTGGTATTAGAGAGAGAGGGAGAAAGATTATATACATATACCTGCCAAGTGGCATATCAAGCTAAAATAAATAATTAGATCACCCAAAGTAAGGGAAAGTGAGATTGTTAAATAAAGAAGGAGATTTAGAATACAAATATAAAGAATTTTTTTTTTAGGGTAACCAGTGACAATTTTGATAGTGTTTGAAAATAATGTAAAGCTAGAAAGTGTTTATTTGAATAATTTAAATATCAATCCAATTGTTAATTATAATAATATTTTATTAACTTTAGATATTGTATTTTATTATGTTTTGTGTTTCAAGTTAGATTGTTACAGATGTTAAATGTATCTTCAGATAGAACTTGTACATAAAGTATGTGGGTCAAGGTTTCTGGACTTGACCTAGTTTCGATCAGCTGACAGTAAGGTCATATACTAGGCAGGTTTAGTATGGAAGTTAATTCAACTTTTGTTTTTTGATCAATTTAAACAAACTGTAAATAACTTCGATATGGAAAGAAAATATTTTAAGAAATTTAAATTGTTCTGAATTAAAAAATTTTTTTGTTGGAAACTTTGGATTTAAAATTTTGAAAAAAAAAAAAGAAAAAAAAATTGATTTTGTGCCTGCCATCTAATTGATGTTTTTGATTTCTGATTGTATTATTGTGTAGGTGTAGTACTAGTGTTTTTTATAGAATTGTGTGGTGCAGTATGTAGGTATAATCAAATGTTAGAATAAATGAGTTTGATTTAGCAATAAATATTTTTGAATTTAAAAAAGAGATTAACAAGTATATGTATGAGCCCAGTAGTGCTGAAGGCGACCCAGTGTGCATGATAAGGGGGAACACATCGGTTGAGGATCTGGCATGATATAAGCCAGGGATTGAGGATTTTTGGGGTAGCATGATAGAAGGTAAGGTGCGCCGTGGTGCGTGTCTGTTCGATTTTTCGGTGTTGGGATCTCTTACAGAGAAGTCCAGTGATCTCGTTCAGATGCATCCATAGTCGCCGAGCCAGGGGGGTAGTTTACCCATGATGTGTTAAGAAATTAAAGGGGGGTTGTTGGCTCCATATCCTCACCGATCCTCTTAGGGTTAGCAATGAGAGTTTTTCTGTTTCGACAGAAAACCTCTCATTGGGGGGTATTGTGATGAGACAATTTTGAGGGGTTTTATTTTTTATTGCAATTATAAGTGTAACATAAGGTCTACCCAAACAGGGCCTCAGTTTTGAACAATTAACATTCCTTGTTTTACTTTGTCGGGGCACCAAGACGCACATTTTGTCAGAGCCCTGCAATAAGCACTGCTCCTTGAGGTGTTGGAATGCGAACCGGTGCGCGGATGATTGCGTTTTCCGTTGGCCAAAAGCACAAACTTTGTGGCGAGCCCCAGGACAGAACAAAAGTACCCAAACTCGCTACCAAGAGCGTAAACTGTAATTTCACTAATCACCATGTCATGTGATTTTATCCACGAATCAGAGCGCAAGCTGGTGAACTGTGGCAGGAGTGACGCTAAGAGTAGCGTCAGTTAGTCGACTTAGAACTCCAGGCCTCGCGAGGTCACATAAAACATTGCTCGAGCTAGTTAGGGTCGGCCGACCAGTAAATCTGGCTTTATGTTTAAAATAACAGTCAATCATGTTATAGTGATCGAACAGAAGTAAACGACAAATAATAACATTCTAAACTTATATTCGGAGTGTGTCAGCAGAATCAAGTGTTAACAGTGATGGCATAACCACGTGGATGAAGGGATGAGTACCTAATTTAAGCAGTTTGAACAGACAAAATATTTCAATTTTAATTAATTTCAATTCACCAATATTAATGATAAAAATTTAATAAAAAAGCGCTAAATCTAAATTATGGGGATTTTTACAGTATGAGAGGGAGAGAGTGAGCATATCCTGGGCCGTTCTTTGAGTAGAAAATAAGTTAGTCGTAAGTATATATATAGTCAGTAATAAATAAATCTTGATAGCATGGCTAGGTGAATAAAATATTGTTCGGAGGGTTATTTGTAGAAAAAGCATAACTACAGTAGAAATCATAATTTGACGTAGTTTCACAATTCAGCCATAAGGCGTATTTTAGTAAATTTAAACCGGAAGATAAACAGAAAAATTGTCATGCTATATAAATAAAATACCATTTTATTTATGTTTGTAAAATACGTGTGTGTCATTGCATTACCTGTTGTTTTTCTCTGCCTAAGTACATCAGACGACACCCTGGTTTATTTATTTGATTTATTCGCAATGAAGGTAAGTGGGACAAATTCGAATATTTTGATTTAAAAAGCAAGTAGAGTTTCAATTATATAAACAGGTTTATAACTTTAATATTTAATTTTAAGCTCGTACTGCTTTAGTCGACGCCCGAAACGGGGACGAATTTTAAATATTTTAATTACTAAAGCATTTGACCTGCTTTAAAATTTTTGTCGTCCCTAGCAACTAATTTTTTTTATTCTTATTCAATGTTTTGTTATATAGTGATAATTTCATATATTAATTTTCCACCCATCAAAATAATTCCTTATTAAACTTCCATTATTAAAATATAATCTTAATTTATTGCTTGTTTACTAATTTCTATATATTCTGCTGGTTTTTTACTCTTAGTCTGTTTCTTTTAATAATTAGTATTTTTTCTGAAATCAAACGTTATCAGTCGATATCATTGCACTATGGCATTATCATAATTTGTTTATATTGCGTTTGTTTATTATTTATTATTAATTATTATTGGGTTTTTTCTAACTCATTGAATTATATTCATTAATTATTATTAACTTCTTTACCTAACCTTTCTATTCTGAGTTGTTATATAGTGTTATTGGCTGTTAGGCCTTTTATTATATTTGGATCTACTTTTGAATTTAACTTGTTAACAACTGTAGCCTTTTTATACAAGTTTACAAACATAATCAACCTTTAACTACGTACATGTACACAAATACTTATCTTTATGATATCTAACAACAACTTTGTCTTGACCTATGGATCACACGTAAGCAAAATTGAAATTAATTAATACTAAATAACTGATTTCCATCACCTTTCTACAACAGTAAACAAATAATACATGTTGCTTCATTATTTGACATTACATGAATAAGTAAGCTTCATAATATAACACCAACTTTAACATAATATTTATGATAACAACATAACATTATACAATTCAGAATCATTATTTTAAATTAACTTGTAATGTGTATTATTGACTCATTTTTATCTATTTTCACCGTCATTTACTTTAACATAGGCGATATTAGTTTCTTTCTTATAATTCTTATCAGTATTTTTGATTTATTTACTTCTCACTAAACATTGAGATTTCTCACTATTGTCTATAGTACATGTTTATTTTTTATTACTATTACTACCTTGCATTCTTATTGTTTTTATATAACGATAACTTTATTTATCTGATCCTTGTATTAATATGGGATATAGATATTTATTTCTCTATTCTATTCTTAATATTTTTATTTATGTAACGTCGAGGACCGCATTTCTGTTGCGTTACAAGAGGTCTAAGAAGTTTATGGTATTGTTATGTTCGTATTCGGCAGTAAAGGTTATGTTTTTACGTATTTTGTTTATGTGCGTTAGTAACTGTTCACATTGTCTTTTGTTTCCCTGTATAGTATTAGAATGTCACAAACTAATGTCACTAGTATTCCCCGGTGTTTACAAACTAAATTGCTCAAATTGCAACAAATTCTACATAGGCCAGACAGGACATAGCTTCAAACAGAGATACATTGAACACACAAAGGCACTCCACTCCACCACAGAATCCACCTTTGCAGACCACCTCATCGAAGCAAACCACACATACAAAAACATCGACAATAACATGATCATTCTACACGTACACACAAAAGGCCGAAAACTAGACACTCTAGAACAACTTGAAATATACAAACACATGAAAGCAAATAAAAACGACATCCTAAACGAACAGACACAATTCAAATCGCACGCATTATTCGAACATATCTCACCCCACACACACAACATCGATCTTTCAAAATTCGATTCCGTCGCCCACAACAGGACGGACAGCGCTACCAGCGGCAACCTCTGAAGAAGCCTTTTAAAGGTGAAAACCAGTTCAGGTTGTAAGGTAAAACTTTATGTTTTTACTTATAAAAAACTTTGTATTCCGAGTCGTTAATATAATAGTTGTATTTAGTTAAGTAACGGACACGTCATGGACAACGAAATGCAAGAATTTCATTTAAAAGTAAATTTTAAATTTAAATCAAATTTTGAAGAGTTTTGGTCAATGGTTTTTGTCCTTTACGGTTACTTATCGCTTTTGTATTGGAGTCTCCTGGGTGTTGCACCACCAGTCGTAATTCACTAAAAAAAAAAAAAAAAAAAAAAATTAATGTCTTTATTTTTTGTTTTGATTTAGTTCACACCGATTTTACATGTTTATTTCCAATTTTAACACTTTATTATAAAAACTCGGTAGCCCTACCGTAACTGTTCACGCGCACTGTCGGCTACATCTTTACTGTTCAGCGGCGGGATGGAGACTGCCCACTTTGTTGGTGTTTCTGCACCATGATTCCGTTTAACTACGCCTTTGAAACCAGTTTTCGTTGGTTTTCTCCACCCGTCCCATCCTGGTCACTTAATTTTCTGTTGTCCAGCATGATACCATTTGGCTGGCTACACCTAGACATCGAGCTATTCCGTCATACATAAATATGCCTAACTGGTGACTAATCGTGACTTCACCAGCTAAAAATACAACTTGTTACATCTTTGCCTTATTTGGAAGTCGCATAATTCCCTTTACTTCTATATTTTTAATTAGATCTTGTTGCAGTTATTCAGCACCCTTTGCCGAATGCAACAAGCGTTAGTACCGATTCAATTAAAATAAATTTAAATAGTCACGCGACGGAAAATTATTCGTATTTTGGTCAGCGTTCCCTGACATCCCCCCGTCCCTTTTCTAGTAAAGCTTTTCGCTCGACAAGTTCAGTCAGTCTATCATCAAACTGCGCTGTGAGCAGAGTCGCCCGTTGTCTCCTGGTGGGTACTTTGGTTGGAAGTCTCATCACCAAGTAAAGCTTGGTTCCACGTAACGGCCCACGAACGTGAGAGTATTGATTCGCCACATGATTTCTTCATACTTTCAAGAATACGTACGACAGCACGCCGTATGAACAGCGCAGAAACACGACTTCCCATGACTGGCTTACGCACGGTGTGACCAGAAACAGCAGGCTGCCAGCAAACACAACTCACATGTTCAAGTAACATTATTATTCATTAGTTATATCCACCAGCAGTTTCCTGTTACCAGATTACTAGTCAAAAGGAAGATGAAGTAAATTTATCATTTTATGCAATATGAACTTGTATCTTTGCAAGGACTTTACAGTGTAAAAAAAGGTGTTAAGAAATTTAATGAACGGATCATAGCTTGTACTCTGTATATTACAAATTGTAAACTGGCATTGACTTATGCAATTATTGAGTTTTATAACGATTTCACTAAATATTTAATTGATGCAACCATGGAATTTTTAATGATTGGTTAACCTAGTACTGTATTTGAATTATGTTATTGTTGAATTTTTATGATTTTTGGGATTTAATTTATTTTGTATTTGGTCAACTCAGTAATTCATCTTTCTCTGGCTGAAACACAATTATATAATGTTCTGAGGTCTATTTTTATTTTAAAATAAATGGGTGCACCTTGACTCTGCTCACTAGCTGCTTGTACTGAGTTTTAATTTTATACACACTCCCACCTTTAGGTAATTATGTTAGACATTAAGACTATTTTAGGAGTATCTTATATTGTGTAAAGCAACATAAGTAGTAGTAAGTATTTTCATTGTTTCTGGTGTATGTTTTGTGTTACTTTTTTTGGGGGATCAGCAGTGTAATGTGGCACAGAAGTGGTAGCAGAGCATGGTTTTCCTTGGTCCATGGGTTATAAGGCATAGTTATTATGTGTAATTTTGTTAATGTTGTAAATTTTGTTAGTGAGTTGTGTTGAAATTTTGTATTTCACGCTATTGGTCACGTGAAATTTTGGCATAGGGTTTTGTGTGAGGTATTTCAAAATGTTATGTGGGGTTAGCAATTTTGTCATGAGTAGTTAGCTTATTGTAAAATCGATTTATTTGGAATTGATCAAATTATTTGCTCGGGAAAAGAAAACCGTTAGTTGTACCTTGCCCGGCAGAGAACGCGAGGCGTTGCGGTATTCAGCAGCCCGGCTTGCCATATCAGCAGTTCTCATCGATCAGCTGCTCCTTTATTGTTGCGCTTTATATGTTTTAGTTTTCTCCATTACTCGTAAAATGTCCTTACTTAGAGACATTGACCAGCTATGAAAGCACGACTTGTTATTCGAATTAAGGGTTCATGGTGTCATAAAAAACGGGACAGTGGGGGAACTGCGGAAATGCCTGCATAATGTAATACATGAAGGGAAAACCCCCGACGCGAAACATCTCGAGGGGATAGATATTTTGAGCAAATGCAAAGAATGTGACTTAATATCAGATATTTTAGATGTCGATCTTGCAAACATTGGCGAGTCCCAGTGCCGGAACGATCACCAAAGGCTTACAGTGTCGGGCCTTTGAAGGCTGGTTAAAGTTACTAGAGTCCTGGCCGGAATCGTCGGGGGACGTAAACTCCCGGAAACACATAGCCTTAATAGGGGAAAAGGTTAAAAGGGATTTGGCGGCCAGAGAGACTTGCCCCGTCGCGGAAAACAATGCGAGCCCACAAGAGTCCGCACGGCCGGGTGGCAGTGGCTCTAATGCTAGCTTGCTCATTCAATTTGAAGATAAGATGGCCCCATTAGAGAACGCCGTTCCCGTACTCGAGCAGAACCCTTTCTTAAGCGAAGCGAACGCCTCTCCTTCACTGCTGCCTACCAGCTTTTGTTATAGCAAGTTACCACATCCCGCCAAAAAAATAGTCCGCGGCCTCCCTAAGGCAGACGGTTTCTGCGTGGAAACTCTACTAGAGTTTTTTTTAAAGTTTCCATGAGACTGAAAAGGTGCTTTCCGGTTTCGGAGGCCGGGTTTCTGGCCTTGCTTATGCCTTATTGTAACGGGGCTTTGGGCGATCGACTTGCCAAGCACCTAGCAGTGGATAACTTTGACCGTTTTTACCAGGAAGCCCTGGAATTTTTTATTCCCGATCAGCTGTTTTCCTCCTTAAGGCAGAAGCTGTTTTTAAGAGCCCAACCGCGCGGAGAGCCTTTGTCGACTTACATCTCCGAAATAAAAGAGACAGCCCGAGTACTGCGACTACCCGTGACTGAGAGGGAAGTAGTAGATAACATCGTTTCGGGGGTGTCCACCCAAACGAGGTCCTGTCTCGTGTTGTGCAACCCCCCGTCCACGTTTGCCGATCTGGACAAGATCTGCGTGGAGGTGGCCAATTTCCAATTCACCGATCTGACTACGGCAAATAGAGGCCCTGCTAACCCCCCAGCTAATGCCGGACCGCGCGAGGACCGGAGGTTGTGTTACCATTGTAAGGAAGAAGGGCACGTGAGGCGTTACTGTCCCTGTCTGAAAGCCGCGAATCTAAAAAAACGCGTATTGAGAGACAGTATGGTCAGGAACTGTTTCTCAACTTTCTGCCGTAAACCTGACCTGATTAGCCGTTGCCGCGTTCCGTCAGGACTCCCTTCACCCCGACTTGTTACCTGTGTGGTAAAAAGGGGCACTACATCTGGCGGTGTCGTTCGTTTGTCGGGAAAGTGTCAAAAAAGAATCCCCAAAAGCGCCACCGCACGACCAACGGAAGAAAGAGCCGAATGTTGACTCAAAGAGTCACTTCCCATGACTTGTACAAAGAACCTCTGGGAGCAGAAAAGAACTTAGCGAGTTTGTTCAAGAACAAACTATTTTCGCCCCAGGTGGAAGTAAGTTTTAAGGATAAAACCATGAACGGACTGATTGACTCCGGGTCGGTGTGCACAATTATGTCGCGTCGGCTGTTCGAGAATATTGAAAATAACCAAAACGTCTTGAAGTGGACTAAGAGTGCTGTAGTATGCAGGAGTGCCTGCAACAGCAACTTACAAATCAAATTGGAAGCCTTGTGCAGGGTGAAAATAGACGCGTTTACCTGGAATTTCCCCATACTGGTCGCCGATGGCCTGTCTTGCGACCTCATGCTCGGCGCAGACTTTATCCATCGCACCCGTTTGGTGCTGGATATTCACCAGGGGATAATATATTTCAAATTTCGTCCGAAGAACCTTATTTCTCTGTGCGACCGCAAAAACGGTCCCAAAGGCTGTCATTCTAACCTTTGGGAAAAAGAGCCTTTTGATGTCGGACACCTCGACCGAGAGATGGCGGATGAAGTACTTCAAGTATGTGGCCATCATAAGAACGTTTTGACCGGGGAGCTTGGCCGGACGAACAGGTTGACGTACGATATAACCTTGCTGGATAAACCGGCCTGTCAAGGCTCATCCCTACCAGCTCCCCCCCCCCAAATGAAAGCCATGCGTGAGATTACGGACCAGCTAGTTAAAGAGGGCGTGATCAAGCCGAGCGTATCCTCTTATGCGAGTCCAGCGTTTTTGGTCTGCCGACCTGATAAAAAACCTCGGTTGGTTATTGATTATCGTAAGCTCAATAAGAATATCAAGATTGAAGCGCAGCTGTTACCGAATATCCATACCTGCTTCCAGTGGTTTTCAGGCGTGAGGTATTTTAGTATCCTGGACCTCTCTAACGCCTACTTCCAGATTCCGCTATCTGAAAAATCGATGACCATTACTGCTTTCATCGTTCCTTATGGGTTATACAAGTTTTGTCGGGTCCCCTTTGGATTAAGTGCCAGCACCCAGGTACTTACTAGATTGTTGGACATGGTCTTGTCCGACGTAAAATACAAGTTCGTGTTCAACTATCTCGATGACATAATTGTATATTCCAAATCATGGGAGGACCACATCCGTCACGTGGACGAAGTGTTCGCGAGGCTGGGAAAAGCCAAGCTCACTGTAAATCCCGAGAAAGTACGTTTTGGGGTCAAGCAAATAAGCTTTTTGGGACACCTTGTGTCCGAGCAAGGCGTTTGCGTGGATCCGGATCGGACCCGCGCCATTCGGGAGTTCTCGCGTCCCAAGGATGCCAAAGGCGTAGCGCGCTTCATCGGGGTGGTGAATTATTTCCCCAAGTTCATCCCCAAATTTTCGGAAATCGCGGCACCCCTGAACCGGTTGAGAAGGAAGGCCGAGAAGTTCCTTTGGGGAACCGAACAACAGGACGCTTTTGTGGCCTTAAAAGACGCAGTTACTCAGCCCCCTGTCCTGCGCGTGGCCGATTTTGACAGGACATTTATCCTCCAGACCGATGCTAGCTCTTGTGCCCTCGGCGCCATGCTGTTGCAGGAGATCGAGGGGGTGCATCAGCCTATCGCGTACGCCTCCCACATGCTTACCCCACAAGAAAGAGGGCGTCGTCTGCGTACGAGTCCGAGTGTTTGGCAGTTATATTTGGGGTAGAGAAGTTTCGGCAGTATTTGGAACATCGAGAGTTTGTATTGGAGACTGATAATCAGGCCCTCTCGTGGCTACTTTCCCATCCGCGCCAGTTGGGTAAGTTAGGGGGCGCTGGATCGCCCGACTTACTTCGCTAAAGTTTGAGGTATGCCACATCAGGGGCACACAGAATCCCGTGGCCAACGCCTTATCCCGAATCTTTAATGTGGACGACGTTGAGGATACGCCAGCACTGTGCGCTTGCATCCTGTCCAACTTTCCCTTAAGTTTTTCCGACCTGTATCAGCTGCAGCGCGAGGATGATGACGTGGCGAAGATAATAGAGGACGTCGAGTCCGGATCGTGCACGGACAAATACTGCCTTGTCGAAAGGAGTTTTATGTACGACAGATAAAGCGGGTAACCCTTATAGGATTTACTTACCGAAAGCAGTAAGAGACATGGTTTTAAGTATTTTCATGACTCTCTCATGGGAGGGCATTTGGGTTTTTTCAAAACGAAGAACAAGATCTGCAACCAGTTCTTCTGGCCCGGTTGTCATAATGATGAGAAAAGAATGGTCAGACGTTGTGTACGTATGTCAGATGAGTAAGCCCGCTAGGAACGCAAAAATAGGTCTTCTGTCATCCTCAGTTCCGAGCAGACCTATGGAGAAGATTCACATTGACGTCGGCAAATTGCCCCGGAGTAGAAAGGGAAATCGATTTATTCTGGTGCCTGTGGACGCGTTTTCTAAGTTTTATTGGTTATGTCCTGTCTGCGATTCCACTTCGGCGGCTACCGTGCAGGCGTTGAACACTTATATCTTTCAGAATTTTGGCTTCCCTAAATACATGATCTCAGATAACGCTACCAGTTTCAGCTCTCATTCATTTCGCAATTTCTGTTTTACTCACGGCATCAGACAGAGTACCTTATCCCCTTATCACCCTCAACCCTCACTGGCAGAATGCTGTAATCGCAACCTAAAAGCCTCCCTTATATTTTTCCATTCAGGGAAGCAGTCTTCTTGGGATGAGTCCCTACCCTGACTACAGATAGCTTTCAATTCCGCTAAGCACGAATCCACAGGGAGAAGTCCGTTTCATGTAATGTTTAAATTCACTCCTCCACTCCCCTAACCTGCGCTTGGAACATTCAGAGCCTTTTACCCGAGGCAGCGGATACTCAGGTAGTGTGGCAGTCGGTGAGGTCCCACTTAATGAAAGCCCACCGCCGTGCTGCAAGCTCGTACAATAAGGATCGTCAGGCTTGTCATTTTAAAATAGGTGATTTGGTGTGGTGTAAGACCCATCCTCTTAGTTCGGGAGTGAACAAGCTTACTGCTAAGATGATGCCCCAATGGTCGGGTCCCATTCGTATTGTCGATTTTCTAACCCCGGTGACAGTGAATTTAGGACACCTGGAGACCCTGTCACACATCAAGAAAAGTCATGTCAGTTCCTTGAAACCCGCGTTTCATGAATATAGATCCCATGCACCGCTCCCCGTACCGGTGTAGGAACAATTTTGCCTTGTACATAGAGATACTAATTCCCTATACCGCTTTCACTCACCTTGCTGGGTGAGCGACCGGGGGACTGATCACCCCCTTGTCGTTCGCTTCCAGTGTCGAAGCGTTGCTGTGTACAGGCAGCGTTTCTAAGCTGACTGAAGCCGGCTCTCGGAATTGCCCTTAGGTAGCGGCAGATGCCGTATTGAGTGACTAGAAACCTCTCGGTTTGATGTTCGAAAGCTGTCTAGTTATCAAGGTCGACTTGTTAAGTGTCTCACAACCCTTTCCCCGCACGCGCAGGACACCCATTGACGAGACACCAATTCACGAGATGCTCGTTTACGGGATACCCATTTACGAATCCGAGGTATGCCCATTACCCATGTCCAAGGTACGCCCAATGAAGAATTGTTTATGCCTTGTTGTTTGTTTGGTATTTATTGGAGTATGTGTTCGGTTGTATCATTGATGTTATTGTGTGATAGAATTAAGTCGTTATATTTTCTTGTTGGTTACTAAGTTATTGGATGCCTTTTGTCCTTATGTGGGTGTTTGTAGTTAATTTGATTGTTGGCGATTTCTTATTTTTGCAAGAAACCTTACATGGTCTCTTTGTAACTGATTATTGGTGTTATGTGACTATTGAATATTGGTTTTGGTGAATTTGACCTTGGACAACTGTCGTTTCTGCACCTGACACTTGCGTTTCAGGGGGGGGAGGGGGGGAGTTCTGTTGCAGTTATTCAGCACCCTTTGCCGAATGCAACAAGCGTTAGTACCGATTCAATTAAAATAAGTTTAAATAGTCGCACGACGGAAAATTATTCGTACTTTGGTCAGCATTCCCTGACGTCACCCCCCCCCCATCCCTTTTCTAGTAAAGCTTTTCGCTCAACAAGTTCAGTCAGTCTACCATCAAACTGCGCTGTGAGCAGAGTCGCCCGTTGTCTCCTGGTGGGTACTTTGGTTGGAAGTCTCATCACCAAGTAAAGCTTGGTTCCACGTAAGGGCCCACGAACGTGAGAGTATTGATTCGCCGCATGATTTCTTCATACTTTCAAGAATACGTACGATGGCACGCCATATGAACAGCACAGAAACACGACTTCCCATGACTGGCTTATGCACGGTGTGACCAGAAACAGCAGGCTGCCAGCAAACTCAACTCACATGTTCAAGTAACATTATTATTCATTAGTTATATCCACCAGCAGTTTCCTTTTACCAGATTACTAGTCAAAAGGAAGATGAAGTAAATTTATCATTTTATGTAATATGAACTTGTATCTTTGCAAGGACTTTACAGTGTAAAAGAAGGTGTTAAGAAATTTAATGAACGGATCATACAGGGTGCGGCAGAAAAACCTCCCACATTTTGCCGAGTCATTGCACCGGCACTGGTGGAGTGGGGGGTTCGTGGTGTTGGTTTCCGGTAGCGTGTGCCTTGCCGTTTCAGTTGCCATCATGGCGTGGACTGGTATACATCGTGCGTTTGTTGTTGAGTCATTTATCTGAAATAACGAATCTGTGATCGCCATGCAGAGAGCTTTTCGAATACATTTCGAGCTTAATCGCGGCAGAATTTCCGTTATTGGGCGGAACAAAATCCTTGACAGCTTCATGAAAGGCCTCTACACAGTCCACGTGTTACTGTTTGGTGTGCTGTTGGAAATTGTGGTGTTTATGGTCCATACTTTTTCGAGGAAGAAGGCCAAACGGTTACAGTGAATTCCGCTCGGTATGTGCAAATGTTACAACACTTTTTGCAACCAAAATTCGCCGCACTTGGAAATCGGAATGTGTGGTTTCAACAGGATGGGGCCACTGCCCACACAGCCAGAAACTCGATGGCTGTTTTGAGAGAACTGTTTCCCGGCGCTTGGTCTCGTTACATGGTGACATTCGGTGGCCCGCACGATCACCCGATCTCACCCCTTGCGATTTTTTTCTTTGGGGCCATCTGAAGGCTAATGTTTACCGACATCGACCACAAACCATTGATGAACTGAAGGCTGCTATACGCCAAGAAATTGCAGCGATAACACCGCAACTCACCCAGCGAGTGACGCAAAACTTCAGAAATCGATTAGAAATGTGTATCGTGGAAGAAGGCCACCATTTAGGCGATATCATTTTCAAAACCAAGTGAAAGAAACTGCATTCTGTATCCTTTCATATTATGTAATAAAATTTAGAATAGCATCGCTCATGTTTTTTTTGTTAGCCTTTTAAATGTGGGAGGTTTTTCTGCCGCAGCCTGTAGCTTGTACTCTATATATTACAAATTGTAAACTGGCAAACAGCCCGGATAACATGAATTATACAATACAAATATTTGTATGGTTAGAAAAATTGTAGTGTACATTTGTAAATAATAATATACTTCATTATTTCAAATGTTTATTGAGTAATGTATTGACATTAATGTTTTCTAACATTAATAAAGATGATATTAATAATAGAAGATGATAATAAATGTAACTGTGTGTTTTGCCAGCACAGGCAGGATGTTTAACTAGTGACCCTGTGAAAAAAGAAACAGCAGCGACGACAAGTGCCCAGCGGTGTAAGCGAGCCAAAGTCACGCCATCAGCAGTAGCAGCATCGACAGTCTGTCCTGATGAAAACGTCGTACCCACTGCCACTCCCAAGACGAAACAAAAAGTCGCCAAAACAAAACTAGAGCTGTCTTCAGAAAATTATGTAAACTGGGCTAGTTCGATGGAGTTGGCGAATCAGGACCAAAACATGGCAGAAGATTTGAGTCAGCGTATGTTGTCGGTGACCGATTTGACAGACCAGAGTGGTGGAGGACAACATGACGTTGTTGCGGTAGAAATGGAAACACAATCGTCAGCCCCAACTGATCTTACACAAGGTAGTATTCAAGTTCTTGTTACAAGTATTATATGAATTTGTTTGAAGACGTGAGAAGTTCATTTCTTTTTAATTAAGAAAGTTGTGCTAGTGGTTATAATCACAAACAGAATTATCACTGTTGCACACCACTATAGAAAAATTATTCCGATTAGCGCTTTCAGGCATCTCATCTCATCATCAGATCAGAAATCCGTGATAATTCTGTTAGTTCATTTATTATTCTTAGTCTTGTGAAGGTTATAATGCTTAACCCTTTCAGTGCCAACAGGTTCTCTGTAGGGTAGTTCTAAAGTGCCAAGCTGATTTCTTACTATAAATTCAATAAAAAATTTAATATTAAAGATAAATGAACAAAACTTTTACCTTACCCATAACACAGATGTATAATCCACATAGTAAAGTTATTTCTTTATTTTTGTTTTAGAAAATTATTTAAAAAATATTTTATGTAAATTTTATTTCTCAGAAATTTTGTAATTTTAACACAGAAAATCTATAAAAAGTCTGTGGATGCGACACTAGTAAATTCTAAATACACAAAGTGTATAATTTTCCTAACAAACCATTGTACAAGTTATATATGTTATTCACAGACTTAATTTTTTATAATTTTGTTAATTAGGCTCAACATGTTGACATGTTATAATTATCACAGGTACTGTTTTACAATTGTTGTTACAAAAATCACGTACATTGTCACTCGTCAAATCACTTTCACTCACACTAGAGTTAATTAATCGTTCTGTTTCATCTTCTTTACAATTGACTCGTTCACACTCATTTTTTAATAAATATTACAGAAATTACTAAACACAATGCTACACCTCACACAATACCACAACTTACAAAAATGTAAACAACAGCCTATTCAATCTCACGTTAAACCTCAAGAGCGTATTCAATGTCTTGGAACAAAGATGGTAAAATTTTCATGGTGCATAAACTAAAAATGCCTCTTTGTAATGGTACAGAAATCAACATGTACAAATTACGTCTGAATGACAACATGATCATCATTGAAGAGAGTTATGTTTCAGCTGCCGCGCCCATAGCAGTGCATTTCCTCACCTTTTTGTCATAGTGTCTTTGATGTTACTATTGTTATTTATCTGTTTATGATTTTTCAGTTTTTTTTTTGACAAAAATCTTATTTCTACAAATATTATTTTACTTTTGTGATTCCCATTAAAGTCACATGTGTTTCAGATGCAGATGTTTCCACTTTCGTAAATGTTTGCTCCATCAAAGAAACGTATACAATTTCAAAGAAATGAGGAAATTTCTTACCCAATAACTATACCTGCACTAATTTTGAATATTTTGGTTATGTGATAGTCGATGTTGGGAATATCGCTTATAATTTTAGTAAAATTATAGAAAGTAAAAGTATAAAATTATAAATTTATTGTTTTATGCTATTAAATTGTTTGTTTCTGGTCTTAATTTCTTTTTTTTTCATGTGATTTTTATGTGAAGCTTTTTGTCAATATTACAGGTTAAACCTGCACTTGAAACAGCAAAACATTGTGTTGTTATGTTAACAGGGACACTAAGACAACACATAAAAGCCAATATACTTTAAACTATTATTTGCTTTCTTGTACAAATAATTAAAAAAAAACTCAAAATTAGGCGGTTTGTTATACATGTCTTATATTATGTGATAGAACTCTCCTTCTGCTTTAAACGTTAAATTTTACTTTTTTTCTGCCAAAACCCATTTGTGGTTTTTCATTTTCTTTCTGGTTCCAACACAGTCTGTAAAGATGTGTCTTTAACTGCAGCATGTTTACATAAAATAAAACGTGTAATGTTTCCATGCACAAAATTAGGTTCATTAGTTTAACTTTAAACACAATTTCATAGCTATAAAATAAGTCCATTATGAACAACATTTTAAGTGTAGGTTTGGCATGTTTATGAATGAAGAAGACGAAAACGGAATGTCACAACAATGCTCAAGTTCTGCTACATGGTTTTATGCATGTTGAGATTGTCACCAAATGTTGCTATGTTAAAATCATTGTCTTTACTAATTACATGCCATAATTTGCCAGATCATGAGTTTTGTTTTCTTTAAACGATAAACTAAAAACCAAATCATTCTTACCTAACAGAAATAACACAGTTGCACACCACTATAGAATAAATTTTCTGATTAGCGCTTTCAAGCTTCACAGCTCATATCAGATAGGAAGTATGTTTCTGATATTTCTGATCTGATGATGAACTGTGAAACTTGAAAACACTAATCAGAAATGTATTCTATAGTGGTGTGTAACAGTGTTATTTCTGTTTGTGGTTATAACTACTAATACAACATTATTAATTAAATAATTTTTACCTAACATCACCATTAGGCCTACATTAGAAATACAATCATTTACAGTTGGTACACTTCTTCACTGGATGATGTATCAATACTATTGTGTGGTCAAAACATCAAAATTGTTGTTTAGGTACAGTTATTGGGAAAATAACAAAATTAATTTTTTAATACTGTTAAATATTCTTCCTCCTGCTGTCTTCCTCTCTGTAGCTTCTTACCCCGTTCTTCTATAATGTCAGTACAAACCCAAGACAGTTCAATTTTTGTACTGCTAATAATATATCACATTTCAGTTGTACAATTCAGCTGTATGTGTAGCTTTTGGGCAGAGCTTTTAAAGTTTAGTTATTTCCAGTTTTTCCTGTTTTAGCTTCTCAGCCCTTGACATGTTTTTCTTTTTCATCCTGCATCCTGCCACTTTTTTCTTGACCTTCCCAGTACACCCCAATGACCTTCCCACCTTTTTCTTACACCCCAAAACTCTACAAGTTATTTTCTTTTTAACTGTCCACTTCTCCTTAATACTTTCTACATGATCAGTTTACTATAGTTTTCTTGATTTTTTTCACTGTAGGTACCAATTTGCATTGTATATGAAGGAACTGTTAATTATTCTGTTCAGTATGGTTAAAACTAATTATCTTATTTTTGTCGTTTAGGTATAGTAGAAACCAAAACACGTTCATCGGCGAGTAGTTCTAAACTATATGCGACCTGCTTTGTGTGCGGCAAACAGTTGAGCAACCAGTACAATCTGCGAGTGCATATGGAGACACATCAGAATGCATACTATGCGTGCTCAGCTTGTAACCATGTCTCTCGATCGCGCGACGCACTTCGGAAACACGTGTCGTACAGGCATCCGCAGACGCCAGTCGACTCTTCCAGACCTAGACACCCTTGACCAAGGCCCACGTCGTTAGTCGCAATTAATGTTAATAAAATTTTGTTTATTATTATTATTATTATTATTATTGTTATTAGCTTATTTTATTGCAGTTACCATAATAATAATACATTTTATTTTCAGTACAAGGGATGTTTTTTGTTGTTGTCATTGTTTTGTTGTGATTCGGAAACGATATTATTTTTTTATCATTAATGTATAGTAGCACTCAAGAATAGTTTTAACTATATTATATTGTGTAGTTTGAAGTTCTGCAAAGTTTTCTGTTTGGAACAGAAAAACATTCAGTGGTACCTGTAGTGGGTACCCATTGATTTCTGGTTGTGTGCATCAGTACCGTCCAGCACTGTTATGTAAACAGAGGACGTTGTTAGTGTGATCAGAAATTTCCTCCAGTTTTCTGTTTATCGATTTATATGTTTAAAAGGAACGTATAAAGTATGTACTGTTTAATGATGATAAATAGTACAGGATGCAAATAGCGTTGTTACAGAGTGTGTGTATAGTGTGATTCTAAATTGCATAGCGTTATTCCAGGCACAAGGTCAAATAACAACAACAAAAAATGTATTCTAACATTATCTCGAAATGGTTTGTTACTGAGATATTAAATGATACAATTCATTCAGAGTAGTTGTTAGATATAGCTTCCGTTTTGTTAAATACACATTCAGCACAATGAATTCTCACTTCTCAAGCACATCTTCTAGCGTCATATCTATTCTTGATAATATTACAAGAATTAAAAACTACTGGACTATTGGGCCATGGTCGATTACATAATTATTATAACATGTTTCTTCTCAAAACGTTTCAGCCACCCACCAGAGGCTTTCTTCAGTTGCAAAAATGTTTAACAAGGGATGGTAGGTCAAATGTACCCCAAGCTGAGATATAAGCATATACCCTATACCAGTGTATATTTTAACGTGCAGCCAGACACAAAATGCGCAGTGATAAATTAAGTTGTGCAGTGATAAAATTGGAAAATGTGCAGTAATAAAATTTTAAGGAAAAAGTCGGGAAAATAAATTAACTGACATTTGAGTAAAAAATAATGTAATGAAACAATATTTAGCCTTATTAAAAACGAAAGCAGTTTTAACTCAAGCTTAACATATTTCATTTTAATTATTGTCTTTAAAACTCTTGTCTAAAAAGTGTTGCTCTTCATTTTCTTTTTCTCGAGGCCTTCTGCTTTCTTTTTTCTTTCATGGCTCTTCTTGAAAACCAGAAATGCCAGAAGGCAAGCTCTGGTAAACCCCGTGAAAAATGAAACTCCTCCGTTGCTTTTGGAGTCTCCCTGACTTGGTGTTGTTTTTATTTATTCATCCATGTAAGCACTGCATTGAGGGGATCCCACGCCGACAACGATGGCATGTTAAAATGAATATGCAAGTGGAGATTTTCAGTGGCAATACTAAGGCATTGGCGGTGATCAGTTTTCAGCATGTTCCTGGCACTTATAATTCTTTCTACATCCGCACTGTGGGGCTTGGCTGCTAAGATTCTAGCCAATATAACACAAGTGTTTGAAAAGTTGTTTGATTGGCAAAAAATTTTACTTTTTCTGAAAGGGTTTTTTTCGTCATTACCTCCAGTTCAGGATATTCTTGGATATCTTCAAATTCTTGCGCAAGAGATAAGAAACCTTTTTGACATTTTTAGAAAAATTCAGAAATTTTTGTACCGTACTAAATTAAAAAAACGCAGTTTATCAAGATGATTTTTTTTTTGTTTTCTGGAAATTAGGGAAGACTAGAAAAGCACTAATATAATGTTTTGGCGGGTCTGATTTTTGAAAATTTCCCAGGGGAGAACCCCCGGACCCCCAATTCTGGTAAACTACACATTTGTGCAGTGATAACATTTTTTTTAAATATACCCTGCCCTATACCTCAGTATCAGGGTACATTCAATTTACTATCTGTTGTTGAATATTTTTGCTGCTGAAAAAGGCCTCCGGTAGGTAGTCAAAATGTTTAGAGCAGAAAAATGTCACAATCATTAAGCAGTCGACCATGGCGCAGTAGCCATGTAGTTTTCAATTCTTTTAATATTGACTCAGGCCATGATAGCCTGTGTTAACATTCTTAATAGTTTTTGCTGCTTCCATAATGTGATTTTGTAGTTGTCCTAGTAACCCGGTCTGCTATACTGTCTTCAGTAAACGCCAAAGGAAATAGTAGTCTAATGGTATGAGATCAGGTGATCATGGTGGCCATTGCACGGGTCCATTTCAACCAATCCATTGGTCACTGTGTGTATCATCTAAATAATGGTTAATATTTTGATAAATGTTAGATGACTGGAACCACATGTCCAGTCTAACTAAAGCAGAGTTACAAGTACTCTTGCTTTTTTGTATACAATAAATTCTTGTTGAAAAATGATACTTTTCAGGTGCATACATTTAATTAATAAGCCTTCTTACAATCTGAATACTGAATTTGACAGAACAGAGGCTACATGAGGATTAACTGGTCCCTTGCAACGCTAGTCTAATGTTGTACCTTTAATCATAAAAGTCTTGATAATATACAATTTTAGGCAAATGATATATTTTTTTTTAATCTTATTTTGAATGTTAGCGTATTGCTGTGCAATTTAGAGTCATTCTGTGTAGAGGAGTAGCAACTATATGAAGTATAAGTAATAATTAACAGTTGGCAATAAATGTTAAAAGTCCTGACACATGTTCAGCAGACTTATTTTATTTACAGTCCTTATATGTCAACACTGTCATAGATAGTTGACGTGTGACTAACTCCTTCATTTCAGATGAAGCCTTTTCATGTGTACTATTAGTTAGGGCTTGATTATCGTGGAGACATCAAAAGGCAATCCAATATGGGAAACAATTAGTGGCTTGGCAAGTGTCTGTGATAATGTTATAGCATTATATATTTTAGTGTAGGGTATCGAGTCAGACATTAACCATCGTTCAGTTTTAAGAAACACAATTTTTTATCACTCTGTGTGCATGTATGTATCTTAATTTAGTAAACTCATCAACTGTTCAAGGATTCTGAATGTTTTCAATATTTTTGTTTCATTTTGTACTTTAATGTTAGTTGTATTAAATCCTGGTTTTGGTTGTTGTTTAATATTTGATATGATAATTCACGTATATAACTGGAGATATTTGTTAAACTTAAATTTTTATTTATTACTTGTAGTGTCTTGGATTTGATGATTATGCTTAGTAGATTGTCAGTAAAAAATTTTACTGGGTAAGTGAAAATTTTTATTTTGTCCTAATACTCATTAATTCTCAGTTTTCTTATTTAATTTTATAATTGATAATTTGCCTCTCCATTTGTGAACATCATGTAAATTTTTACTTTTAACAGGAGGTTAGGTTGATTTTTGTAATACCAGTAGTTTTTTTTTCGGGTTAAAACGTCCTGCGACGTCCGATGCCGAATTGCCAATATCTCCTGTCGTTGCAGTTTTCTTCGGTTAGACCTCGTACACTTATTGATCACCTTACACCCTGTATCCATGTTACTTTTGGCCTTCCCCTTTTTCTGTTTTCCTGTGGTATCCATTTCATCACTCTTTTTGGAAATCTCTCTTCTCCCATTCTCTGCACGTGCCCATACCAAATTAATTGTTTTTTCTCGATGTGTTCTAAAACAGTTTCTTTTATATTCATGTTGGTTAATTGTTTCGTTTCTGACCCGGTCTAATTTTGATGTTCTACATATTCTTCTTATGGCGTCCATTTCTGTGGCTTCTATATTTATATTCAGATGTTCTTTCATTCTCCATGTCTCAGACCCATATACTAATGTGCTCTTAATCATTGTGTTGTATACTCTCATTTTCCTGTGTTTACCTATTTCGGTGCTCCACAGTATTCCATTTAGAGACTTAATTATTGTTCTCGCTTTGTTTACTCTAACTTTATTTCTGTATCGTGTGTCCCTTCCTTGTTAAAATTTATTCCCAGATATTTGTAATTCTCACATTTTGCTACAATTTCACCGCTTTCCAATACTATGTCGGTCATGTCCTCTCGTATACACAAATATTGTGTTTTTTCCATATTCATCTGCAGTCCCCATTTTCCATATTCTTCCTTCAGTTTGCTGCCATACCAGTAGATGATTACAGATATATAGTGATCTCTACTGCGGCTCGTGAACAAAGCTCAGACACAGAGTCACTCCTGCAAAAGTAAGAAACTAAGATTTATTAACTTCAGTTCAGTACAATTTTAACATTGTTGTACAGAAATGATTTAGTTGTAAAATCCATAATACAGTCATTATCTATGGAACTGATATAAAGAATATAATAACGTTTTCACAGTGTAGTTTAGGCAAGTCTAGAATTATGTGCCTCTGTCATGAGGGGAAGACGTTCAGGTAAAATGAAGAAGGGAGGGGATTTTCCATCCAATGACACAGTTATTGTCTTTAATCTCCCTCCCGATATTTATTGTAGTGTGTTTTAAAATAGTCTATGTATTGTATTGGTATTGTGTTGTGTAGGATATGCGCAGTGTAACATGTTATGTTCAATTTTTCGTAGTACTGTGGATTATTTCTGTAGGCTGATTATGTTAGAGAGAAATGAATTCTCTTTAAAATATTTGAAAATATCGCTTAATTTGTAAACCAAATTAATTCAGAAAGAGCTAGGGCTGCCAAGAATGGAACCCAAAATAACTCAAAACAGAAACAATGTAAAAACAAACTTTTGTTTTATTAGAAATTTCAGTGAGACAGTGTACGATACTACTAACTGGTTATACAGGCGTGAAGTTAAGATTAAATTTTGTTTGCTACATGTTTGATTGCAATATCAAATGATACTACATGACCCATGTCAACTGTAAATGATTTTAAAATCTGTATGCTAAAGTAAAAAAGAGAGAAGTCCTTTGAAACGTGCAAAAGTAATGGTACAGAAGTTTTTATGATATGAAAAGTAAATATGATCCCAATATATCTGACAGACTTCTCTAGTTTTTAAACTGTGAGCTGCCTTTGGTAGTGATCAAAGTGTGTTTCATAAAACTGGAGAATGGTTGATGTTGGACTGCGATATTCTACTCAGTGATAACAGACTACTGAAATTAAGTTTAAAGACGGTAATATGTATTTTACCTGTAACACGGTTTTATAAAAAATGTGTTTAATAGATGTATGTACAAAGATGTACTGTGTTGTTTGATCCTTTTGGTGCGCATTAATTTTTGCTGTGTTAATCTATAAAAAGGTAAATAAATTTGCAAAAATGAAACGAAAAATTATTTGGTATGCTACAGAAATATTAATAAATAGACTTTTTCACCAACCACATTTTTCTATAAATAATATTTCCATTTGAAAAATGTATATATTTATATGTCTGTATAGATGATGTACTTTACTGTAGTTGCATTTTTTTCAATCTTTGTGTATTTCCTTTCTTTTTTGTGTAATTAAAATTTTTCCTTACTTAACGTTCAGTGAAATTTTAGTTCATAAATAATCAATACCAAAAGACTTGTTAATTCTTTAACACAATATCAAAAGGAAATAATTGTTTTTAGTTTTGTGAATGATGCTTACAACTTTAAATTAATATTATTAATTTAATTTTGTGTTTATTGTTTATAATGACATTTATTTTTGCAATCCTGTTTAAAAATATACAAAACAAAGTATGTTGAAACAAACTACAATCCTAACCTTCTTTATGTTTATAAAATAGAACAGCTGGACTAGGATATCAGCTGATTATTTCAGGATCACCATATGATGTTAGCAGTTAATACTGAATTAGAACAGTGTTTTTAATGCAGTAGAGACTGCAGGAGTAGAACAAAGTCACTAATTTACTAAAAATGGATTAACAAGGATTTCAGGTTATTTGAGCCCTTAAAGGGAATTGTGAATCAGATCAGTTGTAGTCAATTAAAGCACCAAAAGGGTTACAAGCTAGTAAATCCTATTAAAAAGTGTATTAAATAGTAATAACAACATAAATATGTTTAAAACTAATAAATCCTATTAAAAAGTGTATTAAATAGTAATAACAACAGAAATATGTTTAAGTATGTGAAACTGATAAATTATGTCAAATTAATAAGATTATAATCTTTAATGATTGAAAGAACGATACCAGAGAAACAACTAAATGACGGGTGAATATCAGTGCTGGATAAGAATTTGGAATGCAATAAAAGTGTAATTCATTAACAAAAAACCAATTTCTCAAAAATAATTGTGTAAAATAAAGGATATTCAAAAATCCTCTGTACTGTCTGCATAATTTGGTAAGAAGCTGAGATTTAGTGGCCTTAAATCAAACATAGACCAACACTTCTGAAATTGTTTTTATAATTCATTCTGGTTGTTACAACATTCTGAAGCCACCATTGACCAACAGCCCAACACCAGCATTGTTGTGTGAAGATTAGTCCTCCCCACCATGTCCTCATTCTCTATTCCAGTGGAATTATCCATAATTCCAGTATAAATTTCTGAAACCATTACTATCACTATACATGTCATCAAATTTATACCATGTTTGTCAGTATGTGATAAAATACTTCTTCATTATCATACATTTCAAATATGACCAACAATGCCTAATTTGTATTTAGTTTTGATAATAAAATCGTACAATGTAAGTACAGATTTCTGCTGCCTTACACTATTGAATCACTGCATACAACATATTAATTGTAGGAGTTACGGTGATTCCAAAGGATCATGGATGTGAATCCGTCTGATCATGGGCTGATCATTTGCGTGATTAGATAAAGACTCTTGATTTCAGCCAGCCTTAATGATAAATCTGGACTTGTTTTTGAAACGAGAGACAAAAAATGAACAAATAGCGCACATGATCATTATTGTTAGGCACGCCAATCCGATGACAACATTCTGATTATTATCAGAGCATGGGTCATCACACAACGATAAGCTGTGCATGTTACAGAAATGTGCACCTTATTAAACTTTCAATAGTTATCTGATTATTCATAATTCATAGTGTTCTTGTCTTCTTCCCTCCTTCTGAATGTAGGCATATTTGTCTGTTTGGCCTGCACCAACATAACCTTTATTATCTAGAATTGTACATATATCAGCAGACAACCTGTCTCACACTGAATTAGATTAACTCAGAGTTGCCATAACAGACACACAGAGTCTACATAAAATGCCAGAAGCACATTTTTTGAGAAATTGGGTAAAAAAACATCTGTTGAAGAGGTCAAATTGTAATGTCACTGCCATTTGAATAGTAATAGTTTCTGATAAATTTAATGTAAAACCCAAAAATTAAAAGAAACTAAACTATAATTGTTATACTCATAAAAAAAAATTATAATTGTTAATTCTGGTGTATGTCAGTTGAGTCAAATTGGAGTTACTGTTTACTCCTTAGTAAATATTTACAACTTCCCAATTACAGTAAAATTAAGTGTATAGTGTGAGAATTTTTATAATTGTAGCTTTTAGAAAACAATAGAAAGTAAACTGAAACAAATGGTATTACTAAACTCTTAAAATATTTTTTGTTAAAAAGATATTGAACAACCTGTTAGATATTGTTTCCAATGTAATCAGTTTGTAGGCTACAATTGAATTTTTTTGTGAAATATATAGTGGCGTGCAGTGGGTAAGAATTTTGGTGAAGCTGAGTTATATCCAATACCGTACTTAGGTCTGTACTTCATTTGAACATTCTGCCATTGTTATTGCGCCATCGTACGCTTGCACAACTAATTTTTCACTGTAACTGCAACTAGTTTTTCAAATTCAGTCAGCAACTGGCGAATGAGCTCTGTAATAAGCTGCCCATGTCGACCACAAGTTACATCAGGAAATCCTAAAAATCTCTCTTTTACTTCTCCATCGTAAGCATAACTATAGAAAACGGTGCTTTATTTGAAACGTCTGTGATTTCGTCGACTAATAAAGCTATAAAGTTAAATTAGTCATCTAAAGCAGTTTCTATTCTACTCTGACCAAAAGCAGCAATACACAATGATCGACAGAGATAATTCACAGTAATTCCATGGCCAGCAATAGGTTTAACCTAAAATTTAGGTTTTCTAAATTTTTGAATTCAGTCTTGACTCAGCTAGTGTTCCTGCCCTTTCCAAACAACAAACAATACCAGCAAAGTAGTGCATTTAGATCAGCTCTACCAGCCAACAATTCACGTTTGTTGTGTTTTTGAAAGATCTGGGAAGAAAAAGGCTTTGCCAAACGGCCTTTTGTTGTACAAACCGACATTGTAGAAAGTATTTAAACCAACACTGAAACTATTCTAAAATATACAACTATAACTTCAAATATAATTTATATCGTTTAAGTGCAACGTAAATAAAACATAACACGCACAGCGATACCAGCAAACTCAACACCATGCAGTCCAACTCAACTGAAGCTAGCATCAGTTAGAGACCACTGCAGTGGTGGTTTTCTATCTCGCTCTACGTGCGCGCGCATCTCCCTACACAAGGTCTCTACCTCAAGCTGCAACGAATCTGCTTCACCTACTGTACCAGTCCCGGCATATAAAATCAGTCTACTTAGTCACGTTAGATAATTTCATTGAATTTTTATTTTGGTTAATTAAAATTAGATTAAATTATTTTATTTAAATAGTAACATCTACTCTGATTAATAATTGCAGTTAGTATGTCATCAATAATTAGTGAAGCAGTGCTTCACTTGCTTCTCTTGACCGCACACCACTGGAAATATAATTTGAAATGTGGTTTCTACATACTGAACAGTAATACTAAAAGGAATAAATATAGCACAGGCTGGTATATTTTATTAAATTTTTTTGTCAGCTGTTGCGAAGAAACAGTGCATACACAATCTAGTGGATAGTTTAGTTACAACAAATTGTTTGGATTTTTCGTTTGACAGTGTGCTTAGATGCTGTCCTATGTCCAGCATAATATAGAAACAATGTACCTTTACAGGACGTCAATTGAAGCCTGTAGATTATTGGAAATATGTCCATCCAAAATGTTTGGAAATTTCCAAGTTCCATGGCGTTAAAGTGATAAACTAATTGTTGTTAATGCTTATTAGTTTTTAATTGATATGTTTAGATTCTAAGTCCATAAGAAATGACAGTTATTATACAGAAACATGTAGTGTTAGTTTCACTGTAGTTGGGAAGTAGTGAATATGAAGGTGTGAATTTGTAAGAGTGAATGTGAGCAATATGTTTCCCAAAGTTGTAAATTAGTACTATCTAGTCCTTGTGTTTTAGTTACCTTATGTCTAGTCATGTCTTATTTTATTTGAATAATAATGAACTACTTTCAAGGTCGGCCAGAATGTTAAGGTTGCTGTGTTCTCACTCTTCTGTTTAATTGTCTGTCACGTGATTGTGTTATAATGACTTACCAGCCTTCTCTTTGTATGCTTATCTCTTTGTGACAGTGATAAGAACATTGGCCCAGAAAAAAATCGCTTTGTTACTGCAACCATTCCCATCTTTCTTCTCACTTCTTTTGCTACTAATGTCACGTACTGTTTTTTATCTGATATTTCCCAAATTTTGGTACTGCTTGATTTCTATTTTCTTGCTGTCCATAATATTCCTGTAAAGTCATTCTTATGATGTGTTGTATAAATGTATATAACACTGTGTGATATCTATATCGATAACAGAGAGAGTGGAAATCTGGGAATAAAAGTAAATAATAGAACATACATGAATACATTGGTGTTTTCTGACGATAAAGTAATTATCCAAGACAACGAATGCGAGTTCCAGAGATCAGTGTTCCAGTTACAGCAAGTCTGTTCAAATTACAATTTGAAAATCTCTGTTCATAAGACAAAAACTATGGCTTTTATGGGCAAATGTCCCTTGTCCATTGCAAGGGACAAGGATAACTGCAATTGGATTGGATAACAAGAGTATAGAGACTTGAGCCTGCAGACTGACAGCGTGAAGCCACTCGGGCAACTTCGTTACTGTTTGTCCGCCGCTATTGTCTACCCTCTCGTCAACCCACACTCCACACTTACGTGTATAATGAAATCCACGTATTTTTATCCAAATCAGGGGTTTCCTGTGTGCATAGCGGATGAATTGAATATTAAAATGAATATTGATTGTGGTCACAGTTAAATATTAAAACATAATATAGAATTAATTTAACTATATCGTTGTACTCCATTTATTACCCTGAATTGTAGTTTTTGTTTTAACCTTTGTTTCCTCCAGAAACAAACACAGTTTCAGTGGCTCCCCAGATAAATATGAACCTTTTGACTACATCGTCGCATTAGTATATGAAATATACGTTTATTAAGAAAACTTATTTTATACTGTTTTGCCGGTTTTTAAGTTCAGTTTTTTGTACTCGCAATGTTGGTTTTGATATATATTGCTGTAATCAGTTGTGGTAAAACTCCTCTTTACCTGTGCACTAACTTCGCAGGTTGGTTTCGTATTTATCTGGAGTCAATTTAATCAATTATTTTTGTTTCTGGAGTGATAAACGCTGAAACAAAATATACAATTCAGGGTAATAAATGTAAGAAATGGTATGATATGAATTTATTTTCAATTGTGTTTATTATTTATCTTCGAGAATTATATAATTACCTTTATAGCATAGGAAGTTAAAATTTGTACAGTTATTCTACTAATAACATTGTCTACTAGAATTATAAAAATGTTTTAAAAACTGACCAAAATAAAAAAGGTTTTTATTTAAAAAATATAAAAAATTTAGAAAATTATAAATTTTGTAAATTTATAAATTTATTATTCTAGTGCCATAACATTCTGAAAGTGTGATGATTAACTACAAATTTCAAGTCTGTAGCACAAAATAGATGCTGAGAAAATGGCATTTTAACATATACAGTTCCCACCCCCCTTAAATTGACAATACTCCTTTGAAATGTTACACGAACTTCACATCGAACACTTACAGCGCGAGTACCTAATAAAAACTGTTACACTAAAAATAAAATGACAAAACTTTAAAATGAAACATCGAAATGCTTACAGGACATGTATAGGTAGGTTAGACACGAATATACACAGACACTTGAATAGACAAAAAATTTACTCTTGAGTTTACGTATTTGAAGCTGTGAACTTAATAAAATTATTGTGCTAAAATAAATACACAAACTTTAACCAAACATTTACCTAACTCACATCTGACAACAAAATATAGGCGGGCATAGATGAAAACGAAGGTAGCCGAAGTTGCCCGAGTGGCTTCACGCTGTCAGTCTGCAGACTCAAGTAGTATAGAGCAGCTATCACATTTCCACTATCTTGGCTGTGCCATCGCTTGTGATGTTGATCACAAGGTGGCTAAGCTTCAGTCAGTATGTAGCGCAATTCATCAGATGTTATCGACGAAAACAAGGAAAAAGACTCGGCTAAAATTTTGTAAGATAATGGCTGACCCAGTGGTATTGTATGGTTCTGAAACTTGGGTTCCAGGAAAAAAACGCTTGAGTAAGATGTATGCATTAGAGATGCATTCCTTGCGATGTGTTAAAAGGATGCACACAAAGAGATAGACTCTATAATGAAAACATTCGCAAAGAGTTGAACATTTTTAAAATCCAAGATTGTGTTGCAGAAAACAAAGAGAGGTGGTTTGCTTATCTTAGTGCCAACAAACGAGTGTAGGAAGACCTAGGATGCATTGGTGAAGTGGATATATTCCTGTGAGACCAGAACAGGTGATTTTCCTTGTTCCTGTTATATAAATTTATATAATCGACCTCTTTTTGTACCAACAGAATCTTTTTATGCCTTAGGAGAGGCAGGGTAGACCAGCTGTACAAGCCATTCAGCATATAAAGAAGACAGTGTGGCCAACACTATAAACATCGGCCAACTGCTACTAATACTGCCTCAATAGCATGTTCTTAAAACTGTGGCGCTGTCACAGTGGTGTCTCTGTGCACCAATCAGAGTGCCAGATCAGACGTTGTCATGTTTAGTACATGTTGACTCGGGATTGCCAAAATCAGCCACAGCACCACTTTCATGAAACCAACTCATTGTGTCATTGTTCTTACCCTCTGTTGGTGTAACTGTTGTTTAAATTATGTCAACAACTTAACTACATTGGTAGAGATAATAAATTAATTATGACTGATAACAGTCACTTCGATCGTTGATTTGACAGTTTAAATGAGAAAGCTATATCCTAGGTAATCATTTTCACAGGTTAAGTTCATCTGGGAGCTGTCAAACGTGTCTTGAATTTACCATTGTATAAAGACGGAATAATCTTCCAAAATTCCATTTTGTGCAATAACTTGATTAGACGTTTCAACGTCCACTCATTCTTTTATCACTTTTACTTCAACTCTTCTGTTTCTATATGGTATGCGTCTATTTTTAAAACCAAATCTTAACTGTCTTTCTACCCTTCCAGTATAGAGGTGATGGCCAGAGGGCCATGTGGGCATCCATCCATGATGTTTAACTTTTGAAGTGAAACAGTGAAGTTTCAATCATATAACACTCCTACCACATTGACCATACATTGTTGGTCAAACATGGCTGATTTTGTAAGCAAAAAACTGTCTTTCAAACGTGTTGCTGCGGCCTTAACATTTTGGTTAGTCTGTATCAGAACATAATAATTACTGTACATATGCTGTTTTATCATTTTATGTAAAGTATAACATAATATATGTAGGGATGGAAACAAAGTACAAAGTTGTTTATTAGCATTGCAATATCATAATTATTAGTAGTAGTGATAATAATAATTATATTATTATTAATTTTATTGTTAATAAGTTATAATCTGTTATACTGTATATAAAGTTATTATTATTTGCTTTGTTGAACATGGAATTAAAAATTTCGTGATGTTTTTATTTTAATTAATGTTGTTATAAATTAAAATGATTATCTTGATAAGTTTCCAGTGTGATGATGTATTCTTCTCAGTGTACTGTTAATATTCATTGTAACACCAAACGAATGACACACTTGTGGACAGTTTCCAAGTGTTTAGAACATAACAAACTTAAAATTTTTGAAAAGCAGTTGAAAATGATGAAGTTTTCAACATAATTCCAACAAAATTATTGTCTGTTCAAGAGTGTCTGTATAATTCCAGCAAAATTTATTAAATTAAAGATATGACAGTGTGCATGTCAACACTAAATGCTGAAAAATTCACATGCCTCGTGTTGCTACAGTTGGTTGGCATCCTTCTGTGCCTCTGTTTTTATCCATTAGTCTTGATTTTATATTTTAGTGAGAATTAATTATTAGTATGAGTGGGCTTAGTGGAGTAATGTGCCTCATCTAGGGGTCCTGTTTCAGTTTCCAGGTAGCACAATAAAATCAATGTATGACAATATAACTAAAAGTGTTGTCTTGTAAAATTACGGTGATTTCACAATTATGTTGGTAACACTCCAACTTCTTCTTATCTGGCATTACAGCATTTGGTGGGCTTTAGCCTCCTCAACAATACTCCTCCATGCTTCCCTGTTCTCCGCTCTTCCTCTCCACCCTCTGATTCCCATGCTAGTAAGATCTGTTACGCCATCCAACCATCTCATCCTTGGTGTGCCTCTACGTCTAGTATATAATTTTCCCTTCAGCATTCTTTTAGGCATTCTTTCCTCTGAAATTCTTTCCACATGTCCCAGCCAACGTAACCTCTGTGATTTGATTAATTTCACTGTCTTTTCCACACATGAAAGCCTATTGTTCATTATTTTATTTAGAATTAATATTAGGCAATTACCTGTATTAACTTCCGTCTTGTGACTTCTTTAGTTTTTTCCTTAAAACAACGCGTTTCGAGAATAAATTCTCATCATCAGGTTTTTTAAAAATTATAAAAACATCAAATTCACCCAAAAGGGGTCGTCAACTATTGTTAACAAAACAAAATGAATCTATTGTTCATTGTTATTGCATATTCTCTAGCTGCCTTCTTCTCTTACTGGGCCATAAATTTTACCCAATATTTTGTGCTCAAATGATTTTAAAGCAGTTTTATCATTCTCTGTTAGAGTCCACAGCTCAGATCCATATATAACAACTGCTCGCACCAGAGAATAATATACTTCAAGTTTATACCTCCTGTAACAAGATTGTTCTCAAAGATGTTAATATTTCTAAAATAGGCTCTGTTTCCTGCTTGTATCCTTTCTCTTATACTCATACTAATGTTATTATCATTTGATATCAAGGCACCTACATAACTAAAGCAGGACACTCCTTTGAAACACTTCCTATTCACATTGAAATCTGTAGGAGCCCTTCTGGCCTCTGAGTTTGACAGTATAATGTATTTTGTCTAGTTTTCATTTACAACAAGATCTGCTTCCATTAATCCATACATACGAACACTCCAACACTTCTGTTAATATTCTAGGTGTGGTTGTTGTACAGAATGTGTGTACTGTACAAAAAAAACAATACTCAACCCTATATAGTATATAGACAAAATAGTCAACCCTCTTATTACTTATTTAAGGCAGCTGTTGAAACAATTGAACAGCTGAGTGTAGGAGTGGAATGTGTTTCCAAGTGTGACCTGTCTGACTCAGTGCAAAAAGACTTGTGAAAAATGTGTAGCCTGGACTTCTTCTTCTTCTTTTACTGTCCTTCCTAATCAGGCATTGGATGACTCCCATTTCAGTTATGTCTTTACAGTAGAACCTCACTAATTCGTCACCTAAGAGACCAAAGGGGTGATGAATTAATGAAATAGACAAATTAGTGAGCGAGTAAGAAACAAACCCATTAAAGACAATATAAAATGTTTTGTTACAACATTAGCAATTTACAGTACTAATGTTATGCTCGAACATATTTATTGTTGGAAATTTTCAAACTCAAACAAGTTAAGCACTGTAATTGCAAAAAAAAAATTTTTTTTGTTTAATTATTGTGGTTAGGTTCAGCGGATACAGTAACAATTTTGTCATCACTAAACATTTTGTATCCTGCATCCAGTAAGTCTATTTGACACCAATTTTTGACGTCATCTTCACTCAAATGGTTAAATGCTGGTAGGATTGGCAGATATCTAACAATTCTGATGTGGGGTCAAGACCTAGTTCTATAGGCGCTGGTTATAATTCAGATGGCCATAACTTATTCCAGGCAGACTTTGGAGTGTTTTCTTTAATACTTTGCCAGGCATCAGCAATCCGACTGAATTTTTGGAAATGTATTATGCTATAAGAACACAACACAACACATATTGTACCATGTACACAAGTACGAAATACCCATTCTCAAAACTAATACCTTCTGCAATCCCTTCTCCTGGCTATTATTAGAACCCCAGCCACAACCAACACGTTTCTGGTTTACCCCAGCTATAATTAGAGTGTATATGTTACTTGCTTGTTAATAAAGAAAAAGAAAACAAAACTTGAGTGGGTGATGAATTACAGAGGGAGACGAAGTAATGACTTTCCACTGTATATTTTTCTTGGTTTTATGCAGAGTGAAATAATTCCTCAGCAGTTACGCCTGACCACTGTCGGAGTCTACAGAGCCAAGATAGTTTTTTCCAACCAGTCCATTTTTCATCTTCTGTTTTTCCATGTAGAATGAGTCTTAATAGGAGAGCATATTGGGGTCCTGTTTGTGTATGTTCCAAGTGTGCAAATGTTCTTTTGATAGTCGCAAGTAGTTGGGGCTCAAGTCCCATTCTGTTAAGTACGGTGTCATTTCTAGTATGATTTGCCCCAGAAATTCTCAATAGGTGTCTCAAAAGAGCATTAGTATGATCTATAGTATTTTGTTTTAGTGTCCATATTTCACATGTGTAAGTTAAGTCACATATACAATTCAAAGAGAGGAAAACAGCAAAAAAGAGCAAGATACAAGAGCGCCACTGATTATCCATACACCGTGACACTATGATACCTCGAATGCCTTCAGCACATGTTGTCAAAGGGAGCAAACATACATCCTGAAAACACATCTTCACATTGAACATGTTTCAAGAACTTTTTAAAATATGTGTTTAGAGTAACAAATTAACTCTCCTTGTATCACTTATCCTATAAACATTTTCTTAATTGACAAACATTTGGGCCTGCTGTACACATTTAAGTATGTAGACTACCATAATACAGTATTTATGTGCAATACAGTAATTATGATAATACAGGGTTTGTTTAAAAAGTAATGAGACTGATAGTATAAAATTATTTATTGCATTAGCTACAAAACAATTTTATCTCCTTCAAAGTAGTGCCCTTGAGAAGCCACACCACACATACAGAGACGTTGTTCCCAATGATTGAAACAGTGGTGAAAGTCTTCAACTGTCAGTGCCTTTAGCTTGTTCCGTCACAGTCTTTTTGATGTTCTCCACACTTCCAAATTAATGGCCCCGGAGTTGGCCTTTGTTTTTTGGAAATAAGAAATTATCACATGGACTAAGATCAGGGGAGTAAGGGGGCTAGGGGTACCACAGGAATGTCCTTTTTGGCCAAATACTCGTTCACAGAAAGTGCGGTGTGACATGGAGCATATCGTGATGAAGCATCCAAGAGTCAACAATCTCTGGTCGGACACGAATGACCCTTTTCCTGAATCTCTCAAGAACCTGATGGTAGTAAGGTTGATTGACTTTCTGTTCTTTAGGCACAAATTCCTTATGCACAATACCTCGAATGTCAAAAAAACTAATGAGCATTGACTTGATCTTGGATTTGCTCTTTCTTGCTTTTTTTGGACGTGGCGAGTCTTTTGTGTGTCACTATTCACTTTGCCGTTTTGTTTGTGGATCATACTCAAAAATCCACGATTCATCACCTGTTATGACACTTTTCATAAAATCTGTCATTTTCAATGCACTCAAGAAGGTCAAGACATGTTTTTTTGGTTGTCCTTCTGTTCCTGAGTGAGATTTTTTGGAACCATTTTTGTGCATGTGTCATGCGTCAAAATTTCATGAACTGTCTGGTGATTTAAATTTAGTTCATAAGCAATCATTCTCACCATCAAACGACAATCAGACTTGATGAGATCTCACTTTCAAAACATTTTCATCAGTTCATGCTGTGCTTGGTTGTCCAGAACGGTGTTCATCCTCCATGGTTTCATGGCCATCCAAAAATGCTTTGCAGCATCTAAAACCCTGAGCCCAGGACATGGCTTCATGTAAGCTTGTTTTAACTTGTTAAATGTTTCTGTTGTACTGTCTTGGTGTGTGGTACAAAATTTTATTGCATAACGCTGCTCAATATTGCTAAGCTCCATTTAGTGACACGAGACAAAACAAACACTTACAAAAACTATGGCACAACCAAATCTGTTAAAGTTAAGAAGCTGAAAATTTTTATGAATGTAAACAAATGTTACAGCTGTCAGTTGTTGGTCTCAGTGTTGCCACTTCCTGGGGAAAAAATTCAGTCTTATTACTTTTTAAACAAACCTCGTAAATTTGTGGAGTAATTAAAGATAATGAATTTTGTTAAATGTCAGTCAGTCCATAATGATATTAAGTAGTGCAGTACTCCATAAAAAAGGTTGTTCCGTTTTTTCTTAATAATCTGATGTTTTCAATAATCCAGCAGTACCTTGGTCGTGTATGCGTCATACTAATGAGATTGTACTGTAATTTTTAAAAATGTGCATTTCAATAACAAAAAATTGGTATGGAGAACCATACATGACTTCCATGTTCTAATTAATTATAAAATTATTTTTAATATGTACACTCAGAACGAAACTAAATATATCAGCATGCTTTTGGTAAAAACGCTGAGAAAGATAATCAAAATACGAATTGTACATAGTTGTTAATATTTTAAAAATAAGTACATCGCAAAAGAAAGCGAATACTGCCCAGCATTTGTAATCTGTGAATTTCTGAAAACGAAAAGTTATTTTGTTTACGTAATCTGTTGCTACGATATTTTGTTTACACAGAATTATATCAATTGTTAATATTTTATTGAAATTTTTTTAAGTTTTCAGTCTAATAAATTTATAACATCAATACAACAAATTATCCCCTTCCCCTTCAACTACCCTTCCCATCTATAGACATTACATCTACCTTTCTACAGCGGATTATTATGACCTTCTTTTCAGTATACTTTATTAGTCAAAATTAAGTACTTTGCTCTTGTTAAAAACGTAAAACGTTTGCAGGTAAACTACCCGTCCGCCTTAACCGATCTTCACCAAAATCAATAGGCCTCGAGTCCCCTACAACTTGGGCACACATGCAGTTATTTGATTCTGTTTAAATTTGTGACTGTTATCGAACAAAAAATTCTACACACAGACACTTTTCAGAAAATGACTTTTCTTCACATTTTGAGGGTAGTACAATCAGAATCAGCCCTTATCTCAAACACAATTTTTTTTGCCATCACCATACTTGCATTTCCTTACAGAACATGGAAGTAAAAGTTTATGAAGCAAAAAAAATTGATTTTAATTGACTTGCAAGATTAAGCCTAACAGGAGGTGAATGTGCATTAAGTTTAGAATTAGTTACCGACTTTAAGTAGCAAACAAAAACAGACAATAAGTTTAATGACAGAAATGTATGTGTATGTATTTTTTTTATGGATTAGTAAAAACTGTCACACACTGGAAGTTTTAACAAACAAAAAAAGTTATATATACTGTATAACTCTAAATTATTATTATTATTCGTTATTGTATAGAGTTTGTTTAATCGAGTGATTAGCCACCAGTAGTGTCCATTTAATGGCACCTGTGTGTTCCCTTGTCTATGTGCTACAATTTCTCATGTACCTGTTGTTATTGTGATCAGCTGTATTTTCAACTATTATTTTTGTACTTGTGGTTAAACAGAATACGATCATACCCCGGTTTTTGCACTTTTTTCACTTTGCGGTTCATACATATGAATTTTTGTGGGGTTTAATTGAAATAGATAAAATCATTATTAGTTCATGTACTTTCTAGTGTATTACTTCCTGTAATAAAGTCCAGGAATCCAATATCAGGTGAAGCTAGATGACCTGATTCAATAGTATGCGGTAGCTCTTCAACCTTATAAAGGTTTTCTTTTCAGATAACCTCCAACTTTCTAGGGTTATCAATAAGGGCTCTCAGTCTGTCTGTCTTGGAGTGGGTGGATGTGTAATCCAGGAGTATATGAGCTAGGGTTTCGCTTCGTGATACAGAGTATATTTATTTTTTGTTTGTAAATAGACCCATTTCTGAGCGGATGGCTTTTCCCATTTTTGTCGATTTCCTCTTGCCACTTCGCAATGTTTTAGATTATCCATAATAATTAGATATTTCATTTTCCCATAGAGCAGTGTCTGCCCAGTAATGGCATGGATAGAGTGTAGGTTGTAGATTGCAGTTTGGTAACCAGTGTAGTCTGTTACCCTGGAATCAGTCAATCATCAGTAAAACATGACTATAAGGTTTCGATTAAGTCCACCCTAAAGAGCATTTCACTTCTGTGATTACAAAGTAAAAAATTGCTTACAAGATTGTTCAAAACACATTATTTTCATTTTTCTTGGAGATCGTGATTCGCAAGTGCAAAAGTTGGGGTGGCATCCATAAGTTCAGCCACTCTTTTCTCTTAATTAAAGATACAATCAGTGTGTGTATTATAAACGTTCATTATAGTTTGAAAAGTGCCTTTGGAATGTTGTTACATAAATATATTTAATCTATACAAAAGAAGTGATTTTAATGATGCAGAACAATCTTTGAAAAGATGCATATTATTTTTTGAACATGTGTTTTGTCTAGAATTGTGATTTTTTTTTAGGATAACAATATTTAAAGAAAACCCTGTCATAAAATGATGGTTTTCTTTTATTGTATAGCACGTAATTGAGATTTATATTATTTTTCTGTTATAGAAATTTTTTGTTGAAATAAAAGAACATACAAACTCCTGTATTAAGTGATAAGTATGGAAACGTAAATAAAGGAAATAGTTTCTTAATTTATGTGGATTTACATTTTGTGTTTACCTCTTTTAAAATACTTTCTTCTTCATCAACAGTTCTGTGGCTACAGAAGAATGTTCACGATAAGCTGGAGGGAAAAGATAACTAATGAGGCTGATGTAGAAGAGCTCAGGAGGACAAAAACTTCCTAGGAGATTTAAAATGTACGAGGGTCAGTTGAAAATATCGCAGAGCGATGTCTGTAGTTTAGCAGCAGAACTAAAATTTTGTGTGTGTTGCAAGATTCATATTTCTTAAAAACACCAGTTAATTTCCAAATCTACCAATTTCATTGTTTAACAGGTGTTCGAAATTTACGTGTCACGCTTGTTTTGAAAAATGGACAAGATCAAACATCATGCTGTGATTGAATTCTTTGTTAAAAATGATCTAGCACCAATGGAAATTCACAGCCAAGAAGGTAAATATATTAGGAGATGCTGCACTTTCAAAAACAATTGTTTGTAAGTGGGTACTTGGATTTCAACATTGTCTTGTGAGCATTGAAGATGATTCTCGCAGTGGACACCCAAAAAGTGAAACAACTCAAGATATTGTTAAAGAAATGTCGTATACAGTGTTGGAAGACCGATGATTGAGAGTGGATGACATGCTGACACCACAGGCATTTCACATTAATATGCGTATCATATTTTAACTCAAGAACTTGGTGTGAAAACCAACTACAACCTGGGTGACGCATTTGGAGTTGTTCCACTTTTTGGGTGTCCACATGGGGATAATCTTAAGAGCTTGTATGACCACATTTAAACTCAAAAGCCCACATACAAATTACTATTGTTTTTGAAGGTGCAGCATTTCCTAACATATTTAACATTTCGTCGTGAATTTTCATTGGCGCTACACCCTTTTAACAAAGAATTCGTGATTTTGTCCGTTTTTCAAAACACGCATGACACGAAAATTTCAAGCAGCCAGTAAACAATGAATAAATTAACAGGTGTTCAAAGAAAATACGAATCTTATGATACACTAAAAATTTTAGTTCTACCACCAAGTTATAGATGTCGCTCCGCGAACTTTTCAACTGATCCTCGTAGAAGACACAAGTTAATAGGGCCATATAGTCCGAGCACAGTGGACTAGTGAAGAGAATAATTGAAGGAAAAATAGAAGAGAGAAGTCATAGAGGAACACCGTGTTTAGACTACATGAGGCAGATTATGAACTGGATGTCATACAGTGAACTGAAAAGAAAAGCAGAGAAGTGAAGGGAATTGCGACTTGCTGCCAACCAGCCTGCAGGCTGATAACCCAAAGAGTACAGGATATTTGAAGGTCACAATGAAATTTATCAAAAGACAAATTGGACATTTGAAAAAAAAAAATTATTGAAAATCATTGTCATGTCATTGCAGCCCTATAAATTTTATAACACTACTGTAAGGCAGTATCCTGTTACACTACATTACGTCTGGCCAGATCATTCTGCTCTGATAATGGAGTAGATCATGTGACCACAGTACATTCAACACCGCGTATCGGACAGCAGGAACTAATTTTACCTCTGCCAAATACCGATGGCCTCCCAGGAGGGTGGAGAAGTAGGTAGAGGTCCAGGGCACCCTCATGCACTCGGGCAGAGAAATCGCCCGTACAGGCAGATGAGCTACATATTGGCCAACGGTATAGGATGCGGAAGGCAAGAGATTTAAAGACCATTGCATTAGAGATCCTCACTGTATCCTAAATATCAGCAGAGATATTGGAGGACACTAGCTGTCTCAGCTGCCATGAAGATGCAGTAGACTGTAGGCCTGGAGAGCTGCCGCAAACACAAAATTAAAACAAGAGAAGATTGTCTTACAAGTACAGAATTTTTTTTATCCATGTTTCTGTCTCTCCCACACCTCTTTGTCACTGAGCACTCCAAAATAGTTGAAATCGTTGACTTGCTTTTCCTTAACATTAATGAGTATTTGAAAATTTCAGTCCAAGTTGAATGCACAATACTTTGATAAGCTTACTTTAAATGTTCATTTCTCACATTTCCAGTACAGTATATATTGTACAATTATGGAATTTTGGTACTATCGTGGATTCCATTTTTCCAGGACTAGTGTGCTTTGACCAGATTCAGGAGCTACCTCAACTGCAAAATACCACTTGATATACCTTGTTTAAAAATTGTATAAAACATAAACTACAGTTTACATGAGTAATCAAGGAAATTTACAATTTTTATGAACCAAAACTACAAGTGTAAATATTAGTAATACTGAAAATTATATTTTACATACACACACACATGTACGCACGTACACACACACTTGTTGCTAATCTTTTGTTTATATATAAATTACATAATACAATACTAGTTTATAATTGTGATGTTTTTTCCGTACTTGGAACATTTTTTGAGCATTCAGCAGTATGCTCTTCATCAGCCAAGTTGTTTTTTAATATAGTTGAGATGTGTACAAGAGGCTGCTGATAAGTAATGCACACTCGCATGTAACTCGCAAATGAGAAGTGATAGTCAAATGAAACAAATATGAAATTAAAGTACTCGTTATCTGCTCTAGAACTCGCCATTTACAACTACACATTTCTCCCAACGGTGAACCAGTTGTCTCATCCCGTTGATGAAGAATGCCGGTGGTCTTTCCTTGATCCACAATCTCATTGTGTCTTTCAGTTCATCATCTGCGGTGAAGTGAATACCTCTTTTCTAAATATCCCTTCATCATGATAACCATTCAGAAGGTGTTCACAACATTCACAATGTTGCTTGTTCTGTGAGTTTGTGTGGCACCCACCACGAACAGATTTTACAGTAGCCCAGTTATGCAATAATGTTTTGTACTCATTCTTTCGATATGCCTTTCTGGGTGGCAATACGTTGTTGTGTGATGCAATGGTCATGTTGAATCAATTCATTCACCTGTATTTGGTGCTTCTCATCAGTCACAGAAACTGGTTGACCACTGCAGGGTTCATATTTGCTTTACCAGCTTCTGATGCACGAAATGTTATTGCCCACCTACTCACGGACTTCAATCAACAGTTTCATCACCATAAACAGCATTTAGACGGCAATGAATGTTACTAGCGTTCACTTTTACACCTGTTAAAAATTAAATCACTGCATGTTGTTTTAGACGCATTGACATAGCTGGAGTACTTGACTCCATAACAGTGGTGACTGACAGAAAATGAGAAGGAGTTGGTCAACAAGATTTGGGACGTTTATAACACAAGAATGTCGCTACATGATTGCAGCACGCATTGTGCTGTACATTGTTTTGTTTTGTTTTCCCATTATATGCAACTGTGCATTACTTATCTGATTACTGTCTGTCTATCATGGTTCTGAAGGCAGATAGTTTGTGTTGTATTGGGTGATTGGAGGAGTTGCGTATTAGTGTGTCGGTTGTAGTGGGTTTTCTGTATACAGTATACTGAATTTCCATATAGTATGTATACACTCCACCACCGAATCCACATTTGCAAACTACCTCATTGAAGCAAACCACACACACAAACATAAACAGGAACATGGAAATTCTACACGTACACACAAAAGGCTGAAAGCTAGACACTCTTGAACAACTAGAAATATAAAAACAACATCCTAAATGAACAGTCACAATTTAAATCACCCATACTATTTGAACATATCACACAAAATCAATCATTCGTTCGCTATCACCAAGAACAGGACAGAGTGCTCCTAGCGGCAGCCTCTAATGAAGCTTGTAATTAGTGAAAACTAGTTCAGGCTACAAGGTAAAAGTTTAACTTATTGTACCATAAAAACTCAATGTTCCAAGTCAGTAGTTATATATTTATAATTAGTTAATTAAGGGACACATCTTGGACAACAAAATCCAGAAAAATAGAGCTTCTGGAAATAATCGAGCATCTAATTCACAAAATAAACATTTTTACTGTGCACTGACTTTAATTATGTCACAGTCTCAAGAGACTGTTGTGTCTACTATAAAACAAATTTACCATAGTTTCATAGTTTTTCTTAAATTTTATTTATACCTAATTTCACCCCTGTTAAAGATATATTGTATAATTATGGGAATTACTTACATTTCTTACGCACATGGGATACACTCGGGAATTAAAAATATATTTTGATGATTCATTTGTACATACTGGAAATGCAATTCGCAAAAATGAATTTGCAAATTTGTGTCTGGAAAATCATTCGTAGGCACTGCAATTTGCCAACTAAAGAAACTAATTGTTAGATAAAATTATCTAAAATTGTAAACCTTTGATGAAGCTTACTATGAGCAGAGGCTACTTAAGCAAAGGCAAAACTTTTAACGAAAATTGTTATCTAAAAATTAGTAGTTGGAAAAGTGCAGTGCAGTGCTATTGATTCTCTGACATGTCCTGGGCAACAAAATCAAGAAAGAAATAATTCGTGACATTCGTTCAGGGCAATAATTGCATGATTAGATACATTTCTCTTAGGTTTTTCGTAGCAGTTGTTTGTTATGTATTTTCAAACTTACCACATAAAAATGTTATTATCTCTCAGTTTTTTAAGCAATTTAAAAATGTATGCAATTTTTAGGGGCTGCTTCAGTACCAAAGTATCCCACATGGATGGACTACGGCTATCAGGTATAATACTTGACTCTACATAATCTTTTGTGGTCATCTGTAAATTGACTTGATAATTGGTACAAACATCAACTTTTGTATCATTTATTGAAGTATAACATGATTTTCCATAAAAGTTGTATTATGAGATATTATGTTTGTTGAAATTGTGTTCACACACGCTCTTTCTCTCTCTCTCACATTCTCTTACATTCCAGTGTTGACAATGGAAAGTCTGACAACATTTGAAAAGGTAATGGCGGGTATCTGTTCAAAACCATAAAAAATTAATAATAATATAATAAAAAAAAAAAAATGAAAAAAATATTTATGAAATAGCTTCTAGCTTCAAACAAAGATACACTGAACACACAATGGCACTCCACTCCACTACAGAATCCACTTTTGCAAACCACCTCATTGAAGCAAACCACACATACAAAAACATCGACAATAACATGAACATTCTACACGTACACACAAAAGGCCGAAAACTAGACACTCTAGAACAATTGGAAATATACAAACACACGAAAACAAATACAAACAACATCCTAAACGAACAGACAATTCAAATCACATGCATTATTCGAACATATCACACCCCACACACACAACATCGATCTTTCAAAAATCGATTCTGTCGCCAACAACAAGACAGACAGTGCTACCAGCGGCAACCTCTGAAGAAGCTTTTAAAAGTGAAAACCAGTTCAGGTTATTAGGTAAAACTTTTTTACGATTTTGCCCATAAAAAGTTTTGTGTTCCGAGTCGTAGTGAATTAATTACATTTAATGAATATTAGTTACTACACTTTCACATGTGAAACTTACTTTGTTTATTTTCCTCGTACAACGTTTCAGTGTGATGTTCGCCTTCCTCACCAAGGGATGATACTGAATGTCCGGAGTTTGTAACGGTTTTTCTAGTTGGTAGGTTGTGTGGAGGTGGAAGGGGGTTGGCGCGGGATTCCGAAGTATTGTATGTTTTGTGTATTATTGTGTCAAAGAGTGCGTGTGATTTAAAGTGTAATTGGTCGTTAAGTATGTTGTTTGGTTGTATTGTGTAGTGTTTGTATATTTCGTATTGTTCTGCGGTGTTAAGTTTTCGACTTTTAGGTAAGTAGTGTAGGATCTCAAGATTGTTTTTTATGTTGGTGTAGCTGTGGTTTTCTGTCTGTATGTGTGTGGCGAACGCGAAGTGTATGTTGTTATTGGATAAAGCTTTTAGGTGTTCAGAAAATCTTGACGAAAAAGATCTTCCCATCTGGCCTATGTAGAAATTATTACAATCGTTGCAGTTTATTTAAGAGTCCCGCACCAACCCCCTTCCACCTCCACACAACCTACCAACTAGAAAAAACCGTTACAAACTCCGGACATTCAGTATCATACCTCGCTGAGGAAGGCGAACATCACGCTGAAAGAAGAGGATGAACATTCAAAATAACAATTATATTCAGTTAAGTAACGAACACGTCATGGACAACGAAATCCAAGAATTTATGAAATAATTTATTTCAAGACAAGTTGTGTGAAAAATAATCACATATCATACTTTAAAAGATAGAATTAGAATATATTATAAACATATAATACAGAAAAGGTACGCAACAATCGATTCCGACATTTTATAATGAACAAAAGTTGGCATTGTACCCCCACCACCTACATCGCGGACAATTCACACTCACTGCATAGATGCTTATTTCGTTTGTCTGATTTGGTAAGAATTTGTTAATTAATTCAATGTTAAAACGCTGTAAACTTTTTATGAAAACACGCTTCAAACACCAGATGTTAATAATCACCTACCTTTTCCCGTCCACAATACTCGGAATTAATAAAATTCAAAATTTGTCCTCTACACTTTTTCTAATTTCCTATAGCCTACCCTAAGGTGGGGTGACTTTGCCTGGTTTTTGAAATTCTCGTTTTTTCAAATTAATTATTTTTGTCTTGGATAAGGAACTTTTAAATATAAAATTGAAAAACACCCTTAAAACTCTTGGTTTCATAGACCATATGATGTACAATAAAAAATATGTAGGGATATATTTATTAAAAAAGAATACCCAACCAGGCAAACTCACCCCTTAATCGGGGTGAATTTGCCTACACCACATTTTCCACTAGTAATGCCCCTAATAATAGGAGACAGAGCAATGTCACCCACAGGAAAATGATTTTAAATGGTTAAACAATATGTATATTGTAACATAACATAAGATAGCGCAAAATACCACTAATGATTAATAAAAGAAAAAGATGAAGGTAGGAAGAAAGGTTAAAAAACTTATAACTTGAAGATTAATGACCCAACTGCGAAATAACAATTGACTAAGAAACTGACTATGACTTGACCCAATAGATTGGAGAAAACAAGAAAAATAGGAACAAGAAAGAAGGAACGAGAAACCAAGATGTAACCCAAAGTATGACCACGATCATTGTAACCCCTAGATATAACTAACAAATAATATGTAAAGTAAATGCACTAAAACAGATAGGGCATAAAAAAGATGTCAAATATATAAACTATAAAAAATAAACATATGTATAAATAAATATAACAGTATAACATATAAACTATAATATAATAAGTATAACATATAAACTATAAAATAAATATTATGTATGTTAAATGAAAAGAAAAGAAACATGAATTTATAAATATAAGATAGGAAGTTAGAAATAAAAAATACCCTATTAAATAATAACTAGTCAAAAGCAAGTAAAAAATATAATTGATCTGAATAAAGACAGTCATTCAAAACAAAAGTGACCAATGTGAAATGAGAATAAAACAAATATCAATGACCAATAACCACACAGTGATACTAAACTAAATAAACAAACAATGTGTGAAATATCAAGTGAAGGATATAAATAAATAAATAGAAATAAGTGACAACGATCTATGTAAATAATATAGTATAAAAGTGAAAGTGATGATAAATAAAGAAACCTCATATGAAAGGAAAAGTGCAGTGTAGGTGTATACGGTATAAAATACAATAAGAGGCAGACTATAGTAATATAGCAAAACAATCTTTAATAGAATATTATCTAAAAAGTATGAAACTAATTGTACTATTATTAATTTAAGTGATAGAAAATAAGAATTACAAAAAATAAGGTAAAAGTTAAGTTATTAGAGTGAAAGATAGGAGAAGCAGACACTATATTTTAGTGAAGGAATTTGTAAGTGAGTTATATTGTTTAAGGTACTGTTAAAATTATTATTATAAGAGTTTCGTTATTGTAAAATACCATAGAATTAATTAACTTAGAAGATAGGTGAGATAAAAGTAAGAAACCAATAACAGTTAGAAGTTTAATTTCAGGCTTGAACCTGGTAAGAAAATATTTTAATAAAAGGTATGTTGTTAAAAGCACCAATGTTTTTTTGTTTATCTGTTTCTATAAAAAAAATGTTCAATGAACCAATAAATAAAGTTTATGAATTGTAAAGAATGTTGAATAGGAGTATTGGGAAACCTAGGATTTAGGCCTAGCATGAAGGAAGGAATTTTATAAGTTTAAAAAGAAAACAATAACCAAGGGTCAATTAGGGTACCGGTATATAAAATGTTTAAATACTTAAGCAAGTATATCAGGTATAAAAATGTATAAATACTATTCAGTTTAAAGATAATTATAAAAGAAATATCAATAAGAAAATAAGAAAAATGTTATTAACTAATCAAAAGTAACCATGAGGGATATCAAAATAATCTTTAGTAAAAAAGCAGAACAATGGTGTTAGTATAATTAATATTAATACTAGCATAAGGAAGTAACCATAATTTAAAGGATTTTTACATATTTGAACAGAAATAAAACGTTAGATTATAACAATGTTATAAGATGTTGACCAGTGAGAACTAGTATAATTTGAAAGGTTACCATGACAACTCATGCTTGTTACATAGAGTGACCGTTGAAATCTAATTACTTCATTATTGACTAACATAGAGGGTGGACGTATGAAGCCCTTGAAGCCAAATTAATTTTAAAAGCTTTAAATTTTTCCAAATTTGAAAGAAGAAGTGTAAGAAGAATATTTTAAACAACCATTGATGAGATGACCAGTAGTTAAAACATTTATACAACAAATGTCATGACCAAAACTTGGAAGGAAGTAAATGTAAATTAAATTAATACCCGACCAATTCTGGAGGAAGAACTGAAGGGACCCAACTCAACCTGAGGAAGAAGATCATCTACAAGAATTGATGGAAGCTGAACATCGGATTTCAACCATTTGAACAGGGATCTCAGCAAATCCAAAGAAGAAAGGACTCTTAGACGTGTTCCAGAAGAAGAAGAGGATCGCAAGAGAAGCTACGTCAAGGAATCGATGAGTATAAATTAAATACTTCACCCCAAAAATAAACTTTCAATTACCCATAAGAAACGAACAATTTTATTTTTCACTTCACAGATCACAAAATTAACCTTTGAACAGAACTTGATTAAAAATTCACTTTCGATAAAACATATCAATCACTGAATTTTGATTTTATATTAAAATAATTTTAAAAACATAACTTGCTAACAAGAACTTAACCAAGCGTGCACTATTTCTCATTGCCAATAACTTACTTTTCATGTTTTAAAATATCAACTATTGTGTATTAGATATAAGGAATGTTATAATTTATGTGCATTTATTAATCGGTAATCCAACTTCTGTAGTCCAAAGAACTTATTCCCTGAGATAAAATTATTATTTTTTAAAACAAAACCTGTACGCCATTGTGGCATTTTACGTATGAACTGAACGAGCAAGACACTGCCAACCGAGCAACTTGTAAACGCCGGAATTATAATAAATATATGTATCATTTATCAACTGTAATTGACCAGTTAATATAAAGAAGGGTTCAATAAATTTTCATATTTCTCAATTGCTGTATGTTTGATTCATATAAAAAGGGTAATATAAGAATTTGGGACACAAACAATAAACATATGACAGTTGACGAATTCGACTCGGCCAGACAGTGTGAGCCAATCAGGTGGCGAGGCGGAAAAATTTGAACTGAGCAACGAGGAATACGGTCGACTAGTAAGTATTGAGACAAAGTATGAAACGGCTCGCTGCACACTATTAAATACTAACAAAGGTAAATAACAAAATAATACAAATTAACAACCCACATAAACCCCAATTTTACAATATGTACTTACCCAACATATATTGTTATCCAAAATGTGTCAAATGATATATAATACACTTATAAATTTGTTTTCTTTTAAAATTATTTTCTTCAATTAGCAATTATTTTCAAAACATATTTACAAACCTAAACATATTTACATTTACATCTTGACAAAAAAAATATTCAAATAGAAATCATATTTACAAAACATTCAAGGTCCAAAACTGTCTATTTCAGGAATGTAATAGAAACCTCTTCTGGTTTCCTGCACATCAATTTTTTTAACATCACACCTATTATACAAGAGTTTATCTTCTTTGGATGGCCACTTCCAAGCTTTTTTCCCTTTCTCCATGCATTTCACTATTAAACCTTGTACAGAAACATTTAACACTTGACCAGGAAACGGTCCTTCATTATACTTTACAATAACATAATCGCCAATGCAATAATCACTTTTACCAGTCACTGAAGCTTGACAAACACTATCACCATTCAAAACTTCATCAGCCTCATCTACTTCTTCTTCACTTGTTATTATTGATACATTGAAAGAATTGCCAGATTCTACAATGCTAAATAAATCATTATCAACATCTTGAGAAGAACCGGAACATACAAAGTCGTTCAGACAAATACTTTTGCCAGGAGGGAGGCACATTAAGTTTTTTTCATTGTGTTCGTGATTTTTTAAATAATTCTCCTCTTTTCTTTTTTAAATGTTCAAGGAAAGCTTCCCCAACGTCAACAGACAGTGTTGTATCACCTGAGGATATACTACTGCAATCATCAGATGGAAGTCTTTTCAGAATTTCATTGCAGTCGATGGGGAAGATGCTGCATTTCCTGAAACCTGATGGTACAATCTCTTTAAATTTAGGCTTCATTTGTTCCATTATCTGATTAAGAAGTCGAGCAAAAACTTCTTTTGGTAGGGTGTGATAGTGCATCCCTTCTGATGTATCTCGCCAGTGTGACAGCACCTTTCTCCATTCATTTTTCAATTATGAGAACACAGAAACATCCAAAGGCTGCGTAAGGTGGGTGGTATTCGGAGGTAAGCACACAAAACGTATGTTGTTGGTTTCACATAGTTTGATGACAGTTTCATTAATATGTGATGATAGGTTATCACCTATTAAGACTTTTGGCAATTCTTGTTTTTTTAGAACTGGCAGCATGTGACTAGTGAACCAGTCTTCGAATGTACTGGTGTCAAACCAACCATGTTTTGTCCGATTGTAGCGACATCCAGCTGGCCCACCTTGAAACCACGAACTCCACAAATGTTCAGCTTTGTAAACAACATACAGTGGCACCAGCACCACACACAAACCACCAGCTGCATTCACACAAAACATAACACTGAAAGCGCACTTGCTGAAGTTACATATTGTCTCTGGATATTTCACCCCACGTTTTACAAGTACTTTTTTTGCTTTCGGATTGTCACACAAGTTTGTTTTGTCAAAGTTCCAGATGTTTGATGCTGGAACTCCATCGAGTGTACTTTTTAAATGATTGATATATTCTATTATATCTTGACGTGGCACATTTACACGTGAAACTTTAATGTTTGCAGAAAACCTTTTAGATAAAACACTGTGACGTTTTAAAAATATTCTTACCCAGTCTTTGCTTGGAATATTGTTTTTAAATTTTTGAACTATCCTACCTTTTTGGTTTAGGTACCTATAACTATAACTTCAAATACATTTCGTATCGTTTAAATACAACGTAAATAAAATGTAAGACGCACTATTTAATAAGGTATAATTATAACTTATCAGTGTAAATAATAGATAAATAGTTAAATTTTGAATCGTCGGGGGAGGGGGGGCACCACGCATCTAATCCCGAACCTGGGAAAGGCGTTGCAGACTTCGGGGAGAGGAACGTAGAGATACTTCCGCCAGAATGGAAGTAATAAATATACTGGAAACAAGCGAAACGAATTAATGGACACGTTCAGAGGATCTTTCTGACAACGCAAGAATTATTTGGATAAGCAAAGTGTGGAAATTATGAGGAGAGATGTCAATCGTAAAAACTCGTAATAAATACCGGATTCATATGATCAAAAAATCCATAAGGAAAATACAGGTTTTCATGAACTAGGAAATTATTAGTTAAATCCATAAAGTCCAAGGATGTACAGAAAAAACTTAAATGGTTACAGGAAATTCTGTTAATAAATGTGGATTTTCTCATAAAAGTTATGAATTGTTTGTTGATTTTTAGCTTCCTTCATGACAAACTAATATTTGTACTGATGTCAGAATTAATTAGCATTAGTTAATTTTGTTATTCAACTGGATAACCTCATAACTCGAGAATCTACTGCACTACGTAACCGATGATAAACCATTAACCAGCTGATGTTGATAAATCAGCTGCTGCTGCTCTGCACAATGCTGCAATCTAGTGGAAAGAAATTCTACTCCAGTCCAAAAAAGGGAAGGTAAGGTGGCTGTGGTAGTTGATGCGTTAATTGGGTCGCGGATAAGCGCTGGATGGTAGTTTAGTAATTAGTGGGCGTTAACTTATAGTGGATTTTCACATATTATAATGTCTTGTTCTACTAGTACGTATTTAATTTGTTATTAAACGTTTTAGGCTACTTAAAATAATATACTGTTTGTCGAAAAACTGTTTATAAATATTTAATTTACTCAACCGGCTCTTTTGCATGTGCATTTAGTGTAGTAGAGTACTACTATAGTGATATTCACATAAGTGATAGGCCATTATTTAATAGAGTGTGTCAGTTCCGTTAGTATAGTCTGTGTGTGGGCGAAATAGTGCAAGGTATTGTCTATATGTAAATTTACTATGGCCGGGCAGTTGTGACAAAAATGTGTTAGGTTATAATTATAGATATTAGTTCGTTTCAGAAAACATCGTGATAATATTATTTATAAAACAAGTTTTATCGTGATGTATTATGGTATTGATACATAGCATATTTATACCACTAATTAACTTGCGTTAAAAGTATGACTTTATCATCGTTGTAGAGATTATAACCATATAAGGTATGTTTTTTCTATGCTTTGAGTCATAGTGACGGTATTAGGATAACATGTACGTAAACAAATATTTGTACACATAGTTATTAATGTACACCAATACTCGCATTTTATTTGCATGAGGTTCGTTTTCATAAAAATTGTAACAGACAAAATTAGAAAAAAAGAAAAACATAACTGAATGAAACAAAATTAGTGACTTTTCGTTGTTAAATTTTTTGTAGCAATGGTTGTTTGTGTTCAAATATTATAAAAGGAATAATATTGTTTTTAGGGATTAACTACTTCAGGTATATTTGTTTATTATTTTAAAAATGTATGTGGAGAGAGCTCATGGTTAGGTTGTTTTACAAAAGTGAAAAAGGTGGTTAGGTTAGGAAGTGAAAGTTAACTTAGTGATTGGCTGTTGTAAAACGTTTGCATACGTAGAAAATTTGAAGTGAGTAGTTTTAAATTCAAATCATAGAACTGCAAGATCTTATTTGGCTAGCACTATAGTGTTTCTAATAGGAGAATACAGACAGCACAATATTATGGTAGGCCTACAGAGTGTTTAGGTAATGCACTATTCTGGCATTGCAACTCTTGATATTCTGGCACTATTGATATGGAGGGAATGCAACTCTTCTGCATACCAACTACAAATGCAATAATAACTACTGAAAAATAGAGTAATAATTTGTCATGTGAATAGCAAATTATCTTCGTGTTTGGTAGGGAAAAATTGTTCTTATTAATGTGATAATATACTTTGGTAATTTTGCATTATATCCCCATCCACTCGTATTGTTATTGGGTATGTGCACAAATTCAAACAAATGGTAACATAATATTTAAAATATTACAAACGACATTTTGAATAATTAACACAACTCTTATTAAAGATAACTATTGTGATAATAACGTAGTGTTTTTTACATGTAAATAATAATTGTAATTTCATTATGTGAAATGATTTTGTTGAGAGGATGGCAGATAAAAAACAGATGGAAGGCGTTCAGAAGATGGAATGGTATAAACCAAAGTAAAATACAGAATTCAGGCTATTGTTGATGAATAGCACTCAGATTTTAAGAACACATGTAACAACATATTATATTTAAGCATCCCCATTAGGAAAAGTGGTTTTGGTTCCATTAATTTGTACATGTATCCCAAATCTGGTTAGAGATATGTTTTAGTAAAGGCCAATGTTTTCGTGTGTTGTGTTTTTTTTTTTAGTAGGAACGGTTTTTAAACAAAAACAGCTTTCTAATCTTTTGCTTGAATAATATAAAACTTATTACATGGTTACATATAATTTATTTTATGGTATTTCGTCAATTAAACTTTTTTTCTGTTTTATCGAGTCGAATTGATATCTAGTGCCATTTGTATTGATGATATATTTGAGTAGGGGTCATTCCATGTCAAATCAACCACACCATGACAGGCCCCATGACCTCAGATTTTGATGAAACTTGGCATGTTTGTTCCTTCCATAGACATGGGTAACCATACCAAATTTTATTGCTGTATCTCAAACGGTTTAGTTTTTACAGCCTGTTAAAGTTTTTGAAATTTCGTGGTTTTATAGATCGGACGGAGGAAGCTAAATTTGTTTTCTGATGGAAAATAAAATATCTTTCCTTTTTACCAACCAATGTTGATGAAAATTTTTATGAGTATACTTTAATATGTAAGGAATCCAGAAAAATAAATTACACCAGCAAGTACCTACATATGGTCAGAAAAAAATCCTAAAATGTTACTTAGAAAGTTTTTAAATGAAATACAGAGTTCCACGCTAAGTGGAATATCTTCAAAAGGGAAAAGGATAATAAAAAAAAAATTTAAAATTTTTGTTCTACAGAATATACTCTAAAATAAAAATAAAACTGTTGGTTTTTTCACTCCTTCATTATTTTTTTACTTCATAGATAAAAATAATTTTAAAAATTCATTTGTCTGCCCGCAGTTTATTAAATTAAAATTTATTAAGAAACAGGATTTTAAAACAAGTAAATAATAAAGTAAAAATTATAATTACAAAGTTAGGCATATATTTACAATGTAAATTTACAACTTTTTTCCACGTCTAGGATCTGGTTCTGCTAAAAAACCCTTGTCTTTGAACAGTTTTTGAGCCTTACGAATAGAATAATCAGATGCGTTAAAAGTATCTTTTATTTTTCTTCTAGACCACATTAGTGAAGCTGGAATTGTCAGCATTTGAATGTGTTTGTTTCCTGATGCACAACTTAATTCATTTTTAATTATGTCTACGAGCTTGTCCAGATCTTCAGATTTTTGCATCACACTTTTTTCCTTAAAGTCATTTTTCTCCTCAAGCAAATCAACTTCAAGAACAGTCTGAATTTTTTTTTACATTTTCATATACTCTTTGTAGTTTTTCTTTACCGTAAGATGATCTGCTATGTTCACCAAGTGCATGTAATTTTATTGGGGATCATCTGATTTTATGGAATGAAGAATTTAGTTCATCAATCGCACTTTTTTTTTGTAATTGGAGTAGTTCATCAGGAGTTAATCCCGCATCATCAACTTCCTCATCTTGGGCATTTAAGCTACTTTCATCATTACGTTCATCATTACTCTCATCAATTTGTTTGATTTTAAGTAAATTGTTCCTGCAAGATGCACAAAGCTTTTGTCCTGGTTTCACTTTGTAGCCCTTTGATAAAATTATCCTCCTACTCTGTTCTACAGTTACAACACAAAGTAGTGTTTTTTTAATTGGAGATTTATGTTTTTTCAAAGGGTCACAACATACCTTTTGTAAAAATTCATACTTTTTCAAAAACACACTTTGATGATGAAGACAAATAGTTTTTAACTCATAACTTGAATCCGTTCTCAATTTTAAAAGAGCTACATCACTTTCAGACAGTTTTTCAATAGTTTGTATGGCTTTTTTCTCGACATACCTTAACAAATGACAATCACTGTTAGTAACTTCCCCCACACTGCATTTCTCCTCCATTTTTCCACCATTCAAAAAATATTGATTAACAAATTCTTTTTAAAATAACATTAATATTAGTTACTAATCAAAATTCCACACACTTAGTTGTTAACCAAACAGTTACAGTACAAAAAAATCTAACAGTTTGAACTACTGAACAGTAAAAAACTGAAACCGATAAAAAACCTGTAAAACATAATCACTAATCATGCATGTTACACTGGCAACAGACTGTGACTGACTGACCAGTGGATGCCAGGTTCTGTCTGCTGAGCAGGCTCACTTGTTTAGACATAAAAATTTCATGTCTAAACAAGTGTACTTGATCAGTAAACAGAGCACCACTTAATGGTCTTGTTACAGCTTGAATGGTTTGTTTGGATATAATAAGTTTACTTGAAATAAAAGTTGCTAGTGAGTTGACTAGAGTTTAGAACAATTAGTTTTTAAAACTAAATTAAATCGTAATGTAATTTTCTATTAATTAATTAAGGATATTTTTTTAATTAATAATTTTTTCTGTACAGGCCTAATTAACATTATAAAACCAACAGTTTTATTTTTTTCATTTTAGAGTATATATTGTAGAACAAAAATCTAAAAAAAATGTTTTTGATTATCCTTTTTTTCTTTTGAAGATATTCCACTTAGCGTGGAACTCCGTATTTCATTTAAGAAATTTTCCATTGTATGTAAATAAAATTTTATTTTGTAAATATATGCCTAACTTTGTAATTATAATTTTTACTTTATTATTTATTTGTTTTAAAATCCTGTTTCTTCATAAATTTTAATTTAATAAACTGCGGGCAAACAAATTAATTTTAAAAATTATTTTTATCTATGAAGTAAAAAAAATAATGAAGGAGTGAAAAAAAACAACAATTTTATTATTTTTATTTTAGAGTATATATTGTAAAACAAAAATCTAAAAAAAATGTTTTTATTATCCTTTTCCCGTTTGAAGATATTCCACTTAGTGTGGAACTCCGTATTTCATTTTAAAATTTTCTAAGTAACATTTTAGGATTTTTTCCTGACCATGTTTAGGTAGTTGCTGGTGTAATTTATTTTTTTCTGGATTCCTTACATATTAAAATGTACTCATAAAAATTGTCATCAACATTGGTTGGTAAACAAGGAAGATATAATTTATTTTCCATCAGAAAACAAATTTAGCTTCCTCTGTCCGATCTATAAAACCGCAAAATTCAAAAAACTTTAACAGGCTGTAAAACCTAAACCATTTGAGATACAGCAATCAAATTTGGTATGGTTACTGATGTACATGAAAGGAACAAACATGACAAGTTTCATCAAAATCTGAGATCATGGGTGTCAAATATTTTTTGTTTTGTTTTGTTGATTTGACATGAAAATTTGGCCCTAGGTTGAGATATAATGGAACAGTATTGATATTTTTTTAATATTAGGGTGAAGCGTGTTTATGCACCATCGTGTTAAATGGAAAGAAGTAATTACTTGTTTGCATACTTATCTAACACAAATCTGAATTGTTCAAATATATTTACTTACACTTGAGCTGAAAGTGTAAACATTAGAGTATTATAAATAAAATTCTCTGATAGTCAGTTTGCTTACAACACTGGTATAGCACTAAAATGTTTGTAGGAAGAGGATAAATATAATATAGTATACCATTGTATCACGAGATGATTGCTGTATGGCAGTAGCGTGGTGTCCATGTAACCACTGTTGCCGACGGTAACAGTATTGGAAATAAAAGAAAATAATATTAATTATTTCACAGAATGAATACTTTGGTTATTGAATAGTTTGAAATCCGAACAATATTAGTAGGGAAAATTGAATAAAAGGATAGCATTGCTTTAAAACTGCTGGGCACTTACAATGTCTTGTGTTGCCGGCTCGGACATTGGCAATGCTTTATTGCGTACTGTCATTGACCTCGTAGTAGTTGTCCCGGTACTGACTGGGGAGCAAGAACACATTCGGCCACCCAATGTGTTGCCGCTGTATAAACCAGCAAAATGCTCAGTTAGCAGATATGTTTGTTTTTGGAACCGATATGCAGAAGTTACTACGTACCTATTTGTGTTTTGTTCATTTAGTCATGTGTTTCACTGTTTGTCTTTATTATTTTTAATTTGATTATTTGTGTCCTGTTTTATTCTGTGTAAGTATAATGGAGTCGGACCCCATTGAACTTGGGACCTTTTAGTCAAATTTGTTCTTGTCATTTTCAACATGATCCATAATTTTGGTTTATTCTTACCTTCATTTATTGATCTCCTTCTTACAACCACTGTATTCAAATAAAAACGTGAAACAGTTTTTTCCTGGGACACGTAAAAAAATTTGTTACCCACCAGTTGGGTACATTTTTATTAAAACTTATTAAACCTTAAATTAACATCATATAAACAATAAAATACTGTATATTCAACAGTGTTCTTCTTCTTTTGACTTCTAGGTCTAGGCACACTGCCTGTTCTGCCTTCGTCAAGATCACTTTTTCTTGGTTGCTCATCTCATTAACCCCATATTTGCATTATAATCTTCAGTAATCAACTGATGTTAATATATCCTACTATCGATGTCATAAATGACAACACTTGGTCTTATTTGCTCGTTGGGTAAGCTATCCCTTCTAATACAACACTGATCACTCCCAACAAAAATTACATTTCTCCTTCTTGAATTCTAGTTCTTTTTTTTTGTGTATTCATCATGCACTACTGTACATCAACACTGGCACGGCCAGTATTTTATAAAACTTCATTTTGTGATTCTTCTTATTCTCGTCCAAAATGTGTGTGAAATTTGTTTATCTTCCTATCAACATCCCAATTCTTGACAAAAAGAGACATGTGAACCTAAGTAATTAAAATGTGACACTTATTCTATTATTCACAGACACATTTGATCGCACAGTGAGTGTCTCTCCCACAAAAAGCCATCAATTTTGTCTTAGTCCATGTTATATTTAGACCATGAGATTTTACTACGTGGATCAAATTATGCAGTGATAACTATAAAAAATGGTAAGTAATAAGTATCATTATCACTTGGTACTCTGCTGTCTGTCTTTGAGAGAGATAACCTGTGAGTGACATAGTAAACTGTTATTGCCTTCTCTCCTCACTAGTCACCATATGCTATACTTTTTAAGCGGGGGTAATTCTTTCATTGGATCTGTCACTTCTCCGATCAAGAACAGTTGTTAAGTTTCTATTGAATCATATCGACTAGCTAGAAATTTTTAATCTTGCGCCAGCTTTATAAGAAAATTGAGAACCAGTGAATTCTATTTATAATACTAAAGTTTACACTTTCGTGCTCAAGCACAGTTAAGACAAGTAACATTTTATTGAATAAGTCTCTGCAGTTCTCTAGAATGTATGTTTAATATGCACATGGGTTATGTATTGTACGATTAAGTCTGGCAATCTGTTTGCACAGTAAACTCTGAGAGTAATAGTTTTAAAATGGGCAACATAATCCAAGAAAATAAATTACAGGTTAGTCGGTATCACAAAATATTTAAGATTTCTGATCCATATAAAACCATTGGTATTGTCATGACATATATAATGATATGTCAATTCGTATGTGGCACTGTAAAAGAGGGCACATTGTTAAAAAAAAAGTAATCTTGAGAATTTGAAAGAAGAAAAGTAAAACTTTGTTAAAGGAAAAGTGTACTCCTGGGACTACATTAAAAAAAAAAAAAAAAAATAGAGTTCTAACTTATCTTTGTCCTAGATAAACAGCTCGTAAACAGATTCACAGACAGTGAACCACTACAACAGACAATGTGAACCACAATTCATGCCTTTAACTATTTGGGAAATATATTGTCATGGCTCCTTTTCCTTGTAATTTTTCAGTTCAATAATTTTCTTTATAAACTCATGTGCTGAAGTATGTTAGCTGGGCTCTTCTCCTTTTCAGATGCTGTAAGAAGTTTCTGTTGTCTTGAACTCTCCAAAAGCCTCATCATTCATTAACTTTTCACTCCAACCTATCTTCATCATTCCTCTGTGCGCCATACTTTGAAAATGAGAAGTCTTTTCCTTCGTTCTTATAGTATTGCCCACAGTTCACGTCTATACAAAACAGTACTCCAAATGGAAGTTGTCAGCAAATTCGCCGTTCACCTTTAAATGGTTATTCTTTAAAGTTAACAGACTTCTGATTTATAAAATAAAAACAAACTTCAGAAAGTGAAGAAGCAGAGTCAAACTATAAATAATAAATAATTATAACCTTTCAATAGGTTTTGAAGAAGATAAAATTGTTTCCAGGCCATATGTGAAGCAGAAGATAGACGATTTTATTTACTTTTGTATAAATTTATACTAAAATGTTTCTTTGAAATGGTAAACAGTAAAGTTTGCAATGTGATGTAGTGTATTGAGCAGACTAAGTAAGTGTTTATTAAATTTTTGTTATTAATAAATATATGCAAGAAAAACAGCAGCAGACATCCCCAGCATGTTGCTGTTATGTTATTTTAAGTTGAAAAAAAATGTGTAAATTCCTGTTTGTTTATAACTTCTTTATTGGCACCATTTCAATGTTGAAGTCTGTGTGTGTGTGATATTTCATAATGTTAGAATGCAGGACACAAATAGTTTTGAAATTGACATTTTTGACTGCTTTATTTTATACATATTATATATGTTTATATTTGTATTTATATATTTGTCTGATTCTAGAGTATATTTATGCAACACTGCCAAGGACCCAGCGTGGACAACCAATAGTTTTAGGCGGCGATCCCAAAGGCAAAAATTTTCTTTACACAAATGGGAACAGTGTTATTATTAGAAACATTGAGGTAAATTGTCCATTACAGTGTAAGTTTTAAATGAACTATTGGACATTTTATAATGTTCAGACTGTGCGTGCGTGTGTTTAAATTAAAATATGTTCATTGAATAACTATCTGGTTCAATCGTCAGTCCATCGTACACTGCAGTCATGTCTGCAGTGATATGCTGTCTTTATTAACATAAGACATGTTCCCACGTAAGATGCGCATCTGATAATCGTGGATTAGATGTACCGGTACTAGATAAAGTTAGGAAAGATGTGGGCGCTAAAATTATTCAGACTGAAACTGCTGTTAAAATAATAAAAATATACAGAGGTGTACAGATTATTACTTTATTCTTCTTGAAATACTGCATTATTTATCATATGGTCGTATTTACTCAGAGGAATAGAATATACAGAAAAGTATATCGTAACTTCTTAGTATGTCCATATGGACACACTAACATTGATACATCTATAAAACTAGTAAATGTTTTTACATAAACCTCTAACCTCTTTGTGTGCTAGACTATATTGTTTTTAATAGTTACAAAAATCTATGGGAGTTTATATAAGTTTTGTGAAGAAAATGATATACTTGCACTTGGTCTACATCAATAGTTTTCACAGAATTCTAACTTCTTAAAACAAATGCGTTTGGAAACAGAAAAATACAAACAGCAGCTCGCTTATTACCTTCTGTAAACAAAAACCTATTGTTGTAGGAGTATTCTCAGGAGTGGCGTCCTAAAAATAATTCCCACAAAAAATTTCCCGTCATCTCAAAATGTACCCTGCATGCGTGTCCATATGGACACGTGGGCCAGTTAAGGGTTAAAGCAAAGATTTTAAAGTAATGTTGTGTGATAGGGTGAAAACACAAAAGTGGAAATAATATCAAATGGATGTTGAAGAATTTACTTATTCAGGAAGCAAAAGTAGAAAGGATGGAGAAGTATAAGGGAAGTCAGGAGTAGTACTACTGACCAAGCTAAAATAGATTTAAAAAAAAATTAAATGTCTTCACTACAAATAATATCAGTTGGATGGCTAAGAAAAGGAGTAGTGTGGTCCTCTGTGGATTTTAAATGTGGACAATTAATATATAAGGAAAAAAGGCAGTTAACTTCATTTGAACTTTGATGTCACAGGTCAGTTGGAGAGCTACGAAAAGGTTTGTTCAAGAGTTGAAGACAATAATGCTATCAGGAGTAACAGCAAGATAGGAGAATACGGTTAATAGGTCATATCAAACATCATGAGAGTTTGGTCAAGATACTGTTGGAGAGAATGACAGAAGGGTGAGATGTCCAAGAAGGCTCTATTTCAGATATATAAAACAGAAATAGATATGTTAATTGGAGAGTGTATGTACGAGGCATGTCCAGAAAGTAAGAATACAAGGGCTGTGTAGGACATAGGGAAATTTTTTTTTCAAAGTTGGCACCCGTGACATATAGACGCGTTCTTAACTGTCAAAATGAGACATCGAGCACCTCAGTCCGTTACGAAATGTCGTCGCAGCAGCTTAACACGTCAACCAGTTCGTCCCCCGTTTGCTCCACGTACTGAGGGTGAATCCTTTCTCGACTCAATTGTGACTGGGGACGAAACATGGGTGTGTCACTATAGTCCTGAGTCAAAAAGACAGTCTGCAGTGGCGCCATACCCATTCACCAACATCCAAAAAATTCAAAGTTCCGTCTTCACAGAGGAAAATCATGGAATCCATCTTTTGGGACCGGAACGGGATCTTGTTGGTCGATTTCATGCCCAAAGGGACCACCATCAATGCTGCTGCATATTGTGAGACCCTAAAGAAGTTGAAACAAAAAATCAAAGACAAAAGGAGGGGAATGCTGACTCGTGGTGTGTCACTCCTTCATGACAATGCCAGACCCAATACTGCCCAGCTCACTCAGGACCTGCTCGTGTCGTTTGGATGGGACATTGTGACTCACCCACCCTGCTCCCCGGACCTGGCACCCTTGGATTACCATCTTTTCACCAAATTGAAGGAGTTCTTGGGTTGACAGCGATTTTCGGACGATAAGGAGGTCATGGAGACTGTGAAAAGTGGCTTAAGGAGGTGGAGCGGAAGGTATACGACAAGGGTATACAAAAGCTGGTGCCCAGGCTGCAAAAGTGCAGTGACCTCAGTGGCGATTATGTGGAGAAATGATAACATATTTTGGCACATACCGTGTAAATTTCATTAAAATATATTCATTTTTCGATTTTTAACAAGTGTTGTATTCTTACTTTCTGGACGTGCCTCGTACATTCAAACAGAAACAGTTTTTTTTTCAACTTGTGAAATGGTAAGTCTTTGGCTTGTGGAACTTCACTATTCTGCTGTAAAGTGTTCTTCTAGCTTTTTGTCTTCTTTTGATTTTGGCCGTCTAAGGACCACTTAAAGTAAAGCAATGTATGGCTTTCAAATTTTTCTTCCCATTTCTTTTCAGTAAATCTTTATTCTGTCACTTCTCATGTTCTTCTCACTTCCATCTTCTTCTTCTGCGCCTCATGGAGAAGCCATGGAAGGCACTTTGACTGTTCCGTCATCACAGAGTATCTCCCATCTCACTCTCGGTCTTCTTACATATCTTGTACCAAAGGGTCTATATAAAAACGCAACCTTAGGTAGTCATCCATTCTCCATTCTGTCCAGATGCTGTAACCATTCCCAGTAATATGTCTGGATTTTAACATTAAGTCATGATTTTTTGTTTTCTGCTTTAGATAACACTTCATTACAGGTGTTATTTCTTTTCTTCTTGCCTTTCTTGTTGGCAACCTTGAAGTTATGTGTCAGTTGTATAAAACTCGTGCTGTCTTGTATTATATCATATGCAATCCCTATCTTTGCTATGACCTTCTTTATTCCTTGTTCCCAATGATTGCCATTCTTATTCGTATGAACATGGCTGAAAATCTTTTTTTGTATCTGTGGTGTTGTTGAGCCACATGAAGTGGCCACAAAACTTGACTTTTGTCTTACATATTGTATCTGATAGCCTTTCACTTCCTTCATTCTTGTAAAGTCTTATTTCTTTGTTTCTGTGTCTAAACTCATGTCCATTTGTTTTTTTTCAGTGTCCCAAAATTTTTTGCAAAATTTTTCTTTCCTCCTTTCTATATCTCTTCTGTTTCTCCTTATTTCAGCGAGAACATGCATTCTGAAGTGTAGAGACTTTCTACATTGATTACTGTATTGTAGCATTTATGTATTTTTTTTCTTGAGAGATTCTTCATATTGGAGGTGTCTTTAATTAGTTGGTACGCTCTGTTAGTGGTAATAAGTTCTGTTTTTCTTGCTCTTGCTTTATTTGTTTCTAATCCATTGACTAGGGTTAGCTAGGTATTTAAAATGTGGTTAGCATTGTTGATACTACCATATTCTGTTATAAACATTTAAGATGAGTACTAGTTCTTCTTTAATTGTCAGTATTTTTTTTTTCATACGTGATTTCATGATTCCAGATTATCATATTTACAGCTGGCGGGTGTTTACCAATTTAGACAGTTTCATGAATAATTTTTATTTTTCTCTGATGTAAAATAAACATAAACCTTTTACAGAAGTAATGTTAATTAAAATATCATTTACAATAAAGATGACTTAAATGCAACTTCAGCTTTTTACAGTTTAAAACACTGTTGGAGCTTTTTGTTATGAGACTCAAATAACAACACTTCTTCTTCTTCTGCACCTCACGGAGTAGGCACTTCGCCTGTTTCGTCTTCACAGAGTATCTCTCCATCTCACTCTCGGTCTTCATACGTCTCTTGTACCGAAGGGTCTATATTGAAACGCAACCTTAGGTAGTCGTCCATCCTATATTCTGTCCAAATGCTGTAACCATTCCCTCCGATATGGCTGGATTTTATCATATGATAAAACCTGTATCTCTTCTCTAATATCCTCATTGCGCAAATGACCCTGTCTCGTGCAACCCTTTGTTCTTCTCAGAAGCTTTATTTCTAAAGTTTGAATCTGGTTTTTAATCTTCTTTATAGAAGAAACCCATGTTTCACATCCATATAGTAAAACAGGCATTGCCTTTGTTTTATAAAATTTAAGCCTTGTCTTTTTCCTCAACGTTCTATGTGTGACGCCACACATCATCTGAAACCTCAATGGTTGTGTAGTGATATTTCTGCTTGTGTCATTCCCAGTACTGATAGTACATTCCAGGTAATTGAAGTCAGAGACTTGTTACAAAACTGTTCCCTCAAAAACAATTTTTGATCCAACTGGATACTTCCCCCCAAAAAACCATGATTTTTGTTTTCTGCTTAGATATTTGAAAATCATAATGTTTACAAATATGATTTAAACGATGTAAAGAATATTGCAACTTATCCTCTGTTTTCTGTATTAAGACTGCATCGTCGGCATACAATAAAATATCCAAACTTCTGTTCTGGTTAAGTAGAATTCCTGAGGCAGTATCTCGTTTCCATGATTCGATGATGTTGTCAGTATATATATTAAAAAGCGTCGGTGAAATACTACATCCCTGCCTTATTCGTTTGTAACAACACTATAAATGTAAATAGTAATGTGTCGGCCAGTTGCACTTACTAAGGATAACATCTGCTGCGATATCTAACATTCCATTGTTGATAGTTGAAATTTCTTTATTATATGTAAAACAATTCATCCATATTTCATTTAGCATTTTGTTCATTCTTGGACTTTATTTATGTACTGCAATTTACATTTTATTTCATGCATGTACTATTTGACAAATGTGAAATTTCTGCATTCCGTGCATGCCATAAAAATTGATGTTGAACAAGAAAACAAAGAGTGGGTCATATTTAACAAATACAATCTTTCAAGTTTTCTGCCTTCTTCTTTTACTGTGAGTGGTGTTGCATATTTGTCAAATTCTTGATGCTTTTTACTCATCACATTGTCAGATGTAGGAAAATATTGAAAAATGCTGAAACAAATTTGAAGTAGTGTGTTCAAATGCTGTATTTTATTTAGGAATGTGAAGCTCATAAATAAAGCAGTTTGGAGTTCATTATTCCTGTCTACTTGTAGCTCATAATTGTTGTCAGCTTAGCAAAACAGTCAAGTTGATTATAATATTTGTTGTTCAATTAATGACAGGTACTTTTCCAATATTAGTACCTATACTAAGTTTTGATATTTTGATTATACAATAGTTGGTATCATAAGGAATATTGCTATACATTTAGTAAATTAATACAAAATCTATTTGATATCACATACAAACCCATCTCTTCTTTTGTCCGTAGTTCCTTCCGTAGGTTGCACTCTGTAATAATCTACAGTTTTTACCAATGTCTCCAGTCTCAGGACATGACTCAGCCATTTATGTCTTTATATGACAATATTGTATGTTAGGAACATATTAAATGGTGGAAGGTGGATGAGATAGTTGCTGAAGTCACAAAATACTAGAAGCTATGCCCTCCACACATGGGGCGTCTGTTTATCAACTTAAGTTGTTAAAAGGTTGTGCGACCAACTGTTTTGCGATCTGTCACCATAGTGGAGAGGGGCACCACACACAACGCGATTGCAAAGAGACCGGTTTGAAATACATTTCAATCGCACGCAACCCAGCTTGCTGGTCAAAAAGCAACTTGTGTTGCGTAGTTGTGCAACCTTTTCCGTTCTGCGTTTTCATACTGTAAATTCATTTTATAATTTTTTAAAGGTCTTATAGTTTCATTTTATAGTTTTTTTTTAAACTTTATACTTTCATCTATAAAATGAATGATCAGGCGGCGAATATAAAATGTGTCCAAGAGGTGGAAAAGCACCCAGTGTTATGCTTTATTATTTAGTATTGTGCTTTGTGAAGGCAGGCACAGTCATCTGTAATAAGTGCTGATAAGAAACTTTTGACATTCTGTAAAGTGCAATGAATTTTGAATCTGATTCTTTCAGCTGAGTAGCAGCTACAAAAAGCCTGCACTTAATATTTCTTTCGATGTAAGGATGAGTCCAGAACATCTTGCCACATCTTCACTGTCTTCGATATTGTTTATAAACAACAATGTCTCCCTCATCGCTACTGTTACACAAAACAATAATAATAATAATTAGAAGAAGAATGTCAACAAAAACATCTCACTACAGTTCTGTTCACGTCATCTTCACTAGACAGGTTGCCGGATACTGATGTCATTTTGGTCAAAATTCAGTTGTTCCGTCTGTGGACAACAGCAGCCCATTAGTAACTAAAGTTTCAAAACGATCGCATCTCAAACCAGTTGCTCAACTCGCGTTGCAGAATAGTTGCACCGTGTGTGGAGGCCCTTAGACAACATGTTCTAAAGTTGACAGAACTTAGTGTGCCGGAAGATTTCAGTTTCAGAATCGGTTGTTATTGATGTTCTGGAGGAGGGCCCCATCATTGATGGATGCATCAATTCTGGCCATAGTTGTGGAATAAGCAACAAGCAGACCACTGATTGAGGAAGACAAAGAAGTCACATGAAATGTCGTGACACCACAGTTTATGCAATCAAGAAATAACTTGTTTTCTAAATTTTCCAGTGAAGATCGGTCAGAAATATAACACAAATATAATACACACAAAATTTGTGGTATATTTTTGACCGATCCTCCATCACAAACCCTTCACTGAAAAATTCATTGATTGACGGTCACTACGAATTTAAGGATTTTATTTTCTAAAATGAGTTACTCTTTTTTTTTTCGTATGAGGCACTGTGGACTACGTTTGGTTCAACTGGTTCTTCCCTTCTCCTCCCTCTTCCTCCTCTTCCACATCTTCTTCATTCTTGATCGATGTCTCTCCCTCCTTTCGTCAGTCTAGATGACACCTGTCCTCTTCTTGGGGTTTTCCTGAAAACCTTGGGCATTTTTTAATTTCTTTTTGAGTGGCAAGCATTCTTCCACTGTCTTCTTGAGTGATCTGGAGTTCTGTCTTTTTCTGTTTCTTTGAACCATGTTTTGGACGTTTTGAGCTTTTTGAAAAAAAGCTTCCCTGTTAGTCTGTCAGGATTCATTCTTTCAGCGTGTCCGTAGAAAGTAATTCTCCTTTTTCTAATTACGTCTGTGATTTTCTCAACATGTGTGTACAGCTCATTATTGTGGCATCTTCTGTACTGTTCTCCATTTTTTATTGATTTCAAGATTTCCCTTAATATTTTCCTTTCTGTGACTTCCAGTTCTTCCATCATCGTTTTCTTGTTCACAGTCAAGACACTCAGCTGCATAAACTGCTTCCGGGTGAATTACTGTTGAATAATGCCTAATTTTGGCATTAATGGATATTGATTTCTTATTATATGTGTCATTGGTTAAATGGTAAGCAACTTTCATCTTATTAACTCATACTTTAATGGCTTCTTTCAGTGAGACATTGTGTTCAGTAACTTCTTAGAGACTTGAGATTGTCAGTTCCATACATTTGGCCGTATCGAGTTTTAATTTTCTTGGATATTGTCTTGATGTTTGTTATGAATTTGGTTTTTTCCAAAAGAAATTTGTAAACCCGATCTTTCAGCTTGTTGTATCAGCAATTACACATGTCTAATGGCTGTTTCTACTGAATCTGACAGTACTGCTAGATCGTCTGCAAATGCTAGATAATCTATTGACAGGTTATCTCTGCTATAGACTAGTCTAATTTCCTGGCTGATGTGATTTTCCTCCAATCATTTTCTCAATTCTCTTATTACTTTTTCCAGAACGCAGTTACTCGTTTATGTATAAATAAATTCATTTTGGATAGCATAACGTTTTATCTGAATGTGTAATTACTGTCATGTGCCACTTTTGCAGTAATTGGAAACTAGGAGTTGAATTGTCACTTTAGAATCATATTAAGTCTAACCTTAGTTGTGCAGTATATTAAAATCAAGCCCCAATTAATTGGAAACCGTTTATCCGGTATATTTCTAGTCGACATTAAAAATAATTTGTCCAGATGAAGCATCTTAGGGGTCGAATGGATGCTGCTTGACAGTCTGGTTTCCAGAAAAATGCTGTGGCATGTGTGGGTAGAATGTTGTTGGAAATGTAAAGAGATTTATTCTCTCCTCCAAGATTCTCCTAGAATTTTAAGGGATTTGGCTGGTGGAAAAGAACCTTTAAAGCATATTTGCAATCAATACGATTTCAAAATATCAAAAGAGAAAGTAAAGATTATGGCTTTCTGGGGAAAACATCCAGTCAGATCAAAAATTGTTCTTGAGGGAACAGGTTTTAACAAGTCTCTGAGTTTAATTATCTAGGTTGTGTTATCAGTATTTGGTGTGAAACAGGACAAAATGTCACGATGAAATTATCATTGTTTTAGATGCCATTATACGTGTACATAGAACAGAATTAACACTGTTTCACACCAATTATTCCGATGTTTCTATTAACACTTCAGCAGTGTTAATTCTATTTGTGATTATAACCACTAACTCAACTTTCTTAATTAAATTATATATAGAACACTAAGGAATAAAACAAGGAAAGAAACACATGTATTAAATTTCATAAAACAGTGGCAGTGCCTGTGTTAATGTATGGGTGCGAATCATGGGTGCCTACAAGGCAGATTATAAAACAGATTCCAAGTTCAAAATTGAGTTTTTTGAGATGGACAGAGGGTCGTTTGTGTAATGAGAACATTAGGAATGAACTACAGGTATTGTCCATAAATGATACAATTCAGAAAATATTGCCTGGAATGGTCGCAACATCTGGACAGAATGGAGCATAAACACATACCTAAAGTAGCATATAGGTACAGACCCTTTGGAACAAGGAATTTAGGCAGACCAAGAGCAAGATTGTGAGATATACTATGAAGACAGAACATGCAATTTGCCTAATCCATGAAATGAAGAAGAAGAAGAAGAAGAAAAGAACCTAAGCTAGTCCCACATTAATACTCATTTCTAAAAATTTTGTCATTGTTAACCAACTGTAATTTGTATTTTTAGACTTTTTGCACATTATTATGCAAAATATTTTTTGAAATTTTTGTATTGCATTTAGATTATTTCTGAAAAGTGTTATTCCAAGAAAAAATATACTTGTCTGAAAAGTGTTGATAATTCTGGATAATTGATACTTGGCCATAATATACTGTATGAAAAGTGTGTCCTGAACAAATGGTATAAACAGGGGCATAATGTTTTACGTATATCTTCTTCTGATAGTTCCTATCCGTTTCGGATGTTGGATATCGTACAGACTATTTTAACTTTCTGTACTGCTGCACGGAATAAGTCAGTTGTATTCATGCCAAACCAGGTCCATAAATTCCTCAGCCGTGATATTCTCGGTCACCCAACTCCTCTCTTTCCAAATACTTTTCCCTGTAGTATGGACTGAAGTAAAATCTCTGTTTATTTCTTATGAGATGTCCCAGATACTGAAGGTTTCTTATCTTTGCTGCGTTAATAACTTCACTTTTACATGTATAACTGATGAAATTTCCGTGTATTATAAGGCACAGTCAGTGTCAGATATCAGTATATTCTTGTCAGTAGTAAGGTATTGGTGATTATAAATATGCTTAATATTGACACCAGATAATGATACAAGTCAATATAACTGAATCACGTTATTACTAATCATACATAAGCCAACAGCCGTCTGTTACATAAAACTGTATATTATAACTTAACCCGTACGTCTTCTCTTTAATTAGTATATATATAATATTTGTTTTGTTGTGATTGAAAATTGTGTATTATGTGTGTAATTCTAATTTTCTCGTTCAAGCCTAGCCCGCGTTTGAAGAGAAGAGAAGGAATTCTTATCGGTTTCTCATTCTCTTTAATACAAAAACAGTCCGCGAGTAGCGCTGTGGTTCACAGACAGCTGAAAATTGTAGGTTAGTTACCCGCGTACAATAATTCCTACGTTACACTCTCTACTTATTATAACTTGTTCACACTACACTAAATATTATATAAATGAGAAGATATCATTAAATTCTGAAAGGATTCTTTATTATGATTTTTATATTTCTTGCCATCAAAGTTCTTCCTTTACGGAGATACAAAAGTCTATAGTATTAGAAGTAATCGATTATCAATCGGATTCAGGGTTATATATTATTTTAGTTATGATTTTGTATTTCTTTAAACACAGGGAGTGAAGGTTCTTTCAACTGTTAGTAAGGTCAGAAAATGCATAAATAGGATTACAAGGTATTACAATATAGTATTAAGTTCTTACTAAATATTATTTAAAATAAGTGTAGTTTTACCGTCCGCTGGAGATCGTGACTCGGTAAGGCCGTGGACAGCTAACCTCGTCGTAGTGTTTGGTCAATAACGGAATGCAGATGAATTAATCCTCGCCAGTCTTCACTCCAAGTTCGAAATAAAAGTTGAATTCTTGGTCCTGGGATGATGCAGAAATGCCGCTCCTTTTGTTCACCAATGTCCGAGTTTTGTGGTTACGTGTTTCAACGTATTTCGTGCCCAACTATGCTTTTTCTATTGAATTGTGGAAAATGTCGTTCAAGTATAATTTTGTGATTTGTTTTTGTTCTTTATAATATTGGAGTATATAACTCTATTCAGGTAGTTACTTCTCTGCTTTGGTTGATTAATTAAGTTAATAATTATTCATTACATTGAGTTTTATTATTAGAGTTCTTCACTTAGATTTTTTGTCAATTTTCATGTACAGGTTTATGATTGTTCGGTTATATAAGACGGTTGAATGTCAGTGAGCCATACTATAGTGATTTATTACTTAATTTGTTTCCCAATTGTATTGTTTTAATTTAATTTAATCAATTCTTTTCTGAGTGCATCCAAACTAAACCGTCTTCGTTCATGGATAATTATTCAATAATAGAATCAACAAATTTTATATCTCTCGTCGTCCTTGACAACCATCCTGTCTCTTCTTATTGGATATTATATATTATACTATAACCATTATCATACAATGTTCTTACACTCATCAAAATAATCCTTTACTAAATTTACATTATATCCTATTATAATTTTACATAGTGTTTGTTACTAATTTTTATACATTTTGCTGTCGTTTCCTCTTAATCTACTTACTCTAACAAGTATTATTTTCTTGTTATTAAACATTACCTTTCGGTATCATTGCACCATTGCATTTTTTGAGATTTTAGTAAAATTGAATTTATTTATCTGTTATCAGCAATTATTATTAACTTCTCTTAACTCATTATATTCTATTTAGTATTTTTTACAAATTTCTTTACCTAACCTTTCTGACCTGACTTACTATACAATGTTACTGGTTTTAGGCCTATCATTACATTTTATCTACTTCTGATTTTAATTTGTTACTACTTGCATAATTATAGAATCCTTCAGTTGTTTATGATATGATTACACTAAACCCTTTTGTATCTCATTAACAATCATAGCCTTTCTGGCCAAGTTTACAATTATAATCAGCCTACTAACTAAGTACATGTACACAAACATTTTATAAAGTTTAACAACATCTCTATAAGGATATATTGATAACACATAAAATGAAATTAATATTAATTAATTGGTATTCTATTAAAAGAATTACTCCACTTGCTACACACAAAAAATAACATAACTATCATGATAATAATACAACATGATACAACGTAATAACAGGTACATTTTTATGAAATAAATCATGTAATACTTAATCATTCTCCTTTCATTTAAATCATCAATTATTAGAAAACATTCTAAGTTAGTTTTTACATTATTTGTCGATAGATAGTTTTTACATTATTTGTCAATGTCTATCGTTTACACCTTTCACTGAACATTGAAGTTTGTATTTATTAACATTATTAATTTTTTTTTCTTTCTACCTTGTATTCTTATTGGGGGATAATTCATTTATTCAATAATGGGTCGTGTTTCTGACCTTTTACTAGTATGGATAATTATTATTTTTATTTTAAAACTTATAAACTTATTTATGTAACGTAGGGGACCATATTTTCGTTACGTTACAATATTAACAGGTGAATCCTATCAAGTTACAGTATTGTGCAATAAAAAGCAGAACATCTCATAACTTGAAACTAAACATGATGTAAGTCAGTTGTATTTAATCTCCGCGCGCGCACGTGCGCACGCACACACACGCACGCATGCATGCACATGCTAAGTAGTAACTAAACAATGAACATTGAAAACAACACCTTAACAACCTCTTACATGAGTTGAGCAGGTTCAATGACTAGAGTTAACTCAGGTATGCTACTAACAGACTGTTTTGTTGTGTAGTGATCCAAATATAAATGTTTAAATTTAGCTGGAATATTTTCCAATAGGTAGCACCAGAAAAAAAAACTATAACCCATATTTACAACCCAAATATATCAAGTATACACGTTTAAATGTAGCTGATATATTTTCTAATGATAGTGTCACTAAAAGTATTCCCACTTCTGATAACAGTCTACAAGGCTTTCATATGAGACTGGTATTAAAAGATTTATATTTTAAAACATGTTTAAGGTTTAATTTAGTAATTATAATTAAAGAGAATCATTGTTTATTTATTTTATTATTATTTTATTTATTTATTTATGATTATATTATATACATTTGCCATTCTGTTTAATATAGAAATATATTTAATACTGTTGATATAAAATTTATTGTTTGTGCATATTGTTTTAAATCATTCATTGGTCGTATTCTTTACTTTAAAATTTGCTTTTGAAACTTTAAAATGTAGTATAAAAAATTATTTCTTATTGTATAGAAAATAAGTATGTAAGGCAGTGTGCAGTATATAGGAAAAAAGAAAGAGAAGTAGATTTGTAAGCAAAGAAGACATACTAGAAGTCATGATATAGCTTTATTTTACTTTACCTTTCAGTGATATGTAATATATAATATTATAGTGTTATTTACTTTAAAATAAAGTTTAAATTATGTTTTTTGTTGCTTTTATTTTTGAATAAACTATCAGAAGTTTAATGAAGAAAGTTGTGTTAGTGGTTATAATCACAAACAGAATTATCACTGTTGCACGCCACTATAGAAAAATTATTCCGATTAGCGCTTTCAAGCTTCTCAGCTCATCATCAGATCGGAATTAACAAGCAGAGGTAAAACCAAACCCTTCACCCCCCCCCCCACCAACTGACCACACACAACAATCATAATTCAAATGTCCTTTCCCAACCTCCGAGCCCTGTCACCCCCGTCTGGACAGTTACATATTTTTCTAGCACATTCCTTGCGCACGCGCGTGCGCGCGTGTATGTGTGTGTGTGTGCACATGGTGATGTGTGTGTGCATTCCTTTTAAACCTAACGTTGTACCGCCTTTCTCATTCACACTTGTGGGCGCGGTCACTCACCTTATTTTAAAAACATCCAATTAGTCCTATACAATTTAATTCTTAATCTTATCTATCCGTCCTGTATCTTTTACTTTTTAATTATACAGGGTAGCCCATAAGTCAGTTGGCAAAATTGCAAATAGCACTTTTATTGTAGAGGTGCAGCAGGGATACAGATACAGATAACGCATACAGATAGTTAATAGCATAGTTCTTATGACCTACAAGAAATGCTCAAAGTGGCCTCCATCCTTTTCTATGCAAATTTGACATCTTCTAAGCACTGAAGCACAAATTATGTCCAAAATATTCAGGGACTGTAGGTGTTCAAATTCAGATTGAATGCCTTCCTTCAATTGTCCACATCACGAATCTTCACGGAGTACATTGCATTTTTTAGTATACCTCAGACCGAGAAGTCCATCGGGGTAAGATCAGGAGAACGTGGAGACCATTCAATACGACCCCGTCTGCCAATCTATTCATCGAACGTTGCATTCAAAAAGTCTCACAATCAGTCCATAGTGAGGGGGTGCCCCATCTTGTTGCCATATTAACTTTTCTCGAATTGGCTGCAGGTGTTCAAAAAGTGGACTGTTTTCTAGTTCCATCAACACTTCATGAAGCATTTGTAGGTAACTTTCAGCATTCACTGTACCATTAAAAAAGTAGGGTCCGGTGATCCCACTGGCAAAGATCCCTGCCCTAACAGTAACCCCCGGAGCGTTTAACTCTGTCTCTATCACCACATGTGGATTCACAGTATCCCAGTAAACACAGTTGTGCCTATTCACTGTACCATTCAGCTTAAAAGTAGCCTCGTCACTCCGAAGAATGGTTTTGTAAAATTGTGGATCGGCTTCTTGTCGTATTGCATACCATTCGCAGAATTCTGTACTCCTATCAGGATCATCTTCATTTAGGCCTTTGAGTAAAGTGGGCTTATATGGTCTCAGCTTCAACGTTTTCTGCATCCTTTGCAGGCTTGTTCGAGGTATTCCATACTCATTGGACGCTTTTCGTGTTGATTTCTTTGGTGACTGCACAAAACATTGTGCAACGAAATTTAAATTCTCTTCTGTTGTAACTGTTTTTGGCCTACCTGATCGAGGAAGTTCCGCTACCATTCCAGTCTGTTCAAATCTCTTATTCAGTTTACGAATACCTTCTCTAGATGGAGGTGTGTGACGTTTGGAAAACTTTCCTCAAATAACTCAACATCACTGTAATTATGGTCCTGTTTCCACCACATCTGCAGTACATAAACACGCTGCTCTGTAGATAGTTTTCTATTCATTGTCTCGCAAACAACACGAACAACAAACAAGCGCTAACAACAGCATACACATCAACCCAACCTCATAACCTCAAATCTCAACTGAATTATGGGAACTACTGCTCTGGTCAAGTCAAGTAACTACTATACTAGTCAATCGAGCGTCTACATACTGCTAGTGCCAACTGACTTTTGGGCCACCCCGTATTATAAAATATTTCTTCATTATCAAATTTAGTTTTAGTATTCATTAAATTGTTTAATCCTTTTTCTCTTTCTTTCAATATTTCTAACTCCTCAACTGCTTCCTTTCAACTGTGTTATTTACTACTTTTACAATTTCATAATCTTCCAAAGGATTAACAAACTTATGGTTCTCTTCTATGAAATATCTTGCATATAACGAATTCGTTGTTCTATTACATTTTCCACGTTTGTGGTCAGGCAACCTGCATACGAATTTCCGTCCTGTCTCACCTTGGTACACTTTGTTGCAGTCTTTACATTTCAATTTATAAATTCCGCTTCTCTATAATACTGGGATTTTTTCTATATTTTTATTCCTTATCTTATCAAATACCGTTTCACATTTTTTAATAGCTATATCTACTCCGTATTTATTAAAACATTTTATAATTTTTCTAGTATGTGATCCTATGTATGTCAATGACCCTGCATAATTCTTTTGTTCTGGTTCTATTTTATCTTTTTGTATGTTCATAACTTTATCTACTATGTTGGTGTTATAGTTATTATTCCTTACAATTCCCTTTATCGTTTTAACTCCCTATCTTTTGATTCCGCTAATGGGAATAATTTTTCTATAGTGGTGTGCAACAGTGATAATTAAAGAGGTAAGTGGATGAAGGAGGTATGTAACAAAAAGTAAGTTTTGAGATATTTGACCTTAAAGTTTTTGTTATGGAGCTTTTTTACTAATCTCTTTTTCTAAATCTTTGCTAAGGAATACTACTCCTGTGATTGGTAATTTTTTTATGAAAGATGAAGAAATGTATAAATATTTGCCCAACAATTTTTACAAACATAGTTTTGTACATACCCCCTTCTTCCACAATTTTGTAATTGTATTTTGAATTTTTCTAAAGGATGAAAGGTTTATGTGCATGCAATTGAAAATACATCAGTGTTAAGGTACAAAATTTAATGTATTTTGTTTTATACCTACAATCACTTAATCACTTTATACAGGGTCCGGCAGAGAAACCTGACGGTTTTCTAAGTGAAATTATGACCAGAATAAATAGTTTATAAACAAAATTTTATTTTAGAATTAAAGTACATCTCAAAGCATTTTACTTATAAAATCACATTCTTTAGATGGTGTCCCTCATTTTCAACACATTCTTCGAGCCGTAACGGTAAACCGTGCATTACACGCCGCAGAACTTCCGGAGAGATTGCCGCCACTTCTGTCCGAATATTCCGCTTCAAATCCACGATTGTCCTTGGTCGGTTCTGGTACACCCTATTCTTGAGATACCCCCACAGAAAGTAATCGCAAGCGTTGAGGTCGGGTGATTTTGGAGGCCACTGAACATCCCCTCGGTGTGAAATCACTCGGGCTCCAAACATCTCTCTCAATTTATTCAGGGAAGCCCTTGCAGTGTGAGCAGTTGCCCCATCCTGCTGGAACCATGTGGTTTCCAATGCAATACAATGTTGCCGTAACTCAGGTGCGAGAAATGTTGTAAGCATGTGAACGTAACGTTGTGAATTTACAGTCACTGCATTCCTCTATTCGTCTTCAAAGAAGTAGGGGCCAATTATCCCGGAAGACGTTAACCCACACCACACAACAACCTTCTCACTGTGTAACGGTCGTTCAAACAGTTCTTGAGGATTCTGCGATGCCCAGTACCGTTATGCCCAGTATCTGTGTTATTGACATAACCACACAGATGGAAATTGGCCTCATCGGTCATGAGCAGATTGTTTAACACTTGGTCATTCACAATATTCACAAGTCCATGGTAACAATGCATGTGAATTCTCTTATCCTGGGCACTCAGTGTTTGCACTACAAGTTTGTAGGGATGAAAGTCGAGTTCCAGATGCAAAATTCTGCATACGGAGCGGTCAGAAATCTGTAGGGCACTTGCGTGTTTTAATGCCGATCGCCGAGGACTCCTACGAATAGCATGACGCACGCGTTCAACATTCTCCGGGGTTTGAACAGTACGCTGTTTCCCTGGTGGTATCTTCTTTAAGGCAGAGGCCGTTTCCGGAAAATTCACCACCCACAACAGTATGGTATTGCGGCTTGGAACACTGTCATTTCGATAAATGCTGAAATGGCGGCGAAAAGCGCGCTGCGTAACAATAACTGACTCATTTTTTTTAAAAAACGTTTCCACTATGAACGCACGATGTTGTCCTGACCAACGCTCCATGGCGACTGAAATGCTTTGAGCTGTCGAACACATGAGTGCAAGCTCGATTGTAGCGCTCCATGCTACACTCCACAGAACTACTTCAAAAATCGTCAGGTTTTTCTGCCGGACCCTGTATCATCTGTGACAAAAACAGATCTTAACTTAAGAGTTCCAAACTGTCTTCTGTTCATAGCTGGTGATATCTTTCTGTTTATTTGCATGATAAAACATCCTCATAGAACCACTTGTGTTGTTCTGGAACAAAGCATAGCTGTTCTTTAAGGTTTTCAATTTTTTTCCATGGATAAGGAGCCTGTTTTCCTGCAAAGTCTTGGGATATTGAATTCTTCAGGAAGAGAGGATTTATTTTTCGGATATTTGAGAATATTGACCTCCTTGAAGGGAGTGTAGTAGTCAAAGCTCTCTTTGAAGAGGTATGATCCATAAGTTTCTACACGAAGCCATTTGATGCCATCTGTAAAGCGTACTTTTCCATTGGAAAGATCTTTTTTTCTGTTAAAAAGCTTCATCTTTTTTGGAAGGTCTTCAGTATTCTTGAAATGATGTTCCATATTGAGGACCATATTTTTTCTGCTGGAAGTAGCAATGACTTGACGATATTCGTCAGGTGTATAAATTGTTTGGTGTTTTCTTAACCTTTTCTCTATTCGGCCAAAATCCCGGTCCGAATCTAAGTAAGAATGGCCAACCTCAGGAAACTTGTGGTCAATTATTTTAAAAAGACCTTTTTGTACAATATATTGGTAGAGACAAATCATTAAGAAGTTTTTGTTTTGCCCTGAGCATGAATCTGTCCAAATGATTAAGTGGTCTTTTTCTTTAAGTGAAACTTCAACTTCAATGATTTTTAAAAGACAACTGAAAATCTCACTACTACCCCTGGATGCTTGGTCTTCTGTCCAAGTGCAGAAAACTGTTTTGTCTACGTCTTTAGCTATAATGTGGATGCCCAAGTTATAAAACCACATCGTATGGTTACATCGTATTGTACTGTTACATGACGTAGATAAAAAGCTTTAGAAGTACTCAGTCGGGGCAAAGGCATTGTTTGCTGGAGATCCACTGTTATATAAACAGTACTTGTTGAGTTTTTGGCCAGTTCCCTGTCTGCTTTCTGAACCTCAAAAGCTGCTTTGTAATTTTCAGCGTGTTCCTCATTTGGAACACCCAAGTCACAAGTTTTGCAAGTGTCACTTTTGGGATGCCCGAATGACAAATTAAATTCATTGGTGAAGATATGGTGGTAAGTGCATAGTTTGACTTTGAATCGATTATGAAGCTGTTCGGCATTACATGTATCAATATAAAGTTTATGCATGATAGGAACTGACAAGAGGGGAGAAAGATATTTTTTATGAATATTGGTATTTCTTGAATAGTGAGACTCTTCAGCAGGGAAACTAGAAATGTGCTGCACAATGTTAGCTCGTACGTCTTCAGGTGTTTTGTTGGGTCTGGTATTATGCTTTCCTCTTTTATCTGGTACAGGAGCCGCTAAACCTGTCTTTATTGACTTTTGGATTAAGTCAACCTTTTTCATAGTAATGTTGTATAATGAAACAAAGGCTCATTTACATACAACAATTTGTTTACCACTGCATGTTATATTATATTGGTATGAAGCTGTCTTGTGTTTTACAGCTCCAGTTCTCTTCCTTTTTTACAGATTTCATTTTGATACTGTTGTAAAGTAGAGAATTTTTAGCATTTATATCAAGTTTGTAAAAAGATGAGAATATTACTTCCCTTTGTTCAATTGTAAGTGCCTGAGAACACTGTAGGTGGCAATTGTTAGGACATAGGCTACCTAAGACCACAGCCTTAGCAGGTTTGACCTCACCTTTGTAATTTGTGTAGGCCTCTCCCCTTTCTCTGCAAATTGCTGATTTATGTTTCTTCCATTCATCAGGATTCTTTTGCCTTTTTCTAGTTACTTTTATTTTCGGTGAAAAGTGTTTCTTTTTAACATTGACTGTAGGTAATGTGTGCCTTTTTCAGTTAGGTCTACACTATTTACATTATTCATCTGAGTTTCCAGTGTGTTGTCGTCCTCCATCAATTCCATACCATTTGGCTCTTCTACCAGTTTATCATCACTCTGAAAATCCACAGCTTTACTAGCACTCTCCGCTTCCATTACCTTGGCTTTGACCTTTCTTTTCTTGGTTTTATGGTCATTCTTCTTTTCTGCAATTCCATCATCTTCTGAATCGCTGTATTCTGGTACATATTATCCACTACTACTGTCACCAAAAAGGCTACCAAAACTTTCGGCAGAGTCAGTTTTTTCTCCAATATCTGTACAAAAAAGATATAACTGTACCACATACTTTAATATGTACTTTGTGTACAGATAATTTAAGAAATACAGAATTTCTAAGTTATGGTAGAAGTCGTGTTCTAAACTACTGCTAAGGAAATATTTTAACCTACGTAATTTTCTGTAAATCCCATGAGTGTTTTTGTTTGAAGGTCTTGTAAACATTGGCATTTCCATCTCTGATATTGGGATTATTGTCTTCACACCATTATCTAGATTATGCTCCAATGTAGAAAAAGGACCTCTTGCCACAACAGGCTCTGGACCTAAAAAAAAACAGGAATTATTAAAAGAGCCACGGCTGTGCTTCAGTGTTAAGTTATTTCATTCGATCTCTTCTATACGAGAGTAAACTTTTCAGATCAAACCAAAGCAATGCTATCAGACAGAATACTTAATAATAGTATAAGACTTTACTTCGAGACTATTAAAAACAACTAATCTAAGGAAATTACTTACTTTCTTCCTGGAAAACTTGGTTCTTGTCTATAGATGAATCAATTGTTGACTCTGTTAGTTCTTCAGTTTCTAGGTTAGAATCTCCTTTGTCAATGTCTGTTGTAGAATTTTGTTCAATCCTAATTTTCAATCTAGAATTTTTATTGTAGAGCTAAGTTTAAGATTAACTTTGCCCTAAAAGCCATTTCAACTACTTTTAATAATAATATAACTTGATAAACTCAGACTTGCTAATCACGTCTACACCACGACAACAATTATTGTTACCAACTGGTTTTAAGCAGCTGTTGAGTGCATAAAGGAGGCATGTTACACAGCTGATTCTCTGTATTAGTGCATGAAGGAGGTATGTGCATGAAGGAGGTATGTGCTGTGTAATGTTTCATACCTCCTTCATCATACTGGTATCTCTGTAAATAAGGCTTCTAGAGAGCTGCTGTCAGTATCAAAAAATAGGCCAACACATACCTCCGTCATCCACGACAATAATTCAATTATTTTAAAAATGTCACATACCTCCTTCATCCACTTACCCCTTCAATTCTGTTTTTGAATAAACTAATATACTTATATAAATATAAGACAATATATATTTATAAATAAGACAAAAAACCAGAAATATATAAATCAAATTTTGCCACACATGCAATAAACACTGGACATGAATTCCCAGACATAACCAATATGACACTAATAAAACACATACCACACAAAGGGACCACAAGGAACATTTGGGAAAATTTACAAATATACAAACATAAAACACAAAACAAACTAATACCCGAACAAATACAAATCAATACAAAACTCGACACAATTTTCAAAGCACTCAACATAGAAAATACACAAAATACTAATATATACAACACAATCACACACAGTAATAACAATTTAAAAAAAACTAAAACCAATGGGAAGCCATAACAACAGCCAACCAGCACACAGGTACTCGACAAGATTCAACATTAGAAATGCTGATGATGGGATCACTAAGGATCCCGAAACATGTTCCAAATAGGGAGAAAACATCTTGAGGTAAAATCATTATAAAATATATCATATGTATACAGGAAAGAGGAAAAGTGTATTCAGCCAGAAAGATGACGCATCAGAAAATTAAGTGATTTTTTTTTAATACTGTATCAGGTTTGCTGATTACAAAATATCCACTTGACTTTTGATAAGACTTTAATGGTGTTCATATAGGTTAATATTAAAAACTAATTTTCATTAAATTTTGAAACCAGCTTACACTGAAAATCAAAACTCAAGATATTCCTTTTGTGTGGTTTTATCAAGTATTTAATAATGACAATTAAACCAAATTGTTATTTATTTATTTTATCATGGCTTTATCATTGTTTCACACACACATACCTTGTTTCACTGGCCTTGATACAAACTACTCTAATAATTTAATAAACCACTTTTCAGGATTTGGCTATTGCTTTTTAGAACATTGGAACTGCTTTTGTTATTTTAGAACAGGGGTCTCCAAACTATGGCCCGCGGCAACCTAGCTGATGCTGCGTGCAGTTTTAAAATAGGTCGTCAAAATACTTTATAAACATTATAACATTTTGTTAAATAACTAAACAAGAAATAAGTTCAGTAAAATGTTATAATATTTTGTACAAGTTTAAAACATTTAAGTGGTTAATGTGCTTGTCTTCTGGCTGCCTTGAATGAATCATGCTTTCACTCGCATCAACCTAAAGCAAAGGTTCCGATTCCCCCCCCCCCCCCCGTGCACTCGGCAAGAGCAATGCTTTCAATGTTTGGATCGACCTATATCTGCAAACAAATGTTATCAAAAATGAACTTTGTAAAATCAAAGTAGAGGGCTAACTTGTCAGACGAACACTTGGAAATCCATTCTAGTGATAGGAGCATCAAAATTTGACCCAAAATGGGCAGACATTATATGTCAGAAGCAACTACTCACATCCCACACATACAAAAGAAAGCCAAAAAATAGTACATAAGAAATATCTTTGTATGTTATTTTTTCGTTACTTTTATTTACATTATTTTGAATAAATGAATTTGTTTTCTTTGGATAAGTCTGCTTAATTTTTATTTAAATACCTATTTTATTGACTTGATTATTTCGTAAACTTAAAATAAGTTTACAATATATGTGTGTGTGTTGAGCTGTCTGACTTCCAAGATTTTTCAGTTCGGCCCTCAAGTGAAAAAGTTTGGAGACCCCTGTTTTAGAATATAATTTAGAATAAAGTTATTTTTTCTTGAATACTGATTATCTTTTTAAAAGGAATGCTTGGTCTTATTCAACTAAAAATTTTTGGCAATGTGTGTGTCATTATTTTACCCAAATGTTACATGTCATTCATAACTGCCAGACCTTTACTTTCTAATACAATTAGGAAAATATTTACAATTAATAGTTTCATATTTATTTATTGTATCACTGCAATTACAATTGAAACAAACCTCTGAAGATACAGAATAATTTCTGTGAAACGTGCGTCAGGTGAAAATAAACCTATTTGCAGTGTATTTATATGAAGATATTACATAGGAGACCTCCAGGAAACTCAGTGAGTTACTTACAAAGAAATAATACAATTAAATATTATTGTATCATGTAATGCGGATATGTGTGGAATTGTTTTCAATATTTGCAATTTTAATATTTAATGACCTCACTTTGAGTGGTTTTTTATTTCTGAAGACGAAATTTTTATATTTTGAAATGCGTAAATCAATCAAACGCAACACGAAGTCACACGATGGAAGAAATACGGTAAATATGATATATATTTTGTCGGTAAGTGGCTTGGATAAATATTCAAACATGTTTTTCAAATTAAGTATGTGTTTGTTCTCCCTGTATTTGTTCTCAAATCAAACCAAGCTTGGCAGATGATGGTTTGTGTTCACTATCTGTCTGGGTGTGCAAACCCCGTGTAGACGATTACCTTTGAGTCAAAAAAGACAGTGAGCATGAATTTCACTTTTGATTTGCTCATTCGGGCCTTCTTTGATTAAGATGACTGGGTTGTGTGCCATTCTGAACATGTATTTTGATCTACATATTGTACTTTGAAAACCCAAGTTTCATCCCCGGCTATCATTGGCTGCCAAAAGTTGGGCTCACTTGTCACATGGTCCAACAGTTTAGAAGAAATCACTTAACTGTTGTTCTTTTGACAAAGTCGTGGGAACCAGTTCCACACAAAATTTCCTCATGTTCATATCCTCAGAAATGATTCGGTGGACATTATGACTTCAGCAGTCACACCTCCTCTGAGATCAACCTCACCCTCAGATGTTGGTTCTTGTCCAGAACGGCTTTCACTTGATCCACATTGTTATCAGTTCTGGAAGTTAATGGGCGTCCTGAGTGCTATTCATCCTCCACGTCTTCGTTTCCCTCCGTGAGTGCCTTGTGCCACCTGAACACTTGCACTAATAATAAAGACTCAGTGTTATAGGCTTCCTATAGCATTTCAAGCATTTAGTAGCTGATTTTCTGAGTTTGAGGCAGAATTTTATTGTATCGCTGCTCCAAACTACACTGCATTTTTATCCGTGGTATGCCACTCACATGGCTCTACGCTCTCCTAATGATCCACATTCTGTAACAACTCAGCTTGGAGGTAACTGAATGGGGTCTCACTGAAGCCCCACACCAATTTCTCCACCCCATAGATCCCTCCCCTCAACTTTCTGATCAGTGCACCAAAACCATTCTCATTACTTTTGGGACAACCCTTGTATATGGTACATTTATCGTTAATAATATTTTTTCAATTGAAAAATGAATCCACTGTATGTGGATTACAGTTCTTATTCAAGAAAATGAGGATGATTTACAAAGAGCTATGTTTAAATTATAAGAAGTGGCAAGAAAGTACTCGGTGACAATTTCAGTAAGAAAGACCAAAACCATGGCCTTTAAAGGTAAATATCCAGTGAGGACTAAGATAGTTATAAACAACAGCTCTTTAGAACAAATGAGCCGTTTCAAATATCTCGGCTGTGCAGTTAGCTATGAATCTGAATATGATATAAGGGAGAAGATATATAAATTTAGGAATATTTGTCGTTCGATTCACAGAAATCTTAGAAATAAAACAAGACTCAGCACAAGGATTAAATTTTATAAGACAATTGCAATACCCTTGTTGATTTATGCGAGTGAGGCGTTGGACATTACAAAAAAGGAAAGCAGTAAGATTCAGAGTGCTGAAATGCAGTTTATTTGGAATACTTTAAATTATACATTGCAAGATAGAATAAGGAATGAAGATATCAGAGCAGAACTCGAAGTAAAGGGCATAAATGAAATTATTTCAATTTACAGAAGACAATGTTGGAATCATCTGCAAAGAATGACAGAGGATCAATTGCCAAAAGCGGCATGAACTATAAAGCCATTGGTAGAAGAGACGTGGGTCGTCTGAGGATGAGATGGGTGCGGAACAGGTTTTTTATAACCTAATCCTTGAAGAGGAGAAGAAGAAGAAGGCAAATGATAAGTGTATGTTTTTATATAAAAGAAGAAGTTAAAAGTTAGTTTCGCAAATAATAAACAAACCAGCTGGACTACCTGCTGAATGCATTTGTTGTTTGATTAGCAGCTTCCATATGTCCTAGACTTTTGTAAGCATTATTCTCTTTGGAAACCTTCAGCATGGTCCTAGTAATTTACACAGTATATTCTTTGACTCCTACAAAAATACAGTACAACGTATAAAGATTACTCCTACAGTCTTCAGTATAAAGATTGTTATCTTTTTGTTGTTAGTAGATGCTTGTAATATACATTTCATGAAATAAGTATTTTGTATTTTGTCATATAAAATTCATATACCATCATCAAAGAAATATAATGTGATTACTTGTTTTTTTTTTTTAGAACCCAGCAATATCGGATGTATATACGGAGCATTCGTGTGCCGTGAACGTAGCAAAATATTCACCTAGTGGTTTTTACATTGCATCCGGTGGTAAGTAGGATACATATCAGTATAATGTGTCAGTTGTGTACAGTCTTTTTTGTGGTGTCTGTGAGAAAGAGAGAGAGAGAGAACAATTTTTGTATGGTAAAATACTTTCATAAAAATTGTATGTAAGCCAAACTGAAGAAACTTTCAGTACTTAATTTTTACAACTCAAAAACTTGTTATCGCAGCAGAATCTTGATCATCAAACTGTGATAATCAGAATTCATTGTTAGTAAATTACACTAAACGGTGACAGCGATAAATAAAATTAGAACACACATAAATCAATTAAGAAATTTTAAAGTACTTTACATAAATTAATCACTTAAATAAGAACTAATGTAAACTGACTATAAACAGAAATCAATTTACGACTTGAATTGCTAAGTTAGCTCTGTGATCTTACAAATGAATGTTTTAATATTTTAACATTTACTTTTTTTTGTATCGGCCATCTGAGGCCACATGCCAATTTCAATTCGTTATTCCTTGTTCTTTTCTTTTTCTCCAATATTCTTTCATCTTTTCACTATTTCTCTTCTTCCTGTCTTCAGTCCAGTCCACTTTGAACGTGCGTTTTTCTCTCTCCTACCCTGGACTCCTACCATTTTTAACACGTTTGCCCGAAAAACTTCTCTTTCAATTGCTTCTTCTGCGTTTATATTATTTTTTTCTAAATCCTTTTTGACTTCTTTAAATCGAACTTGATGTTGACTTCTTTCCCCACAGATATTTGAAGATCTGTTTTGTTAACCTATTGTCGTCATTCTATATAAATGTCAAAAAAATACTAGTCTTCTTTTTCTCACTGTTTCTGTTATATTTTCTATACTTTGATATATTTCATCATTACTTCTTAATTTCCAACCTTCTAAAGTTTGTCATGGGCCTAATATTTTCCTAATAATTCACATTCCAATATTTCTAGTTTGTCTAAATTATAATTCACTGCTAGTCATTCACTTGCATATAGGCATTCTGGCCTCACTACTGTACTGTAATCCCTTATTTTTGCATTTTTAGATATGCACTTTTTATTGTAAATATCTTTAGTTATACCATAATATGCTCTTTTCATTTTATAATTCCTTTCTTCTATAGCAGATTTTTGTAAACCAGTCTGTCTCTTGAATTATTTCCCCTAGATACTTAAATTTTCTAATCCTCTCTATTCGATCAATAGAATAGCAGGAATTTTGGTGCATTTTAATGTTTGTGATAAATTTGTTTTTTCTGCAGAAATTCTTAAGCCTGTTCTACTGGTTATGTTTAACACGCTTATAAATGTTTCAAAACCTGAAGAATTGTTAAGAGTTTCTATGATCTGATTGAGAAATTAAAAAATGGTCACATGTATGATATTCATAAAGAAATAGCCCTACTGCCGTGCAGCTGATAGATTGTTCTGTTAAAGAAAAAAATTATTTCTGATGAAGTAAAAAATTGTGACCTTTTTGGCTGAGCCAGTTTTTGCTCATTGTGGGTTTCATCAAAAGTGCCACTAAGAGCACTGTCAGTTAAAACACACACACAATAATCTGACAACCATTTCAAATAACGGCACTAACTCTAAATATCAGTATGAAGAACCATACATGACTTCCATGATCTAAGATTTATATATAATATCATTTTTGAAATGAAATATTTCTATAGAACTACTTCTTTCTACTTACTGCCTCAGCCTTAACCACAGCACTGTGGTCACTAACGTATACCACCTCACTTTAGGGCACTCGATTTTCACTGATGATGGCAGTCGATAGCACTGCTGAAACGTCTGCTTTTGCAGAAAACATTGGACCATGGCCAAACAGCCCAGGAAGGAATTTTAACAACAAACTACTTCTTTTGTTGCTGATAACGTAGTACACATATAAAAACTTATCCCCTCCCCCTTCAACTATCATTTTCATTTATAGAAAGTTACCCCCTCCCCCTTCAACTACCCTTTTAATTTATAGATATTTGATCTACCTTTCTACAGTGGATTATTACGACCTTCTTTTCAGGATACTTTATTTATCAAAATTAAGTACTTTACTCTTGTTAAAACATAAAACGTTGCAAGTAGACTACCCCTTCCCCATAGGTGATCTTCACCAAAATCAATAGGCCTTGAGTCCTTTACAATTCAGGCATGTATGCAAACAATAAACAATTATTTGATTCTGTTTCAATTTGTGGCAGTTATCATTTGCCATAGAAAAAATTCCACACACACACACACACACACACACACACACACACACACACACACACACACACACACACACACACACACACACACACACACACACACACACACACACACACACACACACACACACACACATTTAAAAAATGACTTCTTAATGTTTTGAGGGTAGTACAATCAGAATCAACCCTTATCTCGAACACGTTTTTTTTTTCACCATCACTTTCCATCCTTATGGAAGATGGAAGTAAAAAAACAGAACTGACAGCACTCCAGCAGCCACCTGTAACAAAGCTCACAATGAGCAAGTAATGGCTCAGGCAAAGAAGGTGAACTTTTTTAAAAATTACCATCCAAAATACTAGTGTTCCAAATTGGAATAGCGTATATAAATCTTTAGTGTTACTCAGACACGTCGTGGACAACAAAACCCAAGAATGAACAATTGTATGCCAGTTAGTCATAGCTCTACCGGTTACATTGCCCTTGGCTTCTGTAGTGAATTTCATTCAAGATGCGCCCAAAAACTACCTAAAACCAAAGACTGGACAAAGCAGTACAAATGCAGCTTGTTGCTCAATCGAAAACTCAATTTTCAATTAGCATAAAGTAAGTTGTGAGTTGAAAAGCAAGGGGAAACTGTATTGATTAATTATATTTTGTAAGTTTTCTATTTTCATTGAAGTAAAGTTTGTAGAGCAGTGAGGATAATTTTATTCACTTATCCTTATATATCCTCATTTAAAAATTGTGTATATGGAAATGCATTGTGTAAGTTGTTTATCATAATACAAACCTTGTGCCACTGTGTGTTGATAGATGTGTCCGGGAAAGTGCGTATTTGGGACACTGTGAATAAAGAACATTTATTGAAAAATGAATTTCAACCCATCGGTGGGCCAATCAAAGACATTGCGTGGTCAATGGACAATCAAAGAATGGTGGTGGTCGGAGAAGGAAGAGAAAGGTTGACATATATTGAGTTGTTATTATTATTATTATTATTGTTGTTTTTTTAATGAATATTTAAAGGTGTGTTATGCTTACATTTATAAAATATTGTCTATAGGTTTTTAATGAATATTAATCTTTGCTAATTATCTGCATGGATTAATTACTCATCAATTATGAATCAGAATCTTGGGTATAATGATTGATCGACTTTATATTTATGTTAATCTTATGTTGTGCGTTAAATTTGATACATATATAAAAGTTGTTCCTACTCGTCAGATTTGACTCAACACAGAGGTTAATTAAATACGATTTATGAGTCTGTTAATCGGACGTCTCAATGGTCGAGTTTGTTGTGTCCATTGATACTTAGCAGAAATTGTGAGACTTTTGTGTAACGCTTAGAAAGAAATATATTAATAATAAAGGTCAAATTTCAATAATGAACGCAAGAATAATGTAAATTAACTACTTATTTATTACACTTGTTAGTTAAGTAAGTGACTATATCCTGCAATTACATACATATTAAAACACATGATATAAATACAATTTGTACGATGTTTCCTGAAACATAAACACATGGTACATTCAAAAGCAGTAAATAATGCAAATATACAAAACATATACGAGCAATAAACAATCAACAAATATACTTATCCCTACCTAAATGCGTTCATTATTCTCAGATGATGAATTACATTAATGTTATTTTTATGGATTTTATGATTCATATGATTTATATATATATATATATAATCTCTTGGGGTTTGTTCTTTGAAAAGAGACAACAGAACAGTAGTATGTACTACTAAGATTTGATAGACATAAAGCTTATCTTTTGAGAATGTTTATCCAATATTCCGCCGTTGTGAGAAGACATCTTCTGGATGATTCGTCGAGGATCTTAATCACTGTTATGAGGAGCACTAATCACTTCACTTCACTAAATCTCCACTCCCGTCATGTGTATGGTGTTGTGGTACCCCGCAGATATCGAGTGTCCGGAGTTCAAATATTGAGGTGTTAATGTTGTCATTAAACTGAATTGTTCTGAAAGTCTGCCGTGTTCGTGTACATGGTTAACTGTTCCGTGTATCTGGATGTAGCGCGTACTGTGTGTTTAATTATTTGATACAGTTCATTCAATTAATTGTTCAATGTGACGATTCATTGTAATGTGAGAGTGTTTTAAGTGTCACTCACCGTTATACTTTGGAATTTAAATTACTTTCGTTATTATGTTCGCGTCGGTTGTAGTTTCAAGTCCCGTGCGCACTTATAGTTTATGTTTGTCGCACAGAATTGTGTATAAGTGTGACTATAGCGATGTCTATGTTCACTTATGACTTCACTAAATTGCGAATTCGGTCGGTCGCACAAACTGTTTCTATCACGGACCGTATTACTGTTCCGACCATAATCAACCGTCTGACTATCGTATGTACTAACTTCTGACTATTAATTGCGACTATCAACTATCAACTATATACTCTTGACTGACTAACTAACTAACTGCTTGACTGACTGCTAACTGACTAACTTTTTGACTATTAACTGCCACTATTAACTGACTGCCGCTCCGCGTCTTCGCAAAACAGTTTTATTGGAACATCTTACCCATAAGTCTAAGTTTTGGATTTCTACGCCTTCTCGGATTCTTGATTGGTCGTACAAATTCCTACTCTTCTGCAGATCTCATCCTCTGTTTCACGATTCGTCGTCCGAACCCTTCTTACTCTCTCCACGAGCTCTCTTAGAAGATGCTTGACGCTGGTTGGTCGTCGTCATCCCCGGAGTGTTTCATGTGACGAGCGTGGTACGGATTCTAAGAAAGTAGGGCAATTTCTTGGCCGTCTGTCATCCTTTGTTTAGACTTTCCCTAAGGTTCTGACCGATCCTTTGTTAACAGACTCCAGAGTCCTGGTTAATTGTTTAAGTTACTCGTTGTTCGTTCCGCCGATTATCAACCCTTCGTTGGCGTCGTTCTGGTCGAACTCTACTTTCCAGTCGTAAATCTCAGTAAACTGTCAAAGGTTTGTTTTCATGCTGTGCAGGATGCACTGGCAGTATTCACTGAGTTACGTCTATTGTCTATTTCTTCGTTAAAATTGCTCTGTATTCCTTTGTAACATAGTAAAGCCTTTCATAATCGTGCAGTTACGCTTCACCTCCACAGCAGGCGTTCCATCTCGATTCCACGTAACTCGGCAGCTGGACGAAGCCTTTGTTTCAGCTTGTTGGGTGCTGTAAATTGTGACAAACTGCGAGCTGTCAGCGACGCCCTGAAATTCTTATTGTGTGCTGTACTTAGACGTTTTTTCTTTGTCTTCGCACTGTCGTCGGGTATGACGTGCCCCTGATTCGTCATTATTTACGACCTGGGCTTGTGTCCGTCGACTTGAGTGTGGGAACGTACCACTTGATCGAGGAATTAAAATTTTTTTAAATTTCGATCATTACAGGTTTGGACATGTTTTCATGTCAGAGACTGGAACTTCGGTCGGAGAAATCTCCGGCCAATCAAAGCCTATTAATTCCTGTGATTTTCGACCAGCCAGACCTTTCAGAATCGTCACTGGTAGTGAAGACAACACCATTGGCGTTTTTGAGGGGCCACCATTCAAGTTTAAGATGACAAAACAGGTGTGTAATGCGCTCTACTTTTAAACACATTTGTTTACACATATACACACATGCTGAGAAATAATATTTAATTTTTGCAGGTTAAGTATTCTGTGTTTTATTTTGTATTTACTTTTTGCAAAATATTTTTAAATTAACTCATCCATAATGTCATAATGATAGCCATCATAATGTCATCCATATCAATAATGATAGCCCCATAGTCCTGTTTTTGTTACATTTTTTTTTACTAGTCTTTTTACCTGCTTTTAAATTTATTCTTAATCCTAGTGCCTTAAAATCCAAAGAACAACTATTATTTGCATCCTAAAGTTTTCATTTGTCTTGCTTTATCACAGCATAACCCTAGTATGTTTTTGGTAACTACATATTATGTCTCGACCAGTTTTTTTATTTTCCTGAAACATCGATTTTTTTAAAGTAATTACAGATAATGTAGACACCTAAATCATATGCAGCACATAATGTTTTAAACAGGACATTAAGATTTTTATAAAAATATATGTACACGTGGTTTTTACTCTATGGTGTAGAAGTAACAGCATTTTTAATGAATGAAAAAAGGCCGCTCCTGAGCAAAGGACAGCGATTTTAAGGTCCCAACGTCAAAGTGTTGCACTACTTTTTTTTTAGTTTCTTCTTCTTCTGATCATTCTTATCTGTTTCGTATGTCGGATATGATACAGCCTATTTTAACTGTCTGTACTGCTGCACGGAATAAGTCAGTTGTATTCCTGCCAAACCAGGTCCTTAAATTTCTCAGGCATGATATTCTCGGTCGCTCGACTCCTCTTTCCAAGTACTTTCCAAGTACCTGTAGTGTGGACTGCAATAAGTAAAATCTCTGTTCTTTTCTCATGAGATGTCCCAGATACTGAATTTTTCTTATCTTCACTGTGTTAATAACTTCCCTTTCTTTCTTCATCTTTCTAAGAACTTCATTATTAGTTATATGTGCTGTTCATGAAATGCTCAGTATTCTATGATAAAGCCACATTTTGAAAGATTCCAATTTTTTAGTTGTGGCTTCAGTCAAAGTCCAAGATTCTACACCGTAGAAGAGGACCAAGAATACATAGCAGCGTAAAAGTATCATCTTTGTGTTTATTGTTAAATCGTGACTTTTTCAGTAAACTCCTCATTCTAGTGTGCGCTGCTATTGACTTTTCAATTCTGCTTTTTATTTCTTGAGAGTTGTGCCATTGTTTATTGACTATAGTGCCAAGTTATATATTTTTTTTAGTTTAGTTCCACGAAATTAGGGTCAAGTAATAGTCAGAGCTGCAATATGGTGTTCGCATCCTTTAAATCTTTCTTCCACAGGTTTAGATTCTCATGTAGTTTATTTTCACATACCAACAAGTCATAGCAAAGATACAATTTGATAATTCACTAATCTTCCCCTGGTTTGACTGTACTTGGTCACAATCTTGCTACAGATAGCAATTATGGAGTATATTTGTTCACCGATAACCTTTGTTTAGTTGTAGTTTTACTAAATTTTAACTCTTATCCATGATGTTGCTTTAAATAAACAATTAAATCCTTGTGCAGATTGTACACTGCAGATACACATAAAAACACGTGCATTGAAACATGAAAAATTATTTTCAGGATCATACGCGTTACGTGCAAGCAGTGAGGTATTCACCTAACGGGAGTCATTTTGTTTCGGGTGGTTTTGATGGGAAAGTTTTTATCTATGATGGTGCGACAGCTGAACTTGTTGGTGAAGTTGGCAGTCCTGCTCATAAAGGTGGAGTCTATGGGGTAAGTACTTAAAATTGTGTGAAAGTTGTTACATCTAGTATCATGATAATAGCATCAAGATATTCTGTGTCTGTGTATATGTAGCGTTGGGATATTTCCTTCTGTCCGTCTGGCGTCAAGTTCCTTCTATTTCCTTCAAGTTATAACACAGCAGACTTTTGTATCAAATCTAAGCACATAAACACTCAATTGCTCCTTAAAAAAAAACACACATGGTATTTTTAGCTAGTCAGAAATTTTGTATGGTAGTGTTCATAATCAAAACTTAAGGTTCACCCAGTGGCTACTGCCTCTAGTTTTTTCTTCTCCGTGAATCCACTTTTGTGTACCTGTGCTGCTTTATGTTTTATGCAAAGGGACGACAAGCAAAGAGCCTGCACTCAATTTGTCAATTTGTGTGATTTGCATTTGTCCTGCATGTACTTGCGCATAATAGATATTTCAAGTACATGCAGGAAATACCATACCTCGTAAATAGGACATGACTTTAGTGTACTTCTTTTGTGTAACACGCATATGTCGATGCGCATGAGTGTTGTGAGTTCGATTAATTGTGCTAATTTATGTATCGTCATCGTCACTTTATGTAGGCTTATAGCCTGGTCTGTCTTCACTGCAGCCCTCTCGTCCAGATCTGCCATCCCATCTACAGTGCATTTTATTAGCCGCAGGTGGTCCATTGATGGAGAATATACCCAGTTTATAATGTATGGAAATTTATGTATTATAAAATAATATTTTTGCCTGGAAGCACTGTATGCAGCTGAGTGTCTGACTCTGAACAAGAAAATGATGATGGAAGAACTGGAAGTAACAGAAAGGAAAATATTAAGAAAAATCTTGGGATTACAAAAGACGCCACAATAATGAGCTGTACACATATGTTGAGAAAATCACAGACAGACACGAATCCTGACAGACTAACAGGGAAGCTTTTTAACTATTTCAGAAAGCTCAAAATGTCCAGTATGTGGTTCAAGGAAACAGAAAAAGATATAGAAGAACTACAGATTACTCAAGAAGACATTGAAGAATGCTTGCCAATAAAAAAAAAAGAAATTAAAAAATGCCCCAGGTTTTCAGGAAAACCCCAAGAAGAAGACAGGTGCCATCTGGACTGACGAAAGGAGGGAGAGACATCGATCAAGAATGAAGGAGATAATGGAGAGGAGAAGAACGTAGCCCACAGTGGCTCATACGAAAAAAATAAAATAAAATAATATTTTCGTATCAATTCAGATGATTTAAAAAATTGTTAATACATATATAAGGCAACAAATTAACAATATTGCAGTAATTAAGACATGGCTTGTCTGTCTATAGGAAAATAGAGAGACGGGTGATGGAAAAGCTGTCTGTCAGTCAGGTTGAGGGAAAGTGATTAGCTGATGGTTTGAGCAGAAGATGTACAGTCGTTTTGCCGAAGGTTTTTTTTTATGTAGTCACATTGCACTACTAGACACTTCGCTAACTTAGTTACCCAGGAGCTGCAGAACCTGGGTGGTTATATGGGCATACCATTTATGTTCATGTTTGTGGACAAAAGTTTTAATTTCTTTGTCAACTGTAGCCATCATCAGGTGTGCACCGTGGTCCACATTTGAAACATTTTATTCTAAATGTTTGAATTCTTTCCTTAAAAGTTTTGCTGGACAAATCCTGCAAAGTTGTGAATCATACCCTTATTTCAGTTTCAGTATTAGATTTTAATATTTTGCTGTTTTGATAGTTGAAGTTTTTGTTTTGTGAACCAACAAATAACTACACAATCTTTAGCTAGATATTTGTCTGATTTTTTATGACATGTTCTTTCTATTTAAGATTGACTACTGAAAACTAGGTAAAAGCTAAATATAACTTACAATATTAGCTTGTTGTAGTATACAATTCCTGCAGGATTTTATTTTATTATTCGGGGTCCAAACGTCTGATCCGTAATTTTCATTGTTGTCTGTTGTTGCAGTTTTCGTCACTTAGTCCTTTATCGCTCATTGATCTTCTTATGCCCTTTATCCATGTTTTCTTGGGTCTTCCCTTCTTTCTGTGCTCTCTAGGTATCCATCTAGGTATCCTTTAACGGCCGGTATATTATAGCTATTATGTGGCAGACACATTTTCGATTTTACTGTAGTGTACTCATGAAATACTGTAATGTTCGTTGGTCTGCAATGCAGCAGAGTTGCAGCAGAATCAAAGCCGCGGACAGAGGAAGAAATTAATCTGTTTGAGACAGTTCCAGTCTGATTACATCAGCAGCTCTCTCTATCAATGACCCCATTAACCAGCTGACGATAAATCTCCTTCTCCATGAAGACGTAACCTCGTTTTAGACTGTTAAGCCAATATCATGTACGTATACAAAATGTGTAACAGGTTAACCATAGTCATTTTTAAAGAAAGATGATGTGAAAATAACAAGAATATACTGTTCGAAGTGGCCTGTAGATATATTATTTTAATTTCACACATTTTTATTACACATTCTTTCACCATCGATGAGATTATTATTATTTTTTTTTTAATTCGAAGTCAAAAGATCCTACGATTCCGATGCCTAATCTCCATTGCTGTATGTCGTTGTAGTTCTCGTCCTTTAGTCCTCTATCATTTCATCTTCTTATGCCCTCTATCCATGTTTTCTTGGGCATTCCTTTCTTTCTATTTTCTCTAGCTATCTGTCTTATTGTTTTCTTTGGCAGTCGGTCTTCTCCCATTCTTTATACGTGTCCGTACCAGATTAGTTTTTTCTTTTTCGATGCAGTCAATGATTGTTTTTTGTGCGCCCATTTCTTCTTTGATCGTTTCATTTTGTATTCGCTCGAGCCTTGAAGTTCCAGCAGCTCGTCTCAAAGCATTCATTTGTGTAGCTTCTAACTTTTTTTTAACTGTTCTTTTATTCTCCATGTTTTGGATCTGTACATCAACATGCTTTTAATCATACTATCATATATTCTTTTCTTCCTTTCTTTTCCAGTTTCTGTGCTTCATAGAACCCTACTCAATGATCTGATTATTAGTTAACCAGACTATATATAAACATCTTGGACAATCCTGCAGGATTAAGTAGTTAATATATTACAAAGGCTTTCAGCTATATTATTATATATTTACATTTGTATTTGCTCAGTTATTCTTGTATATTTATATTATTATTATTATTATTATTATTATTATTAATGAAACTTTTCGTACAAGAATGTATTTTTTATTATTTTATGAATATAACACGGTTTCAATAATAATATCTGTCATCATCAGTTGATGATGAATTTCAGTTGCAAATCACGAATTCTACTCAGAACTTCGTTAACACTTTACAAAATTATCCTTAATCGATTGGTGAATTTAAAAGTAGCTATTGCGTTAAGGAGTTATAATATCATTAATGAAAAAAGCCGCTTGGCGTTGAAGTCTTACTCATTAATTGTTTGTTAAATTTAATATTATTTTTTAATCTGTAAGGTATAATCCAGAAATTCGTTTAGTGTACTCAGGCAGAGAATGGTGGGCAAATACAAATAACAATGCGCAAATCAAGTAAAATATAATATTATTTATTTTTCTTTGAGAACATAAAAAAGATCATGAACACACTTATTCCGCCTTAAGGCGTGAAACTGATTATCAACAAACTACGATATCAAAATACTACTACGTATAGCAAAATTATGCAACTCAACACTTCTTGTTAGGCCTATATTTTTTCATTCACTCAATCACGCACACTTTCACACTTCTACATTTCTTTTTTATTGAGCTCAATTTAAAAATGCCAGTATTTTAAATAATTTTGAAATGTCTACTTCCCTGTTGATGCGTAGAAATTCGACACCTGGAGCGTCAACTCGTGGCTTACACTATTTGCTGTTTTATTAGTTCTCACTTTCACATTTTACGGCCGAACTGTCAATTTACTGCAATTAGTCACTATTATGGATGAATATTTAGCCAAGAACTGTTTGTATTTTGAAATATATATAAATTCACATTTCTGTTGTATGCGGGCGCCCGCGATTGCTGCTGCAGACAGCGAAAGATGAAGGTTGACTGGGGTTCAGAGTTACAAACTTTCCGTTTGGTGCGTCTCAAAACTGCTGCACCCCGCTCCCCGCCGTACGTCTCGTCCTCAATATTATAACGTTCCGTTGGGTTGAGTTTCACCTCTTCAACCTCGTTGTGAATTGTTTTTCGTCAACAAATACTCGATGACTATAAATGGTCACTGGCCATAAATGGATTTTCGTTATAACTACATAACCATATAAGGCCATGGAAATTATTTACTAGCTCTCGTGTCACCTCAAAGGGGCCTCATCTTTACATGTTATAGAATTTATGAAATTACACAATAATATTTAGGTAAATTTAGACCCATTACAGCGTCTGTATATTACCTTCTGGTGAAGTTCTATCTACCACACCACTGAGCTCTGGACATACCGTGACAAACTTATTGTCAGCGTAATGGGTTGCATTCTGTTTTCATGATGTCATCGAGTTTTCGATAGTTGACTCCCCCAAAGCAGAACAACGGGCGACAGTGCGACATTGTCGCAGAAAGGAAACGAGGCCTGCAGAAAGATTGTCCACCGCGTTAACGAAAAACGCGTAAAAAATTTGCTGCAGTAAAATTTCTAAAAAAAATAAATTGTTGCATAAAAACAGATACGAATAAATGGGCTCACTACTTTGTCAGGTCAGCCTTTGGAATTTTGTGTTCTGCATGTGGTACAATTTTGCAGTACAATTACAATGATGGTGATTGCTTTAGTGATACTGCGATGCCTGATTCTTTTCGCCATTTAAAATATAACCTAAAGCGCCATCTTATTCTGATAAATACAGAGAAAGTGTTAGGGTACTTGAGAATAAAAAGTTGAGTGATGAATTATCATACAGAGAAGGGAAAGAAAATGCACTTAATTGTGCAAGTGCTGCTTACCTAACTTACAAATTAAATACATCGTACAAGTCATACGAATCTATAACTACTGAACTGCATAACAGTGGGAGTTCTGTAGGAGTCTCCAATCATTCAAAAGAATTTTGCAGGTTGTTTCTACCACATGTACATTCTGTTTTGATGAAGGACATTGCAGCCTACATCGTAGATTATGATCTTCCTGTTGGTATTTTTGCTGACAAAATAACAATTAACCACAGATCTAGACATATCGTTGGTTTGAGAGTCCCGATTTTCGACATTTCATCAGAACACTTGTATAACTGTATTTATCTTTAGCACAACTTTGTTCATGATTTTACTGGAAAAGGTTTGACACAAAGTATTTTAAATACATGTAAAAAATTTGGCTTTGATTTATCATTCTTAAGAAATAATTTAGTTGGTATGGCATTTGATGGACAGTATATTCGACTAGGTGTTGAAAAACACATAAGAGGTGAGCTTGCTTTAGAAAATATATATGTTTCTTGGGACTTGATGCACAGAACTGAACTAGCTGAAAAACATTCTTCTGTACCTGAGCTAATTCAGAAGGGGCACACACTTATTGATGAAGCTATGAAAGAGTTTTCTACAGGAAAGAATTATGAATTACTTTTACAGTCATCAAAAGAATTCGAAGACTATTTTTACAAACCAAAAGCATTTAAAACCATGAAATTCGCAAGCTATTCTGAAACTGTGTTTAATACTTTTCTTGGAGATTACAGAAGTTTTGTGTGTGCTGTAGAAAAGTGCCAAGAATCTTTTGCCCTAAGAGATAAGCTGCTATCAAAAACAAATATGTTTATTATTCTTTTACTTGCTGACACTTACTCCATTTTGTCTTCTTTATCAAAAGAAGTTCAATCCAGTTACCATTTACCATGGCAGTATGTTCAGTTTATGGAAAATATCCAAGTACATTTAGAAGTTATGATTCGGCATGTAGAAAATATTGCTTCTGCTGATTCCAGACTCTCCAGAGACAGTTTATGTCAAATGATCAACGAATTGCCTGAGGGCTTCTTTAAACACACAAAACTCTCTAGTGAATTTATTATGGATAGTAGCACCTTTAAAGTTGTCCCTTTTTCCCGATGTTCCTGTGAGCAGCAAAATTTTAAGATCTTTGTCTGATTCAGTTGGCAATGAAGTAGTCAGTGAAATTGTAAAATGTGCTAAAGAGTTTTTAAAGTTTTTAGGGTCACTCAAGGAACAATGCCAGACTTACCTGAATGTTGATGAAGACAGTAATCACTGTATCAAAGTTATTAAGATAGCAGATTTTTGTTCATCTTGGACTTTCTGATATTTCCAAGAAATAATGTAAGTAACGAGAAAGCAGAGAAAAATTTTCATTCTTTTCAAGAGTTTTATGATAAGATCAGTGTTTGCTCATATCCATTTCTTCTTTCCATTGATAAAAGGAAACTTTTTTTTGAATATAAACAAGTGTTGCTCTGGATGACTGAGAAATTGAATTCTGCAAGAGTTACTGAAAATATTCTTGATTTCAAGTATTTGTTCAAAATGACAGTAACAGATCTTCAACAAGAATATCCTTTGGTTATAAAGTTGTTGAAATTTTTGCTTAGTACTCCAGTTTCAGAAGCCATATGTGAAAGCTGGGGTTCCGTTATTACCAACATAATGACTAAGCGCCCTGCAGCCAGTGATCTCACATATCACCAAATTGGCACTACTGATATGTTGGCTTTCATAATGATAAATGGTCCTCCTGCTGGTTACAAAGGAAATAGGAAATTTTTAAAATTGGCTCTTTGCAAGAAGTATGGGACTCAGTACTACAACCATTTCAAGCCAGTTTCAAAAAGCAAATTAATGTCTGAATTGGTAACATCCAAAGTTATAAGAAGGGTCCAAGAGGACTTAAATAAATCCTTGCCATGTTTTAAAATATAAGAAAACTTCAAATGAAGTAAGCGTATTTACATGTTTTCAGTACCTATTAAAAATGTAATTTTTCAAATTTATTCAAATAAATCCTGATAGACCTTATATTTCCGAAAACCTAATCTAAAAATATCTCAATTTTTGTCTCCTGAAATTTTAAGGATTATTATTTTAATACTTATATAGAACAGAGAGAGCCGTTGCATCAAACAATTTTAACTACGTTACTACTGAAATGCTTGCAGAAAGTACTTGGTTTTCTTAAAATCCGTTGCAGAAAGATGAAAAACATTCTGCCGCTGGGGTTGACTCTAAAAAGTCAGGCTTCAGATACTACTCAATAACACCAAGCACTTATAGATGGGTCTTTCTACTATGTCTTGTACCAGCCGACATGTTTCCTCCTGCTCAACCAATGGAGGGCTTCGAGAAAGTTGGCTGATTGGTATTGTATATACCCAGTGTTTGATATTATATTATATATTGTAACAGTACCAAAAATATGGTAGTTACATAATATAAACGAATGTAACGTCAAGTATGAGAAAAACATGGGAATATATCTAGATAAATAAACATAAGTGTATATAAGTGTGTATCTACAAATATATTAATAAAAAATCCAACAATGAAGAAGAGAATACGAATATATCAACATTAAATACAAAATGAAGAAAGAAAATGTCACAAGCCCAAAACTAAATATCAGTAACTAGACCCAATAGGATCCAACAGTGAGGGGAATCAACGAAACAAGGATCAACAAGCTCCAACAACAATGGAGATAAATAAAAATAGCAACTACAATGAAAATATAGAATAAAGAAGAAAGAAGAAGGACCAGGAAGAGCACCAAGAAGAAGAAAGAAGATGGACAGAAGATATAAGGACTCAACATAAACCACATGTACTAAAAACAATGTGACAGAAGAGATGATTATAAGTGTGACAAGAAAACCAGTGTGAAACATTTAAGAAACCACAAACAATTACAGTGTGTACTTAATATGAATGTGAAACCTGCGAATAACTAACTAGTTCAACTGAATAAACCACACAAACAATTACAGTGATGAAGTTTACAGTGTGAAAAATATGTTAATTTTATGATGAAACAACAAAAAATTAAAAATAGTCAAATAAACACAGACAACGAGTGGGACTGATTTAATAAAGTTGTAACCAATACACATGATCATAAGACCACCAGATTAGAACAAAATAGAACAATTATGTTATTGTTCATAAAAAACTAACAACAAATAAAAGACATTTGTTAAGTATCAAACATGACAGGAATTAAATTCCACCATTGACCAGAAAAACATTGTAAATAATACAAGAAAGATTAGTGTTAGTGTTTAAGAAGGAATTGTATAAACATGTGTAACAAATTAGTTAAAGTATTATGTTAATATACCATAGTGAAGTCAGTTTAGTAGTAGAAAAATACTGCACTAAAACAGATGGTACATTGTTACACAACCCACAAGGAAGAGACCTATTACAACAGAAAATGATACATATTAGTATAAATATCTGATCATCAAATATGTTATCAAACGAGAATTTATTACAAGTAATAATAATAAATATTAAGAAACAATGTAATATAATGCAAAACAATGTAAATAGAACAAGTCAAACATAATGACACAGAGAATAGCAGAAATGAGAAAAGTATACCAGTTTAGTTAAGCAAAGTACAGTATCAAAACCAATATCAATGTTTATAAGAGTATTACCAGTAGTGAGATAAATATCTGATAATACATTGAGAACAGATTCTGAACATGATAAGGACAGTATTATAACTAAATTATTGTAAACCAACTAACAATGTACATATGACCAGAAGTAAGCTGAACCATTGTATAGCTAATTAGTTAAGAAAAATACTGTATCAAATATTGAGCACAGATTGTTACAATTGTTACCAGTAGTAAGAGGAAACCCCAAAGCTACTTTGCGAACAGATAATGACCATAAAAGCAGTCATATAATATATAAACATTTAAAAACCAAATGACCATTATGAAGAAAACCAAATGTAAACAAACAATGACCAACCAGTTATTTATGAAAAATATAGCATATAAACTTGAGTAAAAGTAATTGGAAACATTACCAAAAGTTAGAATAATATCTAATGCTACTTTGGGAATCCAAACCAAATAGGACAATAACAATTTAGTTGTTGTATTAGAAAAAATAAATAACTATTATGATATGATACAACATGAACAGAGTCATTACTGAAAGATTAAAGAGTTCTGAGCTAATTAAAAGATAACCATTATATATAATAGATTAGGTACTATGTGTGTACACTAATTACAATCATTAAATGATATGATTTATATAAAGAGACCAAAAATAAGGGGAAAAAATTGTATAAGAAACATAGGAGAGGTTTGACTTATGTAAATATTAAATTAACCACAGTCATACATAAATGTTATAGTGTAAAATTGTGTAAATAAACATTACTAATATTATTAGATAGTAATATGATCATATTAAATAAGAAAAATTAGTTCTAAGCATGTTTATGAAAAATCTAACATGGACGCTTAATGACGCCATAACGAGATTTGTGTAGGGAACAGTTATTCCCAAATTGTAAATTAAACCGACTGAGATATAGACTCAAAGTGTTTAGATAAGAAGTGTTTTATTATATTTAAATAAAATCTGGTATAACGGACTTATAAAAATAAGATACACCAGAAATAACAAATGAAATCGTTATTGTGAAAGTAGCAATGAACGGAAAATAAGCGTTTTTGGACTTATTTTAACAAGCAAAACGCCCTGAATTCATTGATATCAACCAATTAACGATAGGACGTAAGATAAGAAAGTTATGATAATTTTAAACTTTCCAGTTAAATTTCTGTACCAGTGATGACGTAAAAAAGCCTCAACACCAAAATCAATTTTGTCAAAAAATTAAATATTTTAATAAAACGAAGGCGTTTGGGTCAGAGAGTATAACGCATCCAGCCAATGGAATGAATGACTTTCAGCAGACGACCGAGAGACGCTTCAGAGGAACAAGACAGTCTACGATCAACCATCAAACGTATAGGCCACGCCGCTCGAGACAAAAAAAGAAGGAGTTTATATTTTAAAACTGTGCGCGCCATTTACGTCAGTACACAACATACAGTTAACCTCAATACAACATTCATACATACGAGTGAAAAAGTGCGGAATTGTTTTAATTAAACAAGTAGGTCAGTGTATAATGTCGACCATACTTGCGAGTGAAGTGTTAAATAGGAAACAGGGAGTACAATTTTATTTAAACAATACTTGAACGAAAATAATAATTTTTGTGAAAAGCTAACTTTCGATACTACGCAAGTCAGATAATGCTGAGTATCGAAAAACAGTAATTAAATTATCAGAATTGAGGAAAGATTTAAATCGCCATTATTAAAATATTATAAAAATATTTTAATTAATTATAATAATTTAAAATATAATGTTTGGAAATAATTCTTAATGAACACAAGAATATATAGTCACTCATTTGACTAAACGTATTTTTCTTGAAATTTTCGATGTTTCGAAATCTACTTTATTAATTTTCATACAATCGGAATAAATGTAATTCTGATAATAATATATTAAAGTATATGAATAATATGTTTACATGTATAGTCTAAGAAATAATAGCTAGTAAGAAATACTTATCCTTTGTAACACCGGTTAATTCTAACCTCAGAAATCGTTACGGTAACTTGATAATTTCAATATTACCGATCTGTTCTCAAGTAACATTCAAATCAAATAGAATTACTAACAAGAGTTTTTTGAGAAATTTTTCTCTTGTGAATAAATGATTTTTAAAACTAATTATTAAACGAAAGTAATACATTTTTAAATACTGTACAAGTCATACAGCTTGATAATTGCAAACTAGTATTAGAGATGCGTGCGCATACCCGCGTACGATAGTTTCATAAATACCAGACATATGGTACCAATTTTTGATTTTTTTATATTTGTTCGATTATTATTCAGTATTGTTAATTCTATATCATTATTTGTATTACATCTTGTGACTGGTATCATGTTACCTCAAAGAACCTAACGAAATATGGTAATTCACTGAATCAAAGTAACATAACCTATGCAGTTAAATTATTGTACTAACAACAGGTTTACCAGCCTTGAGGAATTAGACAGAGTCTTATTGAATTTTTATTGTAATCAGTAATTGAAAGGTTGTTAATTATTGTTTTTAATTGTCAAAGATTTTATCACTTATCAAATTGTTAATAAAACTCCAATTTTATTACCACAAAAGGAGTATCATTTCTATTAAAAGTAAATTCATTTATTTTTTTAATCAGTTCTGACACAGGTGGCGGAAGAATTTAAAAAGTTTTAGCATAATTCAGAATATTCATCAGATATTGCTTCATTTACTATTGTGTGTGATGATATATTAAATATTCAATCCGAATATTTTCTTGTATTTGAAGTGCATGTATTTCAGAAGGAACGTCACAGAACAGAATTGAAGTATTCAAGTGTGGTAAGTAAGTGAGATACACAACAAAGTGCGCGAACCATATTAAAATAAAAGGAGTGAACTATTACTACGTACCCATAGAAAACAATACATTAACACCAATAACCTCTACGATTACGATTACACCTTTTGATAAACAACATTATCGTAGATACCGGTGCGTGTCTACACTCATACGAACACACCAAACATCAATACTACTATACAATCTATACTTGTAAATCAATAAATTTACCATTACAATATATATAATTTTGTACATTTATATTATATAATACATAACTTGTATAACTGATGATGATAGTTGATACTACTGAAACAGTCTTCTATTCATAAAATAATAAAAATATATTCTTGTACAAAAATTTTATTATTATTAATAATAATGTTATTTATTTATACAATGTTTTGTGACAGGTCTCATGGAAGCCAGATGGCAAGCAGTTGTTAACGGCGTCAGGTGATAAGACGTGCAAACTATGGGACGTAGAAACACGAAGTGTTGTCTCGGAGTTTGTTATGGGCACACAGGTTGAAGATCAACAGGTAATGTATAGCTGCTTGATTTGTTTGATAAAGGGCAGTTTCTGAGACTGTAACATTGCTACTTGTTCATCTTAACAAATATCTAATACTACTTGAATAATATTTATGCCTAATTAAATATGATTACGACATTACAGAACAGTCTACGAGTTTGTCGAGTGTGCCAGAAGAATCTCTCAACCATCCTGTCCGACTGAGGATGCAGAGGCATTGTCCTGGTCTTTCGAATTCCAAGTAGACGGCATAATTCTTTAAACACTCCTGATTCGAAATTTCTCCCTTGATCCGTATGGATTTCCATAGGGGCTCCATAACGGCAACAGAAGTTGTGAACTTCTGTCAAAGCTCCAACCTTTGACAGAAGCAGTCACTGGGCAACATACCTCCGTTCACAGACCAGAATGTTCCAAATTGCGTCTTAGCGCCAGTGTGTACAACATAATTAATTGTGGGCTTGACTTAGTCTGTGCGGCTGGTGGCTTCGAGAAAACTCTCGCGAATGTGTCTAGAGTCACGTATGCCACACACATTAGAACGAGATTCTTCTGGCACATTCGACAAACACGTAGACTGTTCTACAGTGTCATAACAATATAAATAACTATCACAAAAAATTCATCTTGTTCCCATTAAATTGAATAAGTTAGAATATGACATGAATTGGAATATACAAAAATAGACTACCTTACCCATAGAAATTAATATTAGAAAAGCCAACAAACTTACCAAATTCTTTTATAAAAATATATGAGGTGTTTTAAAAAAGACCTAACTTTTTTAATAACACGTCAACTCGCACAAACAACACGCTGTGACTTTGGGCACACCTAGCGATAGTTTTTGACAACAAACTGCCATGTATTCTGTTTCGCTATTAGCACTAGTCTTTTATCTATATCAGATTGAATGGGAATGTGTGCACACTGGCCGTTGAATTAGTGACAAAGTGAATCTGAAAGACTTCAAGAATAACATGTGCCTATGAAACTTTATTACACAAAATAAAAATAACAGATTTTATTACACACACTAAAATTTTGTGTGTGTGATGTTTTGGACATCACACGTGGCGGAAAATGGAAGTGTATGATACTTCTGATCTAGTAGCAGAATTGTAAACTAAAACTATCCTACTTCGAATTACAGATGGCAGACAACAAGAATATTCATGATTTTCATGATTTAAAATAATGTTATATTGAAAGCTGTACATGTATGGTGCTCAATATGAAAGTGTTAATAAATGGCCTACTACATATTTAGTTATTGTTATTTAGCAGAAATTTCAGATACAATTAAGATTTTTATTTTTGTTTTGTTTTGTTTTAGGTGTCTTGTTTGTGGCAAGGTCAGTATTTACTGACTGTTTCTCTTAGTGGTTTTATTACATATTTAGATGTCAACGATCCGTCAAAGCCAATCAGAGTAATTAAAGTAAGTGAAAATCCAGTAAACGTTTGGATATTTGTTTTCATTGTAATTCAGCAATGTAAATGCTCCATAATGCTTGCACGAATCTGTGAAATGTGCGATAAGTAATGTGTAAAAATTTAGTTTTTATGTAGAACAAAACAAATACTCTACATTAATCCTTTATACAGAAGTCAACCATAAATTTATTGAATGTAGCAGATTTATGCATGAAAGATTTTTAATATGATCACTGTATTCAAATTCCATTTTTTTACAGCGTTTATGGATAGATTTTGATGTTAATGTAGCCAAGAATCGAAATTTTTTTTATGATTTATTTTATTCCCAATGTGGTTCAAGAGTTTTCTAAAAATGATCATTTGAATTGAATTCCTAAAGGCTAAAAACTTACTGCATTTAGTCTTCTTCTCCAGCGGCGTGACAATCCATCACTGAGTCAAGGCCTCCTTTAACAGCTTCCACCAGTTGTCCCAGTCAAGTGCAGCTGCTCTCCAGTTCCGGGTTTGTATAACTGACTGGCTGAGAAACTGATAGGTTTCTGCACATAAAAGAGTTTGACGATGGGGTATGTGAATTCTCCAATCCAACCCCCAACCTGGAGGACCAGAAACTTTGATTTCAGAGTGCTCTTCCCCTAGAGAGTTGCTTTCACCTCAGCTGATGAGCTCTCCTTACCCAGTTGCAGTAGGCTAACTAACTCATCCCATGTGTGAAGCTGTTGGGTTACTATAGCCTCTTTTGCCTCCACACTAGATGCACATCCTGCTGCTGGCGATGTGCACCATCCTGCCAGGCCAGGACCCAGGATACCCCCAGACTGCCTTGACAGAACCCCCATCTCTCATTTGCTTACCGATCCACTCCGCCGAAGGGATTGATTACCACAACCTTGGAGTTGATTGCTCGGTGTAACAAGGCCCACTGACATGTAGGTGAGAGTGGCGTTGGGGGGGGGGGAGGCTGGTGCATTTCTTTTCTATGAAAGCATATGTTCGCGTTAAACCCGTTTGGATCCCCTGCTGCATTTAATATCACCTAGTAAACTTTCTGTGTTATTTATAATCCCTAGTAGTTGTACTATACATATTGTGTGTGTGTTAGTTTAAGTGATACATAGTTTGATTGTAAATGTCTTCATACCAAAGCTCATTGTATATGAGTAACAGTACTGGTACTGCATTATTATAATTATCCAATAACAATACCTCATTTTGTTCCAAACAGTAGAATACGCACCTTTGTTAAACCATTTACCAGGGACTTTCCAATTGCTCCCTTGGTCATACACTACCTCCACCCCCTCACGTAAACATATACAGTAGAGCGTCGATAATTCGGACTAATGGGTGTTCAACCCAGTCCGGATTATCGATTTCTCCTGATTTTCCAACATATACAAAAAATTACTACTTAAAGTATAAGGATAGACGGGGTACTTACGAAAACTCAGCGTTAGGTTAGAAATATCATTTTCACTCTTATTTGTTCCAACACTTACACAAATATTGTATAAAACATTTTTTTAATCACAAATTCGAAAGAAATTTAATTACCCAGATCAGAACCAAGAAAAAAATACGCCAATTTTTTTTTTTGAACAAGGCTTGAGGTGCGTTTATTGTAGGCCAGGTATCTGAGTCTCTTTAGTAACAAAAGCTGGGTAGTAGAGCATTCGGGCTGCTTTTCCAGCCAAGACATTGCAGTTTCCAATGCGTTGAATGCATCGTCATGCCCGGCTGATGCCTCATCAGCGATGTTTTCACTTTCGTCATTTTCATTACCGTCGGGGGGCTCGACTTCAGCTATAGTGTTAGTTACTTCTTCATAATTTAAAATTTGATATCCATGGTCATTTTTATCACTTTCTAACCATTTCGCTTACATCGCTTTCGTCGCAGTCTTCGAAACCTGGCATTAAATTTAATAATGACGTAACTTCATCTAAAACATTTTCTTCCACCCGTTCGTCTACTATAACACTGCATAGAGCTAGCCTCAATGCATCAGCTAGGCTCAAAGACATTCAGTAATTTGAACAAGCTTGCGCAAAACATTCCCGATTTATTTGAATCTCAATTTTGATGCCGCTGCCGACGAATCAAATTTTTCTGTGGACAAGGTCCGGATTTTTGGCATCCGGATTATCGACGCTTTACTGTATTTCAAATCTCCCGGTTCAAATCTAACCTCTGAAGCTGTCAGGTTCCGTAACTGTCAGGAAAATAAAAAGTATCTGGAGAACTATGCCAAGTGACCATTCGATAAGTGTAATCCCTAAAGATTTTTTTCTTGTATCTTTTCTTTGAATTTGGATTTTAATTTTCAGAACACTTTTCTTCGAATTTAATTACTGGCTATTGGTTGCTGTTTATTATTCTGTTCATTTTGTGGTAATATCTTCAAATAATTACACTGCAAGTAGGTTTATTTCACCTGACATACGTTTCACAGAAATTATTCTGTATCTTCAGAGGTTTGTTCAAATTGTAATTGAATGTTTTGCTTACAATGTATTACATTGTAAGCAATGTTACATTGTATTACAATGTATTACAGTTCGCTTACTTCGCTTACATTGTAAGCGAAACATTCAATTACAATTCGAACAAACCTCTGAAGATACAGAATAATTTCTGTGAAACGTACGTCAGGTGAAAATAAACCTACTTGCAGTGCAATTATTCGAAGATATTACATAGGAGACCTGCAAGAAACTAAACGAGTTACTTACAAAGTTACTTACGAGTTATTCTGTGGTAAGTGTAAAAACATAAAATTCCAGGCGTATTCTTCAGTGGATTGAATTACAAGGAATTCCCACAATATTTTAATCAGTACCGTTAGGCCATGTCTCTCCTTTCACATTGAAGATAGAGGTGTCTAGACTTCTGTTGTTGTTAGAAATAGAAATAAAAGTTTTTTCAAGAGTTTTATGTGCATACTTATAAATCTATTAAAGTTTTCTAATAGCTAGGCTGAGTAAGAGCAAACATGTCATAGATTTTTTTTTAGCAAAAAAACTGTAATCTCAGTAATAGTTAATATATATTAGTTTGGAGTGCTTAATGAGTTTGGAAGATTGGAAGATTCAGATCCTCAAGGTATAAAAGAATTTGCAATTTTTTTTTGTGAATGTGTAATTATTCAGTTGCTCATCATATACCATAGAGGATGTAGGTATAGAGTTGTATTTTCTGTTATAATATGTTAAATCCTCGTGATGGCGTAAATACCAGTTGATTTGATTTTTCTGCATAAGTTTAAGAAATTTACTATGTGGTATGATTTTTCAAATATTATGATTTTTTCGTATTTTTGTCAGACTTTTGGGTCAGTATTAGGACAGTGCATTTGGTTTCATTGTAGTGTTGAATATTGTTATGTAAGTGATTTTTCAATATGCATACTGTTAGTTACGAAAATCATGAATTTTTGTAGAGAAAAATAATATTTATATTCTTTATATTTATTAGGTAATTAGTTATTTTACCACATTGTTTTACTTGTGGGGTTACATGATTTAAGTTTGCTTACACAGTGTCCTGTTTGGTGGCGAATCTTTGTAATTAATTTGAAAAGTCTTCCATATTTTAATTTTCAAAGGTTGGTAGTTAGGAGATGAGAAAATCAAAAACAAAAAACAGCTGATGAGACTACAGAATCTAATAACAGTTCTGGTAATATAATGTTAAGAAATGAAATAAAGTGTCCCTTAGTAAAGAACTCTAAACATAATATTTTTTATTATAATCAATTAATAACTGATTAATTATTAATCTGTTTTCTGTGCAAATTGTGTGTTTCAGGGTCATAACAAACCCATAACTGTATTAGCTCTTAGTCCAGGTAGGGACACCATCTATACAGGTTCACATGACGGTTTCATAACAGCGTGGGATGCAAAAACAGGTACACTGAATTTCTTAGGGCTACTAAAGAACTATTAGATGATTGTAAATCTGTGAGGCTGTATATTTGTACTTGGCAATATATAGACACTCAGTGTTTTAAGTTCTGTTGGCACATTTCACTCCACTATCTTTGTGCCCCCCCCCTCACATCCATAGACCATAATATGTTGTCACTTGTGGTGCACAAAATGCATAAAATGTTAAATTTCCCTAGAACACAATTTTTTGTCAAATATTTTCTTCCAAAACTGGAACATATGTTAATTTACGTCTAAGTGATCAATGGAATATGTATTGGTGGTTAAGAACTAACATCAGAACATATTAGTTAACCCGTAAATTTAATTTAGTTAATAATTAAAAAACAAAATTTACAAAAAATTAAATTGATTATAAACTGGGCTGTTAGGCCATGGTCGGTTGCTATGCCATGGCCGGTTGCTATTTACTAGCAAAATAATTGGTTACATTTCAATCCCACAAAGAGACAGACCGCGAAGAGACAGAGTGTTACACAAACAAGTACGGCGGACACCAACGGATTGTTTTTGAATCCATACTGAGCTTGCAGGGAAGACTACATGTTCCGTGCATGTGTGTTTGAGTGGTACAAAAGATTAAGTGAAAGGATATTAGAACATTAAAGACGATGAACACCCTGGAAGATATTTCCACTTCAAGAACCAAAGTAAATGTAGAAAAAATTAGCCAGATTGTTCAAGAAGATCACTTGACTGAGTGTCTGAATAATAGCTGAAACTTTGAAAATTGACAGAGACACTATGTGTAAAATTTTGTGTGTGGATATCAACATAACAGACATTTATGCCAAGTTGGGTCACTCGGGTTCTCGCACCAGCACAATAAAGAATACACAAGGAAATTTGTGCTGACATACTGCAGTAACTTGATGCTGATCACAACCTTTTTCAAAAACCCATCACTTGTGAAAAAAAAACCTGGATCATCCAGTATGATCCTGAGACGAAACAAAAGTCGTTTCACTGAATAACACTGTCATCACCAAGAATGGAAAAAGATCATTAAAGCAAGTCCAAATTCAAATCCATGTTTATTGTGTTTTTTTATGCCAACGGTGTAATTTTGGAAGAATGGATTCTACAAGGCACAACAGTGAACCAGCATTATTATAAGGACGTTTTGATGGAGCTGAGAGAGACAGAGTCAGGAAAAATAACCAGAACTGTGGGAAAATGGTTTCATTCTTCATCAGAACAATGTGCCTGCTCACACAGCACTTTCTGGGAAGCAGTTTTTGGCTGTCAAACTCATTAAATGGTGACATATTTCCACCGTTTAACTTTTTTCTTTTTCCTAAGGGAAATATGTGTTTAAAGAAACATGTTTTGAGTCACTTGATGCAGTAAACAAGAAAATAGCAGATGTGTTAAAACAGCTAACAGAAAGTAATCTGCTCTACGCCTTCGACCAGTAAAAAACAAGAGTGTAATGGTGAGTATACATGAATGGTGATTATATTGAAGGCATCAAGCATTAGAATTGTAATACATATAAATCAAGATGAGTTATTGTATCAGTCTTGTTATTTAATAGCCACACCCATGGCCGGCTCTAGTAGAAGGCTGGAACACTAAATGTGGCAACCACTGGAACCAGCTGATATTTTGTGCCCGACTAGACGATCTCTTAATATATGTATTTCAATAAACAAATCGTGTCATTTTTAATTGCCGGTTAACATCAGTTTTATAATTCTTCATTTTTTGCAAATTAAAAGTTTATTATGTAAAATACTGTTATATTATTTAGGAAATATTATAATTAACTCATTCATATGATACGAATTCAATAATTTGAACAAAATTAATTCATTAGGCTTAACACTAATTCACTAATTTCTTCAACTTAAATGTGTAGTTGCAAAATATTAATTATGACAAATATATAATACTCGGGTCCCTAGTTCGGGGCCAATGAAACAATATTAATTAATTGCCAATATATTATAATATCTTTCTCTTACCTTCGGATTAGGGTCCAAGAGTCGTTCAGACGAAACTGCTGCAAAAAGGATTATTTGGATTTGATATGGGCAAAGATCAAATACACCGTTTGTGCTAAAACAAATTGCCTCTGGTTTATTATGCAAAATAACTACTTCGTCTCTCTTTCATGACATTTAAATTAAATACTTGTTGAATGAATAACAATTTGTGAAAATCAAACAAAGTGGCTAAATGAATATTTCTTAATGAACTAGCTTATGACAACTATGGTATACCACAACTATTTATTTTTTGCAATGAACCAATACGTAATTTAGCCACACACGCACACACATTCGTTCTATTTAAACCCCACTTTGAGATCTCTGATGTACATTTAAGATTTACAATTTATTTATGCTGAATTATACTCTGTAGGAAAAGGTAAGATGATATTGGTTAAAACTCAGTTAATACTTAACGTCTGAAGAACTCCACTGTTTTGCACCTCTGCTGTGAATGCACTGTTTAACACACCATAAATTAGTTTTGACACTGTTTAACCGCGGTACTGTTATTGATTATTTCATATTAGGTTGATGCGCCACTATTATTTTAGTCCACTTTAAAATAACATTTCTTTTTATTTGGTTTGTCGGCCGACATAAATTTTCGAACACTTAGCTCGTTTAGGTTGGCCGCGCGTGTAATTGTTTGTGCACTTTTAATATTTATAAATGTTTACACACTCTCTTAGATAGGCCGTATTTGTCTTAACGGCCTATCTGTAAACCTGAGGCCACTGTTTTTAATTAACAAACTTTACTATCTGAATGCTGGCTGTCTGTTCACTCTCTGATGACACACTGCAGACTGTGATTCACACAAGCCTGCTGCTGGGGTGGTTACACAATCCGTCTGGCAATTGTTTAGGCTAACTGTATGTATGTTGCACTGGGGCTCCCAACAGGTGAAAGTTAACTACTGAATTACTGAATTAAATACTGATTTATATAAAATAAAATTCCCATTTGTGTACCGTTACATAGTACTAAGTGTGCACAGACCTATAATTTAGATTTAGCTATAAATAGGCCTATTCATGATTTTAGAAATGCTATGAAATTAAGTCAGAATGTAATATGTTCACTTTAGCTATTTTATTACACTATGCTTATAGGCCTCAGACGCAACGTTGTCACGTTTTTAATGATCCATCCTTCTACTAGAGCTGGCCATGACACACCTCATATATTGTAACAGAGATCACTTATTTAGAAATCATAGAAAACAGTTTTGGTGAAAGTGTGTGTGTGTGTGTTTTGTTTCCTTAAAGAGTGATTTAATTTTTATGTGTTGTATGATGTAGGTGAGAATGACCGTATCCAGGGTGCCGGCCATGGAAATCAAATTAACGGAATGAAAGCGGAAGGCAATTTCTTATATACGTGCGGAATAGATGACAGTGTGAAACAAGTCAGTATTGCAGAGAAGGCGTACACGCATGTCGACATCAAACTGCCATCACAGCCACGAGGGATGGATGTCAAAGGTGACATTATTGTCGCTGGTTCTGTTAAAGAGGTAAGAATACAATAACTACATGGTACATCAGGAACCATTACTGTTATGGAGTTTATATAGGCCCACCAGCCTTTCCTGAACAGTCATCTGTGCCGACCCAATGCATGAATTACACCCATTTTCAATTATAGCTAAGTTATCTAGAGAGAAGAGGGGGGAGACAACGCTATAACATTCACTGTCTCACTTACATATTATTTCCCTCTCTGTCACACACATGCTTCTGTTGTTCTTGCTTCCAATGTTCACACTATGAAACACTGCACAAAACTGTTCTGCGCATGTGCGAAGTGAATGAAAATTTTGTTAGCCTCGCAACGAGGTGTTTGTCTACTGTGCATCAACACCTGAGTGTTCAATTTACATCATCCTGCCTCTACTAAATGTTTCAAGCATGCTCTAATGAGGCATTCTCACCAAGTAGACTGAGGCTCTCAGTCAAGCCATTGTTGAAGCTCATCATAGGATTAATGAAACAAAAATTGGGGTAAATCAAAGTAGAACAGAAACTGAAAAAAGTGCTTTTTTTAACAATGGCAATACAGTAAATTATTAACAAAAACCTAATGGCAAAAGGTCTAAAATAAAATGAAGTAAAAACCAAACAAAAGCTTTGTGTTGTATTCTATCTCTTTACATGCTTGACTTCAGGTGGCTGAAAGACAAAATATTGTGATTTCTCTAATTTAAAACAAAAATAATAATCTAAAATACATAGCTAGTCACACTCAGGAGATGAAAATGAATCATTGTCCCTGATTTTATCAAAGTTCTTTTGGCTATTCACCTTCTCTGTAAGCTCACAATGAAACAGTCTTACTTGTGTGACCTCTTTTCCCTCTGACCTCTTTACTCATTACCCTCTTTTCCATGATCTCAGTCAGAGGCATAAATCTTTTTCCTGCCCCCCCTTCAGGAATCCTTTGGGAGCCCAGTACTACCCTAACTTAATTCATGCCATTGTTCCGTCTTAAGTAGTAACTCCTCCTTATAGCTATGGAAACTACTAACAATGCATAATGTAAACAGAATACATTCTCCTCACAACTGTTTAAAATCTCTTCTTCCAAACTTAGACCAGTGTGATCAGTTACTTTTATGATCCTAAAAAGCTTTCATTAATTTTTAAGTTGGTAGCCCTTTCTGCTTCATTTTCAGAAATTGAGATATCTGATTATTTGACTCAGTTGATCCTTTCTGTGTCTTAAGCAGGATCCATTATAATTAAAACTGAGCAGATAAATCTACTTCAAAATAATATTTTTGATTTTTATAGATAAAAGCTGAATGAGTTCATTTTGAATTTTGAAACCCATATTTTTAATCTTGTTATTTGAATTAGCAGTCTCCGTAACTCCAACTTGTCTTGCTTATTTGATAAACTGCTAAGTGTCATGTTCTGGACGAGGTGAGAAATTACTTTTTATTTACAAATATTTATTAAATAGAATACACAATCCTTACAACTCTTACCTTTCATGGGTCGCAGGTTCTTCACACGAACTCGTGAAGAATAAGCGTGAATTAGGGTAACATTCTTCAATAAATTATACTCTCAATTTCTGTTAACTAACTCAATTTATTTCATATTCTTTTAAATATTTGATTTTACGTTACTTATTTGTTATTTTCACTTTTTATCGGAAAACATTGTTATTTATTTGTTACCATTATACAGGCACATAAAAATAAAAGAAAACTTGTTGACTTACTTATTGTGCTAACAATCTTAAACGATAATAATAATAATATTAATAATAAGGAAACCCAGCTTGCTACACTCTCTCACTCATTCTAATTACCCCCTTTTATGTAAAATAATAATAATAGGTTGGGTGTAATACTGTTACATGATGCAGCGTCATCTCCACCGACTGCGTGGCGCGTCCCACAGAGTTCTTCTTATTCACTGTCCAAACGGTTGTTGTTTCACTTTTTGATAACAATTTTGCTTGTTTTCATTGTTCCATATAGGTTTAGATTTTTTACACTGCTTTACATATCTCGGATATACACTTGGTTGGTCGGCCGACCCTAATTAGCTCGAGCAAAAGATTTAGATGACCGCGCGCGGTCTGTATAGGTAGTCGACTGGGCGGCAACTCTGTACACAGCTGCCCACTAAAACTCTGATACTTCACCGGAAACGCACAGCCTTCGAGTTATGAACTGTTCGTCACCGTACATGTAGTGTGGATTTTCAATGTGCCCAAATAGTTGACGATATTACACTGCGACGATACAGGAGGCTCAGGTAGGTGGAGCCTCTAATCGGCTTCCTTCAGCTTCAAAGCACATGGTGATACAATTGTTCAGCCTCGCCATTTTTTCGTGGCGTGGGTCGAGGCTGTAAGCGTCGCATTTGCGCTCGTGTCCGTATGTGTGCGTACACTGTACGTGACAAACACTTGATTTACCAAAACAGTCTGGCATTCTTCGACTACACTCCATTCAAAAAGTTTATGTTACTGTTCTTTGTTCGAATACGACATTAATTTGCAGGGGACTTGCAATGCTGACAGAATAGACTTAAATAAATTTAATAAAAAAACAAAAACCCCCTTTTTGCCCCATTACAATACCCCCCCCAATGAGAGGTTTTCTGCCCAAAAGCAGAAAAACTCTCATTGCTAAACCCTAAGAGGATCGGTGAGAATATGGTGCCAACAACCCCCCGTTAATTTCTAAACACATCATGGGTAAACTACCCCCCTAGCTCGGCGACTATGGCTGCACCTGAACGAGATTACTGGACTTCTCTGTGCGAGATCCCAACACCATAAAATCGGACAGATACTCACCATAGTACCCCTAACCTTCGATCATTCCGCCAAAAAATCAAAACACTGGCCTTATACCATACCGGATCCTCAACCGATATGTTCCCCCTTACATGCACACTGGGTTGCCTTTAGCAAGTACTGGGTGCATACACATACTCAAAATGAATCCAACAAATTGGATTAAATTATTTAAATTCCGTTCAGAATTAATCTAAGTCCAATATAAAAATTTTATATTACCATTACTTTCATCAAAATCCCAAAATCTTTTACATGAATCTACAATTCTTCTTCACTAACTACTAACAGTCATCAAAAACAAAATAAACTGAACACCTTATTAAATCATAAATTCACTCATCATGACATTTGTTTACAACACATACAATATGAATAATATAAATCAGTTAACACATTACCATATAATCAGCAATATATCCTGGACATAAAAACACAATCTATACTTCAAGCAAAAAATAAAATTTTTTTTTCCAAAAAATTTTTGATTCCCAAAAGAATCATTTTGTTAACAAAATGTATTATTTAATCATTTCAGTATGAACACACAAATAAAATCTACGAATCAGTTGTAAAAAACATACTATATATCAAACATCAGCCATCAGCTGATCTCTCTGGGTCAGGTGCATGACCTTTCTCTCAACACACTTCATATAACTCACACATACACAAGATTATACAGTTATCATTATAAAATATTCTGGTGGATTTAGAATCCTTACCATTAAACCTAGCACTTAAAATTGTTTGCTCTCATAAGGGAAATACATCACTAATCATCGAGTCATAGTATAGCAACTGTTACTGAACAGGAAACTGGGTCGTCAACCACCAACTCTCTGAAGTGAAATTGATCGCCCGCTGTTTACAGATGTCGTCACCCTCTCACTGATTTTTCAATTACCCTCCTACTACATCATTTTCTTAAATTCCCCCCTTATACCCAGTTACAATTAGGTAACCACCCGCCGGATAAACCAAATCGAGCGTTGGCCTTATGCACAGATGCGTTATCTGTACCCCTGGCTTGTAACGGCCAGCTTCTTTTCCACACACACTATTGTTTCCTGCTGGTGGACTGTAGCGCCCATTTGCATCCCCAAGAACTGAAGTTTATATAGGGTATAGATGCTGCCTATACCGTTCTTGGTTCAGCGTTATATAAAAATTCGGCATTACTGATGCCCGAGGACACCAGTAATCCTACTATAATGATTCACACACCCTTAAAACGGCACTATCATCACCTTCGATGATAGCCGCTGTTCCATAGTTATGTAGTTTCCCCTGAGTTACCCCCCGGTTAATTTCTATGTTCACCAATTTAGAATATACTTACATTATAAATCCACGGCCAGGGTTCGGTGAAGCTTTGACCGCCCGAAAGTTGGGGAAACTACCAAAAGACATATAAGGTTCACACTGACACCTTTACTACAATTCTCGGATGGTAAACTCTTATATGTTGTAGCGTGTCAAATTTGGGAGTCTTATTTTTCTTTCAGTATGGGTTAATTATATTTTTTATTCCTTTCATTTTGGGGCGGGCTTGTAAAAAAGGAGTTATGAAAATTATTGTGTAACGAAATTCATTCCATTATAACAGGACGCATGGCAACGTTATTTCCATTGTGTAACAGAACAGTGTTAAGCAACAATTTGAAACAAAGGCAGAGACGCAGTTTGTTGTTGAGCAATGCGGCTGAAGAATTTGCCCCCTTCAAAATTCTAAGAACTTTGCAAGTGTGTCGACGCACAGGCGCGAATACCCACGCACGCGCGCTCAAAAGGACGCTCTGACAAAAAACTCAAGATGGCCAGAGAGTGAAATTTTCATCGTTCATTTGGATTCACTACGGAAGTGTTGCTTAGACCAAGCCCACTTAAATGACGTCAGCAGAGCCAAAGCCAAGATCGTACTTTGGTACACAGAATATAACCTCAATATTCCATATATAAAATGGTTACCTAACAGCAAATGAGCAATGAGCGACGAAAACATAGTGGCAGTGAACAAAAGCTTCCCTCCAAAGAAAGCAAGCTGTACCTGTTACGTTCCAGTTGCAGTCTACAAGTAGCAGTCTCGGCGCCAGGCTGGTCTCACGTAGGCTCGCCAACAAAGTTTTAATTTATCAGGAGAAAAAGTGGTAATTACCGCAAATGTTTATGTGACCGTGCTTAATCCAACTTGAAGTAGTGAAACCAGTATTTTTTCGGAAAGATAACAATCAACTTACTCTTAAAACTATGAGTGTGTGTATAAACCGCGTGGCGACGGTTTACGTGAGGGCTGGGGTGGGCTTCATCTAAAAAATGTTAAGGGGTTTTTAATGTCGTACGAATGTGAGTGTGGCAAAGCTGGGCTGTGTTTTTTGTTTGTGTGTGTATAATTATGAAGTTATAAAATTGTCCATTACAAGGTAAGCTATAGTCAGTAAGGTATAATAATTGCGTAACATGTCGCACGAAGATTTGTAATGTCAATAATTCAGACTAATTAAAGAAAAATCTAATTTCTCTTCCACAAAATTGCGAGTTGAAATTCTTTCAAAACCTTAGTTCGTTTTATGTGCTGTCATAGTTCGTCGAACGAAATGGGTTTACCTCCACTACGAGATCCGGCCAGATCCAAGTCGTAAGGTAAGTGGAAGTTGTTAACTTAATTTGAAAAATAATTTTACCGAAAAAGTAAAGTTACAATGGTACCGCGTGACCAGGATGTAATATAACAAAAAAGTTATTACGCCGGCCTACATGTGACAGTACATTGAACGGAGTACGGTTGCGAAAGCAAATCGATTTTGTAAAATATCAGTTTTGAAATAAAATCATTAATTGACAGTTGTTACGTAAGAAAAAAATAGACAAAGTAAAAAATGTCCGAGAAGACAGAAAGAAGTAGTATAATAAATTCAATTATGAGTGAAAGTGGCCTTGAGTCGCAATCGCTGGAGGAAAGTGGTATGTTGAGGGGGGAGATGGGTACTGCTACAGAAACAGCTGTCGGCAGTAATGTAATAGCTCATTCCACGGCGATTGCGTCTCAACCACAAGTAAATGAAACAGATGTTGACTCTGGGATTCAGTTGACCCCAGTTTCAACTAAGATAAATAAACAATCAGAGGAAACAAATATGATGAGTGTTATGCTCAGTCAATTTGAGAGAATGAATAGTAATTTCAATGTAATAAATAGTCGTTTTGATGATAATGATAAACGCTTTGATAACAATGAAATAATTTTAAATAAGATGAAAAGTGATTTTAACTATAAATTAGACCAATTAACGAATGATTTTAATGAACAGAAAATAAAATGCGAACAGCAAAATATTCAAAACGAGGTCAATTTTAAAGAAATTAAAGACCAGAATACTCAGTTTCAGCAGAGTATTAATGTACAATTCGATAACCTGAGTAGGGTACTAGACAAACATATTGATGAACGTTGTGAAAGTATGAAATTACACCTGTCAGAGTCACTAAATGAGCAATTAGAGTGCCGTGTTTCTGATATCACCAATAACATAACCAATAAAGTAGAGAAACAGATCACGGAGCAATATAGCGTAATGAATACAATTTTTGAGAAACAAATAAGTGAATGTAATACCAATACCGAATGTAAGATTGGTTATGCTATGAGCCAGATTGAAAATAATAATAGTAAAATAAGAGACATAGAAAATAATTGTAAGATTGAGTTCAAGACCATACATAATACAATAAGTGATCTTGAATGTGATAATAACCTTAAATTAATGAATGTTAAACATGAATTGAGCAAGGCCATCAGCCAACAAGTTAACACTGTTACCGAGCGAGTAATAATGACTCGTGACGTAAGCAGTGAAGTTGAGTTGGAAACATTCAGTTGTGATAACAAAAAAGTACACCCTATGCAGTTCATAAGTAGAGTGAGAGAGTTTAATAAGTTCAGTACTAATAACTGGGAAGTCCAATTATTAAAAATTTTAAAATGCTTCAAAGGTAGTTCGGAGATATGGGCCGAGGTACATAAAACGGAATGGGAATGTTTTGAAAGTTTTGAGTCTGCATTTATAAATAAATATTGGTCGGAAGAAGACCAAGAAGTGTTACGAAGTAGAATCATGGGAACAGCGAATTTTGGGGGGCCCAATAATAATATAACCGGGTATGTGATGAGGATATTTAACGAGGCGAAATACTTAGAACCGCCGTTGCCATTTAGATCCTTTGTGAGGCATATAAGCAAGCATTTGCCAAGGGAAGTGCAAATAACACTTATGACGCGGGAGGTAGCGAATATTAGCGAACTAGAAAATATTTTAGATGTGTTTCAGAATATCCGGGACCAAGAATTGAGTCGCCGTCAGAACCAGCAGAATGGAAATAATGGAGGTAATCAGGGACAGCCGAGGGGACCTACAAATGGACCGGCCTACCCTAGACGAGAACAAAATAATCGAGGACCCATGTGGACTTGTCCAGCATGTTCACAAGAGAATTATGCGACACAAAATTTTTGTTTTAGATGCAGGAGAGAGAGACCGGGTCAGCGACAGGGACCACCACCCGCACAGAACCAGCATGCATACCAGCGAAGGGGAGAGGGCCAAGGAGGAGCACCGAGAGGCCACGCTCATGAACAGCGAGGAAACCAGCAAGAACGAGGATACAACCATGCAGTGGCGGGCACCTCTGCGGGAAACTAAGAGGGACAATGGAACACCGGACCCGACTGTTGTCGCCGGAAGTTTCTGGGGTCCAAATGGATGATAGATACCGAAACATCGTTGTGATTACAGATTTGTCTGAGGAATTATTGGAGGAGGAAGACTTCGAAGCAGTGAGACGGGAGAATGGACTGACTGAGGTGAAAATCAACATAGAAGGTAAGGAGATTAAAACTTTAATCGATATGGGTAGCGAAATTTCTGTTATTTCGGAACATGTATTAGATGAATTAAAAGAAATAAATAAAAATATTCCGTCTTTACCAGTAGCTGGGGTGACGATTGTAGGTATTACGGGAGTTAGAAGTAAAAGAGTCACGAAACAAGTACATTTAAACATGATAATTAACGGGGTAGGGTATGATAATACATTTCTAGTTGTACGGGGACTAAATCTTGAGGTTATACTTGGAAATGATTTTCTGATTAAACATAAGGCGGTGATTGATTTTCATAAACGGGTGTTAGAATTAAATAGTGAAGGGGAACCAATCCGTATTAATTTTGAACGGGTGTTAGATGCGGTAAGAATTTCAGGGGTAAGGGTGATACATAATCGGAATAATAAACAAGACATGGAAATTAGTATGAATGTGTGTAGTGAGAGTAAGATAGAGTATGAGGAGAATGTGATTCACTTATGGAATGAGAGAGCACTTAAATTTTGTAGTGAGGGTGGCGTGATAGGGAGTTCTCAACGTGAATCGTTGTGGCGGGTAGTAGAGAATTTTAGAGAAGTGTTTGCCGATGTACCAGGGAGGGCAAGAAACTATGAATGCGAGTTAAAGGTAAGGGAACACGCACCCTACGTGCAAAGAAGTTATCCGGTGCCCTATGCGAAGAGAAGAGCGGTTCAGCTTGAGTTAGAGAAAATGTTAGAGGGAGATATAATTGAGAGATCTGTATCACCATATTCTAACCCCTTAGTTGTAGTGATTAAAAAAGATGGTAGAGTTAGGTTATGTTTAGATGCCCGCAAAATCAATCAAATAATTATTCCAGACAGGGAGTCACCCGAAGCTATTGAAGAAATATTTCAGAAATTTAGCGGCGTACAATATATGACCTCTTTAGACCTAACCGCCGGGTATTGGCAAGTGCCATTAGCAGCAAATAGTAGAAAATATACAGCTTTTTTATTCAATGGAAAGAATTATCAATTTAAGAGACTACCGTTCGGTTTGAACACAAGTGTAGCTAGCTTTATCAAGTGTCTTGACGAAATTTTGCAACCACATAACTTAGATTTTTTAACCATTTACGTTGATGACATTTTAATAGCATCCAGAACATTTGAAGAGCATGTAGAGCATTTGGAATATGTATTGGAGAAGTTATATCAGGGAGGTTTGACCGTGAATTGGGACAAATCAAAATTTTTGCAAACTGAGATACATTTTTTAGGTTTCATCATAACACCTACAGGAATACGTGCCAATCCGGATAAAGTAGAATCCATCCTGACGTTCCCGGAGCCTAAAAATATAAAACAGTTGCAAAGTTTTCTTGGTCTCTGTATTTTTTACAGGAAGTTCCAGCGGAACTACGCCCAGACGACGGCCCGACTCAGCGCAGTGCTGCAAAAGAATAAGCAATGGAGATGGGGCGATAACGAAAGAGCGGCGTTTAATGACATCAAAATTAAGTTCGCAGACATGATACTAATGAATCATCCCAATTTTAATGACAAATTTTATTTACAGACAGACGCTAGTAATATAGCACTGGGAGCAGAACTTTACCAAGAGGACGAGGAGAAGGAACATAAAACCATCGCCTTCGCCAGCCGGACGTTGCTAGCCGCAGAGCGCAACTATACTACCACAGAGAAGGAGCTCCTCAGTATAGTGTTCGCAGTGAGGAAGTTCCGCACGTACCTGCTGGGTAATAGAACCATCATCAGGACGGACCATAAAGCGCTGTCGTTCCTGAATACTTGCAAACTCACACACAGCCGGATAACCAGGTGGGTGTTAGCTCTTCAAGAGTACAATTTTTCTTGGGAATATATCAAGGGTGTAGAGAACAGGGTGCCAGACACACTATCACGAGTAGACACTGACAGAAATAGAACGGTAGAGATATTAAAGAGATAGAAATTTATGGACTATCCCGGGAAGATAAACTTTTTGGGGAAGAATTAAAGGATATAAATGTAATGCAAAGAGCTGACAGTAAATTACATAAAATAATTACTAGTATAGAATCAGATGTAGATGAATTGGGGTATAAACAATATTTTCAAGTGTTTAAAGGGAGTTTGTTTAAAAAAGTAGAGGGGAGAGAGAGGGATTGGAGGTTAGTTATACCTGAAGGTTGATAGAGAAAATAGTGTGGGACTGTCACTTTAGATATGGGCATTTTGGGGCACGGAAGTGTTTGAATGTGTTAAAGGAATCTTGTTTATTTAAGAATATGGAGAAACGCGTCCGAAGAATACTTAGAGTTTGCGAGTTATGTCAGAAATCCAAAGTTGTCAGTTATAGGTTAGAGGGAGAACTAAATTATATTAAGGTAGAAAAGCCATTCGATTTAGTAGCTGTAGATTTGTACGGCCCATTGCCGAAGGGTAGGGGTGGAGTGATGCATATTTTTGTTGTACTGGATACTTTTTCCAAATATGTCAGGCTATATAGTGTAAAGCGAGCAACAAGTAAGGTGCTGAGCGAGAAGATCACACGCGACTACATGATCAACGTGGGAAAGCCGAAAGTGATATTATCTGACCACGGGCCGCAGTTCATTAGCGGAAGATGGCGCCAGACTCTTGGATGGGAAGGTATCATCCCAAAACACACCGCAGTATATCACCCGCAGTCCAATCAGGCGGAGAGAGTCATGAGGGAGTTGGGCAGAATTTTTCGAACATACTGCCACGCCAAACATAGCGAGTGGCCACTTTATGTGCAGAAGATTGAAAACTGGCTAAACTGCACCACCCACGAGTCGACGGGGTTCACGCCTTACGAGTTAATAAGAGGGAGGCGCCCACAGAGGATCCTGGAACAATTAATCGAATATCCACCGGAGACCAACACTATTGGTAACGATGTTAAACTTAGACTAGCGAATGAAAGTTTGTTGACGAAGGGAGAGAGGAGAAAACAGCGACATGATATGAAAGGTAAGTGGACGCAGTATGAGGTTGGACAGCTGGTATTGATACGACGACATGACTTATCGAGTGCACAAGACAAGGAGATCAAGAAGTTTTTCTTATTGTACGAGGGGCCGTACGAGATAGTAGAAATAAAAATGAAAAATTCGTATGTGTTACAGAATAGAGAAACCAGGGAGATAGTGGGTACGCACAACGCTACAAATTTGAAATTATTTTGGTCAGCATAAGTATTTTGTTAAACTGTAGAGGTATGAATGTTATTTAATTATTTTTTTTTGTTTCTAGAAGGGATCCTTCCCCATTTTCGGGCGGCCACGATCTTACCAGTCCTGGCCGCGGAATTCGGAACTCGGAGGCGGGCCATGGTTGGCAGGATCTTCCTTCGGGCAGTGAAAACAACGATGGTCCGGCTCCACCAAAATTGGTCAAAATTTGAAAACTTCCATCATATTTGAACGGGGAGGGGGACCCCAAACAGGTACGTGACGAATTAAAATTTTTTATACACTCTAGGTGCAACAATATTGATGTACCTGTCACGTGCCTGCACTGCCTTAGAGTGCTGTAAATAAAGGAGGCTACACCTAAATAACAAGGCAGTGCATACAAATCTAAATATTTTCAGTGTCGGTGGCGAAGAAATTTCAGCTGAGCCATTGACAACAGTTTTGCTTACACCGAAATGAAGAGTTTTGCGGAGGGGCAGGGGGGTTCCCGCTCAGACGACGGGTTGGAAGAAATGAGAGAGTTAAGGTAGCACAGTTGCATGGAAGGGGAAGTAACTGCACAAAGCAGATCTGAGCTGGAACATCGTTTGCCCCATCGCAAAACACCCCCGTTTCAGGTGCGTCCATAATCGCCGATTAAAAAAAAAAAAAAAAAAAAAAAAAAAAAAAAAAAAAAAAAAAAAAAAAAACCAAATTTTTTGGATGTATATAATTTTAAATTTAAATAAATTTTAGAATTAAGTGACCAAATTTAATTGTCAAGTTTTAGTATCAGTGAGTATGGGAACATTTTGAAAAGATGTGTAACAAAATAAAAACTTGTCAATACAAGATGTGGGGATAATTTTGGGGGGTAGTTTGGTGCTCAATGAAGTGATAATAACAATGGAGTGTGGAACTGCAAATGTAGAAGGATTAGTTTCATTTGTTAATTAATTAGTTAGTTATTAAGTGGCTATTGAGGGGGTGGCCTGTGCTCTCTTAGATAGCGAAATGGGTTGGGGGTAACAGTGAGTGTTACCTCCATCGGAGGCCAAACTGGCGATAAATGTGCGGCACACCTTATCCGTGTAAAGAAAAAATTTTACACACATTACTAAATGACCGTGTTGCACATAATAATATTGATGTATAACAGGCAGTGAAATGAAAGTTTAGATTTCCTCGACTTTTCGGGGGGTTACTGTCTTACCAGCACTAACCGTGGTTTTGGCTAGCGGCCAGCTATGGTCATACCAAGTCCCTTGACCATAGCTGACTGGAAATTGGTACAGATTTGAAATTCATTGGGGGATGACAATTAGAGGAAATCTCCGGTACTATGAAACAGCGGCTGCCACTCTGCCCGCCTTGGGGTAGCAAGACCGGTGGTAGAACCGTTTTAAGGGTGTATCATTTTATGATGAGAACATGATGATGTTCACTAATTTTAAAACTTAATAGCGGAAGCAGAGACACGGAGAGGTAAAAACCTGCTCCAAAATATACAGTCTCTGTGGAAGCGAATGGGCGCCACAGTCCACCATAATCTGAAATAGTGTGTGTGGCTGGGAGGTGACGCAAAGGAGTCACGAATTTAAATTTTATGACATTAAAGTTTTTGCTTATTCAAAGTTGAATCCAATCAAAAATGCTTGTGCTCTGTCCACATAATTATATGCTCAGACTCTTAATATAAGGTGTTCATAATATGATTTTAAAGGTATTATTTTATTGTTGTCTGTTAGATAAGCATTGATAAGAATATATGTTTTCATTATATGTATATTTTTTTTGTAAGCCAATAAGTAAACGCCTGGCAGGCAATCAACATGATAGAAGTAAGTATTGATAATGTATTCCATGTAATTTGTTCAAGTTTGAGATGTGTTTTCATTGTGGTAGGATATCAGCTGATCAGCAACAACATGTCACTGGTGTGTTAGTTATAAATGTTTTAAGTAATTGATGTTCAATGTTGTAATGTATTACAGATGTTTTGGAGAAATGATAAAAATAATTTGCTACAATGAGAAATAAAGTAACGATTTGTGAAATCTAATAAGAGATAGTTTTTTTTGGGTGATAAATATTTTGTGGGGCATATAGATCTGTCCCAATTGAATTCAAAGTTGAATTTGAAATAGTAGAGATGAATATGATTGTTTTGAAGTAATAGAAGTTTGAGAAGTATTAATGTTGACACAGTAGTTGTGGAGAATAATGGTAGAGTTCTGAATGATATATTTATGTTTATGATTAATGATATATATTGTTGTATTTGTAGTGAGGTAATGAGATTGAGATTTTTGGGGGTGGCAATTTTGTATTAGAGGGTAGTGTCATGTAGGAGTCCGCAACAAGGGTTGGGACGGGATAGGTATCGATTTTAGTAAGGAGGGGCCGCCTTAGGTAGAATCCGGGCCGCCAAATAAGGGAATTGAGTTTTGGGTAGGGGAAACACGTATCCTATGTACAAAGGGTTGGAGAGTATTTTTTTATATAAGGGAGAAGGTGACGATTTGGGTTTAATGATAAGTTGGGTTTAGTGTGTTTTGGGGTAGATGTTTTGATAGAGATGGGTGTCATGATAATTGAGTTGATTAATAATAGAGTCAGAAAGAGGTAAGGATCATATATGTATACAGATCTAATACGGTCAATGAGAATAAATAATTTACATCACCCACAGTAGATTAAAGTAAGATTGTTGAATAAAAAGAGAGATTTATAATAAGGATACAATTTTTATTTTTTTAAACCAGTGACAGAATTTTAATAGAATTGAAAATAATGTAAAGTCAAGAATTGTTTATTACAAATAATTTAAATGGCAATTTGTTTATTATTTATATTAATATTTTGTTCATTTTAAATATTTTATTTTATTATGTTTGTATTTCAAGTTAGGATATTACAGATGTTCAGTGTATTTTCAGAAAGTATACATAACATATGTAGGTCAAGGGTTTTGGACTTGACCTAGTTTCGATCAGCTGATGAGGTCATACACCTACTAAGCTTGTATAGTAGGAAGTCAATTTTAATTTGTTTGTTTAAGTAATTCAAACCAATATTGAAATAATTTTAAATATGAAGAAAACATTTAAATAAATTAAAATTTTTTTTGAATTTTCAAATTTTGAAAATTTTAATTTTTTTGGGGAAAAAAAACTTGATTTTTCGCCTGCCAGCGAATGAATATTTTAGATAATGATTCTTTTAGTATGTGTGCATTAACCATGTTTATTTTATTGTATTGCATTGTATTGGTAGACTATAAGTGGCTCTCATGTTAGAGTAAGGATGTGTTTATATTATTAGAAATGTCTAGGTTAAGTCATTTGAAACAAAAATTAGGAAAACCAGGAAGAGAATTTTTTGAGAAAAGATTATTTTTTTTGAATTTTGAATTTTTTTAAATTTATAATAAATTTTAAAAGAAATTTTCTATTTTTAGTGTGTTATGGCAATATGTAACGTTAGTGTGTGTGAGCCCAGTATTTGCTAAAGGCAGCCCAGCTTGCAAAAAGGGGAACCACATCGGCGGAGGAGCTGGAATAATTTTAGCCAGGGATTGAGGATTTTTGGGGGTAGCATGTTAAAAGGCGAGGTGCGCTGTGGTGCGAGTCTGCTCGACTTCTCGGTGTTGGGATCTCTTACGGAGAAGTCCAGTGATCTCGTTCAGATGAGTCCATAGTCGCTGAGCCAGGGGGGTCGTGTACCCATGCAGATCAAGAACCAGGGGGTTGTTGGCACCAGTTCCTCACCGGTCCTCTTCGGGGTTATCGATGAGATTTCTTCTGTCATGAACAGCAGAATTCTCATCGAGGGGGTATTGTAGCGTGTCAAATTTGGGAGTCTTATTTTTCTTTCAGTATGGGTTAATTATATTTTTTATTCCATTCATTTTGGGGCGGGCTTGTAAAAAAGGAGTTATGAAAATTATTGTGTAACGAAATTCATTCCATTATAACAGGACGCATGGCAACGTTATTTCCATTGTGTAACAGAACAGTGTTAAGCAACAATTTGAAACAAAGGCAGAGACGCAGTTTGTTGTTGAGCAATGCGGCTGAAGAATTTGCCCCCTTCAAAATTCTAAGAACTTTGCAAGTGTGTCGACGCACAGGCGCGAATACCCATGCACGCGCGCTCAAAAGGACGCTCTGACAAAAAACTCAAGATGGCCAGAGAGTGAAATTTTCATCGTTCATTTGGATTCACTACGGAAGTGTTGCTTAGACCAAGCCCACTTAAATGACGTCAGCAGAGCCAAAGCCAAGATCGTACTTTGGTACACGGAATATAACCTCAATATTCCATATATAAAATGGTTACCTAACAGCAAATGAGCAATGAGCGACGAAAACATAGTGGCAGTGAACAAAAGCTTCCCTCCAAAGAAAGCAAGCTGTACCTGTTACGTTCCAGTTGCAGTCTACAAGTAGCAGTCTCGGCGCCAGGCTGGTCTCACGTAGGCTCGCCAACAAAGTTTTAATTTATCAGGAGAAAAAGTGGTAATTACCGCAAATGTTTATGTGACCGTGCTTAATCCAACTTGAAGTAGTGAAACCAGTATTTTTTCGGAAAGATAACAATCAACTTACTCTTAAAACTATGAGTGTGTGTATAAACCGCGTGGCGACGGTTTACGTGAGGGCTGGGGTGGGCTTCATCTAAAAAATGTTAAGGGGTTTTTAATGTCGTACGAATGTGAGTGTGGCAAAGCTGGGCTGTGTTTTTTGTTTATGTGTGTATACTTATGAAGTTATAAAATTGTCCATTACAAGGTAAGCTATAGTCAGTAAGGTATAATAATTGCGTAACATGTCGCACGAAGATTTGTAATGTCAATAATTCAGACTAATTAAAGAAAAATCTAATTTCTCTTCCACAAAATTGCGAGTTGAAATTCTTTCAAAACCTTAGTTCGTTTTATGTGCTGTCATAGTTCGTCGAACGAAATGGGTTTACCTCCACTACGAGATCCGGCCAGATCCAAGTCGTAAGGTAAGTGGAAGTTGTTAACTTAATTTGAAAAATAATTTTACCGAAAAAGTAAAGTTACAATGTTTGGTCATTTTATTATTTAAATTTTCATGGTTAACCTCTCTGAGACTCATCTACACTTTAACTTTTAAACATCAAACATCAAACATTTCACTTTCTTTAACTCGTATCATAAACTTCATACTTACAGTACATCACTCATATACTGTGATAGACACAAAATTATAAACATTGATCATGATCACCACCAAATAATGTACATAACTCCATGTATCTTCTGAAACATTATAACAATCATATGATTCCACAACTAAATACATTTTACATTTATTCATTTACTATTTATTATCAAGTTCCAATCTCCTAAAATCATTTGAATTCATTATCAAAATCTCTTTATACAACATTCTACATTAATCAATTACTTCATCTCAAATTATTTTAATTCCATCAATTATTAAAAACACAACATATTTTAATTACATTACACCAAAACAATTGCAATTCATTTATTATCACCTTCATAATTATTCTCATTATTTATTTAGTCTGCCAAAATAATATTATTATTATTACGTCCATTTCTACTACATACACATTGTTTACATAAAATACATTTTACAACACAAACATAATTAATTTCACTATAAATTTATTTACAATTCTTCGTCATTAATTTTTCTGTTTACCACACCTCATTTCATAATCTAGCCAGGTCATTACCATAAACTAAAATATTTAAAATGTCCATTCACTGAATTTTTTATTTAACCCCCGTCATCATATATTAGTCTTATTTTTATATAACAATTATCATCTTTAATCACACTCATTTCATTATTATTATTTATATAATAATTCGTTAATATTTCAACTTGTTCCGCAAGACCCACATAATACTCTACTGAATTTTCCACATTATTATCAAATCGTATAACCTGTCTACATCATTAGTTTTGGTCTTGTCACCGTCTGTATTATTATCTATTACCTTTAAGTATTTTAACCTCTCAACTTCAAAATCATTTACTACTAGTCTTCCACGTCTAAGCACAGGTAAGCTTCCCATATAATTATCAACGTTATCGTCATTTATTTCTGCACTATCTTCATAACAAGGTAAGTCTTTCATATCATCTGTATTTTCAAATTTTAACTTCTCTTTCAATTCCTTATAGCTTCTACTTAACGTAAACATTTCAATTATTCTCTCTCTCTCTCTCTCATAGTCACTTTCATCACAATACCTGTCACAACCCCACTGAACTATCTCATTCCATGCAAAGGGCCACACAAACTTACTACATTTCTTGGCTCTTCCAAGAATATTACAACAAATTAAAGGACCATTCGAAGACACCTCGTCTTCCACATAACTTTTGGAGGAAACTCTGTCCTCATAAAACACCTGTGAAACCTCTGTTTCACCATAAACTTGGGGAAAATCTGCCATTTGCCCACCTAACCTTTCATCACACTCTCTTACAACCTCATCAACACTTTCTATGCTCACAACCTTACTTTCTAACACCACATTCTCAATTATATCATCGTAATTCTCACCCCTACTTACCTCATTATTTGTCATCTGACCGTGTTTATTTTCATCGAATATTTCACTAGTCTCTACCCCCCCCCTTTTAATCTCGTAATTTTCGTCTACTTTATTCTTTGTAAAGTTATTAATTGTGTCACCTATTCTGTTTATTTGTTTATCAAACACATGATCTGTTCATTCTATTATCTCATCTTTCATATTATCAAAACGTGTATTAATTTCATCTACTTACTTACTAAAATTAATATTTTGTTGTTTTATTTAATTTCTAATTTCGTTCAATTTTTCAGTAAAATTATTTTTAATTTTATCATTCTGTTCATCAAATCTAGCGTCAAATTTATTATTTTGTTCATTCATTTTAATGTTTACCTCATCAAGTTTAACATTGACATTATTTTTTATTTCATTGATTTCGCTTTTCTGAACTTCAAGTTTTACGTTAATATTACTATTCATTGTTCTCATGAAATTATATATATCGTCCAATGACAACTTTTTATTCTAGTTGTCGTTGGAGTAGATTCTGCTTTTGCTTTACTCATTATTACAGATTCGTCTATCAAGCTTGGAGTTGTCTCCATTCCTGAATCGTTTACATCAACATTTACTGAGCTCTCTGTTTCAACGTCAGTTAGGCTGACGTCTTCATTATTATTTTTGTTAGTATCCATTTTTTATATTACTTATTATATTCAATGCAATCTTAAATATACATAGTATTATTCATATAGTGTAATATAAGTATCACTTAACTTATCTTAACCTCGTTTCTACGTACTTTTTTATGCACTTTGTCTCAACCCCTAAATCACGCTTATACTCACATTTAGGTGCAGTTTATTCAAAATTACATTTACAAACTTGTCCAAGTTCGAGGCGCCATTGAGAAATTACTTTTTATTTACAAATATTTATTAAATAGAATACACAATCCTTACAACTCTTACCTTTCACGGGTCCCAGGTTCTTCGCACGAACTCGTGAAGAATAAGCGTGAATTAGGGTAACATTCTACAATAAATTATACTCTCAATTTCTGTTAACTAACTCAATTTATTTCACATTCTTTTAAATATTTGATTTTACGTTACTTATTTGTTATTTTCACTTTTTATCGGAAAACATTGTTATTTATTTGTTACCATTATACCGGCACATAAAGATAAAAGAAAAATTGTTGAATTACTTATTGTGCTAACAATCTTAAACGATAATAATAATAATATTAATAATAAGGAAACCCAGCTTGCTACACTCTCTCACTCATTCTAATTACCCCCTTTTATGTAAAATAATAATAATAGGTTGGGTGTAATACTGTTACATGATGCAGCGTCGTCTCCACCGACCACGTGGCGCGTCCCACAGAGTTCTCTTATTCACTGTCCAAACGGTTGTTGTTTCACTTTTTGATAAAAATTTTGCTTGTTTTCATTGTTCCATATAGGTTTAGATTTTTTACACTGCTTTACACACATTTTTGATATACACTGGGTTGGTCGGCCGACCCTAATTAACTCAAGCGATGTTATTAATGACCACGCGTGGTCTGGAGTTCTGTGTCGACTGTGCGGCAACTGTGCACCAAGCTTCCCAATAAACTTTTTTACTCAACCGGAAACACAAAGCCTTCATGCGACAAATTGTTCGTCAACATACAGGTAGCGTGGATTTTCAATGTGCCCAAGTTGTTGACGATATTAGACGGGGACGATACAGGAGGCTCAGGTAGGTGGAGCCTCTAATCGGCTTCCTTCAGCTTCAAAGCACATGTTGAGGCGATTGTTCTGTCTCGCCATTTTTCCGTAGTGACGCTTGAACTGGGTATGCGTCGCATCTGCGCGCGTGCTAATATGGCGCGTAAAAGTACGTGACAAACACTTGATTTACCAAAACAGTATTGCGTTCTCTGACAACACCCCGCTCAAAAAGCTATGCCAGCGTTCATTGTTTGAAACCACTATTATTTTACCCAGGACTAGCTGCACTGATAGCAAATAAATTTATGAATTTAATAAAAAATAAAGACCCCCTTTTTGCCCATTACAATACCCCCCCAATGAGAGGTTTTGTGCTCGAGAGCATAAAAACTCTCATTGCTAAACCTTAAGAGGATCGGTGAGAATATGGCGCCAACAACCCCCCATTAATTTCTAAACATGTCATGGGTAAACTACCCCCCTAGCTCGGCGACTATGGCTGCACTTGAACGAGATTACTGGAGTTCTCTGTTCGAGATCCCAACACCATAAAATCGGACAGATACTCACCATAGTACCCCTAACCTTCTATCATTCCGCCCAAAAAAAATTAACACTGGCCTTATACCATACCAGATCCTCAACCGATATGTTCCTGTTCGGGCGCCATTGAGAATTTACATACTTTTAATTGAATTAATTAAAATATTTAATCGAGTCCCTGTTCTTGGGTGCCATTGAGAATTTACTTATTAATTGAATTAATTAAAATATTTAAATCGAGTCCCTGTTCGGGCGCCATTGAGAAATTACTTTTTATTTACAAATATTTATTAAATAGAATACACTATCCTTACAACTCTTACCTTTCACGGGTCCCAGGTTCTTCGCACGAACTCGTGAAGAATAAGCGTGAATTAGGGTAACATTCTTCAATAAATTATACTCTCAATTTCTGTTAACTAACTCAATTTATTTCACATTCTTTTAAATATTTGATTTTACGTTACTTATTTGTTATTTTCACTTTGTATCGGAAAACATTGTTATTTATTTGTTACCATTATACAGGCACATAAAAATAAAAGAAAACTTGTTGAATTACTTATTGTGCTAACAATCTTAAATGATAATAATAATAAGGAAACTCAGCTTGCTACATTCTGTCACTCATTCTAATTACCCCCTTTTATGTAAAATAATAATAATAGGTTGGGTATAATACTGTTACATGATGCAGCGTTGTCTCCACCGACCGCGTGGCGCGTCCCACAGAGTTCTCTTATTCACTGTCCAAACGGTTGTTGTTTCACTTTTTGATAACAATTTTGCTTGTTTTCATTGTTCCATATAGGTTTAGATTTTTTACACTGCTTTACATATCTCGGATATACACTTGGTTGGTCGGCCGACCCTAATTAGCTTGAGCAAAAGATTTAGATGACCGCGCGCAGTCTGTATAGGTAGTCGACTGGGCGGCAACTGTGTACACAGCTGCCCACTAAAACTCTGTTACTTCACTGGAAACGCACAGCCTTCGAGTTATGAACTGTTCGTCACTGTACATGTAGTGTGGATTTTCAATGTGCCCAAGTAGTTGACGATATTACACTGCGACGATACAGGAGGCTCAGGTAGGTGGAGCCTCTAATCGGCTTCCTTCAGCTTCAAAGCACATGGTGATACAATTGTTCAGCCTTGCCATTTTTTCGTGGCGTGGGTCGAGGCTGTAAGCGTCGCATTTGCGCTCGTGTCCGTATGTGTGCGTACACTGTACGTGAAAAACACTTGATTTACCAAAACAGTCTGGCATTCTTCGACTACACTCCATTCAAAAAGTTTATGTTACTGTTCTTTGTTCGAATACGACATTAATTTGCAGGGGACTTGCAATGCTGACAGAATATATTTAAATAAATTTAATAAAAAAACAAAAACCCCCTTTTTGCCCCATTACAGAGGCCTTTCAGTGTTTTCACCATTTAGGACTTGAAAATGGTGGAAACATTGAAATGTCTTGTCCAGAATGACACTTCTTAGCAGTTTAGCAAATAAGCTCGACGAAGTTGGCGAAACCCATATATTTCTCACTGTTCTTCGGACCACTGACTATCTCTTACAACAGTGGATCGTATTTACTCAAAAGATCAATAATTGCCAAAATGTTTCTGATATTGGGCTGGCCTATCTTCCCTTTGTAGGCTCTAATAACTAAATTTAAAGCGGCGAATGTCAAAGTAACATTTACAATGAAATCCAGTACTTTGGCCCATTTATTAGTTTCCTTTCGTAGCTGATAATGAATAACGATGCAATGCAAGCCCAGTCGGTGGCCTTGGTGCATTCTTAATCACTACCTTATGCAGTTAACCAAATAATTTACACTCTCAAACTAAACCATTAGGTACTGGTAAAATGACAGTAAAAAAATAAATGTTAATGATGTTAACAAATGCTGATGTTAATGATAAATAACGAAAATGCTTTTGATGTGAAATGCATTCAGGGAAATTTGGTTGTACCGAAGTGCAATAGTTTTATACCCATTCTTAAAAAATTAAAGAAAATTTTTATGCAGGTCGTCCTAGCCCCCCCCCCCCCCGCCACATAGTAGGCCCAGCAGTGTGCTCACAGAGCATGGTAAAAACCAAAAGAGCTTATTTAATGGGATTAACATTACAGACATAAATATGGGCACAGCAATTTGCTATAAATTGTAATGCCTAGTAAATTTTATGTTTGTCACATAACTCTGCAACACTGTCTTATGTCTTTGTTATACAGACTTCTGTGTCTGTATGCAGAGATGTCAGTTTGTAGTTACACAGTGAAACAGGGAGCAGCATGTGACAGAATTGTTTCCTTTGTGATTAATGTTTTCCTTGTCTGTCATCTAATTTCAGTGTCAAACCACAACAGGAAGTGTGTTTTAGATTGTATGTTTCTCTAGTTTATTTTCTTTGTGGATTTGAATATATTTTGCATTTATTTGCTTCTTCTTGTTTTTATATAATAAATGACATTTGTCATGTGAAAATTTTACTTCAACTGTTTTTTTTTTCCAAAAACTGCTGTTGTTCCACCAATTATAAAATTTAAAAACATGTATTTTCAACTGGAAAAAGGTCCTGCCATGCTACCAACATATAGTAATTTTTTTAAGGAAATTACTTCATGGGAGTAATCTGTTAGGAGTTTGAAAGAACAATTATTTGTATAGTTGGTGAAAATCGAGAGTCCAGACTTTACTTGCATTCATATGATTCAGACGTTTCTTGCAAATTCAGTGCAAAATGTAACACGAAATATGGCTCAGGTTCCAAAAACTAAATAAGTGCATGTTAAAAACTGTGAAAGTGATGAGAGTGCCGACGAATTTGATACAGAAAATGACTGAAAATTTACAAGTTCTTACTGGTACCATTATGCTTTCATTGCTGAACTGTGTTCATCGATATTTAGAAGCCAAATTGGAAGGCAAATAAAGTAGTGCAGAATTGTTTGCAAAATAAAATAACAGACTATTTAAAAAAGAATTGAACATTGTCACTATAGGAACTTCTAAGACATACTGCATTACTGTACAAGAAAACCTAAATTGTAAGACTAGGTTACACTGAGTATATACTAAATGTGAAAAAAAAAATTAACTTATTTCCCCCCAAAATTAACCAGAAATTATTCAGGAGGATAAATAAATCGTTTATATGTAAGTACCTTCTATAATATTCTTTATTGTACTACACAGTACAATAAGTAATCTATACAGTATTTGTTCAGTCATCTCGTTTTGTTTCAATTTTTTGTCTGTTCAACACGAAATCCTGTTAACACGAAAAAACATGTGGTCCTTGTCATTTCAAATTAATCGTTTTCCCCTTGTATTGCAATCTTTTAAATGGTAGACTGTTAGAAAACGTTGAGAGTGTGGGACACTTGTTCCATTGTGGCCAGGGCCAGAGCGTTAAATAACATATAACCAGAATTGGTTCAGTCCTTCTCCTCTCCTCATCCTCCTTGTCCTCATCCTCTTCTTCTTTCACCATGTAGCGTTAGGTGATATCACCTGTTCAGGTCAGAAAGTTCAAACCACGCCTTCCATAGTGCTCCAGGAGGTTACTTGTCTTTTGAGTTATCAAAGTGTGCTTGCTGGGGCAGCCATGACATGACAAAACCATATATTGTTTGTTTTATTTTTTTAGTACCTTTCATATATCCTTGTTATGTACAAATATTAATTCAGTACATGTTGGTTCAGTATTATAATTAACTGTACTTTTAAAATTTTGTAATTTGTGTTTGTTTTGTCGTAGGTGAATGTGTTGCAGAACAATCGTAAAGTTTCAAGTTTCAACGTCAACTACGAACCATCGTCTGTTTCTGTGAGTAGTGGTGATGAAACTTACGTTGCGATAGGAGGCAGTCTAGACAATAAGGTAAGAAACGATGTAAGACCAATTTTTAAATACAATTAAACATCTGTTAATCAAGCATTGTTTAACCACTTACCTTCTTATCTTGAAATATTGAGAGTTCGTCTGCTTATGTCTATACATTATTATCCTGAAACATTTTGGTTGAGCTGTAAAATTTTGTGTCACTTATTTTTACCAGCTCTAAACACTCCTGACCACTATTTTTCCGTGTCATAAACTTTTTGAATTGCTTGTAGCTGTCTGCTACCGTATTTTTTCGCATAATTAACGCACTTTATTGACAAAAAATACCGGCAAAAATTTCGGGTGCGTAAATTATTCAAGGATTTCAGATATACCCAAATTTCATTTGAAATTTATTGACATTTAAAAGATACATTAAATATATTATACACAAAATCAGTTCAACTCATTGAAGTTATCGTCATTTGGCGTAAAATTACGGTTGAGCTTTCTTCTGAACAATCAAATAGAGTACATTAGGCAAGTTGGACACACAGTTTCAAGTACGGACACCGGAAAATATTCTTCCCATCACGAGCTGATAGTACGACCTGAAGCAAAATACCGTAAATATGAATTAACGAAAGTACTAACGACTTAAGTAATAATGACATACCTGCTAAAAAGGAAGAAAAATAATCTTACCTTTTATAGGCTACCGAGTTGGTCGTCGCCACTGGAACTGCAGGAAGAATTGGTGCTGCTATCACTGCTCACATCTCTCCATAAGAAGTCATCTTCAGTCCCATCTAACGCATTCGAGATTCCCGTCTTTTTGAAGCTCTTTTCAATCACCTTCGAAGAAATCATGTCCCAAGCGCGCAGTATCCACTCACAAAGGAGTTCCACAGATGGTTTCCGAATTCTGCCTGTTGGAGTAAGTTCGTGCACATTTTCCGCCATCCAGCACTGATAGAGTTTTCACACATTGTCCTTGAATGGTTTATTTATCGAAACGTCCACGGGTTGAAGTACTGATGTCAGTCCACCAGGAATCACAGCCAAATCGGTTTTCATGGTTTCCAATAATTTTTTAGTGTTTTCCGTCAGATGGCCACGAAAACTGTCCAACACGAGAAGAGCCGGGCACCGAAGGAGAAACCCCGCTCTACTTCCCCAAACCGTTTGTATCCAGTCTTCTACGAGTGACATGACCATCCACCCTTTTCCTTGGACACGAACGTGGATCCCACGTGGAAATTTTACTTTCGGCATTGTTTTTCGCTTCAGGACAACGTACGGTGCAAGCTTTCTGCCATCAGCTGTTACAGCAAGCATTACCATACACCGTTGTTTTTCACTTCCAGTAGTGCGCACAATAACACTCGATGTTCCTTTCGTATCTATTGTTCGACTTTGTGGCATATCGAAACTGATGGGCGTCTGATCTGCGTTTCCTATCTGGGAAAGCAAATATTTCTTCGCTTTCCGTTTCCTAATCACGAAGCGATGAAAATCAATGACTTTTTGGTCGAAATCATTCGGCATTCTTTGACATAAGGATGTTCTTCTTCGAAGAGAAAGTCCATTTCTCTTCATAAATTTAATCACCCAGCCTCGGCTAACCTTAAAATTCGAGACACTGATCCCATGTGCTGCAGCTATTTCTCGTCCTTTAAAATACAGCATTTCATAAGAAACGGCATATCCATCATTGCGTAACGAAATCACATATTTCAGAAGATACTCCTCTACTTGCGGAAACTTGCCACTTTTTGGACCGCGAAATGCTTTACGAGACTTGTTGGTTTCTTGAAGGGCAATTTTCTGTTTTCGCCAGTACCGCACGTTACACTCGGACACAGAATATTTGCGGCCTGCTGCCCTATTTCCGTGTGTTTCGGCGTAAGCGATCACCGCAAGTTTATATGACGCAGTATTACTCGAATACTTGCTCATTGTGGATTAATGAACGACTTTGAGATCACAAAACATCCGTGTACCCGTAACACTCGTAAAATGAGTTTCTACCATACTGGAATAGATCGTCACTAATCACGTCTTCGCTGATTCACTCACCGGACTGAAATACCGCAGTGAGTAATAACAGGAAGTTGCACGAGGGTTTGAAATGCGAGGTTGCGCAATAGGAAAGCTACTACTTGACATCATTATTTTGAAACGCACCCGGAACTGCGTGATGAAATCATCGAGAAAGTGGGTGCATCAAATACGCAAATATTTCTTTTTTCCCACTTTGAACCCCCCAGAAATGGGATGCGTAAATTATGCGGGGGCGTTAATTATGCGAGAAAATACGGTATTTCGTTCTGAAAGAACATTTCACAACCATTTTATGAAATTCCATTAGTACAGTGGAACTCCTCAAATCCGAACTAATTGGGGCTGTAGCCTGTTCGGATTAGCTGAAAAATCTGCATACATATTACTCAACACTAGTTACGGTGTATGCGCCGCCCGGTAATGTTGCATAGGGGTGAGACGAAGCCGCCGGAGGTTGCTGACCTTGACTGCCTGTGACTCACTGTTGCTGTCGGGCGGAAGTGCGCTAAAAATAGCTCAGTCCTACTACAATAGGTCTAGAAATCTTTGTATTCCAGTTAATCCTCTGGCGTTTGTTGTCCTGTGCGTTTGTCTGCTGTTACTGTTTCCATCCAGTGTACATAGTTTGTTCGAGTTTTCGTTTAAGGTTTATTGTTTTTGCATTTGAAGTGAGCAGTGTAGATCGGGTTTTTTAGTTTTCTTAAATTATGGCAAGCAAACGAAAACATAGTTCTTGTACTTTAAAAGAAAAACTCAAAGTGTTAATGCGACTAGACAAAGGGGAAAGTTTGACGAAGTTGGCTGTTGAATTTGGTGGTAAGGCAACAATCAGTGACTGGAAAAAGAATTATGCGAAAATGGAACAGTTTTGCAGTGCAACAAGTGAAAAAACTTTGAAACAACGCCATCACGCAAAAGTTTCTGTAAATAAAGAAATTGACGAAGCAGTGTTTTTGTGGTTTACACGAGAGAGGCAGAAAGGAGTTCCTATTAGTGGTCCATTAATTCAAGAAAAGGCATTGCAGCTGAACAAACTAATGAACGGAGATTTGGCATTTACTGCTAGCAATGGGTGGTTGGATCGATGGAAGAGAAGGCATGGAATCAGACAACTGACGATAAGCGGAGAGAAGTTATCAGCTGATAATACTGCTGGAAGAGAATATTTAGATGAATTCGCCGATTTGATTTCATCGGAAAATTACTCACTCCAGCAAGTGTATAATGCGGACGAGACTGGATTGAATTTTAAAGCACTTCCCACTAAAAGTCTTGCTTCTAAAGAGGAATCTTCTGCGACAGGCTTTAAAATGAACAAACAGCGTCTCACACTTTTGGCCTGCAGTAACGCCGTGGGAACAAACAAGCTACCATTAATGGTGATTGGAAAATCTGCCAAGCCACAAGCCCTTAAAAATATGAACATGAATTCTCTCCCTGTTTATTATAGAAATCAGACTAAGGCGTGGATGACTGGTAATCTTTTTAAGGAGTGGTTTGAAAAGAAATTTGTTCCTTCGGTAACAAGATTTAATGAAGAAAATGGACTGCCACCTCGAGCTCTACTTTTGGTAGACAACGCTCAGTCACATCCTTCAGACATGCAGTTGGTGTGCAGAGACATAAAAGCAATTTTTCTACCACCTAACGTGACATCGCTGCTGCAGCCTATGGATCAAGGTGTGCTACAGAACATAAAACTAAGCTACAGAAAAATGCTTCTGCAAACTCTTATTGAAGAAGATTGTTCTCTTTCTATTCTTGAGAAGCTAAAGAAGATAACAATAAAAGATGTGATTTACTGGGTTGCAGAATCCTGGAACAATACCAGTAAAAATTTACTGCAGAGATCTTGGACGAAGCTTTGGCCCAGCCTCGAATTTGTGGAAACACCACTTACAACACGAGGTGATGAAACTGAGCTCCTTCATCTCTTTCAAAAAGTACCAGGATGTGAGGATGCTGAAAAAGGTTGTCTGGAGGAGTGGGCAGCACTAGACGACAATGAAGAATGCACCGAGCATGACATAGTGTCTGTGGTCCAGGATCAACATGACAATGTATCAGGTAGCGATAGCGAGGGAGAAGATGCCTCAACAAACGTGACTCATTCTGACGCTGCCGTCGCTCTCACATCGCGTTGCGCTACGTAGAACAACACGCTACACCCAATGATGTCATGTTTATGTGACGCTGGCGCAACATCGCATCCTCGGGAAGGTTTATGTCACTTCGCCAGATGAAGATCACTGATTTTAAGTGAAAAAATGTAGTGTAGTGTTTGTGTGTGTTTCTTTTGTGTTTTTTCTTGGCCATTCAGCTCTGATGTTAATGAAATACTGTATGCCGTTGTTGTTTTTATACAGTGTTAATTCCAATATTTTTTACATTTCAATCCTGTTTTACGTAAGTAGCAATACTTGTACATACTTTATTAATTTTTCAATGATTCTTTACGTAAAATAGGTTACATATGATAGTTTTATGTAATAATAAATGTGTTTCTTATGTCTTTATGTGTTTTTTTCAAATGTTGTTTTTCTTCAAAATCATGTTCGGATTTCCCGGGATTTCGGATTTGAGGGGTTCTACTGTACATCTGTTACCAATATTAATGTTAATTTATAATTGTTTTCTATTATTTGAGCATATATAAAACTTGAGCCATAATAGTACCATTTGAATTTTTTTTACTATGTATTGTATCTTGCATATAAGCCCAAATTAAAATCCAATTACAGGCCTAAATTGACTTAATGTTTTTTCCAAAATGTGTAAACCAAGAACTTACAAAAGGCGAGAGGTTAACCAAGTTCTGTTAATATTATTTTATCAGTTACTTTAAAGGTCTAAATACTTGTAATGTAATGTAATAATATGTAAAAATATAATATAATACGTGATGTTGTTTCTGATACTTTTTTTTAACAGTAAAGTACACGTTTACATTTTTTTCATTATACAATAAGCATAATGCTCTCAAGTTATAAGATGTGTTTAAGGGAACAGATCGATAGGGATGCATGTTTTAGGAGTACTTGCATTATTAAATGGATGGCGTTATGTAATGTCCCTAAATCTAGAACTATTAGTACAAATGAACCCTGCTTGTTTACTCAATTACATTACAGTACTGCACATCGCATTTTGTGTATGTTATAATACACACAAAAGCAGCAATGTCAGCAATTATACTACATTAGTTCTGTTTTTGTGTTATGTTTTGTAACTATATTATCTTCTTCTGATAGTTCCTATCCATTTCGGATGTTGGATATCATACAGGCTATTTTAACTTTCTGCACTGCTGTACGGAAAAAGTCAGTTGTATTTATGCCAAACCAAGTTCTTAAATTTCTCAGCCACAATATTCTCGGTCGGCCAACTCCTCTCTTTCCAAATACTTTTCCCTGTAGTATGGGTTACAATAAGTAAAATCTCCGTTCATTTCTCATGAGATGTCCCAGATACTGAAGCTTTCTTATCTTCACTGTGTTAATAACTTCCCTATCTTTCTTCATCTTTCTAAGAACTTCAACATTAGTTATGTGCGCTGTCCATGAAATGCTCAGTATTCTACTGTAGAGCCACATTTCGAAAGATTCCAATTTCTTAGTTGTGGCATCAGTCAAAGTCCACGATTCTTCACCGTAGAAGAGGACCGAGAATACATAGCAGTGTAGAAGTCTCATCTTTGTGTTTATTGTTAAATCATGACTTTTGAATAAACTACTAATTCTAGTGTACACTGCTCTTCCCTTTCAATTCTGCACTTTATTTCTTGAGAGTGGTCCCATTGTTCATTAACTATAGTACCAAGATATGTAAATTGGGTTACACGTTCAACTGGCCTTTGGTTTATATTACGGGTGCAGTTTGTGAACTTGTTCTTAGATACAATCATTAGCTTAGTTTTATTAACATTGATGTCTAGACCGTATCGACGGCTGCTTTCTTTCACTCTATTCATTAGTTGTTCCAGCCCCTCTAAGCTATCTGCGAATATGACGGTATTATCCACATAATTTAAACTATATTGTAGAATACCTTTTCAATAAAAATCATCAAAAATAAAATAAGAGTCTAGTAGTATGTAAAACCAACTTCCAGTGCATATGTGTACTGTAACCTAAATGTACACCGATATAGACTTCCATATTTATATAACCAATACACATTAAGTAATATAGTATAGTTTTCTGCAGTTGTAAATTCTCATTAAGAAAAAAAAAACTTGTGGGACATGTCAGTACCTACAGCATATTAGAATCCATGGTATTGTTACGATGGTCTAACTGATCGTATGGTACAGTGGAAAACAAAATACAAGACACCAGTTAAATCACTAATCACCAGTTTTAATTATAACAATTAAACAGTTTGTAATTAACAAGATAGTCTCTTACCACAAATCAAATAAAAATTGTTCACACACAATAAAATGTCAACTAATATAAAACACAATTGTATTACAATTATCCCGCATGATTATAAAACACATAACACTTCGCCACAATAAATCGAACTACACTCCAATAAATCGCGACTCAAACTGAACTGAGCTTCGCTGAGTACTTCTATTTATACCCTGCTGAGGTTCCAGAATGTTCGCTAATAGGCGTCTACTAGAAAACACTAGAACGTAATTCATTGCGGCCTTGAACACAGCACACGCGGACCGGTGTGGTCTGGTATAGACCTGATAGTTGACATCTAATTGTCTTTCACCCCAAAGTAGCAGCATCATATACGCACACATACATTACAGCTGGACTATTCAGGAAACTTGTAGAACGTTCCATAATATGTAACACTTTTTCTGCATTATGTAACAGTATGGTGTTTCCAAATCCATGATATAAAGGGATGCATTATAACATGAATCACTGTACATTGCAATTTCAAAACATTATTGACATTGAGATGCAAGAATGGATGTAAATTGAATTGAGTGGACTAGCTTTTCAAGTTTATAATGTTGATAATTTTTTTTTAACAGGTTCATGTATATAAATTGTCTGGAATAACACTGTGCGGGGACAAGGTGTGTGAACATCTGGGGCCTGTCACGGACTGCTCTTTTTCACCCGACGGAAAGTATCTTGTAGCATGTGATGCTAACAGAAAAGTCATTCTTTACAAAGTTCCTGAATTTGAGGTGAGTTTAGTCAGTTCACACAAATAAAGATAATGATAATATAGATTTTTTTCTACTTATACCACCTAAAATTGTCTTGAGAAAACAGTGTCGACATCTTTTTGTCACATGAGAAACTATGATTGCACAAACTGATGAATTTTCAAAATTGTTGTTTTACTTTACTGCAGACATTGTACTTTGTAACAGTTCAATTGAAAAATATAAACTGTAAACAATACAGATTTGTCATATTAACTTATTTTAGCCACTAAAACAGTGCTCATTTTGCATTTCAACACATTTTTATTTCAGTTAATAACAACACATTACACTTTCTACGTATATTCATTTTTCACTCTCATCAAACCATGAGAACTCGTTCATAAAGAGTTATTGTGTACTAATGTTCATCCCAGCAGTAAATGGTTGAATGTTTTTATTAGTACGAGGGGTATCAAAAAAATAAGTTTCCCTAATTTTTATATCCAAGTATGAGCGACTCAGGCAGATCCCGCGCACAGGGAATTTTAGTTTGGGTGTAGTGGCAGCGATCGCAGCCGGTCTGGTGGCCGTGAACTGCTCAAGCGTCAGTAGGGAGCCGACCACCATGGAGACTCCACTTCGTTTTGCTGCCAGTTGTGAAATACATAGTGTTATTCGTTTTTTGACCGCAAAAAATGAATCGACCGTGGAAATTCATTGTCAGTTATGCAGTGTTTATGGTGAAGATGTCGTGTCTGTACAAATGGTTCGTCGTTGGCAAACAGTGTTTATTGAAGGCAGAGAAAATGTTCATGATGATGAGCGCAGCGGCCGACCATATACTTGGATATAAAAATTAGAGAAACTTATTTTTTGCATACCGCTCGTAAAATCATGTGTATTTAAATATACTTAAGATAAGATGATTCGTAATTTAAATTTGGTATACTAATTAAGTTGTCCACATTTTATTGTGTTTTAATGCTTCTTTTAATTTGGAACTCAAGGTTGTAAGTATTTGTTCAAGTATTGCGCTTGTGGTTGCATCTGATATTGTATTGCATGCTGTTAATTTTTTTTTATATTGTGTTACACTTCTTTATCATTATAATCTGTGTTAGGAGAGATGACTTTTACGATTTAAGCTCTCCAGTAGTGGAAAGATTACTGGCTGCTCATATTCATTTGGAAAGCAGTGTCACTGTAGGAATGGTAGTTGTTTCATTGTGATAGAATAAAAGCTTTATAGTGATAAATAGATTTTTCGGGTTTTTGAGGAGTTTTTTTTTAATGAATAAACTCTTCTGTTTTTGCCCCCACAATCATTTTTCCTATTGCCCCTCCAGTGCGTTTTTTGTCACTTGTGTATCAGCCGAGAAGCATAATGTATAGTTGCATGGTTAGTTAATCCCTTTTACCAATCTGTTGTCGAGCTTCTACAGATTCTAGTTTATATTATAAAAAAATTGGATATTATTTCATAAACTTATGAATATCAATCAGCAAAAAACATCAATCAATACGAGGGCAGTCTGAAAAGTTCTCGGCCTCGACCATAGGCGGCAGCACTATCGCAAATTTGTTTTCAGATGTTGGTACTACATCTGTTGTTACCATGCGTGTGCAATTTCTGGTCATTCTACAAAATAATTTTTATTATACATCCATTTGAAACAGAGGTGTTGTCCATATTCCTTAAAATTGAGTATCTTGTGGTTATAAAGTTCTTTGTGAAAGAAGGTTTAACACCAAGCGAAATTTATTCAAGATTCCGTAAAGTGTATGAGAACTCTTCTCCTTCATTTTCAACAGAAAAAAAAATGGGCTGCTGTGTTTAAATGTGGTCATACCAAGCATGGAAGATGATCCACTTGAAGAACATAGGAAAAACAAAAACAACTCCGGAAACCGGTGAAAAAGTGCATAATATGGTTTTGGATGATCGACGAATGAAAGTGCACGAAATTGTTGAAACTATAGGCATTTTGAAAGAACACGTCGGACATATTTTGCATGAGGAATTGCAAATGAAAAAGCTAGGTAAGTGCTGTGCTTCCTCACAGCAGATCAAAAACACATGTGCTGTAACTTTATTTATTACTAGCGAGTACCCGGCATGCGTTGCAATGCCACTCAAAGAAAGAAAGTGTTTGTATATATATATATAATATATAAAGACTTCGTTCGCTTGGTCTTCAATTTAATGCGATAATATATTTAGAACAGAATCTATTCCATTGGGTTGCCATAGTAACCAGATCTAATAAGTTAGTTTTTTAAGACTCCAAAGGACGCCCCAGAGGATCGTATCGAAAAAAACACCTGTCTTATGTTGGTTCTCCCGTTGCGTAAAATATTTGTGCCAAGTTTGGTTGAAATCGGTCCAGTGGTTTAGGAGGAGATGTGGAAGACCCCAAAGAACCCCCAAAAGAACCATATCGAAAAAACACCTATCCTATGTCGGTTCTCCCTTTGCGTAAAATATTTGTGCCAAGTTTGGTTGAAATCGGTCCAGTGGTTTAGGAGGAGATGTGGAAGACCCCAAAGGACCCCCCGAAGTATCATATCGAAAAAACACATATCCTATGTTGGTTCTCCCGTTGCGTAAAATATTTGTGCCAAGTTTGGTTGAAATCGGTCCAGTGGTTTAGGAGGAGATGTGGAAGACCCCAAAGAACCCCCAAAAGAACCCCATTGAAAAAACACCTATCCTATGTTGGTTCTCCCTTTGCGTAAAATATTTGTGCCAAGTTTGGTTGAAATCGGTCCAGTGGTTTAGGAGGAGATGTGGAAGACCCCAAAGGACCCCAAAAGGACCCCCGAAGTATCATATCGAAAAAACACATATCCTATGTTGGTTCTCCCGTTGCGTAAAATATTTGTGCCAAGTTTGGTTGAAATCGGTCCAGTGGTTTAGGAGGCGATGTGGAAGACCCCAAAGAACCCCCAAAAGAACCCATTGAAAAAACACCTATCCTATGTTGGTTCTCCCTTTGTGTAAAATATTTGTGCCAAGTTTGGTTGAAATCGGTCCAGTGGTTTAGGAGGAGATGTGGAAGACCCCAAAGGACCCCCAAAAGGACCCCCCGAAGTATCATATCGAATAAACACATATCCTATGTTGGTTCTCCCGTTGCGTAAAATATTTGTGCCAAGTTTGGTTGAAATCGGTCCAGTGGTTTAGGAGGAGATGTGGAAGACCCCAAAGGACCCCCCAAAGGACCCCATCGAAAAACCACCTACCCTATGTTGGTTCTCCCGTTGCATAAAATATTTGTGCCAAGTTTGGTTGAAATCAGTCCAGTGGTTTAGGAGGAGATGTGGAAGACCCCAAGAACCCCCCAAAGGACCCCATCGAAAAAAATTCATAAACCTTCGCGGGCGTGCGCACAACAACTCACCGAAGTTTCATCGCAATCGGATGAATGGTATAGGAACGCATACAGGACAAAGAAAGAAACAAACATTCATTTTTATAGATATAGATTATGATTATTATTAATGAATTAAATTGCAACTTCCACTTACCTTTTGATTCTTGATCTGGCCTGATCTCTAAGTGTGGACGAACCCCGTTCGTACGGCGAACTTAACAGTACAGCAAATGAAATAAGGTGTTTGAAATGATTTTATTTAATAAAGTATATCATTTAGCAGATAATATTTTATTTTGCGATTACTAAACATCTCTTCATCCCACTACCTTCCATGTATAAAATATAAAAAATATTAATCTCTCCACATGATTTTTAACTTTTGAAATACATTGTTATAAATTTTTAACATGATAGACATCTTACGTAAGAACAAAATTTACTTACAGTCTAGGAAGACGACCCAGTTTGCCCATTCATTCCATTCACACAAAGTTTACATACTCCTAATTTTAGAGCGCTCGTTGAATTAGTAAAATTAATTAAATAGGGAAATAGCTCGTTGATTGCCTAACTCTTGGCTCCTCTGATAACCACGTGCCACACTACAGATTTGTTCGAAAGTTTTTTCACATTTTTCACTTTCCGGTCTCCACGGTATACACTTCGAGCTGATGGACTGCTCTAATTTACGTTTTTATACACTTTGTCAACTTTCTATAGTTCGTGAACTTTGTAGGAGGTCCCGGCCGGGAGAAGTTCTTTCGTTGACTGATTATGATATTCACATTTTTATAAAGTTTTACCCGACCGGGAACACGCACCAATACTCGCGTCCACTGCCTTCAGATGTTAATAGTCGACTGCCGAGTTTTTTGCGCGCACAAAGCGAAAGAATGTACCAGTTCGTGCCGTTTCTTGTGTGAACGTTGGCCGACGTGTGCGCCCTTACACATTCCCAGACACTTTAATAGCTTTTGTACCTCGTACGGCTGGTTACGCATGAACAACAAGGTGTTCCAAAAGTCGAAATTTCGTGATCAAAACGTTCAGCTTGGGTTGGTTACAAATATTTTACAATTATTTGGAAATTAAACTAAACCTCTTGGTTTGTACCGTTACAGTGCATGAAAACATCTGAAGTGCTTGGAGCATTTTAATAAGAATGAAGCAGATTTTGTGCGTCGGTTTATTGCGAAGAATGAAACTTGAACGTCCACCACTACACACCAGAGTCCAAACAACAGTCAAACTGGTGGACAGAAGCTGGTTGTTCAGCGCCAAAGAAGGCAAAGTCAATTCCATCAGCTGGAAAAGTCATGGCCACAGTATTTTGGGATACTAAACATCGATTGGATGTTTTGTATATCAGTTACCGTGAAATACTACTGGATGTTCTATCGAAACTAGACAAAAAATTCATGAAAGAAGACCCAGTTTGCGGAAGAAACAAAATAATTTTTCACCAAGATAATGCACCTGCCTACAAAAGTGTTTTGACAATGGAAAAATTAAGAGATTTCTGCTATGTATTGTTGGAACATCCTCCCTATTCCCCAGGTTTGGCTCCCTCAGACTTCCATCTTTTTCGAAAACTCAAACTCTTTCTCGCAGGTCAGCGTTTTCCAACGGATCAAGAGGTGATTTTAGCATCTGTGTAGAGAGAGGTATTTTGCAGACCTTACTGAAAACCACTTCAGGAATGGGATAGTGGGATTGGAACATCGCTGGAATAAATGTATTATGCTAAGAGGAGATTATGTTGAAAAATAAAAATATTTTTGAAATTCAAATTCGTTTTTTCATTGTTATGCCGAGAACTTTTCATACCGCCCTCGTAAAGCGTATTCAGTCAGTTGTAATCCATTTTCTGTTGGAACATAAATAATTCCTGAACTGATGAAATCTTCTTCCCAACTATTTCCATTTCAAATTTTTCATGCTTAACATTTTTTAGATTCTGGCATCATCTTCAGAAGCTAAAAATATAAAACATAAAAGCTATATAATAAAAATTATATAATTTGTGATGTTATTCAATTTGTTTCTTCTGCAAGTAGTGTAATTTCGTGTATTCTTTTTAACATCTATGTATATTCTTTTTAGGTTAAAAAGAATATACGAAATAACACTACTTGCAGAAGAAACAAACTGAATAACATCACAAATTATATAATTACTGCAAGAAACATCGAGTTACCTATATAGGAAATTATGAATAAAAATTATAAAACAAAATATTGTAAAAATAACTATATTCTTAATAACAAAATAATAAGCAATTAATAACAATGATAAACTGTTTTCATTAAAATTTAATTCATACATAAATTAGAATTAATATTGTTACGAAGGTCTAACTGATCATTGTATGGCATAGTGGAAAACAAAATACAAGACACCAATTAAGTCACTAAAAAGCAGCTTTAATTATCACAATTAACAGTTTGTAATCAACACGTTAGTCAACAAGATTATACTCGTCCAATAATTCAAGTTAATTTGTCCACACCAATAATAATGTCAACTAATAGAGTCGCGCACAATAATCACTTTTCAACTAATATCCACTTGAACGCACAGAGTAATTGCCTGAAGTAAACTCGAACCTCGCTTGAATAAATCACCACTTAAACTGAAACTAAGCATTGCTGAATACTTGTATTTATACCCCCCTTAGATTCCAGAATAATCTGTAATATGCGTCAACACTACACTAGAGCGTAATTGCTTGCGGCCCTGAACACAGTGCGCGCGGCCAGCGAAGTCTGGAACAGTCTCGTTAATGCATGTTGAGAATCATGTACGCACACAACATTAAGAGCTGGTTCTGCTGGGAACGTTCTGTAATGGCATAACAATATATTAGATATGTAAGAATTAATGTAATTTTTAATTAATTAATTAATTATTTTAATTAATGTAAATAACACTTTCTTACCTGAGAGTGACGGTTGAAGCCATCACCGTTAACATTTAATTATTCACCATCAATATTTGAATTGGAGACCCAGGAGATTATGGAAGGAAAACATACTCAAGGAGACAGGGAGAAGAAGATTGCAAAGTGATGATAGGCACAACAGAAGCCACCTCTGCTGCACAGAATGTGAGAGACGGCATAGGAATTTCTGAGCAGTTCAAGTGATTCAGAATTAATAGTCTTCCGTTTCTAGAATCTTTCTCATTGCGTGTACTCCACATTTTCCTTGATCTTTTTCTCTTCATCTTTATTCTTATCATGTTTTGGGCTATCCTATTTTCTTCATGTGTCTGTTTTCATTTTTTTTTTGTAGACGACTGTCTCAGTTCTGAATACTCTAATATTAGCTGTATTCTCAAATTGTTTTTATTTCCAACTGTATATAATTGCATGTATTGAATATTAGGTTTTGTGAGTCATTGCAGAATACAGTCAGTTTTATGTAAGTAATTGCATGTTATTGGCAATACATATAATCTAAGTATCTGTATACTATGGTTTTTTTTTAAAGGAAATAATTTTAATGGTTCTTTCTGTATTTTCTGTCTTCAGATCTTGGCGCGTTTTCTATATAAAATTATGGAATTCCAAATTAAAGTTTACACATTTAACTTTGAAATTTAAAATTCAACTCTTTTGCAACCTCAGTTACTTCATGTTTCATTTGATTATTCATTGTCAGAATCTGACTTCTTTTACCTCATTAACATATAAATGGTACACGTTAAAGTAGAGTCCAAATTAATTTCTTATTTATATAGTTTGAGCTGCCACAATCCTGTGTGTAAGATCAATATTATTCATAATTGTTGTGGTCTCCAAGTTGCCTATATAATTAAATATTAGAATTACCTTGGTTCCTTCTTTGCAACTTCTTTGTGCTTTTTTCCTCAATATACACTACGCGTAGTGTATATTGAGGAAAAAAGCACAAAGAAGTTGCAAAGAAGGAACCAAGTTAATTCTAATATTCAATATTATTGCGTGTATGTTGTTTCCAAAGTGCATGTTTGTTTAGTGTATACAAAAAAAATTGTATATAGATTAATTTGTATGTTTCTGAAGTCTTCTTCTGGTGTGGGCCACATCAAAAATGTCTTGTATGACGGCATTTCACTCATATTACAATGAGTGAAACGTTAAGTCATACAAGACACTTTTGACGCGGTCCATACCAGAAGAAGACTTCAAAAACATAATGGACACTGGCTGCGGAAGCCTATGTGAGAACATAATTTGTATATGTTCTGATGATGATAGTTCACACTATTGAAACATTGTAAATATTAAAAAAATATTGTTACGACATCACAGAACAATCTACGTGTTTGTCGAATGTCCCAGAAGAATCTCGATGTAACACGTGTGGCGTACGTGCTTGTCGACGCATTTTCAATAAACCTCTCAAAAATGTGTCGACAAGCATGTACACCACACGCGTTACATCAAGATTCTTCTGGCACATTCGACAAACACGTAGATTGTTCTGTGATGTCGTAACACTGCCTCCTCCTTAAGCCTGTTCATCCCGAACTGGCAAACCGTCTCTGAAGTAACACTCGACCAGGCGATCTAGGTGGACGTCCTTGCGAAATATAATTCTCCGGTTCTTCGAATTCAGTCTCGTGTGATCCGAACATCACGTTCCCAGGAATGTGAGTCTTCCGCTCAACCACTACTTTCGCTGGAATCACTCCCGTTGCGTCATGTACTGATGACCTAAACACCACTGGCTGATCCAAGTTTGTTTGGTTCTCATCAACAACCTCTTGCGTAACCTCATCTTCAGCCACTTTGCCCTCGGGCGCTTCTATCAGCTCAGGAACAAGCAAGAGTTTTGTCTCGATACCCATAGTTGGCTTTTTAATCACTTCTTTTGTCGTTACACTTATTTGTATTTACTCTGCTAGTTCTTCCTCCACTTTCGCTTGCAATAGGGAGGGTTCCTCTTGACCACACCTGTTGACTTTTTTTTCAACTAATGCCATTCGCTTAATTGAATGGTTGGTAGACCCTGTCATTTCAGCCATGCAAAGCTTTATCTTCTCTTGGCCAACCTTCAGGACATTCTCTCTTAAGTCCACAACGAATCCGTAGGCATTCATAATGTCCGTTCCAAGAATCACTTCATCGACAATGTCTGCAACGAGCATTTGGTGGCTAAACTCGAGAAGACCCAGGCGTACACGTGCGTCTACCTTTCCTAGCACCTTGACAGGGCTTCCAGTCACAGTCTGTATTGTACAAGAGCTAATTAGAGGCTGGTGGTTACTGACTACGTCAGGGCGCACAATGGACATTGTTGCGCCCGTGTCAACTGTAAATGATGTTGGTTTACCTTCCGCAAATCCATTAACAATCAAGTTTCCACTGGTCTTATGTAGCGTGGAAACTGTGTGCTGTTCTGGGGCTTTATCTCTCCAATTGGTGCGATCACTCTCTTCTCTCGGTATGTTCTTCTCCCAACAGTCTACCTGTAGATAACCACATTTTCCACAGTTGTAACATTTCGGTCTTCTGTCTTTTTCAAATCGTTGCGACTCTCTTGAACTTGTGAATTGTTTGTCCAACAACCTTGTTATTCTGCACCCATCGTAACGGCAATGTGATACAGGGTTCTTCTGACTGCAACGTGATGGCACTAACCCATTAATGTAGCGGGACGCTGACTTGGCAGCTTCAAACTCTAGTGCGTGAATAAGAGCTTCTGAGCTATCTCGGTGTCTTCCCATTCGTAACACTTGCTGAAGTTCACAATCTCCGATGCCATCAATAAATGTCTGCACCGCAAACCTTATTCGGAAGTCTTCTGGTGCTTCAGGATAGGCCAATCTAATCAATCTATCGATACTTGCTTCAAACTCTTGAAAACTCTTCCCGGAACGTTGTCGTGTTGTTCTCAACTGAGCGTAGTACACCTCTCGCAAATGTTTATCACCGTAGCGTAATTCTAGAGCTTTTATCAACTCGGCATAGATGTTCTGGCTGTCAGGTGGCACTTTCTGTAGTAATTCTGCCGCTGGTCCTTTTAATGCGAGAATGAGTGAGACTGCCTTGTCTTTCTCTCTCCAATTATTTGCGCATGCAGCAGCTTTGAATTGGTGTAAATACGTCGCCCAGTGCGTGCTTCCATCAAAGGTTGGGGCCTTGACATGAACTGTCCTGACCGCAGGCAAGGTGACCTTCTCTATTGACTTATTTTCTGTGTCTTTCTCCGTCTTTATCATTGGTACAGTCTGTTCACAAAGTTGTTTTGGTTGTAACTTCAGGAACTGCTCTCTTATGTTTCCCATTGAGATTTCTACTGCAGATATTTTATTTGACATGGTTTCTTCTATGTCAGATATTTTTGTGGACATCGATTCTTCAACACTTGAGACAGATCTTTCTACTTCAGCTATTTTTAATGTCATTGATTCTTGTACCTCCGATATTTGAGTAACTTGTTTATTAAGCTCACCTCATAGGAGACCCAATTCTGCGGTACTAGTTCTTGCATCTGTTTCTGCTCCTGTATTAATGCTTTGATGTCTTCTGTTTCACGCTTCCGTTCCTCTGCCTCCTGTCGTCGTCATTCCTCTGTCTCTAGCAGGAGAGTTTTCTGTCTCTTCCGCTTTCTCGTCTTGTCATTTTTCTACCTCTTCTCTTACTTGTCTTCATTCTTCTTTTTGTTTTCTTTCTGCTTCTTCCGCCTCCTGTCTGCGGTTTTCATCCTGTCGTTTCTTCGTCTGTAACAGCAGTGACTGTAAATTTTCCATCATCTGACTTGCGTCCATTGTTTACCGATTAATTACGAATTACACTCATCTTGTACAAAGTGTCCACTGTTAACCGTTTTATCCCAGTTCTGACACCACTGTTACGCCGGTCTACTCGATCGTTATAGGTACAGTGGAAAACAACAAAATACAAGACACCAATTAAGTCACTAACTACCAGCTTTAATTTTTACAGTTAACAGTTCGTAATTAACAACACAGTCTCTACAACAAATCAAATAAAAATTGTTCACACGCAGTAAAATGTCCACTAAAATTAAACACAATTGTATTACAATTACCGTCCAATTATAAAACACAACACTTAACTAATAACCACTTGAACGTGCACAGTAATTTCGCCGACAATAAACAAGAATTTTGTTAAGAAGTACACAAGAATAATGTGGGAAGATATGAATGTAACAAAAACAAAACAAAAAACCACTAAAAATTATATGAATGGTTAGCAAACTCACAGCATCCATTTATGGATGAGAAATAGAGGGGGTTATTAACAGTGTGTAATGTTTATCATCAGTTTGCAACAATTAGTTTTTTACAATATTCACAAATCATGCAATTCTTGGGACACCGGACACCAGCAGTGATGCAAGTAATCTACTAGTTTAGTTCGAGGTGATATGGTTGGATTTGGCAGCCCACCGTATCCACAACGGTCAGAAATTTGGGCTGCCTGATCTTAGATGGTGATGTGTTGATAGTTTATACATCGGCAATAAGTTTGACTAATTAAATAAGGTTATTGCAGTAAAAAGTTATGAGTAAAGCCTTTGTTGAATGCCTTGCCGAGCATCTCGCTTGACAGTAAAAGATAAAGAAGTCTCTGTGGCATATTTTCTGGGCTACGTAGCAATAGTTTGGTCACTACCATATTGTAAGTGGAAGAAGTTGACTTCTGTGTGTGTGTGTGTGTGTGTGTGTGTGTGTGTGTGTGTGTGTGTGTGTGTGTGTGTGTGTGTGTGTGTGTGTGTGTGTGTGTGTGTGCCTTGTCTTGTCACAGTTGTTAAAATACTCTGGGCTGTTTAGTTATGGTCAGTTGTTGTAAGCTGCTGCTTTGTGTTTCAGCAGCTTCCGTGACAGCCATCTTCAGTAGCAGCGACTAGTATAAGAGTTTTTATAAAAAAATGTTTGTTTGTTTGAAAAATTATGCCACTTATGTTACCCCCTTCAAAAAAGTTTCAATCAGATATAACATAATTATGCCCACATTTTTTTCAGTCTTCTAAACATTTATCAAAACATTCTCAGCAGCATACTTTATCATTTCAGTTTGCTCAGCAATTTTTGTTTTGCATCTTCAACAGCTGTAAAACTTTCTTTTGTGTTACTTTTCATTACTGGGAAGATGAAAGATCACATTGGGACGTATGTGGTACATAATACAGCGGTGTTTTTTGTTTGCCTCAAATTCTTGTCAAGCGATGACGTGTCTTGTCAATTATTGGGGTGAATTTTCATAAATTATCCTTCTGTAAATCTGATAGTTTTGTACAAATAGCCTCACAAGTCGTGAGTAAAGCCTTTGTTGAATGCCTTGCCGAGCATCTCGCTTGACAGTAAAAGATAAAGAAGTCTCTGTGGCATATTTTCTGGGCTACGTAGCAATAGTTTTGACACTACCATATTGTAAGTGAAAGAAGTTGACTTCTGTGTGTGTGTGTGTGTGTGTGTGTGTGTGTGTGTGTGTGTGTGTGTGTGTGTGTGTGTGTGTGTGTGTGTGTGTGTGTGTGTGTGTGCCATGTCTTGTCAAAGTTGTTAAAAGACTCTGGGCTGTTTAGTTATGGTCAGTTGTTGTAAGTTGCTGCTTTGTGTTTCAGCAGCTTCCGTGACGGCCATCTTCAGTAGCAGCGACTAGTATAAGAGTGTTGATAAAAAATGTTTGTTTGTTTGGAAAATTATGCCACTTATGTTGCCCCCTTCAAAAATGTTTCAATCAGATATAACATAATTATGCCCACATTTTTTTCAGTCTTCTAAATATTTATCAAATGTACTTCTCAGCAGTATACTTTATCGTTTCAGTTTGCTCAGCAATTTTTGTTTTGCACCTTCAACAGCTGTAAAACTTTCTTTTGTGTTACTTTTCATTACTGGGAAGATGAAAGATGACATTGGGACGTATGTGGTACATAATACAGCGATGTTTTTTGTTTGCCTCAAATTCTTGAACAAGCGATGACGTGTGTCTTGTCAATTATTGGGGTGAATTTTCATAAATTATCCTTCTGTAAATCTGATAGTTTTGTACAAATAGCCTCACAAAAGTGGTGTACAGTGCCCACTTCATCTGACTACCACAATCCTAAACTCATTTACAACAGTCTTTGAATGTTTTGTACCATTTCTAAGTACAAGTTCATACATTTCAGACTGACCAGAAACCTTCGGCAACATTTTCACCATGATAGAGCTGTTTGTATCATTCTTTACACAAAATTTAAGCCATGTTATTTAATTTTGCATTGTAGAATATATATATATATATATATATATATATATATATATATTCCCTTAATACACCAAAACACAACTTACTTAATTAGTTGCTAAACCTAAGCTATGCATCCTGTAGGGCTAAAATTGTATACTGTTGTTGCTAAGGTACCAACATCAATAGTGTTGGTACCAAAAATAGTTTTGTAATCGGGCACGTATAATGCAGGAAATTCAAAAGTTGCACAAACTTTTCATTAAACCTCATATGTCCCAAAGATTGGAAGCAACCTGTTCCCAAGATGATGGGAGACACAATTTAGTAAGATTACAATTGATTAGCCAAACGAAATCTTTGTTTATTTGTAATTATTTATTAATATTTTTGGTTTTCTTAGCCAAAAAGTAAGTCATTTTGCTCTATTGTTTGTTTTCTGTGACTCAACTGACAGATGTAAATCTCACTAGAACACAAACCACTCGTCATAATTATTTGCATGTAGTAAATAAAAAACTCTTTTGGACTCGTTGTTCAAAGAACCCAATAATTTGTATTAGGTTAACATGGTCTAGTGGCTTGCATAATTTATTAATATTCATGAATTATGTGAGATTTAGTGTGATATTTTTTTAATGGTTTTTCAGCTGGCTCACAACAAAGAGTGGGGTTTCCACAATGCTCGTGTCAACTGCGTTGCATGGTCGCCAAACTCACAACAAGTGGCCAGCGGCAGTCTTGACACTACCATCATTATATGGAGCGTTTTGTTTCCAGCAAAACATTTGATCATCAAAAGTAAGCATTTATTATACTGAAGTTATAATAAGGTATAGATTGTTATGTTAATTTACCATAGTAGATTTACTTTCTTCACTACATATTCATTTGAAAATATTGGTTAATTATATTCATACAAATTGGATAAATCTACATAAATTGTATGTAACAAGTATATTATTAGATATTAAATTTGTAATTAAATGAATTTTGTAATGTAGTTTGCAAATTTCATTTTTTTGGAAACAACTAACCTTTTCAAAATCTAAATAAGCCTATGTTTTATTATTATATACACTGTTTTAGAATTCAAAGTTTTGTTTTATTTTAATTTCGACTCTGTTTTAAATAGAATATTTATTTTATGTGTATATATCGGTTTTTTCTAAATTTTCCAAAAGTTTATTTTTTGACCGTTGAAGATCATTGGAGATCATCATCTTCACATCACGGCATAGGCGAGGTGCTGCCTGTTCCACCTTCAGAGATCCTCTAGCCATCTCTTCCTGGGTCTACCCACACACCTGTGTTCTATAGGTTTATATTTCCAGACTTGTTTGGCCAGTCTTGAATCTGACATTCTTTCTAAGTGCTCTTTCAACTGTTGTTTATAACCTTTTAGTCTCAGTTAAAAACTTGTAATTTTTCTCTTATGGCCTTATTCTTTATACGATCAAGTTTATAACACCTTTTAACTCTTCTTAAGAACGCCATTCTGTGTTACCATCTGTGCATCATTTATATTACTTATCAGACCATTCTGATAAAATCCTATTGCGGTAATTGGTGTTGCAGTGAATTTTAGAAAGTCTGCTAGTTTTCCGTGTAATTGTTTTTTTTAAATATAATAGGTAGAGTCCCTATTATATTTAATTTTTGATTAACTTCTTAATATCGTCAAAATTTGATAAATTATAAGTACAGAGTGAGTATGTGACTATGACTTTTGATATAATTTAGTAAAGAAATAATTTTTTTGTAGATGCACACCCTCAGAGCCAGATTACTAGATTGGTTTGGTTGGATGATGAAACACTGGTCTCTGTCGGGCAGGACTGTAATACCAAAATATGGAACATCACACCGATACAGTAGTTCTGCGAATGGGGACTGAGTGCAAAGTAAGTGCTGTATTTGTCAATTAAAACCGTTAGCGTATGTTTTTACAGTGTAACTAAACATTAAGCATAAAATCATTTTGGCAGACTGTGGTGGTAAGGACATATATCTAACTGATAAAAATTACAAAAATACATAAAATTATTTAATTCATAGTTAGTGTCTAGGATCCATACCCTCTATCCTTTGTTTGTGGATAGAAAATGGTCTACAGAACATATATAAGGCCATCTTATTACGCGTACAAGACATTAAGAAGCATGTAATAGTATTTATCTTTTACATCGTTATCCTGCCCTTCTTCATACCAGGCACGCCTACCCTTTTTGCCTTTAGCAGTAGTCATTCTGCCTTTGTTCTTATCACTATCTTCTACCTCAATGAAGTTTGTTCACAATTCTTTGTTTACTTTGTTTCTAATTTAACCATTTCTTGTACAAAGTTTTGCTTTTCATAGGAATTTCATTCCTTTTATACTTTTCCTTATATTCCTTTATATCCTTCTTCTTTATTAATTGTGAGGATCCTGCATTTACTGCCGTTCCTTCGGCCATATGGAAAGTGATTCCATCTTGTTACTGTCATCCCAGTAAAGTCCAGCTAGGTTAGCGTTTTGCTGATAGGCAGGGTTGAGTCCAGTGCAGTACACATAAGGTGGTCCGCATCCATGGTAGAATTTTGGGTTATCAAATGATACATTTGCTTGACTGGTAAATCTTCATTAGTGCAGACAGCTATGGGCAGTTGTTAATCTGAAAGTTGTCACAGAAATTTTCCTGTGCTTTCCATTATTGATTTTTCCACTTTTTGCAAATGTTTTCTCATTTTTTCACTTTCACCTGTTCTTCAGCTGCCTTCCTACAGATTTCATGAATTTGGCGCAGTATAAGTTTCTTGACAGAGCTCACTTCCAGAGGCTTCTTCCCCAGATGGACTTCGATGGCCTTCTTGTCCATTGTCCAGCTTGTTAGTGATTTCATGTTCTTCGACCCCTACAGAGGCTGCAATCCACTGGAGCATGATGGTTCTGTTGAGAGATATTAAATGTTTTAGGATTTGTTTGATGCTCTGTATTTTCACTGACTGTGGTTGTTTTAAGATACCGTTTGAATGGCAGCCTGGGAGTCCTTTGTTATCTCTCTGGTTCTTTTACACAAATTACGCTATTTAAATTGAATTCACGCACACCGTCCGCCTTCTAGAGCTTATTTTTGCTCTACCTCGTACACGAGTGAACTTACAACCACGCCATTATTCAGAGAACGACAACTATAGACTGCCTCTTGTTGGGTTCACATATGCGGCGTGATCTTTTTTTGGATACCTTGTTTCAGCTGGTGACCTTTACTAAAAATCGGTTTAAAATATTATGTTATAGATGTATATCTGAATATTAAATTTAAGACCATAACTGCCCATGATCTTGTCCTGTTTTGATGATATACAGCGAACTCCTTTGCCCTGCTGAAGTATTGGTCCTGCACTATTTGTGCCCATGTCATTGTTCCTGAGCACATGGTAATTCGCATTCTCATCCAGAATTATCGTAAAAAACCGTTACCCATCAAAATAATTTCTCTTTAATATTTTCTAATTTTATCAGATAACAATTTTCTTTTTTAGTTTCTGTTTTCCTTTCTTACACGCACTCACGCCATGGTCTGGTTAATACACATTTTCCGCTGCCTTTTTGGCACGGGAATTTTGAATTTATTCTGATACGGGTCATGTACCGTTACAATATTTTTATTACCTTTTTACATTGTACATAATTTGCCAAATTGTTTTTCACTTATTTGTGTAAAATACAGTTTCAGGTCTATGATTCAATGCTGCCAACCATAGTGAGTACATCTGATGGATAACTGGTGCTTGTTACAGTGGACTAACAGGGGCATACTCTATACAGTGGTGAACAATGAAAAAAAAACAACAAAACTGATATTTTTTGTTTACAGTGAACTGTAATTATAAAATGGTGTTAATTATTATTATATATTTACATACCTATGTATATTATACATATAATGGTATGCATATAATAATATGCTAAATGACAAGAAGACTTTCAACAAGGAAGTCTTTGTTGGATTTTATAATTTTATACTCAAATTTTTAGGATTTGACACATTCACTGCAGATGGCGTGGAGCTGTACCATACGTTGGTACCAGTGAAACAATTTTTGTAATTACAAATCTCGCCTCTTGGCTTACAAAAATTGTAGGTAAATATCTTACCTCCAAATAATACTATCCGTATAGAAAATTGGTCCACAAATTCTTTAGAATGACCCAGAACCTGGGTCAATTGCACTCAACTCAATGTTTGTGTTCATCCTACTAGCTTGGCAGCCCGTTATGGGCCTTGTCCTGGTATGTAGTCATTATTTTCTGATCAAACAAAGTATTAATTTAGTTTTGTGTAAGTTGTTAACGTATATTTTATATAATTGTTATAGGAGCCCAGAGATTGAACCTGGAAGCTCCTTCGACAAAATGTGTAAGTGATCTCACCGCTGATTCTCTACTACACAAGCTGCAAATACATTGTTCACAAACAATAAGTTGAGTTTTTCTACTAGTAATTTTATACAATTGTATTTGGTACTGACGAGTGCTTTCGGCAGTCAAGCCATCTTCAGGTCATTTACCAACGAAGTTCGTACCCACTCGTCACCATTTACCATTTACCCACTCGTCAGTACCAAATACAATATAGTGGTTTGTATAAATATTTGAGAGAATATTTATAGTAGAAATATTATAGACCACTAACACTCCAAATTAACAATAAAATAAGTCGAGTGTTGTCATTAGTGTGAATGTTTTTTCCTTATTTTTACTGTTATTTGAAATAAAACAACTTATTATTGGATTTATCTAGACGTGAGTGAAAAATTAAACATCATTGGCGCGTACCAAGTCAACCGTAGTTTTATGTGCACGACACATAAAGTAAGCTATGTTTGAACCTGTTTATCGTGAGTGTTTGTACTTCACTGAAAGTATTGGTCTTTTAGATTCTGGGATCCATTTTAGTCTTGGGCTTGCTGTTTATCTTCTTCTGCCTGATGGATAGTTCAAAGTTAATATACACCCACACATCATTTATATTACACTAAAGGTATAACACTGATCACCCTTAGCACCCGTGACACTTAGGGTGCTGATCACGTCAATTGACGTGGTTATAAAACTTTCATAGGGTGCCGATCACGTCATTTGACATGGTGACAGAACATCTATAGAATGCCGATCACGTCATTTGATGTGACGTAGTTTTATGTTTCTTTAAATACAGGATCACTTCTAATGACGTTGTTTTAGCTGTCGCATAATGTTTGTTAGTGTTCTTAGTTCTTGAAATCACCAACAGATAGTAGCTCAATGCAACTAAACTGAAACTACAAAGAAATTTCCAATTGCTATGTGTAAAAAACCCATGCTTCGAAGTTTTTCATTCAAAAAAAAAAAAATTATACAAACTAATATTAGTGATACATTTTCTTATGTTTTGTGTTTATCAACAGTGAAGTGTACTATTTCTATGTAATTTAAAGCGATTTTATAATATTTTAGTGTACTATAACAGTTTTGACAACTTTTCTTAAAATAAAAATTGTGTATAATAAAGTAAAGTTTCATTGAAAGTATATATAAAACAATAAAATTTTATATTTAATTATGAAGTGGAAGGTTCAACGTTTAAAACAAGGTAAGTACCATTTTTCTAGGTTTTGTTATAGTTTCATAAGAATTTTTTGAAAACATTAAAAACAGCCGACACTCTATAGAAGTTTTGTGCTGAAACATCTGCCACCCAAAGTGTTAATAATAAATAAATAAAAATGTATTGAAAAATGGGGCCTCAGTAGACCATTGGGTATGTGGCATCTGGCTACTAAACCAGATGATGTTGGGTTTTTTTCATGGCCACACTATAAAAATCAAGGTGCATTTTTCAACCATCAAATGAACTCAGCTGTGGAAATTATTGGCTGGGATAAGAGGGTGTCATATGATGCCAAAGAGTGCTTGGCTTTCCCAAGCAGTCACCCGTCCAGGGCTTAAGACATTGCTTAACATCAGTGATCTGTGCAAACTGAAGTATACAACATTCCATGACCGGATTGTGTATATCAAGTTATTTGTCTTTACTTCTTCTTCTTTTTCTGCCCATGTTCCAGGATGCCCACAGTGAATGTGTTAAGTTTATTTGCCACTTAGACTAAGCAAGTAACAACCATTGATAATTTTGTTGTAGCAAAAGATGAAAACGTTTACAGAAAGATTAGTCGGTATAGAAAGAAAGTAACTTGGTGAGTAGACACGGAAAGAACAAATGTATTTATTTTAGTATATTTATGAATTAGTACATGTACTTTATGCATTTTTCTTGAAATATTTTCTTTTTAATATAAGGTTTATTATTGCGCACCCACACTAAGGCCAAAGCTCATACACACACACGTACAGCTCATTCAGTATTAATTTTGGAATAAAAATTTTTATCTGTGATAATTGCAATTATTATGATGAGAGAAATTAAAACAAAAAATGGGCTGTTAATAGTAAACGAATGCAATTATAATGTACACACACATATAAAATGATGTTTATACTATTTATTATTATAATAATTTTCCACATTTTGTATTTTATTTTATTATTAAGTTTATTATGAAGCTTCCTTTTATTTATTATGATTATTGTTTCCTTCTAATTTAAAGAGAAAATAATAACAGACATTATGTATATACAAATTGTTTTGATTTATTTATTTATTTATTTTTAGTACCAATTTCCTATTAGAAAGATAAAATCGGCTTGCCTCACCTTCCATAAAAATAAGCACAAAAACAAAATGTTGTATTTGTTTTATAAAAAAAAATAAAGAAATATTTTAGACGTTTGTAAATTTTTTAAAATACTTTATACTTTATGTGTTTGGTAAAAAATAATAAATAATTTTTGTAAAAATACCTGGTGTTCTTTTCATCATCATCATCTTCTTCAAGGATTAAACGAAGGATGTTTTGTTCCAGTCTCAAATAGCCAAAGATTAGAGCTGGTCACTTCAGCGCTTCCTCGGATGTCCCACACCTCTCCGTCCCCTCGGCTTATAGTTCCATAGTTGTTTAGGGATGCGACAGTCATCCATTCGGCAAAGATATTCCCACCAATTCAGCCGATACTGGGCGATCCTGTCTAGTATACTCATAATACTGGTGTTCTATTTTCGTTGGTAAATGTGATTGTAGTGAAATGTAGGTGTTATAAAAATGGCAAGAGGAATGCCTCATACAAACTGGAGACAGGACTGTTTACATGTGTTCGATATTGTGTGTTTCAAAACGACAACCCTTCAACATGAGTTCCTTCATCAGGAAGAGGAAGAAAAACTAGAAGGCCAAATCAGGTTAATGTAATGGGTGAGGAAAGATGATTGTGCTGTGGTGGCCTAAAAATTGCAGTGTTTCCAACATTCTACCAGCAGGCACATTGTTGTGATGTGAGGATCCAATTGCTTTCATGCCACATGTCAGACAGCTCAGAATATTGCAGTAAGAGTGTGGCCATTGGCAGCTTGGTGCTCAGGGATGATTTGTCATGCACAATCCCACGAATATTTAAGAAAATGATGAGCATGCTTTTTGTCGCATTACGGACATTACTTTTCATTTTATCGCATTCTTGAAATGCTTTTTCAGTCTTAATGCGATTTGTGGTGCACAATCCCCCAAATATTGAAGAAAATGACGAGCATGCTTTTTGTCACATTCCGGACATTACTTTTCATTTTATCGATTCTTGACATCCTTTTTCAGTCTTGATGCTCATTCCACTGCAAATACTGTTGTTTGGTCTCTGTGTGTAACCGTACACCAAAGTCTCATCCCCAGTGATGACCCTCAACATGAATGTTGGATCATCCAGGACTTGCTGACAAAGATCTTGACAGAGTTCGACGCGTTCTGCTTTCTGTGCTCAGGTCAGAATTTTGTAAAGGTCCTCGCCTTTTACCCTTTTACTTAATACTACACTCATCATAAAACAATACTTACCGCTGCCAGAATTTCACTTACCGTCATGGTCCCCGTGAAACTTACCTTTTGAAACTGCCCAGGTCGCCACGATATTTTTATTAAAGGTTAAATATCGAAACCTTCTACACTGTAGCCCTTATAAAAATCCAGCTATCTGACTGTAATAAAATTTTCAGAAAACCCCCGATTACTTTAGACGAGTTGTCAGCACAGAAAACTAGGAAATGGTATTGACGAAATAACGATACTAACACATGGTTATCTACAGACGAACTTCTCAATTTATTCTAACCAAAACCTCATTTTATAAAAAACAAAATTAAACTGTACTAAAACAAAACTTTCACTTAATATTCCTTTTTACATATTCCTAGTCTAAACCTTAATTTAAACAAGACGAACCCAGTCTGCCATTCACACATACATACATTCTTTTATATTGCTCGAGACTTAAACTGGTGAGATTATTTAAATATTGAATAATTGAAAAATCGTTGGTTAGTTACGTAAGGTCATGGTGTCTATTCGCCGCGTGTTGTACCAGATACATCCGAATGTTTGTTAGTCCCATACACTTTTAATTGTTTCTTCCTTCGGCACTTCACTTAATCCATTGCTGGATATTGTTCCGCTTACTTATACCATTTCATAACTTTCCTGTAAAACTTAAAGTTTCGTGGTGGCCACGAGTCTCAGCAAGCGGCTGGCCGGCGCCGCGGCTACAAGTCGACTCCCTCCATGCGGGCGGACATTACTGCCTTGCCGGCGAACAAATTTCGTCGCCGCGCACAGCCTGAGTTGTCAAAGTTTAGTGGCTGTACACATGACACATTGGATTTTTTAGTGTGGGACGTCGACGATATTCTGTGAGCACTGGTCGACGTCACAAAATAGGCTGGACTTAAACTTACATCCGCCGTCTTAAACGCACATGTACGATAAAATTCTTCTACAAGCCATGTTTGGTTTTGTGCTTCTTGGCGTCATCTGCGCACATGTTGGTGTAGTGCGTTTGGGCGCAAGGGTCACACAGCCGCAAAGTTCTTAGAATTGTGTCAACCGCACATTCCTTTCCAATTGTTTCACCACAGCTATTGTGTACTGTTTCTTTGTTTGAACTACGTTTTAGATTCAACCGAGGACTGGTCATACATATGGAAATGAATTGTGAAATATTTTATAAAATCAAACCCCATTTTTAATAAAAATAAAAACCCCTTTATTCACCCCGTTACAATTTTAGGCATGGAGTTTGTAGCTACATAGTTAATATTAAAATCAGACATAGCAGTTACACAAACTGTTCCATGTAACACAGTGATAATATCAGTAACTGAATAGTTCTCCAGCAATCTTTAATAGACAAGTGAGATGGTACTTTCTCTTTACCACTTTTTTAATTATAAACATAATAAACTTACCTTGTCTAGGCCAGAGTTCATCACACGAACCTGTGAATTATAAGCATGACTAAGGGTGACTTCAGTAATGTATTCGACTCTCATTTGTTTGTTAACTAACTCAGCTTTTATTAAACATTTTTAGCAGGCATTTGTTTTTAAACAATAATATAACTTCGGTTATTTATGGTCTTTAGAATTCCAATTCAAACTACTTCAGCTTTGAGGTCGAAACACCAGTTAATACAAACACACATTTAGTCTATTTTAACATGGTCAATATCTAGTTACCACCTTAATGTAAAATTTGATTATATTATATAAAGACAACCCAGTATTTGCTCATGCACTCATTCACGCTTATTATCCCATTTATTTTGTTTTATTGAGCGCTTTTAATATTTCATAATTATTTATTGATACCATAGTTACTCAGCCGTCGGCGTCTCCTCCAACACGTGCCGCACTTCGTATATTTAGTTCATCCACATTACTCACTGCACTTTTAGAATTTAATTGTTAACTTTCCGTTGTGCGTGTGTTCGCACGTTAAATCACTTTAAAATGATACTTTTTACCACCTTTTTACGAATTTTAAAAGGTTTTCGGCTCGCAAGCCTATTGTGTTCAACCGGCCGGTTGGATGTTTGGTAGAGACTGCGGCAGCTAAGCTGCCGGGGTGACGCTCTTCGTCCTTTGTGTGTAAATCACCACGTGGCCACTAACCGGATGTCTTCTCCATAACTCGTTCTCTCATTGGCTGTAGAATGTTCCAGAATGTTTCCCGAGATCTCGCTAGAACCGGAAAGCAGTTCGCTTTGTCAACACGAGGTTGATTTTACGCAGCACAACGTCGCACATTCCTGATGACTCACATATCCTTTGTCACAATTCCCAATGCGTACCTTGTACTGACTGTTACAGAATAGTACAAAGACTGGTTTATTGTTTAAACTGATTAAAAATTGTTTTACCCCTTTTGCCCCGTTACAATACCCCCCCAATGAGAAGTTTTCTGCCGAAGCAGAAAAACTCTAATTGCTAACCCTAAGAGGATCATTGAGTGTATGTTGCCAACAACCCCCATTTTATTCCTTAATACATCATGGGTGAACTACCCCCCTAGCTCGGCGACCATGGCTGCATCTGCATGACATTACTGGACTTCTCTGTATGAGATCCCAACACCGTAAAATCAGACAGGTACACACCACAGTACCACCTAACCTTGTAACATTCTATATAAAATCAACAACTAGCCTTATACCATACCAGACCCTCAACCGATATATCTCCCCTTACATACCTACTGGGTTGCCTTTAGCAAGTACTGGGTGCGTACACATACTCATTATTTCATTAAACACATCTACACCTTAATTCTTAATCTAAAATTCACATAAATATTTTATTTCTTCTCCTAAACAAAATTCATTGCTATTTCTCAATTTTTATTGGTTTGTTTGACGTTACTGTTTTAAATCAAATTAAATTCTTTAAATTTTGTTCAAATAGTGAAATAAATCTAAGTCCTTTATCAAAGATTCCCTTTCAAGATAATTTACATCATCTCCTGTCGTTAATTAATTTAATCATAATTCTCAAAATTCCAAAATCCTTTAAATGAATTTACTTTATTATTTCTCTTAACTAAATGCTAATAATCATAATAAACAAAACAAAATAAACAACTTATTTCTATCATAAATTCCCTTGTCACTACATTTGTTTACAAAACAATATGAACAATATAAATCAGTTAATACATTATCAATCCACACAATCAGCAATATATCCTGAACATAAAACACAACAAACTGTACCTCAAAACAAATCAAAAAATAATTTTTTTTTTCAATAATTAAACGAATTTAAATTCCAGAAACATATATTCTGATAATTACAAAAAAACCAAATTATTAAATTAAATCAATTATTAATGAATCAATTATTATGAATTGATTACATTGAACATTACACAGTTCACACCAGCCATCAGCTGATGTCTTACTAACATGTGAATGACCTTTCTATAGGCACACTGCATACAACTAACACAAATACACAAAATTATATAATTACAATCATAAATGTTCCTGTAGATTAAAATCATCATAATTGACCCTAGCACTTAAAGTCGTTTGTTCTCGTAAGTGAAATACATCACTAATCATTGAATCATAGTTATAGTAACCGTTACTGAACAGGAACTGGGTCATCAACCACCAACTCTCTCTTTAGAGTAAGTGAAATTGAATGGCCCTTTGTTTACAGAGGTCGTTACCTTCTCACTGATTGCTCAGTTACTACTCCTACTACATCATTTTTCTTAATTCCCCCCTTTATACCCAGTTACAATTAGGTCACCACCCGCCGGATAAATCGGATCGAGCGTTTGCCTTATGCACAGATGCGTTATCTGTGCCCCTGGCTGTAACGGCCAGCTCCTTTTCCACACACACTATTGTTTCCTGATGGTGGACTGTAGCGCCCATTTGCATCCCCAAGAACTGAAGTTTATATATATGGTATAGACGCTGCCTATACTGTTCTTGGTTCAGCGTTATGAAAAATTCGGCATTACTGCTGTCCGAGGACACCAGTAATCCTACTAAATATTATTTACACACCCTTAACACGGCACTATCACCCCCTACGATGATAGCCGCTGTTCCATAGTTCGGTGATTCCCCTGAATTTACCCCCCAGTTGATTTCTAAATTCACCAATTTTGAAAATGATAACAAGTATCATTTAGTATCATATTAGGATACAATCTGCCTAACCACACTTGCTACCAATAATCCAAATCCACGGTCAGGGTTTGGTGACTCCGTGACCGCCCGAAAGTTGGGGAATCACAAGTAAAATATATATATTTGTGATTTCGTTACATTTTAAATTTACAATTTTCATTATATGAAGTTCCTAGTCTTGGTTGTGTGTTCTAACACCATACATTTTCTTTCTTAACTTCCCCTACTTTGACTTTCATTAATATAAAATAGTGAGTACAACAAAATATTTACTTGTTCACCTAAACTAATCTATTCCTACTTGCACAATCTACCACCAACTAACGATTAACTCTTTAATTACAATTTAATAAAAGAATTTACTCTCTCTCCTTCCATTAAAATAAACATTTCATTTGCATCTGAATAAAAATTATAAACATTTCAAATTTAGGTTTAGTTTCAAATTCTATTAACTCTTTATCTTGTTACATTTCAATTATGAATTTCTATTAATCATTTTCCTCATCAACTGGTTTGGGTGATGGTTATCCACAATGATCTAATTTATTGAATGGGCACTAAAATATAACCTTACCCCCCCCTTCTTCCTTCTAACAATCACTAACCGATTTACATATGGCGACACCAATCTCTCAAATATATTTACCTCCATTAATTCTCTAACTGCACTTAAATCAATCTCCTCTTATAATAAACTACCTGATACCCTCTTTGTACTTAGGATGTGTGTTCCCTCCCTTATACTCATTCCCTTATTAGTCCCTGGCCTCTCCCAGGTAACTCCGCCAACGCTCATTTACGGTTCACCTCCCGCCACAACGCCTTTCATTGAGGACTCCTTACCACACCACCCTCACTACAAAATTTCACCATGCACTATCGCTACAGTGTCCCTACTATTACCCCTTTTCCATATTACTTGTATTCCAAAATTCTTATTTTGTCTAACACCCATTAAAGTTGACTCTGACTGATTCAAAAGCCTTATTGAAATAATTATTATCACCCAAACTCTACCTTTTACAACATTTTACACTAAGTTAACCATGAAAACTACACTAGAAAACTCATAACTACCTCAAATTAATTTCATCCTTTAATTTAACCCTTTGCAACTCATTTAAAATTTTATTATTCAAGCATTAAACATTTTAGTTTATTTAAATTATCTTATATTAGTAAGTTCGTGACCGTCCAAAAATGGGTTTTGTCGAGATGGGGTAGGAGATGGGCAGACACCATGCGTGAATTCACGTCCCCTTGTCTACTGCTAAATTACATTACCTTATCATTTATCATTTTCAACTACATTAATTACAATTTAAAAGACTTTACTCAATCTCTCATTCATCCAGGCATGCTGTCTATCCACCTCAAAACCCATCTCCACAAAACATTTTTTTGTTAAAATACTGAAAAATCTATCATTTGCTAAATTTTATTTTGCAAATGAAACTGGTAAATAATACTTGAAAAATTGCCTCACTTTATTTTTGTCTTAATACTCTCTTAGGCAATGTTGGTACGAGGTGTTGTGCTTATTTATGCACCTTGAGTACAAAATTTATCTCCATGTACCTTAGGGGTCCCCCTCCCCGTTCAATAATATAGTTGAATTTCTAGTTATTTTGCCAATTTCTAGTTGTTACCAATTTTGTGAAGCCGGACCATTGTCGCTTTCACCACCAGATGGACGTTCCGCCAACCATGGTCCACCTCCAAAGTGCCAAAATCCAGGATTGGTAAGTTCGTGACCGCCCGAAAATGGGGGAGGATCCCTTCTGAAAACAAACAAAATATCTTAAAAACAAAAAAATTGATTTAAAATTTATTGTGACCAATAACGCTTTAAATTTGTTGCGTTATGTGTACCCACTATTTCTCGTGTCGTCTGGTTTTGCAGAACATAGGCATTGTCCATTTTGACCTCTATCACTTCGTATGGTCCCTCATACAATAAGAAGAATTTCTTTATTTCTTTATCTTGTGCACTCGATAAATCATGCCTTCTCACTAGTACCAACTGACCTACCTCATATCTTGTCCACTTGGCTTTAGCATCATGTCGCCGCTTTCTTCTTTCTCCCTTGGTTAATAGGTTTTCATTGGCGAGTTTAAGTTTTACTTCCAAACCTCGGGCGTTGCTTTCCGATGGATAGTTGAACAGCTGTTCCAGAATCCTAGTGGACGTATTCCCTTGACTAACTCGTATGGTGTGAAACCAGTTGATTCATGGGTGGTACAATTTAACCATTCTTCAATTCTCCCCACATATGCCGGCCATTCTCTGTGCTTAGCATGGCAATACGCCCGAAAAATTCTCCCTAATTCCCGCATGACTCTTTCAGCTTGGTTCGACTGAGGATTGTATACCGCCATGTGTTTGGGTATAATGCCTTCCCAACCCAAAGTCTGTCGCCATATTCCACTAATAAATTGGGGCCCATGATCAGATAGTATTATTTTAGGTTTACCGGTTTTAATCATGTAGTCCTTGGTTATCTTTTCGCTTAATACTTTACCAGTCGCTCTTTTTACACTGTACAGTCTTACAAATTTCGTGAATGCATCTAAAACCACAAAAATGAACATCACGCCTCCTCTTCCTTTTGGTAGAGGGCCAAACAAATCCACCGCAACTAAATCAAAAGGTTTCTCGACTTTAACGCACCTCATTTCTCCCTCTAATCGATAATTAACTAATTTCGACTTCTGACATAAATCGCACCCTTGGAGTAATGTTCTAACTCTCCTTTCCATATTTTTGAACAAACGTGATTATTTTAATACATTTACAGACTTCCTAGCACCGAAATGCCCATACCAAACATGACAATCCCAAACTATTTTATCTACCAAACCCTCCGGTATAACTAATCTCCAATCACGCTCTCCCCCCTCTACTTTCTTAAATAGACTCCCTTGATAGATCTGAAAATATTGGCTATACCCCAACTCATCGAAATTGGACTCTAAACTGGTTATTATTTTATTTAATTTAACATCTGTTCTTTGCAGGCTATTAATGTCTTTCAATTCCTCCCCAAAAAGCTTATCTTCTCTACTTAGCCTATATATCTCTATTTCTTTTAAATCTATCCCTGTTTTATTCCCCTCAAAGTCAACCCGTGAAAGCGTATCTGGTACTTTGTTTTCCACTCCTCTAATGTGTTCCCAAGAAAAATTATACTCTTGTAAAGTTAGCACCCACCTGGTTATTCTGCTGTGTGTTAATTTGCAGGTGTTTAGGAAAGATAATGCCTTGTGGTCAGTCCTGATGATGGTAGAATTTCCCAGCAGATATGTCCGAAACTTCTTCACCGCGAAGACGATGCTACGAGGGGTAACCCAAAAGTAAGGTCTCCAAAGGACTAGAGCCGCAGGGAAATATTTTGGGCGGCAGTTGGCAGCACTGCTGTGTGCGGCCATCTCCCCTCTTTCAAACAAGCGGTCGCTGAGCTCGCTCGGTCGATTAGTCTTGGCTTGGCAGCCGTTAAGAATGGAGCTCCCAATCGCTGTTCCCGCCAAGTGCGGACTTCGCGAAGTCATTCAATTTCTTAACGCAAAAGGTGTTCAGCCTATTGAAATCCATAGACAGTTGATTGAAGTGTATGGTGCGGGGTGTATGGATGTCAAAAACGTCCGCAAGTGGTGTAGAGAGTTTAAAGCTGGTCGTACAGAAATTCATGATGACGAAAGAAGCGGGAGACTGTCAGTGTCAGACGAGACGATCAGGAAACTTGACGAAGTCGTGCGTGAAGATCGGAGGATCACTATCCACGAGCTCTCTTGTTTCCTTCCTGACGTTTTGAAATCCACCATTCAGAGGATTGTGACTGAAAAGTTGAAATATCGGAAGGTGTGCGCAAGGTGGGTTCCGCGAATGCTCACAGAAGACCACAAACGGCAACGCGTCGAAGCTGCCCGCGAATTTCTTGAGCGCTATGCAGACGAAAGAGACGACTTTTTGAATTCCATTGTCACAGCTTGGTTGTATCCTCCTCTACCTCTCATCGCATCTCCACCTCCTCTGCTGTTACCTCCGCCTCGTTGCTGTTGATTGTGATGAGTGGAGGCCACGTGGCTCCGTTGGCAATCTCTCACCTTGTTGCATCTGTAACATACTGTTCGGATAGCAAAATTTTCGTACTCACAATTCGGACATTTCCACGTCTCGCCTCTATGGTTACTATTATTACTTCCACGCGCCCCTCTATAAGAGTTTGGTATCCCCCTGGATTGATGGTAATTCCCGTTAGTGTGTGACGCTGGCGGGTTCGGACGCCTACTCATTTCCCGTTCCTTTAAGTTTTGAAATACATCTAACATGTTTTCTAGTTCGTTTATGTCCGCGACCTCTCTCGTCATTAGAGTAATTTGTACTTCTCTGGGCAAGTGTTTACTAACATGTCTAACAAATGACCGAAACGGCAACGGCGGTTCTAAGTACTTTGCCTCATTGAATATTCTCATTACATACATGGTTATGTTGCTGTTTATTCCCCCAAAATTCCCAGTTCCCATGATTTTACTACGTAAAAGTTCCTGATCCTCTTCGGACCAATATTTATTCCGGAACGCTGCCTCGAACTTTTCATAACTACTCCACTCCGTATTATGTACTTCCGCCCATATTTCAGAACTGCCCTTAAAACACTTTAAAATCTTTAACAATTTTATCTCCCAACTACTACTATTAAACTGGTTAAATTCCCTTACCCTACTCAGAAACTGCATCGGGTGTACTCTCCGGTTGTCACAACTAAATTGTTTGAGTTCGATATCATCTTTTGCTTCGCGAGTATACAATATCCGCTCTGCAACACTATTTAAATTTTGGCTTACAGCCACATGTAATTCATCTTTAATTTCTACTATGTCTTGCTCAATTACTCTTAATTTATTATCATATTGATTTTAATATTGAAGGTTATGTTTATTCATAACCCCCATACTCTCTTGCACAGATTGTTTACACACATTTTCTACCTCCACTATTTTAATTTTTATGTCATCATTATGTTCATTAATCTTATTTATACACTTACTTTCTATCTCTGCACACTGTTCTTTAACTTGAGTTTTAATTCTGTCTGTCATTTGTTCATTAACATCATTTATTCTACTTTCAATATTTTCTGTGATTTCATTAATCTGTTCATTGAACTTACAGTTTACTGATTCTATATCTGCTCTTTAATACCGTCACAATGTGCATTAATTTCATTCACTTGCTTATTAAAACTAACATTTTGCTGTTTTATTTCATCTCTGATCTCATTCAACTTTTCAATAAAATTATTCTTAAACTTGTCATTCTGTTCATCAAATCTAACATCAAATTTATTATTTTCTTCATTTAATTTGTCATTCATTTTAATGTTTACTTCATCAAGTTTGGCATTTAAGTTACTATTTATTTCATTAAATACTTTCATTTTTAACATCTTGAGCTTTCATAAAATTAAACAAGTCGTCTAACGACACTTTACTGACTGTAGGTGTCGACTTAGCGTTTACTCCGCTCATAATCATTGATTCGGTCTCGCTTAAATCGCTATTTATTTGACCCTCAATATTGCTCTCAGTGAAGCTGACGTTTTCGTCATTATCTTTATTAGCACTCATTTTTTGTATTATCTACTAGATTCTAATCTCACAAATTTTAATCTTATATGTATTCAGCATTAATTTACTGTTATACTCATTACTTAACTATGGTATACATATCACATAACCTTTACTTAATTTATACGCACTCCTAAATCACGGTTATATTCACTCGTAGGTGTGGTTTATAAATTATTTTATAAACAGTCACTGTTCGAGGCGTCAATGAGATGGTACTTTCTCTTTACCACTTTTTTAATAAAATAACATAATAAACTTACCTTGTCTAGGCCAGAGTTCATCACACGAACCTGTGAATTATAAGAGTGACTTAGGGTGACTTCAGTAATGTATTCGACTCTCATTTGTTTGTTAACTAACTCAGCTTTTATTAAACATTTTTATCAGGCATTTGTTTTCAAACAATAATATAACTTCGGTTATTTATGGTCTTTAGAATTCCAATTCAAACTACTTCAGCTTTGAGGTCGAAACCCCAGTTAATACAAACACACATTTAGTCTATTTTAACATGGTCAATATCTAGTTACCACCTTAACGTAAAATTTGATTATCTTCTTTATATATAAAAATTCAGCCTGCGTATGTTTGTGCTCGCAAAACTCGAAAAGTAGTTGGTCGATTGACTTGAAATTTTGACACAACGTTGCATTCGAATACGCGCGTGTTTTCGAAAATCGAATTCATTTCTTTTGTTTCTTTCCAGTTGATCGTCGTCTGTGTTTTTGCGGGCCGTAGTATGCGTTTTACGAGTTGAAGAAGAAGAGAAAAGGTGTTGTTTTTGTTCACATTGATGTGCATAATCAATCGTTGGAAGTGATTTGATTATCTGGGAAAGTGATTTGATTATCTGTTTTCGAAAAATGAAATGTGAGTTAATTTGATACCGAATGTTCTATTCAATTCAATTCATTTGTTTTGTTTTGGAAATGATTTAATTATCTGTTTTCGAAAATCAAAATGTGAGTTACTTTGATTTTGATTGTTGCATTCAATTCAATTCATTTCATTCGTTTTTTTTCCAGTTGATTGTCGTCTGTGTTTTTGCCAGCCATAGTACGAGTTGAATTGAGAAGAAGAAGAAGAAGAGCAGCACAATCGTCTCAACAACGCCAAGAACAATTAGATCAACAGCTAAGATGTATACAGTTTCAATATCTGAATGATCGAGCTTCATATCCTTAAGTCGTAATAAAAGAGTCTTAGTCATAGTACGGCAGCCTTTAGTCTTAAGTCATAGTAACACATTCATTAATCATCTGTAATGCCTCGCCCATGTTTGAACATAGACCGCCGTTCTCGACACGCAATCACAGAACGACAAAGGAGATCAAACCGCACTGATCTAGAACGTTTAGACGATAATGAACGTGTTAGAGTCAGAACTTATCAAAGCTGAGCAGAAGAATCGGCAGATCAGCGGGAAGAAAGACTTGAAGTCTTACGAGTTGAATCGAGAAGAAGAAGAGCAGCACAATCATCTCAACAACGCCAAGAACAATTAGATCAACAGCAAAGATGTATGCAGTTGCAATATCTGAATGATCGAGCTTCATATCACCGAATTGCTTTTTCATACGAACCGGATATTCAATACAATACCTCATGTAAATTCGTTCAAATCGGAAAAATGGACAAAGTTTGTCCGCACTGCACAGCAATGAAATTTAAAGGAGAAACCCCGGGAATGTGCTGCGCGAGCGGAAAAGTGAAGCTACCTGAACTTGAGCAGCCAAAAGAACCACTGAAAAGTTTGTTAAATGGAATTACTGATGATTCAAAACATTTCCTCAAAAACATCAGAAATTACAATTCCTGTTTTCAGATGACTTCATTCGGCGGTAACGTTATAGAGGAGCATTTTATGCCGACATTTAAAATTCAGGGACAAATTTACCACAGAGCTGGCTCTTTGCTTCCTTTTCCCAGCAATAACCATAAATTTCTCCAAATCTACTTCATCGGACATGAAAATGACCAATTGAATGCACGCTGCCAAATCTCTACTGGAATCAGAAGGCATATTGGTGAGTCGTTGCAAAAAATGTTACATGACAACAATAATTTAATTAGGATGTTCAAAAATGCGATTGATCTCATGCCATCAGGCAGCCATAGAATTGTTATTCGTGCTGATCAAACACCAGCCAGTGAGCATGTCAGACGATATAACGCGCCAACAATTGATGAGGTAGCAATTGTCATGGTTGGAGAAGAATTTCATCCTCGCGATATCGTTTTGCAGCGCAGAAATTATCAACTACAAAGAATTGCTGACACTCATAGATGCTACGATCCATTGCAATATCCAATTATGTTTCCAGACGGTCAAGATGGTTATCATTTCAACATCAAAATGATAAACACAGTCACAGGTGAACACACAGGCAAAAAAGTTAGTTCAATGAATTATTATTCCTATCGGATTATGGTACGTGAAAATGAAGATAACCATATTCTGAAATGCCGTCAGCTCTTCCATCAGTACATCGTCGATATGTACGCGAAAATAGAGTCGGAACGACTACTATTCATTAGGCTCAATCAAAACTGAGATCAGAAGAATATATACATTTGAGAGACGCGATAAGTAATGATGGTGATATAAGCAACATAGGAAAGATCACCATATTGCCTGCCACATATACTGGTAGTCCACGACATATGCACGAATATGCGCAGGACGCTATTACGTATGTGCGGAAATATGGTCGTCCTGATCTTTTCATTACATTTACATGTAATCCAGCATGGGATGAAATAAAAGAGTTACTACTTCCAGGACAAACTCCTACTGATCGCCACGACATAACAGCACGCGTTTTCAAACAAAAGCTAAAGACATTAATTGATTTCATCACTTCACTACACGTTTTCGGAGAAACACAATGTTGGATGTACTCTGTGGAGTGGCAAAAAAGAGGATTACCACATGCGCACATTCTAATATGGCTTACTGTGAAGATAATGCCAAATGAAATCGATAAAGTAATATCTGCCGAAATACCAGATCCCACAATTGTTAATGAGTTGTTTGAAGTTGTGACCAAGAACATGATACACGGACCATGTGGAGCAATCAATACAAATTCACCGTGTATGATCGATGGAAAATGCTCTAAACGGTATCCTCGAGAGTTGTTAAAAGACACAATTACTGGCAATGATGGTTACCCACTATATTGACGAAGAAGTACAGAAGACAATGGAAAAGCAATTACTTTGAAAGTGAGAGGAAATGACATTGAATTCGATAATCGTTGGGTTGTTCCATATTCACCATTTTTATCGAAAACTTTCAAAGCACATATCAACGTTGAGTATTGCAATTCCGTCAAATCCATAAAATACATTTGTAAATACGTCAACAAAGGCAGCGATATGGCCGTGTTTGGAGTTTCAACAAGAAGTAATTTAGATGAAATCTCTCAATATCAAATCGGCAGATATATCAGCAGCAATGAAGCTGTGTGGCGTATTTTAGTATTTCCAATCCACGAGAGGTATCCAACTGTTGTTCATCTTGCTGTCCATCTTGAAAATGGACAAAGAGTGTATTTCACGGAACAAAACATACAGGAGAGAGCAACAAATCCACCGAACACAACATTAACAGCGTTTTTTTCTATTATGTCAAGCAGAGGATTTTGCAAGAACTTTGATGTATGCAGACATTCCGACTTATTACACTTGGAACGCTACACGAAAGAATTTTGAAAGAAGGAAGAGAGGCAAAGCAGTAGTCGGACAACCTGGAATATTTTCATCAAATACTTTAGGAAGAATATACACTGTACATCCGAACAACGCTGAATGCTTTTATTTACGGTTGCTTCTGATTACCGTTTGTGGTCCAACATCATTTATACATTTACGAACAGTGGATGGAATAGTACATAATACGTATCTGAGTGCGTGCGAGGCACTTCATTTGCTGGAAAACGACGATCATTGGGACAAGTCAATTGAAGATTTATCCGCCACTTCTAATCCATTTCAAATACGTACGCTGTTTGCAATTATTTTATCTACATGTTCCCCGTCACAACCAGTACAATTGTGGGAGAAATACAAAGACTACATGGCCGAAGATATTCTGCACAGAATGTGTCAAGAAACACAAAATCATGGCTTGGATTTCACAGAAGAAATATACAATGAAGCGCTAATCTTCATTGAGGATCTTTGTCTTGCAATGTGCGGCAAGTTGTTGGCACAATTGGGAATGACAGCACCGAATCGGTTCATCAATGCAACATTCGACAGAGAACTGCTCAGAGAGCAATCATACAACAGAAATGACTTACAGCTGTTCGTCCAAGAAAATACACCGAAACTCCTTCCAGAACAAAAGATAGCATTTGATACCATCATACAAGCTGTGGCCAACCAATCCGGTGGATTGTACTTTTTGGACGCTCCAGGTGGAACTGGAAAAACGTTCTTAATTTCCTTGATCCTGGCTAAAATCCGTTCAAACGGCCATATTGCGTTAGCTCTTGCTTCTTCAGGCATTGCTGCCACGTTGATGGAAGGAGGGAGAACAGCACATTCAGCTCTTAAACTGTCACTAAACATGCACTTCACAGAAAACCCAACATGTAACATTTCAAAAACATCAACTGGAATGGGAAAGGTTCTTCAGGCGTGCAAAATCATTGTATGGGATGAGTGTACAATGACTCATAAGAAGTCATTGGAAGCATTAGACCATACATTGAAAGACTTGCAAAATAATCAGGTTCCATTCGGTGGAGCATTGGTGTTACTATCCGGTGACTTCAGGCAAACGCTTCCAGTTATACCTCGCTCAACACCAGCTGATGAATTGCATGCCTGCTTGAAATATTCAACTTTTTGGAGCACAGTCAAAAAAATGCATTTACAACAAATATGAGAGTTCAGCTTCAAACCGATCCAACAGCTGACATATTTTCAAGACAATTATTCGAGGTCGGTAACGGCACTGTACCTACAAATCCAGAAACAGGAAAAATCACCTTCCCATCTAATTTCTGCAACATCGTGAATTCAAAAGAAGAATTAGTAGACAAGGTTTTCCAAAGCATCGAAACAAATTATCGAAATCACGCATGGTTGAGCGGAAGAGCCATTCTAGCGGCTAAAAATGTCGACGTACACGATATGAACATCATTCTAAACAGAATCGCAGGTGAAACAGTGACATACAAATCCATTGACTCCATGATGAACCAAAGTGAAGTAGTGAATTTTCCAATGGAATTTCTTAATTCTCTCGATGTTCCCGGATTACCGTCACACATTCTGAATTTAAAAATTGGAGTGCCAATTATATTACTCCGAAACATCAATCAGCCAAAGTTATGCAATGGCACACGATTAGTAGTTAAAAAATTGATGAACAGTCTAATTGAAGCAACAATTCTGATTGGACCTCATAAAGGTGAAGACGTACTACTTCCACGAATACCACTCATTCCGACCGACATGGGGTTCAAGTTCAAACGACTTCAATTTCCAATACACCTTGCGTTCACTATGACTATCAATAAAGCGCAAGGGCAATCTTTGCAAGTGTGCGGTTTGAATTTAGAAAACGATTGCTTCTCTCATGGGCAATTATACGTCGCATGATCCAGAGTCGGTAAACCGTCTGATCTTTATGTTTATGCAGAAAACGAACAAACAAAAAATGTAGTCAATCCACTAGCTTTACAATAAAAAATGATTTTCTGTGAAAAACATTTTTTTTCTTCCTTTCCTTTCATGCCACAGCAACACAAGGCAGGGTATTGAATTGAATGATGTGTTTTCTTGGTGAATCTATGTTCTCTAGAATACTTTTATTTACTTTCCCATTCATTTCATATCAGACTGAGCCACAGCGAAGCGTGGCCGGGTTTAGCTAGTATTATATAAAGACAACCCAGTATTTGCTCATACACTCATTCACGCTTATTATCCCATTTATTTTGTTTTATTGAGCGCTTTTAATATTTCATAATTATTTATTGATATCATAGTTACTCAGCCGTCGGCGTCTCCTCCAACACGTGTTGCACTTCGTATATTTAGTTCATCCACATTACTCACTGCACTTTTAGAATTTAATTGTTAACTTTCCATTGTGCATGTATTCGCACATTAAATCACTTTAAAATGATACTTTTTACCACATTTTTATGAATTTTAAAAGGTTTTCGGCTCGCGAGCCTATTGTGTTCAACCGGCCGGTTGGATGTTTGGTAGACGACTGCGGCAGCTAAGCTGCCGGGGTGACGCTCTTCGTCCTTTGTGTGTAAATCACCACGTGGCCACTAACCGGATGTCTTCTCCATAACTCGTTCTCTCATTGGCTGTAGAATGTTCCAGAATGTTTCCCGAGATCTCGCTAGAACCGGAAAGCAGTTCGCATTGCCAACACGAGGTTGATTTTACGCAGCACAACACCACACATTCCTCATTCCTGATGACTCGCATATCCTTTGTCACAATTCCCAATGCGTACCTTGTACTGACTTACAGAATAGTACAAAGACTGGTTTATTGTTTAAAATGATTAAAAATTGTTTTACCCCTTTTGCCCCGTTACACAGGCTCCAGATTTTGTCAACATTTTTTGGGGTTTGTACTCGTGGAAGGTTAGCCCAACCTGTGTCTTCCAATGAAGTTCTGTCATCTTGAAGTGCAAGTACCATTCAAAACACCTCACACAGTTCATTGCTTCATTGGCATACGTTTGCTGAATCATTTTGAAAATCTGTGATCGAGTTTTACTAATTTTGACACACAGTGTCGTGTTGGCTCTCTTGACAACACCAAATGTTGTCCTTTTGGACATCACAAATATGCCTATGTACGTTGTCAAGAAACTCTTATAGTACAGTTCACAGAATGCTGTCACTTGGCATTAGAGGTGGGCTGATATACCTATAACAGGTATTTTGGAATGATTATTTTTGTGGCATGGATATAACAGTGACTGAAAAGTCGAAATGCTCACAGTTCCGAGTCGCAGGGCCCCCCTACACAACTAACAAATAAACTAGTATTACGAGTATACAAGTACAAAATCACTTTTTGGTGCTGAATACTTCATTCTGCGCATGTGCTAGTTGCCATACAACAACGAAACGAAGCAAAACAACAAGGTTCAGAATATCTGTATGCCAAAGAGACAAAGCTGTTTTTAATAAATGAAAAAAATTCATACTGATGTTACATTTATTGTTGTGTGTTATGTAGATATATAATACAGATTATAATAACAAATTATATATTACACTAGTCATCAACTTCGTAAACTTTGAAAAAATGAATTATATTGTGTTATAACCAACAGAGTGGCTGATAGGCCATATAGTACTTTTTGTTAATGTGATTTTGGAGACGATTTTAACTTCACTGCACATCTCACGTAAATATTTTTTGACATTCTTTGTTGTGCTATTATGTGCATTCTAAATTTCATTGCCTGAGTTTTTCTACTGATTTGTCTAACCAAAATGGAATCAATAATTTAATATTAAATCTATGTCAGTTTTTTTTACTCCTAGTGAAAACTTAAATTAGTATTCCCAAAGGGAAATAGCCCTATAAACTCTCTCGCTTTTTCTTATTTTCTTTTAAACAGTAACAGCTTAAGAAAGTCACAGTGTAAAGTAACACTTAATACTTTTAGTTTCAATTTCAATTTATTTCTTATAACAAATTATATAATACAGGTATATGTACAATGGGTATATAATAACAGGTATTTGTGTTTTTTTTTTTTTTGGAACGGTTTCATTTGTACCTGTTATTTTCAAATACAAGTTACCACACCTCTACTTGGCATAATAACTAAAGAAAGGCACTGTTATGATCGCTGCCTGCACAATCTTGTGCTGCCATCTGTTTTTGCACTATCTAACTAATCTCAGAGTGTTTTGAATCAACCTCGTAACTGGACTGGAAGACCACGGTAATCTGAGTATATTAGGGCTTTACTCGACTTCTTTTAGTAGGAATTAAAAAAAAAAAAACAAATGCCATAAAATATTTATTGGGTAGAAAATATAAGTATATCTCTTAGCTGATTTTCTACATAATTGTCATTTTTATTACAGCATTTGTCACACTGTGGCACAAGTTTTTCTATGCCCACTTCAAAGAAGCCTGCCACATTACTCCTCATCAGAAAGTTGGCTTGGTTCCTCATTATTTGTAAACCAATGTCCTCTTAATCACTACCACATTTGTGTTAAGAGAACAAAATCTGACAATATTATTAAATTGAGAATAAACCGGGCTGTTAGGCCGTGGTCGGATCACAACGTCGGCTATGTTTCAATCCCTTCCTCGAGGATCTTCTCCAGGCTGCAAAGCGACAGAGTAAACAAGTACAGCAGATCTTGGCCGAACCATACCCGACAACCACTTTCTGGGTTAAATCTAACAATTTTACGAGGGACGTTCACGTCAATCCGGGACTATTAATTTTTAATAAATATAGAACACATTTATGATAGTAAAAAATACTTTTATTTCTCGATGGAATTCCCTGCTACATTTATACATTTATCCCAGCGTTTCACTAGTGCCTGGATATCCGCAGTGTAGAAAGATTTATCGTTAACGTCAAAACCAAGATAGGACTGACTGCTTCACCTCACCGTTGCTGTTGGAATGCTGGCCTCCCAGGAACAACTTCAAGGGCCTGAACAAGTGAAAGTCGCTGGGAGTGAGGTCCGGACTGTAAGGGGGGTGTGGCAATAATTCCCAGCCAAGATCTTGTAGCGTGCATGTCGTGCAGTGGGCGGTATGCGGGCGTGCATTGTCCTACAGAAACAGAACGCCTTTAGTGATCGCACCAGGCCGTTTTTTCTTGAGAGCATTGTGCACATCTTGAAGAACTTTGCAGTAGTACTCACTGTTAGTATTGACTCCACGGGGTAGAAAATCGATGTGAATGATGCTATTTTTATCCCAAACAATTGAGGCCATAACTTTGCATGCAGAAGCAATTGTTCAAAATGTTTTGGGAGGTGTTGAGTTCACATGCTTCCACTGCTTTGATGCACGTTTTGATTCTGGGGTGAAATGATGGACCCACGTTTCATCGCAGGTAACAATTTGATCGAGAAAAGGCTGTCCTTCTTTGTAAAAATGTTGCCTTAACTCCTTGCAGATTTGCAATCTTCTTTGCTGGTTGAAAGCAGAAAGCTGTCTTGGTACCCAACATGCACTAACCTTAGTGAACTTCAGATGTTCGTGAATAATTTTGTTTACAGTTCCCACAGACACACTTATTTCCTTTGCAATTTGCTGACAAGTTATCCGCCGATTATCAAGGATCAGTTCTTCCACTCGCTGAATGTTTATGGGAATGACTACAGTAGGCTCTGAACCACCTCGACCGGGATCGTCACTCACTGATGCACGGCCTTCTTTAAAACGTTTCCACCACTCAAATGTTTTACTGTGACTAAGAGTCTCATCACCGTACTATGCAAGGAGTCATGAATAAGTCTCACCGGGTTTTACACCTTCATTCACGAGAAATTTTATTACAACACGCTGTTCCACATGTGCATTGGACGCCATGTTCTTTATGACTGACTGTTACTGTTTAACGTGTAAAGAATAAAGCGTGCCATGTGGTAATAGCTCACACTTGTACTTCATATGTATGACCAACAGAATGCATAGGAATCTCCATTTACACTCTAGTCTAACAAAAGTCCAGGATTGACATGAACGTCCCTCGTATTTAGGAAATCCTCACTTGTCTCATGGTAGTGTTGGAAAAACTCCAAGGTTGCATCCATTTGCTAGGCTTGTGGTTATCACTGAGATTTTTGCCAATATCTATACACAAATTTGTTATAGCATAATTTCATGATTTTACAACAGTGTAGAGATATGACCAGTAAGTTTCAGGTATGTCAGCAGACAGCTCAGAAGTCATGAACGTACACGATTCATACTACTTCTCGACGTACTTTCATGAAGTACTTGAGTCACTTTTTACAACAGTGTCTTCCACATTGCTACATTGTTACTTTCATCGTACGTGTCAGTTCATCTTTGTTTAAATATTCAGCACCATTCTCACAGTCATCACTCACAAAATTGTTACTGCAAAATTACCCTTAGATGGCATGAATTTTGGTGCAATATACCTTTCAGCAAGAAATCAGAATCAGCCTTTGTGGGATTTTTTTGGTATGAATCAAATGTGAATTTTACATTATTTAGTTTCTAACCTTATGAAATGTTAATTTTTATATTTTTAATTATGATTATTCCATCTGGTGAGACATGACCAAATGGAAACTAGTTTAAATATGTAATATAAAAGATGCGTCTGACCCATTATTTCCTACAACCTTGTGATCGAAATAAATTAAGGGGCAAGCAGCCAATTATGGGATACTTGCTTTTTATGATTATAAGTAAATATTCATCTTTTTATGTGAATTACCAGTTTCTGTAATTCCATTTTGTCGTGTTTACTTGCTGAACTGCTACTTGTCATGTTCTGGACGAGGCCTTTCAGTGTTTCCACCATTTTCAAGTCCTAAACAACGACAGAAAATATCCCACTGGAACCCGTATATATATTGTAACGTAAAATTATAGGGTGTGTGTACTTCCTTAAAGCTCCTCGTTGGGTTCGTCAATATGTAACGCTAAAATGGGGTCGTACCTGTTGAAATGTATCACACTTGTTTATATGGTGTATTAGTGTGAATGTAGTGTGTTTGCCTCACACTGGTCGTTACATAAATCGACGTCACTACTGGAGTCCGTAGCGTTGTCAATGTTACCAGTACAACCTACCTGTTAATTCATAGGGATTGTTATTCCCGGGTGGCGCCAAATTGTTTCTGTTAAAACAATTAAAATATTTAATTTCTAAGGTAATACGTGGTATTAGCATGGACAGCGGTGGCGTTCGAATTATTCCCGCTGCTACACAGGTTATCGACTCGGCCACTCGTGATGAGCGCTAGTTGGCCGTGGCTTAAAACTTCGCTAACACACATATATTCTACAAAAATCCTATGAAATAACAAGATAGTAATGTTCTGTACTGCGTTTTTTAATACAAATTTAATTATCAATAAATATGACAAATGAATCATAAATAATTTTACAATACTATGCTCCGGCTTAGAGCTTGAAACACAAAATATCTCAGAGTTGGCAAAATTGATTTCAAAACATTATCGTTCAGTTACTTTCAATAAATTACTATGTTTTTAAAATCTGGAGTTCTTTTGATCATGAAAATAAGACATAAACGTTGGTTACATAAAAAAAGTACACTACCATACCTTATACGTACTTAGGATTTATAATGTGTTTGTACAATTTGTTCGGTAGTGTCGTATTTCTGTTACAGTAGTTGTGTTCACAAATAAGGTTATCTATATAGTTTAATAAAATGTTTTTTATGTAAGTAAATTATGCCTTTACCTTTGAAAGAAAATACTACTTTTTAAATAGTGAGAAATTTTATCATTTGAAAATAATTTAAGTAATTTAGGGTTTTGGGAATAAGGAAGTTATTCGGTACTTATCAATTCGTCTCACGTTGAAATGTCATCATCAGGATAGGCGTATATTCTTCGAATTTGGGCTGGTTTAAAACTTCTAACACCTCCTTCATCTGGTCTTGGGTTTTTTCTTTAATTAATTTAGTTAATCTGGTTCCTGGACATCATGTATTCTTTATATCTCGACGTCTCTTCATATTGGGTCATCTTGGTTCACTGATTCGACTTTTTATAACTGTTTAAATTAAAATTTTAATCGGGACAATTTTGCGCGTCGCTTACCCACGCTTCGTTTTTTCAGAGTCTATATAATTTAATGGAAAATAAGCCCTCAAACGTCTCGTTGTCATAGTAACCATAATTCAATGCTTGGTTAATTACTCCTTACATACATTGTTAAAATATTTGAATTTTTATTCAAATTTATTAAGTATTTTCCTAATGATTTTATTCCCTTATAATTCCTTTGGGATAATAAATGACATCACTATTATTTTTCTTTCCTTTCAAAGTTTACAATGATACCTCATAAGGTCATATTTTGTTATACATTAACTATAGTCTAATTATTTGACATTTAATAATTAACGTATCTTTCTTAAATTAAATTATTACAATAATATTTCTGTGTTAAAATAACTGATATATAATTACTGTCTATTCACTGGTCTTAGATTAGTAAGATTTCTTGTGAAATTGATACAATTTACATTTGAATATCTTTGGCAGTTAAATGTCTTCATAGTCAAAATCAGCCATGATTGTTTTTTAGTGTATTTCTTTTTAAATTACCTTCTGAATTCAGCCTGATGGGCTTTACTTATTTGTTTGTGTTTTAACTACTATTCAACATACATTTTCATTACTCTTCCTTTAAAATATCATAATTAGGTTTATGGACTGTAAGTTCCTTTCAGCCATATTCCTCCTTTAACATTGAACCAACTATTCTTTACAATCTGAATTTTAATAACAAAACTTTAATTCTGTTCTATCATGCCATGTTAACACAAGTTATTTGTCTGGGCTTTCTCCCTGAATAATATTACAAGCTTCCTTAATATTAATTTGGATTACTATTTCTAATTACTTCTAGATATATTACTAATTATAATCTCACTCCAATCATTGGTTGTTTATCAAGATTTCACAGAGTGTCTGCTTACTTATCATTCTATTTTGAATGTTTCACATACACTTTCACTATTTTTTAGGGCATTTACACTTCACTAAAGCACTTCACTTTGGTTCACTGTTTTGTAATTAGTGTTATTTAATGGGTAATCCCTATACTTTCTCCTACCATTTCTCACTATTTTGTTTTAGTACGACATTTACTATTAACAACATTAGGCTAGTTGTGTTTTGTTAAATCTAACCTTTCTGACTGGGTTAGTGTACTTTTTCTATATCATTATATTTTACAATTGTATTGTCTTTAAAATGGGTACATAGGTTAATTTCATGACAATAATAATATTGGTTTCATTAATACATAATTATTCAAGGTTTATTGACCGTATTCTATCTCTAAACATACTATCTTTCCCTTATATATATGTGTGTTAGTTTCCCCTTGGGTTTTATCCGTCTCCTCTTCATTCTTCCTCTTCTTCATTTTCTTCATCTTCAGTCGTCTTCATCCCGGTTCGGTTCTCCTCTTCTTCTCTTCTGGTTTAAATTCTGTTTAATTGTAGGGATCTGTTCTCTTCTCCTGGTTCTTCTTTAGTTCTGTGTTCATCATTGTTATTTTTCTTAAGTATGTTACGTGGTTCCCTTCTTTATGTTTGGGTTGTTGGCTCAATCACTTGGGTTGGGTAATATCGTTGTACGTCTTGTCAAAGTATTTACATTTTAATCATTTTTTAAAACATTTTATTTCATATGAAGTAATTTTATATCAAGAATTATCTTTTTTATCACTGGTACGGGATTTGGCTTAATTGTATCGTTACATAATGCCTCTCCTCTAAAATTGATCATTTTAATAAAACACTAGCATAGTTTTTTATGAAATTATCAGTTATTGATAACTTTTTTCCTCCTCTTCCTTGTTTGTTTCTCCATTCTTCGTTTCTCTTCTTACTTAATTCACTCCATTTTATTTGGATCTGTTTTTATTTATTTCCATTGGTGCATTTTCCCTCATACACAAATTTTTCCCTAACTTTTATATAGTAGCTGGTTTCTCCCATTACTACTCATTTTTCTGAGACTAGAGGCACATCTTCTCTACTCAGTTCATTGGATTGCTGGACTTTTCAACAGTCAATCTTAAATCTTTGTCAACTTGTGACTTAATAATAATAATAATATAATATACTTTGGGATTGTCCACCTTGTGGTTTGTTTTTAGATCACTTTGTCATTACTACTCATTCTTCCTTCCGCTATACCTTAACTATACACTATCATCTACTTATACACTATATTGAGAAATTTTATCTTTATTCATATGTTAATTTCATCATATCTCACTTTTCATTATTTTGTTTTCAATGCTCGTTGTGATCATTTTAATTGTCTTAGACATTTTCTTTTTTTTTTCTCAGTCATTTAGCAGGATTCTGCTTTAGCCATATTTGTATATTGGTTTTATATACAATTTCTCTCTCTCTCCTTGTACCAGGTATAATTTTATTTTATTTTTTTTTCTTATAATATCTTTTATTCAGTATGATTTCAAGTATTTATCTCATTAATTTGAGCTTGATTTTATTTTTTGTTTATTTTACTCTGTATTCAACATCATTTTTGATAATTCTTTGGTAAGTTAATGGTCTTACCTTAAAGGAATGTTTGTAGCGTATTCCTTTTTAGCTATTTTTTGTTTTAATTATAATTGTAAGTTTGTGCTTCTTACATTTTTATTATATAGGAATGTGTGTAACTTATTCCTTATTATCTCACTTTTTACTTCATACTTCATATATCAATTTTTTGTTAGACTGCAAATTAATTTAAATTGAAAGGAATTTGTGTAACTGTTACCTTTATTTATTTTTTTTCATTATTATAAAACTTTTTTATTGTTCCGCATATATCATCTAAATAAGTTAGTAAGCTGCTCTTACAATCTCTTTTGGAATTTTGAAATATGTTTTATTTCACAATGGTTTTATTCTTCTTCGTAAAACTTTTTTATCGAAGTTTGGTTATAAACTCCTTTGATTTTCTTTGTATTGATATTACTGATTTGGTAAGTATTATTACAATTGTCTCTTGTGATGATATACGGATTATTATGATATACATAATTGTTTATTCATATTGCTATATACTGGTCCGTTATTTATATTTTTGGTAAGTTGACTTCTCCTTTTCTTTCCTTTATTATTTCCTTCTCTTGTTCGACTCTTTGTTATTATGCACCTCTACTCCTTCAAGTGCTTGGTAGACACACTTATTCTGGATGATATTTTATTCAAATCATCACCACCTTACCACATGTTGGGGCCATACCCTCTCTCCAAAGCTTAAATCATCTTCTACATTACTTTCGTTTCAGTGGTTATCAGGTGGTTCTTGGCTGGGTTCTGCCCTTATGCTGTTTACTTGAGCTGTCCGGGGTCCTTCGTCAATGATTTGCCTTTCTGTCTGGGGTGTGTTCGATCGATTCCCTTTACTTCTTGATGGAATCCAAAGTTCCGGCGGGTTTCGTTTGTTATACGCTATGCGGAAATTTTCCGCTGGGTCATCGCTGAAGGGTATCCAGTCATAGTCTTCTTCTACTGGTTGGTTACTTCCGGATCTAACTCCTTCAACATTATTGGCCTGCAGTATCTTTTCCGCCTTCTCTTCCCTTTGTATTCGGATCGCTCTGGTGTGTATTACCGTCTCCTTTCTTATGAGGTAATTCTCTGTTACTTGGTATAGTATTTCTTCTACTACCATGGGTTCCACGCTATCCATGCCTACGTCGTTCACTTTAAGAGGTAGTTTGTTAATTGGTGGAGTTAATGGTAATTCCTTTGCTAATGTCATTATTAAATTTTTATTTTGCATTTCCAATGCTGGTGGAATTCTGTGTTTTAAAAACCTGTGCAATTTGTGACACGCTATTCTGTTGTGGGTCCTTTCTATTTCTTGTATTTCCCATTTAAGTATAGATTTGCTGAATTTTTCATCCACTGGTTGGTTGTGAATTCCTTTTATAACTTCCCTCAGAGTCCTCCTACAATCTTTATACTTTATTAATCTGCTCTGATCAGTAATGGGTAAATTAAATACATCGATGAGTCCGTTCTTCATCATCTCCACTTTTTCTCGTGTTTTGATGAGTTTCCTTTTATATACCTTTCTTAATTCCTTTGTTTTCTTAATCTTCTTAATGATTCGATTCTTTTTTCTTCCTCTTCTGTGGTTGGTTTTTATGTGCTTGATTTTCTTTGTGTCAGGGTTATCTGTATGTTCAGAAAACAATGTATTTGTTTCTTCTACAGTTTCCATCTCCTTCTGTGTTATTTTCTGATTCCCCGGTTCCATGTTCTCATTCAACGTTTCTTTGATACCTTCAGGAGTGCTGTCTAGTGTTTCATTCAATTGTTTGAAATCACTAACTACTGTTTCTTGAAGTTGATTTACTGGGTAACTTGTTTCTTCCCATCTCTTATTCATCCCTGTTTTTGTCCGTTTGTCTTCTTCACGAAACTCTGCAAACATGAATCTCAATTCTTCTCTGTTCTTCTCACTTTCTTCCTCGATTTTCCTTTGGAGAATATCATGGTTATTTTCCATCTTTTTATTTACTAATTCTAGATCCTTTTCGATCTGTTTCTTCAGCTCCTCGCTCTTCTTTTCCAATGCCTCCTGACTTCTCATCATGTCTTCATGGTTGTTCTCTATTTTGTCATTCAGGAATTCTATACTCTCCTTCATTTGCTTCTTCAATTCTTCACTGTTTTGGTCCAGTTTTTTATTCAAATCTTCCTGGTTCCTATTCATCTGTCCAAACTGTTCCATCATCATTCTCATCAAACTATCTAGTTTCGTTTCTTCTGTTGGTTTGACTGGTTGTTGGTTTACCATGACTTCTGCTTCTATTTCCGGTTCAGGTTCAGGTGGGTTTGGATTTTCCATTTGGTCTTCCTGTGGGTTTTCTTCTGACAATTCTCCAGTCATTTCCTCCACTTCTACTTCCTCAACTTCCTCCATTTCTTCTGGGTTTCCTTCTTGGTTTGGTGTTTCCTTCCCTTTGCGTCTCGTAACCATACCGTGTCTATTCATGATCGCCGCTAGTTATTCTTCCTAGCCACACGTTGCTGGTCGCCAATATGTAACTAGTAAATGGGGTTGTGTGTACTTCCTTAAAGCCCCACGTTGGGCGCCAATATGTAACGTAAAATTATAGGGTGTGTGTACTTCCTTAAAGCTCCTCGTTGGGTTCGTCAATATGTAACGCTAAAATGGGGTCGTACCTGTTGAAATGTATCACACTTGTTTATATGGTGTATTAGTGTGAATGTAGTGTGTTTGCCTCACACTGGTCGTTACATAAATCGACGTCACTACTGGAGTCCGTAGCATTGTCAATGTTACCAGTACAACCTACCTGTTAATTCATAGGGATTGTTATTCCCGGGTGGCGCCAAATTGTTTCTGTTAAAACAATTAAAATATTTAATTTCTAAGGTAATACGTGGTATTAGCATGGACAGCGGTGGCGTTCGAATTATTCCTGCTGCTACACAGGTTATCGACTCGGCCACTCGTGATGAGCGCTAGTTGGCCGTGGCTTAAAACTTCGCTAACACACATATATTCTACAAAAATCCTATGAAATAACAAGATAGTAATGTTCTGTACTGCGTTTTTTAATACAAATTTAATTATCAATAAATATGACAAATGAATCATAAATAATTTTACAATACTATGCTCCGGCTTAGAGCTTGAAACACAAAATATCTCAGAGTTGGCAAAATTGATTTCAAAACATTATCGTTCAGTTACTTTCAATAAATTACTATGTTTTTAAAATCTGGAGTTCTTTTGATCATGAAAATAAGACATAAACGTTGGTTACATAAAAAAAGTACACTACCATACCTTATACGTACTTAGGATTTATAATGTGTTTGTACAATTTGTTCGGTAGTGTCGTATTTCTGTTACAGTAGTTGTGTTCACAAATAAGGTTATCTATATAGTTTAATAAAATGTTTTTTATGTAAGTAAATTATGCCTTTACCTTTGAAAGAAAATACTACTTTTTAAATAGTGAGAAATTTTATCATTTGAAAATAATTTAAGTAATTTAGGGTTTTGGGAATAAGGAAGTTATTCGGTACTTATCAATTCGTCTCACGTTGAAATGTCATCATCAGGATAGGCGTATATTCTTCGAATTTGGGCTGGTTTAAAACTTCTAACACCTCCTTCATCTGGTCTTGGGTTTTTTCTTTAATTAATTTAGTTAATCTGGTTCCTGGACATCATGTATTCTTTATATCTCGACGTCTCTTCATATTGGGTCATCTTGGTTCACTGATTCGACTTTTTATAACTGTTTAAATTAAAATTTTAATCGGGACAATTTTGCGCGTCGCTTACCCACGCTTCGTTTTTTCAGAGTCTATATAATTTAATGGAAAATAAGCCCTCAAACGTCTCGTTGTCATAGTAACCATAATTCAATGCTTGGTTAATTACTCCTTACATACATTGTTAAAATATTTGAATTTTTATTCAAATTTATTAAGTATTTTCCTAATGATTTTATTCCCTTATAATTCCTTTGGGATAATAAATGACATCACTATTATTTTTCTTTCCTTTCAAAGTTTACAATGATACCTCATAAGGTCATATTTTGTTATACATTAACTATAGTCTAATTATTTGACATTTAATAATTAACGTATCTTTCTTAAATTAAATTATTACAATAATATTTCTGTGTTAAAATAACTGATATATAATTACTGTCTATTCACTGGTCTTAGATTAGTAAGATTTCTTGTGAAATTGATACAATTTACATTTGAATATCTTTGGCAGTTAAATGTCTTCATAGTCAAAATCAGCCATGATTGTTTTTTAGTGTATTTCTTTTTAAATTACCTTCTGAATTCAGCCTGATGGGCTTTACTTATTTGTTTGTGTTTTAACTACTATTCAACATACATTTTCATTACTCTTCCTTTAAAATATCATAATTAGGTTTATGGACTGTAAGTTCCTTTCAGCCATATTCCTCCTTTAACATTGAACCAACTATTCTTTACAATCTGAATTTTAATAACAAAACTTTAATTCTGTTCTATCATGCCATGTTAACACAAGTTATTTGTCTGGGCTTTCTCCCTGAATAATATTACAAGCTTCCTTAATATTAATTTGGATTACTATTTCTAATTACTTCTAGATATATTACTAATTATAATCTCACTCCAATCATTGGTTGTTTATCAAGATTTCACAGAGTGTCTGCTTACTTATCATTCTATTTTGAATGTTTCACATACACTTTCACTATTTTTTAGGGCATTTACACTTCACTAAAGCACTTCACTTTGGTTCACTGTTTTGTAATTAGTGTTATTTAATGGGTAATCCCTATACTTTCTCCTACCATTTCTCACTATTTTGTTTTAGTACGACATTTACTATTAACAACATTAGGCTAGTTGTGTTTTGTTAAATCTAACCTTTCTGACTGGGTTAGTGTACTTTTTCTATATCATTATATTTTACAATTGTATTGTCTTTAAAATGGGTACATAGGTTAATTTCATGACAATAATAATATTGGTTTCATTAATACATAATTATTCAAGGTTTATTGACCGTATTCTATCTCTAAACATACAATCTTTCCCTTATATATATGTGTGTTAGTTTCCCCTTGGGTTTTATCCGTCTCCTCTTCATTCTTCCTCTTCTTCATTTTCTTCATCTTCAGTCGTCTTCATCCCGGTTCGGTTCTCCTCTTCTTCTCTTCTGGTTTAAATTCTGTTTAATTGTAGGGATCTGTTCTCTTCTCCTGGTTCTTCTTTAGTTCTGTGTTCATCATTGTTATTTTTCTTAAGTATGTTACGTGGTTCCCTTCTTTATGTTTGGGTTGTTGGCTCAATCACTTGGGTTGGGTAATATCGTTGTACGTCTTGTCAAAGTATTTACATTTTAATCATTTTTTAAAACATTTTATTTCATATGAAGTAATTTTATATCAAGAATTATCTTTTTTATCACTGGTACGGGATTTGGCTTAATTGTATTGTTGTACAATATCCACGAATCCACCTTCACGGCTTATATTACTTACTAGCTGTTACCCGCGGCTTCGCCCACTTTGTTTTAATTGACATTTTTTTAGACAATTTAAAAAAAAATTATCTTTTTTTTTAAATCAATTATCATTGTTTTTGTGTTTTCTGCGCAGCTTTGTGTCTATTTAAAATTTTTTAATCTCGTTATTACTTACTCGTTTATTGTCATGGGTCGTTAGGAATTGAGATTTTCTGAGAGGTGGGAAACGCATTGAATTTAACACACAGGCACCAATGAAATAAAAAAACTGCTGCATTTTCAAGGTCTCCTGCATCAAAACTCAACCTGCTGCGATTTAATTATGTTTTTAACACGCACGAGGGTGGTCACACGGACTGTTCAACGATGCCGCTAAATACCATTTGTTTATTTACTTGTTACTATGGTAATTAATTCTGTTCTCCATGGTGTTGTTGACATCTTTATGTGCGTCAACAAAGGGGCATAATTAAAAAGACCTGAATAGTGTGAACGGGGCACATTATCAAATTCCGAGTTAGACAGTGTTTTTCGCCTTGTGTCAAAGGTTACCTGTGCAAAATTTGGTAGCAGTCAGTGTAAGTGTGTATTTGTATTCAGAAAAAGAAATCCTCAGACTTTGAATTTTTTATATATATATATATATATATATATATATATATATATATTGCAACAGATCAAACTTTATTATTCTAATAAGGATATTGTGAGTGTGTAAAAATCGATACGTCTATTATGGAGGAGATGAAAAATTATTTATTATATACAAATATTATTTATAAAGATGTATAATGTATATTAAATTGTCATGTATTGATAATATATTTAATTGTTTGTATTGTTCGATAATATAAATCGATTTTACTTGTTTGCTGCAACGTCCTCCTCTCGTCTCGTCGGTCCCGTCTTGGCGTCCTCTTCTTCCTGTCCCTCCTTCCTGGTGTCCTCTTCGTCTCGCTGTCCTCTTCTACACCTTCACTCCTTCGTGGTGTCCTCTTCGTCCTGGCGTCCTCTTCATCTCGTCGTCCTCTTCTACAGCAAGTGGCTCCAGCGGCGATATTTCACAGAGTGTCGTAGTTATGTTTGACTGCTTCCACGATATCTTGTAGTGTCTTTAAGTTCCCTAAGCGGATATCTCAACTTACACGAAACAGCACTTTTTAAATTTTATTTAATTATTTACCATCTTGGTTCTTATAGCAAAACTTCGTTAAGAATTTCAAGGTTTATAGTTTACTTTATGTAAGATATTCCTCTATTCCTTCTTGGTTCTTACCGCAAAACTTCGTTAAGAATTTTAATGTTTATGGTTTATTTTATATAAGATATTTCTATGTCTGTAAGAGAACAACTCTCTTACCCGGGCACAACTTCCCCTAGCAACGTCGACAGACAGACTGTGTCCATCCTAGCTCTGCAACGTATGAATCTCACTGAATTTGGTGTATTTTGATAGGCCAAGCCCAAGTCACATGATTGATGGAACGACCAGATACACAAATTTCATGAGAAACTTTGTATAATTTAGCATAGTCCTGCATGGAAATTATCTACAATTTTTATTACCCTATCATTGATAAGAGTTACACTTGAGTTTTGCTTTACTTAAAAAACCATATTTCTAAAATAGTTACAAACCTCAGAGTATACACAAATCGAAGCTATTTACTTGAATAATTCCTTGTCAAATTTTCATGTAAATCGGTTAACTACCACTGCCGCTATAGCAATCGCAGATTATCACACCCGCACACGCGCACCAATTCATACAAAAAATACATGACAATATAGTACATCTTTTTATGAAGAGTTTGGTGTAACCTATATGCTTATCAATTTTTAAATACAAAACTTACAACTAAAAGACAAAATATTACACAAAACAAATTTAAACAAGAAAATGCTCGTCATTCATGTACTCTGATATAAACAGCATATCTTATCATCCTGTGTTCTGTTGCAATATATTGTAGCATAACAGATAATCCACTTAATAAAGATTACAATATGATCATAATTAAATATCAATTACATTAAATAGCAAGAAAAATTCAAATGAAAATAAATAAATATCAAAGTAAGATACCACCATAAATGGAAAAAGTAAAAATAAAGAACCACAATGCAACAAAAATGTATAAAGAAAAATAAATCCCAAAAAACTAAAATAAAATAAGGATAATACCCAGGTAGGATAGGAGTAGGTAGGGAAGATACCCCGAACAAACCAACGGACACGATAAAACAATATTACCTTGGAGAAACCAAGAAAGAAGAATTTTGAAGAAACAAAATTGTAGGATGGGAGGACTACAAGATATACCCAAGGGAAACCTATATTAAAAAAGAATCTAACAAACCCCGAAAGAGATTAAATGTCACCAAAGAAAGTATAACACCCAAAACCTGATATTAATGTAAAATAGTTGTAAACAAAAGTGTTTAGTGTTGTAAGTAGAAGTGCACCCACTAAAGTTATTGTGTAATGGAATAAACAAATTTTCATAATCCCTTATAATTAAGATTTTGGTCTTGGAATATTGTAAAACTCAATTAGAGGTAAGATCCAAAAATATAAGTGAACCAGTGCAAGTTATTTTAGTATATTAAATAAACTTCAAGTAGAAGTGTGACTAATACTTCAACTAAGTACATGTGTACCATTAAACAACTTTAATGTTTTCTATGACTACAGAAATAAAGTGTTATGAAATGTTCTTATGAAAACATTACTAATGTTTCTAAGAAGATGCCACTTTTTATCAAAAAACCTTCTTTAAAATATAAAGGATAAAGAGAGCAGGTGGTGAATAAATAAAGTGACAGGGGATACAAATGTAATACCAAAATAGAAACAGAAAAGACTGAAACCAAAGTAAGTTTAAGAAATGAATAAAAATAAATGGCTTGTTATGTTTATGTTAAAGCCCATGAACTCCATAATTCAATGTGGTGAATAGAATAAGACTTTGTTATTATTATAAAAATCTTTAGTATGTCTAACAGTGTTAATCCAGACTAAAATGTCTAAGTATGGATATCATACTATTTTTATAAAATTTTTATTATGTGTTGTAACGTGTCCAAAATTGGGTTATTTTGTTTATTACAGTATGGGGTATTTGCGTTTTTATTCATTTCATTTTGTGTGGGATTTTATAAATTTATTGTGAAAGTTTTATTTCCCGGCGAACGTTATTTCCATTACAACAGCACACGTGTTGAGAAACAGTGGTGTAACAAAGCAGTAAGACGCAGTTGTTGTCAAGTAATGCGGCAAGGAATCTGCGCCCCCCTCAAATTCTCAGAAATGTGCATAAGTGTAACCACTCACGCACGGCACTACTCAAGTACGCGCTCGGAATGACGCCTTCAGCCTAAAACCAAGATGTCTAGAGGACAAATTTAATTCAGCAATGTGCGTTTGAGCGGCAGGAAATCATGGCTAAGTCTGGCCCTTTTGTGACGTTAGCCAGTGCCTAGTTGAAATCGTCTGCTATCGCCACTCCAACAACTACATGCATAGCATAGGACGAAACTGTGACGACTAACTGTAAGGCATTGATGTCCGTCGTCTCAACTAAAAGGCTCAAGGAGTGGGGAACAGAGAGACGCTGGCAGCCTTTTGTCGACTCTCGCCTGCGCAGGCCGCCCGACAAACCGGGCTCAGAAATAAAACTTTTCTAAACTGACATCCAGTGCAATAGTAGAAAAATTTGGTGTGACCGCGGTCCAGTAAAAAGAATAAAGAACGTAACTGTGCAATTTTCGGACAATAATAAGAAGTTTTACCGGAACAATGAGTGCGTGTGAGAAGACCGCGTGGCTGACGGGGGGAAATCTCATTTAAAAAATGTTCAGGGATTTATAACTTTTTTGTGTGTTTGGGTGTGTACTAAATATGCAGGCTGGGCCGTCTTGTGTGTGTATAAAACAGTAAGGTAAGCCGTAGAGTAAGATAGAGTAAGGATGACCTTCATATAACCAGGCAATAGATATACTCTCACAAAATTATTTCAGATGTAAAGTTTATAAACAAATTTTTAAATGACTCAAAATTAAATTAAAATGAAATTCTCTTCATTCAAAATGTGTATTCATACTTATTTCGTAACCTCACACTGTTTCTGATCTCGCTTATAGAGCTCTGGGGGGACCCTTAGGAACAACGGTAAGTGCGAAAAATGAAATAAATGTATAAATAAGTGTGTTTTTATACAAATGGCGCCCGAACAGGGACATTATATAAAATAATTATATAAATAAGCCAGAAGTCAGAAACAGAGTGGGTATCGAAAGAGTATAAAATACGTAAAATAAGGTTATGTTGTAACTACACGTGGTAGAAAATTTTACAATAATTTTAGATATAATATGAATGTGTAATATGTATTATACGAAAACATTTTTTTGAAAGAAATATTTAAACAAAATTTTAAAATGGCAGATAATAACGAAATAATAAGAATGATGCAAATGCTTTTTAATCAACAATTTAGTAAACTGGATGAGAAATTTAGCGAACAGAAAAATGAAATTAGAAATATCCAAAATAATCTTAACGTGCAATTTGATGAAGTGAAGAAAGAAATTAAAGAACAAGGCTGTATTTACGATAAGAAATTGAGTGAAATAGAGACGCGGTTAGGCGAAATAGAATTAGAAAATGAGAAAGTAATAAACAAATTAAAACCGAACAAAGATGACAGGGTAAGTAGTAGTGGAAATGATGATTTAAATAATGGGTTTACAAGTAATAACAATGACAATACAAATAAAAATATGGTGTTAGAAAATGATTGTGTAGATGTTGAGAGTGATAACGTAATTGTAGAAAGAGTAGAAATTAATAAGATGTTTGTGTGTGATGAATCAGAGAAAGAGAGTAGAAAGAATTTACAGGTAGAGTGGATGCAGGTGGTAGATTTTTCCCATAATGTTGTAGTGGGGGGTGAAGAAATGGCTTCACGTGAGTATGTGAAAGACGATAGGTCTGCAGATAAATTTCCCTTGGTTTTTTGTGCACTTCATAGGTAGTGCCATAATGATGAATTAATGTCCCCTGCATATTTTGAGAGAGAGTGTGTAGTTTGGTATGATGGTGAGAAATGTTTTGAGAGAGAGAGAAAAAGAGAAAGAGAGATATTTAAAGTAAAGAGAAATTATGAAGAATTCGCAGAAAGGTTATGCGTAGAGAGAAATAATAATAAGAATGAGTACTTACCTTACAATGACATTGAGATAGCAGTAGAGGAGGTTAACAATGATAATATAACTTACCTAATGATAACAGATAATACCAACGGAGACTGGACAAAATTGACCAATATTGAACAGGTATATGAACCAATAAAAGGGATAATGAACGACGTAGAAGTAGTGGTTTATTATAATAATAATAATAATAATAAATGTGATATAAATAAGATGGATCTATGTTACAAATATGTTAGACTATTATTTGACGATATGGGGTAATTGTGTATTGTTTATTGTTCATGAACATTTAATGATATGAATAATGTGGTTTTGAAGTGCATTGTCTTATGGAACGATTTGTGGTTATGATAACAAATAATAAGTTGGACTGTATATTCTTTTATGTGTTAATGTCATTATGTTAAATGTATTTGTGTATTACATTATGGTATACTATGTGTTATGTAAACAATGTGTATGTATAGTAGAAAGCGATAACATTCATTATCAGTTAAACTAAATTTGCAATTAACCAGTATAAATTAATAATAATTATAAAATTTGACAGACTAATTAAGCGATGAAAATAATTGTGAACTGTTAAAGAATTGAATTAAATAACTGAAAATTAATTACTTAATTAAGGTTGTATAAAAGAAAGTTTGAGAATGAAGTTAAATGATTTTATGAAATTAAGATTCTATAATGATTGATAGATGATTAAACAGATAATATGTTCAAATTGAGGTATATTATTGTAAGGAGAGAAGTGATGAATTTTCTAGGGCTATATCAAGGTAAAATGTGGAAAATAGATTTTGGGTGATAATGAAATAAGACAGGTGAGTTAAGTAGAATTAAAGTTAATGGGAGTTAAAGGGAATAAGAATTTTGAAATACTAGTGAAAAACAAAGAGGGTGTTTGATATTTTAGGGACACAGTAGTAGTGAGTATATGTAGAGATGAGTAATGTGAATGAGATATAAACATATTTGTCGATGATATTTTGTAGTAAGGGTGAGGTGGTAAGGTATGAGCAACGTGCGGCGTGGCGAGAGACCAGCGTGCGGCGTTGTGGCGGAAATAGAGTAGTTTAAGTGAGTGTTTGCCGATATTTTGGAGGGGCATTGGATCGTATGTGTATAGCCAGGTAGGGAACACACATCCTAGTACAAAGATGAGCGGTGCCAGAGGTAAGTTGAGGTTAGAGTGTGTTGGGTAGAGATTTTGATAGAGATGGGTGTCAAGGTAGTTACAGTTGTTAGAGATTAGAGTCAGAGAGATAAAGATTCTATGTGTATACAGATCAAGTAGTATATTAAATGAGAATAAATAATTCAAATCACCCACAGTAATGGAGAATAAGATTGTTAAATAAAGAGAGAGATTTATAATAAAGATATAAAATTTTTATTTTGGAAACCAGTGACAAACTTTTGATAGAATTCGGAAATAATGTAAACTTATTTTGAATAATTTAAATGTCAATTTGCTTATTATTTATAATAATATTTTGTTATTTTAAATGTTTTATTTTATTGTTTTGTGTTTCAAGTTAGATTATTCCAGATGTTGAATGTATTTTCAGAAAGTATACATAACATATGTAGGTCAAGGGTCTTGGACTTGACCTAGTTTTGACCAGCTGATGAGGTCATACACCTACTAAGCTTGTGCAGTAGGAAGTCAATTCAATTTGTTTATTTGATCCATTCAAACAAATTTTAAACAAATTATATATATAAAGGAAACATTTAAATAAAATTAAATTTTTTTTCTGGAATTTTAAAATTTTTTGGGAAAATAGATTTTTGAAAAAAAAAAATCTGGATTTTTCGCCTGCCAGCGAATGAATATTTTAAGTATTGACTATTTTGTTATTTGTGTGTTAACCATGTTTATTTTATTGATTTATTTTGTATTGCATTGTATTGTTAGACTTTAAGTGATTACATGTTAGGTTAAGGATATGTTCAATTAGAAGAAATGTTTAACTTAAGTCATTTTAAAGAAAACAGAAAATAATGAAGAGAATATTTTAGACTGTATTCAAAATTTCTGAATTAATTAATTAATTAATTAATAAACAACGGGTTGTAATTTAAAGAATTTTATAATTTTTACAATTTTATAATCTATAATGTCAGTGTGTAATGTGGGAGTGTGTGAGCCCAGCATCTGCTAAAGGCAGCCCAGCTTGCATAAAAGGGGAAACATATCAGTGGAGGATCTGGCATAATTTAAGCCAGGGATTGAGGATTTTGGGGGGTAGCATGTTAGAAGGTGAGGTGCGCTGTGGTACTTGTCGGTTCGATTTCTCGGTGTTGGGATCTCTTATGGAGAAGTCCAGTGATCTCGTTCAGATGAGTCCATGGTCACCAAGCCAGGGGGGTCGTGTACCCATGTAGATTAAGAAAGAGGGGGTTGTTGGCACCAGTTCCTCACCGGTCCTCTTCGGGGTTTATCAATGAGATTTCTTCTGTTCTGGACAGCAGAATTCTCATTGAGGGGGTATTGTAACGTGTCCAAAATTGGGTTATTTTGTTTATTACAGTATGGGGTATTTGCGTTTTTATTCATTTCATTTTGTGTGGGATTTTATAAATTTATTGTGAAAGTTTTATTTCCCGGCGAACGTTATTTCCATTACAACAGCACACGTGTTGAGAAACAGTGGTGTAACAAAGCAGTAAGACGCAGTTGTTGTCAAGTAACGCGGCAAGGAATCTGCGCCCCCCTCAAATTCTCAGAAATGTGCATAAGTGTAACCACTCACGCACGGCACTACTCAAGTATGCGCTCGGAATGACGCCTTCAGCCTAAAACCAAGATGTCTAGAGGACAAATTTAATTCAGCAATGTGCGTTTGAGCGGCAGGAAATCATGGCTAAGTCCGGCCCTTTTGTGACGTTAGCCAGTGCCTAGTTGAAATCGTCTGCTATCGTCACTCCAACAACTACATGCATAGCATAGGACGAAACTGTGACGACTAACTGTAAGGCATTGATGTCCGTCGTCTCAACTAAAAGGCTCAAGGAGTGGGGAACAGAGAGACGCTGGCAGTCTTTTGTCGACTCTCGCCTGCGCAGGCCGCCCGACAAACCGGGCTCAGAAATAAAACTTTTCTAAACTGACATCCAGTGCAATAGTAGAAAAATTTGGTGTGACCGCAGTCCAGTAAAAAGAATAAAGAACGTAACTGTGCAATTTTCGGACAATAATAAGAAGTTTTACCAGAACAATGAGTGCGTGTGAGAAGACCGCGTGGCTGACGGGGGGAAATCTCATTTAAAAAATGTTCAGGGATTTATAACTTTTTTGTGTGTTTGGGTGTGTACTAAATATGCAGGCTGGGCCGTCTTGTGTGTGTGTGTGTGTGTGTGTGTGTGTGTGTGTGTATAAAACAGTAAGGTAAGCCGTAGAGTAAGATAGAGTAAGGATGACCTTCATATAACCAGGCAATAGATATACTCTCACAAAATTATTTCAGATGTAAAGTTTATAAACAAATTTTTAAATGACTCAAAATTAAATTAAAATGAAATTCTCTTCATTCAAAATGTGTATTCATACTTATTTCGTAACCTCACACTGTTTCTGATCTCGCTTATAGAGCTCTGGGGGGACCCTTAGGAACAATGGTAAGTGCGAAAAATGAAATAAATGTATAAATAAGTGTGTTTTTATACAGTGTTGCTAGTAGTAGTTAAAACTAAAATGTCTGACTTTGAAGACCATATTGTTAATTTCAAATATTGTTTATGTATTATGAGTATGAATACGATACTACATGTTCTATTAGTTAATTAAGGAGATTTTAATTAATATTGTATTAAATTAAAGTCAGAAGGGGTATAGACAGTATTATTCAAAAAACATTATATGTAAAACCAGAAAAATCTAGGCCGAATAGGAAATTCCAACAACATTATAATTGATTAATTAAGTTAAATAAACCAAGTAAACTGATGGAATTTATATAAGGTGAATCAGTCACCAAATACTATGACTAAAACTATACTGTAAAAGGATAGTGTAAAAAGATATATAAAATTATTGGAAAATTTGCAAATGTAATAACTAAAAATTTCAGAGTGGGGAGTCATAAATTCATGAATTATATTTAAAAGGATAATCAATTGATAAAATTGCAAGAAATTAAGGAAAGATAAACATTTATGTCAATCTGAGATTTATTATAGTCATAATTATAACATAAAATGGCTAATATTTGGAGAAGAACAGGAAATAAAATGTTGAGCCTACTTTTCCAAAATGAAAGAAATATAGCAATTTTGATAAAAAACTTTGTAAAGATGGATTATTGGGTATCAAATTAAGCAGAAGGAATTAAAGAAGCCGATTATGTATTTACTATTTCATGAAATTAATTAATAAACAAAATATATTCTGTGATATAATGTATCTTTTTTATATGTATCGGAAGCGATTAAAAATTGAAACAATACTTTTCTAATATTAAATTGGCTAAGATATTTCAGAAAACGAAGGAAGTAAGACAGTTCTTATTTAATATTCGTAGTGTACGGTTGATTAAGCTCTCGCTGAATAACAACATATATCGGAACGATTAATGGCGTATGAAAGTTGAACCTAGCCTACCATAAATTTTGAGAATTTTGACAGAACACTTTTAAACAATAAATTCAGTGAAAATTAACAACTACAAACATTGAAACAAGTGAATACACAACATAAACTAGTGAAGTAACAATTTGAATCGATCACATAAATAATTCTGAATAACTCAAACGAACTTTACAACACCAGTAACTTAACATTATCGCACACATTTTTCTGTAGTGAACAACAGAACATTGAACGAGAGATACTACAACAACACCAGAATTATTAATCACTACAACGGAGACAAGGAAGCATTGAGAAGGCAGCTTTATTGAAAGAAAATTCCAGCGACACAATTCCTGTTTTACTTCAGCAGCTACGAAGCGGCCATTTTGACTCCCGGCATGCATAGCGCATACGACGATTAGTATTCAACAACTCTGCATTGGTATAAACTTTTCACTTTATAAACATTATATATTATAAACTAACGTTGTAATTATTAACTATGTAACGGGATGAAAAAAGGGTATTTTCAATTTTATTTAAATCATTCATTTATTGGCCAACGCTGCTAGTCCTCTACAAAGAACAGTTTCGTCAATCAAACAAAGAACGCAGTAACAGGGCAGTGTGAGCGAGGCGTGACATCGGAATGCAACACATTCCAAGAAATGCAATGTCATGTTACACTCCCGGACGCACGACCACAGCATCTGCGCTGGAGCGACGCTTACAAAATCTCGAGTTGGAGAATTTCTTTTGCCACGAGGTTTTGTGACGGCGGATGTGGTGGAGAAAACAGCAGAGGCCATGCCTACCGGTGCCTATATATCGTCACTGTGGAATATTCTCAACACCTGATGAACATTGAGAAAGCCGTACTAAGTTCACGGCAGCTAACCGTTTAGGCTCAGAAGGCATTGCCTTCCCTGTAAAGCCAGCAGCAGGGTGGGGAGTTAGTGAAGAGTTCCCACTCCCAGTCTTATAACGTCTAGAGGCCAAGCTTGGCCAAACAAATTTTGTGTTATTTTTTTTTTTATTAAAAGGGTCGGCCGACCTAAATAGTGTCTGTGAACGATGTCGGAGACAGTGTAAAATGAAAATAATTATGAAGCAGTTACATTTAAATTTATGTGAACTAAGGTTTTGTTTTTGTACACCAAACCCTGGAACGATGTGAGATGCAAAACGCGGAGTTAACTACGACGCCACACCAAGTAACCGTATTATAACAGTTTATTATCAATATTCCATATAAAAGGGGGAATGATTTAAATTATGGGGTTTTTAAATGAATGAAAGTGTGTGTGAGCAAACTGGGCTGCCTATTTAGTTTTAGTAGCATGGTTAAGAGTTTAATTAGTAGCGGTAAGTCTTTTAACAAATTTGGTTTCCTGTATAATGTACGTAAAGTCAAACATTTACAATGGGTATTACCTATTAAATTTCAATGAATAGTACAGTGATTACTGTCCATGTAACATAAAATAAATTGTTGACAGAGGAGTTTTGATACTATTTAGATGATGAATTTAGATGTAATAAAACAGTGTTAATTTACCATATCAAGATGTATTGGTTATTGTGTTTACCTATTTCTCTCTGCTAAAAAGTACACCAGACGAGACCTTGGGAGTTTACGAAAGGTAGGTGATAACACAAAATTCAATATTTTATTATTTCATTAATCTGTACTGCTTTAATTGGTGCCCTAAACAGGGACAGATTTATAGATTTTAATGACCCAATAACTTGTACTGCTTTAATTGGCACCCGAACAGGGACTTTGTAAATTAAAAAGTTTTTTAAATCAAATTAATTTACAAACTGGTCGAAAATGGCAGAGGGAAATAAGAATGCAACTTTGTGTAAAGGTGTAGAAGTGGAGTTAAATTTAAATGTGACCCAGGACAATTTAATATCAACAAATATTAACGAGAGCGTAGACAATACAACAGACGAATTAACGATTGAGACAGTAGACGCAAAAATAAGCGATAATGTAAATATATTTAACCAATTAGCGTTGATGATGGAAATGATGTCAGGAATGAAAACTGAAATCAAATCAGAGATAAACATAGTAAATGACAAACTTGCCGATTTAAATAACGAGTTCATGAATGTAAGGAGCGAATTGAGAGTGAGTGAAATAAATATTAATAGCCGCTTGGAAAGTATGAATGAGGCTATTGTTGGAGTGAAAGATGAACTGACTATAGATATAAATAAGATACAAACCGAAATGAAAAACGATATAAAAATAATTAACGAAAAACAAAAAGAGAAAATGCTAGAGGCAAATAAAAAATTTGACACATTGACAAATAAATTTAATGATAAAATTAAAAAGCAAAATGACAAAATTGACAGTAATGTTCAATGTGTAATTAATGAGTATGAGCAAATTAAACAAGCAAATAAAATACAAGAAAATATAAATGATGAATTCAGAAGTAACTTTGAACAAGTTGATGCAATTAAAATTAATGTAACTAGTTTAAAAAATAAACAAACAGAACATGAGCGTGAAATAATTAAAGTCAGAAGATTTGAGTGTAACCATTAATCAGAAATTAACTAATGTAAGTGAGAGAGTGAATGTGGAAGTGCAATTAGGGTATTTTAGTAATGAAAGTAGGGGGGTGAACCCCATACAATTTTTGAACTCTATAAAAAGTTTCAATAAATATAACAAAGAAAGTTGGGAGATTAAATTAGTAAGAATTTTAAAAAACTTTACAGGGGATGCTAAAATATGGGCGGATGCTCATAATGATAACTGGGTAGATTTTAATGAGTTTGAACAAGCATTTAAAAATAAGTACTGGTCAGAAGAGAAACAAGAGGGATTACGTAGTATCATAATGGGGTGGGGCAATTTTAATATTAAACACATGAGTATTACATCGTATGTGACAAGACTATATAGTCAGGTTAAATACTTAGAACCACCAATGCCTCTTACGTCGTTTATAAGATACATTAGTAAGCATTTACCTAAGGACATACGGTCCACAATCAGAACCCGGGAGTTTGCTAATATTGCTGAATTAGAAAAGATATTAGAAGCGTATCAAAGTATGAAAGAGGAAGAAGATAACAAATATCAATTTAGAGATACTGAAGTAAGACAACTAGACCATTTTATTAATAATGTGAGTAGATCAGGGGGGGGGGCGTGGTTATGTCCAAACCCTAATTGTAGAGCTAATAACTATAACAGTTCGCGCAATCAATGCTATAGGTGTCAGGGTCCGAGGGAGAGTGCTCAAGGGAGAGTGGAGAATTATAATCGAGGTTTTGAACATAATGGGTTTAGAGGGAATCATAGAGGGAGAGGCTTCACCAGTAATCGGGGAATGCCGGGAAATTTCAGCCACAGAGGTAGAGGGGTATATGCTAGTAACCCAAATGACACTAGGGGTATAGAAGCACCTGCTAATAATCAAAACAATAGGGGGGTTTACAGCGAACCACCACCTCCAATACAGTTAAACTAATCAGGGCGGTTGAAAAGGAAAGCCCCCAGCCATCTAGAAATCACATGACAATAGGGTCACTTATCACCAACATACATAATGATTTATCCGATGAAGAAGCGGGGGAGAGTAGTAATGCTTTTGGGATGGCAGAATTTGAAGCCGAAGTGTTTAATTCTAAATACACTTTTCTAGTAGATTCAGGGAGTGAACTGACTGCTATAGACGATAGAATGTTTGAAAAGATAAAAAATCAAACTACAGAGACAATTCCACAGTTACCAGTGCTGGGTATTAGTGTTGTAGGGGTAACAGGTGTTCGCAGTAAAAAAGTAACTAAACAAATAATGCTACAACTAAAAATAAATAAAAACACAATAAATGTACCTTTTTTGATTATTCCAGGGTTAAATATGGGAGCTATAATGGGTAATGATTTTTTAAATAATTTTAAAGCGGAATTAAACTATTGCACCCAGACTATGAAATTAAATAATAACAATAATATAATTGAAATACCATTCATACAAAAGAAAACTGTAGAAATGAAAGCTTTAAAAATAATTAGTAAGGGAATGTTAATTTCTGACAACGACATAAACGAATGTAATGGGCATAATGTAATGAACATAAGCCTTTAATGGTTAATTATTGTAACCTGAGGGAAAATAGTCACGAGTTATTTGAAATCAAAGTTGGTTGGGAGGAAAAGATGAATAAAATCCTATATCAAGACGGGGAATTTAGCTACCAAGATAGGGAAAAAGTAGTACTAATAATAAACAAAATAAATCAGATTTTTCAGACGAACCAGGTTTGGTAAAGAATTTTAAGGGGAAATTAATCGTTAAAGAAAAAACACCTTTTGCACCTAAGACATATCCAGTACCATATTCCAAGAGGGGGTTAGTACAGGAGGAAATAAATAAAATGTTGAGAGAAGGTATAATAGAAAAATCTACTTCACCATATTCCAACCTTATTAGTAGTGGTGACCAAGAAAGATTTATCGATAAAATTATGTTTAGACGCAAGACAAGTAAACAGAATAATTGTTCCAGACAGAGAATCACCTGAACCAGTAAGCGATATTCTGCAACGTTTTAGTGGGACCAAGTACATCACCACCTTGGACTTAACTGCAGGATACTGGCAAATAGAGCTGGAAGAGGAATCTCAACAATATGTGGCTTTTTTATATAACGGCAGGAATTACCAATTTCGTAGGTTACCTTTTGGACTAAACGTAAGTGTTTCAATTTTTATTAAGTGCTTGGATTATGTATTGGGGAGAGAGATTTTAGAATTCACAACCGTTTATGTAGACGATATAGTAATTACATCACCAGACATTGATACACACTGTGAAAGGTTAGATAGAGTGCTAAGTAGACTGCATGAATATGGCAAACAGTTAAATTTAAGAAATCGGAATTTTTGAAAGAACAAGTTAATTTTTTAGGCCATATAATTTCAGCAAGGGGTATCAGTACAGACCCTAAGAAAGTAGAATACAAAATTTTCCGATACCAAAAAATGTTAAACAGTTGTAAAGTTTCTTAGGGTTGTGCAATTATTATAGGCAATTTGTAGACAAATATTCATATTTAACAGTACAATTGGGACATTTGTTAAATAAAGACAATCGATGGCAGTGGAATTTAAAAGAGCAAAATATATTTGAGCTGATAAAAAATAAATTTTTAAACACAGTTATATTAGCTCATCCTAATTTTTTAGAACCATTTTATATATACACAGACGCATTGGACATTGCCTTGGGGGTAGAGTTGTTTCAGTTAGATGGGTGTGGTAACCATAAAGTAGTAGCTTTTTCAAGTAGATCTCTATTAACTAGTGAAAAGAACTATACTATGACGGAGAAGGAGGCGTTATCAATAGTTTTCGCCTGTAGAAAGTTCAGAACGTACTTATTAGGAAATAAGGTAATAATAAGATCCGACCATCAAGCTTTAATGTTTTTAAAGAACTGTAAACTAACGCATGGTAGGTTAGTGCGCTGGATGCTAATATTACAAGAATATGACTTAACAATTGAGTATTGTAAGGGTAAAGAAAATGTAGTAGCTGATGTCCTATCCAGGACCGATTTTGATAATAGTACCGAAGTAGACATAGCATAGCAAATACGTATAAAATATTTATAGTAAAAGAAGTGGGGGAAATAAATATGAAAAAATTAATAAATAACTTAGCAACAGAACAAGAAAGAGACACCGAACTTGGTAAAATAGTGTTAGCTTTGAATCAAATACCCAACATACCTCACAAATGGGAGAAACATTTTAGTTTGTATAATAAACATTTATTTCACCGTACAAATGAACAGGGAGATGATTGGAAAGTATGCATCCCTAAAGTTATAATATCTGAAGTAGTGAGAGATTGTCATTTAAGGTATGGTCATATAGGCCCCAAGAAATGTAGTGACATATTGAAAGAGTCATGTAAATTCAATAATATGGAAAGAACGGTGCGTAAAATATTACAAACATGCGAAATTTGTCAGAAAGCCAAGGTAAATAATCGTAAACAGGAGGGTCTAATGCAACATGTAATACCAGACAGTCCTTTAGCAATAGTTGCCGTCGATTTATATGGCCCCCTACCCAAAGGTCGAGGAGGGGTAAATTATTTATTTGTGTTAGATGTTTTTACCAAATTTGTAAAATTGTACCCGATTAAAAAAGCTACCTCCTCAGTATTAGCTAGGAAGATAGTAAATGAGTACCTTACTGAAGTTGGGAAACCCAAAATTGTATTGTCAGACCATGGTTCTCAGTTTACCAGTAACACCTGGAGGGAAACATTAGGTTGGGAAAACATTTTAGTCAAACATATGTCGGTGTATCATCCACAATCAAATCCTAGTGAGCGTGTTATGCAGGAGTTAGGGAATATGTTTAGAACCTTTTGCCACAAAAAACATTCATTGTGGGCTACGTTTGTGTGCAAGATAGAGGGGTATATTAACAGTAAGAGGGGTACATGAATCCACTAGCTACAGCCCATATGAGTTGATGTTTCAGAAAAGGCCATCACACATATTGGAAGAACTGATAAAATTTCCACACCGGACAGAGATGCCACATGGTAGGAAACTGGTAATTGCAAGGGAGCGCCTGCTGAGTAAGGCTGAACAGCGGAAATGGAGACATGACCGGAATTTAACACTCATACAATACGAGGTAAGACAACTAGTATTAATAAAAAATCACGATCAATCATCAGCGTTGGACAAAGAAATTAAAAAATTCTTCCTATTGTACGATGGTCCCTATGTGGTTAGCCAAGTGAAAATGGAGAATGCTTATGTTTTAGTAGATTTGCAAACTCGAGAAATAAAAGGAGCTTATAATGTGACCCAATTAAAAAAGTATTATCCAGCTGAGTGATGATAGACATATTTTTTTAATTATTAAAATTTTCATACATAAACAGACATTATTTTTTATTATGTTTATTTTTTCATTTTACTATTATAAACACACATTATGGTATTTAACAATAGAAGGGATCCTCTCTCATTTTCGGGCGGTCACAACCTTACCAGTCCTGGCCGTGGGTTTCGGCACTTGGAGGCGGACCATGGTTGGCGGAGCTTCCTTCGGGTGGTGAAACGACGATGGTCCGGCTCCACCAAAATTGGTATAGAATAGAAATTTCAGCATCTTATTGAACGGGGAGAGGGACCCCTGAAGGTACGTGGTATAAAATAGTTTTAACACTCAAGGTGCAGCGGTTAGGTGTACCATATCACGTAACAGCACTGCCTTAGAGTGACTGTAAATAGTTATGGAGGCTATATTTTAAAAAGGCAGTGCGTTCAAAAAAAAGTAAAAAAATTTTTTTTTGTGTCATTGGAAAAATAAGTTTAGCCAGTGACAGTAGTTTCAGAATAATTAGGAAAATGAGTTTTGTTGGGAGGGAGGCTTGGCGAGGAAACAGACAGCGGATTTGGATAAATGGTAGAATAGAGGGAATAGATTTGGTGTAGGAGGGGGACGTGAATTCACGTAGTGTGTCTATTTTGTCGGCAAGTCTTCCTTGCAACAAAAACCCCATTTCCGGGCGATCACAGGTTCACTATCAATAATAATAGTAGATAGCCTCTAAGTGTAAAAAATTTATGGTTGTATCAGTAACCATAGTTTTACTATAAGGGTATGAGTGACCAAATATAATTGTAAAGTTTGTAGTACAAGAGAAAAGTAGGAATTGCAGAAGTGTTTGGGTAAAAAAAAAAAAAAACTTGTTATCATGCAAGAGAGAGGGGTAATTTTGGGGGGTTGTGTGGTGTTAATCGAAGTGAAATAATCATGGAAAGTAGAGACTGCAGCAGTAGAAGGGTTTAAATTTAGGCAGTGGTGGCATGTGCTACTGCAAATAGCGATGAGTGTTGGTGGTAACATCAAGGTATGTTACCATCATCGGAGGCCAAACTGGCGTAATATACACTGCACAACTTGTTATATAATTTCATATTATATGTTGTTTTGTTGCCATGCAGTGTATTATCAGATTAAGAGAACATGCATGAAATGAAAGTTGATTTCCCCGCCTTTTCGGGCGATTACTGCCTTACCAGCACTAATCGTGGTTTTGGACGACAGCCAGCTGTGGACAGCAGTTGTAAAACTGACCATAGTTGGTTGCCCTTGAAATTGGTATAGATTTGAAATTAATGGGGGGTGACTTAGGGGAAATCCCCAGAACTATGGAACAGCGGCTATCACTGTTCGCGTGGGAACAGTTAACCCGGTGATAGACCCGCATTAAGGGTGTATAAATATGCAACTTTTGGATATTATATCTAATTATTTTTAAAATGTAAGGCCGAAGCAAGGACACGGAGATGGAAAAATTCCTCCACCAATGCCGTCCATGTGGAAGCAACTGAACGCCACAGTTCAGTGGGGGGTCATAGTGTGTGTGGCAGGGTGGTTACTCAGGGGAGTAACGAATTTAAAAATTTGTTTTGTAACTCAATGACACTGACCAGCCAATTTGGTTTTTGGCTTGAGAAGTGGTTACTGTAGACGACTGATACGAATTTACTTATACGTATTATACTCTGTGTTATGTTTTATAAATGACGCTACTGATTTTGAAAAGATGATTCCAGTAAGGTGTTTATGGTGTTTTATTTTGTTTATTATGTTTGATTGTGTCATTATTGTTATTATGTTAGCGTATAAGAATTATGAGCATATATTATGTATTTTGTATTGTATAATGTTGTGTGGTGTACGTAGGTCAAGGTCATTTACCTGACCCAGAGAGATCAGCTGATGGGTTGTATCGTGGTCCATATGACCCATACCTATGTTTTTTTTCTTTTACTCCAGATAAATGCTAGTTGTATTTTTTTGATAATTTTCGTTATTTACCAGAATGACAATTTAATAAAAAGTTATAAAATTTTAATAAAATTTTTGAAAAAAATTTTTTTTTTATTATATTATACCTGCCATATAAATGGTGTTTTGAGATTCAGAATATTTCTAAATTGGTATTTCGTGGTTTATATGCTAATGTGTTAGATGATTTATGTTATTCATAGGAAATGTGTTATCACTAAATGCTAGAATAAGGAAATTTATGTTTTAATATGTTCATTTTATTTGTTTTTATGATTGTGAGTAGTTAGTGGAGATTCATATAGAATAATAGAATGTTAGATTCATATAAAAGATTTTTGGTATTTTGATGGGATTAAAAGTGGTATAACGTTTTGATATTGGACTTAGAGCAATTTTGGAACAAATTTTGAATGATTTGAATTTAATTTGTTTGTTTTAGTTTTTATTTGAAAGACAACGTAAATTGGGGAAAAGAAATAAAATGTTACAAGATAACATTTTTTTTTAGAATTTTGAAAGATGAATTATGTTTAATAAGAATAATCAGAGTATGTGTACGCACCCAGTACTTGCTCAAGGCAGTCCAGTGTGCATGTAATGGGGAACATATCGGTTGAGGATCTGGTATGGTACAAGGCCAGGGCTTTGATTTTGGGGTGGAATGTTAGAAGGTGAGGGGTGCTATGGTGAGTATCTGTTCGATTTTATGGTGTTGGGATCTCGAGTAGAGAAGTCCAGTAATCTCGTTCAGGTGCGACCATAGTCGCCGAGCTAGGAGGTAATTTACCCATGAAGCGTTAAGAATTAATGGGGGTTATTGGCACCATATTCTCTCCGATCCTCTTAGGGGTTTAGCAATGAGAGTTCTGTCTCGACAAAAGACCTCTCATTGGGGGGGGTATTGTAACGGGACGAAAAAAAGGGGTTTTTTCAATTTTATTTAAATCATTCATTTATTGGCCAACGCTGCCAGTCCTCTACAAAGAACAGTTTCGTCAATCAAACAAAGAACGCAGTAACAGGGCAGTGTGAGCGAGGCGTGACATCGGAACGCAACACATTCCAAGAAATGCAATGTCGTGTTACACTCCCGGACGCACGACCACAGCATGTGCGCGGGAGCGACACTTACAAAATGTCGAGCTGGAGAATTTCTTTTGCCACGAGGTTTTGTGACGGCAGATGTGGTGGAGAAAACAGCAGAGGCCATGCCTACCGGTGCCTATATATCGTCACCGTGGAATATTCTCAACACTTGATGAACATTGAGAAAGCCGTACTAAGTTCATGGCGGCTAACCGTTTAGGCTCAGAAGGCATTGCCTTCCCTGTAAAGCCAGCAGCAGGGTGGGGAGTTAGTGAAGAGTTCCCGCTCCCAGTCTTATAACGTCTAGAGGCCAAGCTTGGCCAAACAAATTTTGTGTTTTTTTTTTTTTATTAAAAGGGTTGGCCGACCTAAATAGTGTCTGTGAACGATGTCGGAGACAGTGTAAAATGAAAATAATTATGAAGCAGTTACATTTAAATTTACGTGAACTAAGGTTTTGTTTTTGTACACCAAACCCTGGAACGATGTGAGACGCAAAACGCGGAGTTAACTACGACGCCACACCAAGTAACCGTATTATAACAGTTTATTATCAATATTCCATATAAAAGGGGGAATGATTTAAATTATGGGGTTTTTAAATGGATGAAAGTGTGTGTGAGCAAACTGGGCTGCCTATTTAGTTTTAGTAACATGGTTAGAGTTTAATTAGTAGCGGTAAGTCTTTTAACAAATTTGGTTTCCTGTATAATGTACGTAAAGTCAAACATTTACAGTGGGCATTACCTATTAAATTTCAATGAATAGTACAGTGATTACTGTCCATGTAACATAAAATAAATTGTTGACAGAGGAGTTTTGATACTATTTAGATGATGAATTTAGATGTAATAAAACAGTGTTAATTTACCATATCAAGATGTATTGGTTATTGTGTTTACCTATTTCTCTCTGCTAAAAAGTACACCAGACGAGACCTTGGGAGTTTACGAAAGGTAGGTGATAACACAAAATTCAATATTTTATTATTTCATTAATCTGTACTGCTTTAATTGGTGCCCTAAACAGGGACAGATTTATAGATTTTAATGACCCAATAACTTGTACTGCTTTAACTATTAAGCTTTTTTATTGTGAATGTTATACTTTCTAGCCTTACCCCTTCTCTGACTATTAACTATAACCATTAAAAGAACCTGAAAATATTTATATTAAATAACATATGTATCAACAATCGATCGCCCTGTGAACGAGTCGAGCAATATATGATAATCGATTTTAAATCGATCTTTTTAAACAATTGTCAATAAAATATAGTAATTCAGCATTTTGGTTTAAAATTTATTTATAAACTTAATAAATAGCGTTTAGTGAACAACAGGACTACAAGAAAGGCGGCCATTACTCAAGTGGAATTAATACTTATTAAAAAGAAGAAATACCACAAATCGATCAGTGAAGTAGACAATCCTGTTAACGCTGAATTTGATTACAGTGAACCATAAGCAATATTATTGACAAAAGTAACTCAAAGGAACTTAAAATTTTAACACTACACCATTACAAGAATTATTTACTAAATTATTAAACATTAAAACAAACTTTAAAATTTTTTTTGAAATTTTAAATAACACTAATTTTTTTTATTTTGTAAATGAACAGAAGATTAAATTAAGATATCATTACAATATATATATATTATAACATCGCCAAATTCAGATCATATTTGATAACTATAAGTATGTAAGAAATGCTAAAAAGTAATATATTTTAATAAATAAATAATGAAGAGAATAAAAATATAAAATGTAATTAAGAAAGAAGGAGGAAGAATGATAAACTAAAAGTGATTATGTGATGTTATTTTATATTTATAAATAATAAAGTCCCTAGTTCTGGGCAACATTTGTGAAGTTATTATTTAATTATTACACATTTAAATCATAAAATATTTTCTCCCACTTACCTTTCTTCTGCCCAGGGTTACGTCGCACGAACTGCGAAATGCAAGTGAGGTTCCAAGGTTATGTTAATAACGTACGCAACTCGCATTTATGAAAAAACAATTAAAATTTTATTCTATTCTTTAAGCTCTCAAACTTCAAATTATTACTTATTTATTTCTTTACCTCTCAAATCAGTTTATCACTTCTTGCCAAAATTCAAGACAAATAAAACATTCTTGGAATATTTATGAAATAATCTGATACAACTAACATTTAATTAAACATCTTATCCTAAAGAAAGCAGCCCAGCCTGCTCATACTCACATTCACACCATTGTAAAAACCCCTTTTATTTATATAGGCCCCATTTTATTCAAAAATAATCATATATTTTGTGTAATACGGTTACTCAATGCTCCTGCTGGCAACGTGGCGTCTCCCCGACCTTGTGGCGCATCAGTCACACAGTCCTCTCTTATGTGTCGAAAGAATTTATGATTTCATTTTTCCGAATACTTCACTGGATCTTTTCCGCTATATTAACTCACTGTTTAAATTTTGGTTACCACTTTTTATATAATAAATTTAAATTTTGTGTGCACACAGTTTCTTGGCTCACGGCCGGGATAACGCGGTTAGTTGAGTGGGCTGAGAGTCACCAACAAAATCTCCCACCAGGAGTTATGCATGGCGGAAATTACAATGCCTTATGATGTTGACTCGTTAGTCACTGTTCACAAAGTATGCTGTCATTCATGTGTGTTAAATGCTGACGAAATTTCACTGCCTTCCATCACGTCACGCAAATGGGTGTGACTTAGCCAGACTTCCGCCAGCATCGGACCGCATGGCACAAAACTTTCATCGTTTCGCCATTTTTTCACAAAGTCGATTGAAGCTGCTTGGCGTCCCGTCCGCGCGCCTGTTTGTTGTTGCGCGCATGAGTGTGTCACACACCTTTGATTTCTTGGAATTGAACTGCGTTGACCAACACACATCGCATTCCAACGCACTTTGTCTGAACCACACCGTTTTATGTATTGGACTTTCTGCGTCGATTACAAATGTTTAATAATGTTGAATAAAATTTATATTATAATAAAATACCCCCTTTTGTCCCATTACAATACCCCCCCAATGAGAGATCTTCTGCTGGAACAGAAGAACTCTCATTGCTAAACCCCTAAGAGGATCGGAGAGGATATGGTGCCAACAACCCCCCATTAATTCTTAACGCATCATGGGTAAACTACCCCCCTAGCTCGGCGACTATGGCTGCACCTGAACAATATTACTGGACTTCTCTGTCCGAGATCCCAACACCATAAAATCGAACAGACACGCACCACAGCGGCACCTAACCTTCTCTCATTCTACCCCAAAACCAACACCCTAGCCTCATACCATGCCAAATCCTCAACCGATATATTCCCCCTTACATGCACACTGGGCTGCCTTTAGCAAGTACTGGGCGCGTACATATTCATTAATACATCCTAACAAATTCCTTATTTAAAATTCAAAAAATATTTATCTTTAAATTCAAAAATTCATTTGCGTTCAAAATCAAATTGTTATATCTCCATTACTTTCTCAAAAGAATAAAAAGTCTTTTACATGAATCTATCAAATCTATCAATTTTCTTCACTACTAATAACAATCCTAAAGAAAAACAAATTGAACACCTTATTAAAACATGAATTCACTTACTCTAACATTTGTTTACACATATATTCTAAACAATATAATTCAATAAACACTAGTAACACACATAAACAATAATATACTTGAAACTCAAACATCACTTATATGGCAGGCAGAAAAATAATTTTTTTTCCCCATAAAATTTAAATTTATCAAAATTTACTTTTCTCAATATTCAGAAACATTTAAAATCCTTTAATTCAATTAAACAACCAAATTGCATCAATCAATTGCTAGAAACTGGTCTTATCTATAACATCAACCATCAGCTGATCTCTCTGGGTCAAGTCAATGACCTTGACATACATATGTTACACAAAGCTACATCATAAAATACATGAAACATCTTTAAAATCCTTTATGTTTGAACATAATACATCATAATAAAATAAGACATTCAAAATTAAGATGGTTATTATTATTTTACAATAGACAACCAAATTTACATTTAAATTGACCAAAAATTACACATTTTATAGCTTTATATTATTTTCAAATTCTATTACAATCCGTCACTTGTTTCAATTGCTTTTATATTTTGACTATGACTTTCTTTCTTTAATATTTTCATTCTCAATTAGTTTTGGTGACTCAATAATTCATAACATTTCAATTTACGACTTGGCACTTGTATATATATATATATATATATATATATATATAATCTTACCCCCTTCTGATTCTAACAATCACTTAACAGCTTTAACTAGTATGACACCCATCTATCAAAACATCTACCAACCATTCTCTACCCCTAACTTACTCCTCTAACCCATTTCGCATCATTCTACCCTTATGACAAAAATACCCTCTACCCCTTTTTACTCAGGATGTGTTCCCTTCCCAATGCTCATTCCCTTATCTGGTTCCTGGACCCTCCCTAGGTAACCCTTTCCGGCACACGTCGGTTCCCATCCAGCCACAACGCTTTTCGTTAAAGACTCCTTATCATAACACCCCCCTTACAAAATTACCATCAACTAATTACTCTCCCAATACATCACTTTCATTTACAAAATATCTCCATTTATTTATTACCTCAATATATCAATCATTACTCTACATATCTTCCCCATAGCTACTGTGTCACCATCAATACTCAAATTCTACATTACGTTTATTCACAACAATCTTACTTTGTTCAACTCCCCTTCTAAACTTAACTTGGACTGATCTAAATGTCCTAACGAAATAATAATCACCCAAAATCTAACATTTACCACATTTTACATTACATTTACCATTGAAAATTCAAAACTAGCTCCATTCATTTTACAATTTAATTCAAAATCTCTTAAACACATTGAAAATATTATATTCAAATATTTAATTACATTGATAAAATTGTGCATAAACTTTGCTATTTAAACATTGAACATTTTGATTTACATAAATTGCATTATAAAATTCATACTTACATTACATCACTCACATACTGTCATAAACACAAAATATAAACACCAAACACCAATAACTCCATGTACCTTCTGAAACATTTTAACAACCATGTTATTCCACAAACTAAATACAATTTAAAATTTATTTATTAATTAATTATTATCACATTTAAATCTCGTAAAATAATTTAAATTCATCATCACAATTCCATTATATAACATTGTAAATCAATCAAAAAAATATTTAAACATATTTCAATTCCATTACTTCAAAACAATTACATTTCCTTTATTACAAACTCATTATTTATTTTGTCTGATAAAATATTATTATTATTGAAATTAAAAAAATTTCTACTACATACACATCTCGTTTACATTACATACTTGTTACAATAGAGACACAATTAATTTCACTAAAATTTATTTACAATTTCTTGTCATCATTTTCAGTTTACCACACTTCATTTCCTAAATTAGCAAGGTCAGAACCATAAATTAAAATATTTAAAATGTTCATTTATTGAGTCTATATTTACCCTCCATCATTATATAAATATCTAACATATTTAAAACATAAATCGTTTTTATCGACCTTCCCTTTATTATTATTATTACAATGACCATTATCGACATAATATTTGACACCATTATTACCTATTGATTCATAAAACCTGTCTACATTGGTAATTTCAATTCCGTCTCCGTAAGTATTTTTGTTCGACATAAAGTAATTTATTTTCTCATTATATTTCTCCACTACATTCATTAAAACATCGGGTAAGTTATTATCATTTATAAAGGTATCATCAAAATAATTATCAATCTCTATTTTACAAGGTAAGTATTTTATATCATTTATCTTCACCACTTCTAACCTCTCTCTCAACTCTTTATAATTTCTCTTTAACTGATATATTATTATCTCCCTATCTGCACACAACTCTCTCTCAAAACATCTTTCATCATCATAACACCTATCACTACCCCCCTGAACTATCTCATTCCATGCAAAGGGCACCACAAAACACTTATTATACGTCTTGGCACTTCCAAGACCGTCACAAAAAATACAGGGACCATCTGAAGACACCTCGTCTTCCATACAACTACAGCAGGAAACTCTGTCCTCATTAAACATCTGTGAAACCTCTGTTTCACCATAAACTTGGGGAAAATTTGCCCTTTGCCCTACATACTCACCTAATCTCTCTTGCCACTCTTTCTCTAATTCATCAACACTAATTACTACTCTGTTACAACCCATTACTCTGTGAATAAACAAACTTAATCGAAATAAATAAAATAAAATACTGCCAGGAACTTACCTGCGATCTTTTTCACTTACCTACCTTGTTAAATTTTCAATCAGAAGCCCAGAGTCGCCACCAATATCTTTGAAGGACAGATATGGAAACCTTTACACTCTACCTTAATTAAAACGGGACAATTTTGCAATCTGACTACCCCCCAATAATAATTCAGAAGAAATCCGGGAACGTTTAGACAAATCTTGCAGCACAGAATATTAGGAAGTGGTAATGACGAAATAACGAAACTAACACATGATTATCTACAGATGAACTTCTTAATTTATTCTAACCAAAACCTCATTTTATGAAAAACAAAATAAAACTGTACTAAAACAAAACTTTCACTTAATGTTCTTTTTTACATATTCCTAGTCTAAACCTTAATTTAAACAAGACGAACCCAGTTTGCCATTCACACATACATACATTCTTTTATATCCCCTTTTATATTGCTCGAGACTTAAACCGGTGAAATTATTTAAATATTGAATAATTGAAAAATCGTTGGTTAGTTACGTAAGGTCATGGTGTCTGTTCGTCGCGTGTCGAATGTTTATTAGTCCCATACACTTTTAGTTGTTTCTTCCTTCGGCACTTCACTTAATCCATTCCTGGATATTGTTCTACTTACTTATACCATTTTATAACTTTCCAGTAAACTTAAAGTTTCGTGGTGACCACGAGTCTCAGCGAGCGGCTGGCCGGCGCCGCGGCTAAAAGTCGACTCACTTATTACATGCGGACGGACATCAATGCCTCGCCGGCGAGCAAATTTCGTCGCCGCACACAGCCTTAGTTGTCAAAGTCTTGGTAGTTGTTCACCTGACACATAGGATTTACGTGTGCTGTACGTCGACGATATTTAGGTGCTTACTGGTTGACGTCACAATTATGGGCTGTACTTAGTTTTACTTCCGTCATCTTAAACGCACATTGCTGAATCAAATTCGCCCAAGCCATTTTGCTTCAACCAACTCGGCGTCGTTCTGCGCACATGCTGGGGTAGTGCGTTTGGGCGCAGGTGTCACACAAACGTTAAGTTCTTAGAATTGACGTCTTGCACATTCTTTTGCAGATGTTTCACAACAGTTATTGCGTACCGTTTCTTGGTTCGCGCAATGCTTTTATTCAAACACGCGGCCGTATACACAGATGGAAAATGAATTTCAAATATTTTATAATAAATCCCCAAATTTAATAAAATAAAAACCCCTCAAAATTCGTCCCGTTACAACTCGCTCACTCTCACTCACTATCTCACTAACTATTTTCAATGTATCACTCTCTGATACCACATTCTTAATTATATTATCATTTTCAACATCATTTTTATCACTTGTTACCTTTTTATTATAATTATCATCATTACTCACCTTGTTACTAATTATTTGAGTTGCTTTACTTTTAATTTGTTCCTTTACCGACTCTACCACTTTCTCAATATCTTGTTTCAATTCGTTACACTTACTCACATACTGATTTTTTACCTCATTAATATCAATTTTAAGCTCGTTAAATTTTCTACTCTGTTCATCGAATTTATTATTCATTGTCTCAAATTTGTTATTTACTTCATCGTGTTGTTTCTCTGAATTTTCTTTCATACTACATATCAAACTATACAAATCTTTTAACATACTACTGTCGTCAACTTTTTTATTTTGATTCATTGAAATAGGTGTTGACTGACTTTCTGTTTTATTGTCAGTGAAGCTGACTTCATTATCATTAATTTTACTTTCCCTACTCAATTTTGGGGTTATTTGAATTCCCGAATCATCTGTACTATTTGTTTCATCTGTAACACTTATATTTACATTTTTATCGTCTTTCCCTACATTGGGTGTTGAATGTACTTCGGGGCTGTTTATAACAGCTGATTCGTCAAAATTAATTATTTCACTTACAATACTTTCATCATTTCCTGCCATATTTATAAGTTTACTGATTTAAATTTTCTTACCTAAAAACATCTACCACTTAACACTTGAACATTGATATACCATTTTATGTATGCTACGTAATTTTTTACGTATTGTTACTCAACCTTGAAATCAAACTTGCATTTAATTGTAGGTGCGGTCTTTATATATAGATTTCAATTTATAAAAACTGTCCCTGTTTCGGATGTGCCATTTGTGATGTTATTTTATATTTATAAATAATAAAGTCCCTAGTTCTGGGCGACATTTGTGAAGTTATTATTTAATTATTACACATTTAAATCATAAAATATTTTCTCCCACTTACCTTTCTTCTGCCCAGGGCTACGTCGCACGAACTGCGAAATGCAAGTGAGGCTCCAAGGTTATGTTAATAATGTACGCAACTCGCATTTATGAAAAAAACAATTAAAATTTTATTTTGTTTTTATATAGTATCCAAGTCACTTTTTCACAATAATTTAATTACCTTGTATCCGTCAGTGACTTCGTTCTAGCGTTTTTTATATATAGACGCGTTTCGTGACATGTGTCATATCATCAGTAATCCTCGTCAAATGTTAAAATTCACATAAAACACATAAAAACACATTTGCACATATTTACTAAATTACAATAACGACACACACATAACACGATGTAACTTGGGCTTCGCGCGATGTAACCACGATGTAACTGGTCCGACCGCGCGTGTAGTTGCCGAGCCACTAATTGAACTAAGTCAATCCTTATCACCAATCATTACCATCATGCGCGATTATATTTAGGGCTGTATCATATAGTGAGTGAGATTGAAACCTTAATTGTTCGTTTAGTATACTGTTATTGTTGATATTCTTGTCTTTAAATGATTTATAAATCTCAAACTCCTCGAGAGCGTCCATTAACCTACCCTTACCGCATACATGGATTGCTTTAAAATTAGTATTGAAATCTGTGTAATTATGGTTATGCATCATCAGATGGCGCGCATAATTAGATTTGGTCTTGTATAAATCATTCCTTGGTAGATGTTCTTTGTATCTTTTCAAGAAAGACCTGCCAGTTTGACCCAGATAGAAACAATCACAATCATCACATGACATCCTGTAAACACCTGTTTTCTCTTCTAACGGGAATGGTTGTTTTATGCGTAACAAATTAGAAATATTATTATTTGTTTTAAACACGACTTTTATATTGAATTTAGAGAACACATTGGATATAATGTTAGGTAAAAGGCTACCGTACACTGTCGTTATATACTTTTTATTGTTATTTTTATTATTGTTAACTTTATTATCATCGATGGTATTATGGTGGGATCTAGTTTTATATAGGTGTCTCTTAAGAAGTCTATCTATCATCGAACTCTTGTACCCATTCGCTATTGCTATGTGCCTTATTATATCCGATTCGTCCTGAAAGTCCTTTTGGTTAAGTGGAATCGTTACCAACCTATGAACAATACTGTTGTAAGCCGCCATTTTCTGACTATATGGGTGATGAGAATCGGCGGTATTGTAATATCTGTGGTGGTGGGTTTCCTATATATTTTATATTGAAATTTATTAAGATACTTTGTAACAGTCAGGTCCAAAAAATTGAGTTTATTGTCAACCTCTGTTTCGAGGGTAAATTGTATGTTCTTGCTAAGGCTGTTCAAATAATGTTTCAATTTCTCTATCTGCCGTAGCGTGCCATTAAAAATTATAAAGGTGTCGTCTACATATCGTGCATAGAATTTAATATTATTATAAAATTTGTTATTCTCTGAGAACATGTAAGTATTTTCAAAATGATGCAAGTATAAATCCGCCAGCAGTCCTGAAAGTGGCGAACCCATTGCGAGACCAAACTCTTGTAGGTAAAAATTATAATTAAAAGTGAAGTAATTCTGCTTCAACAGGACATTCAACAATAAAATTAACTAATCTATTTGTTTGTGATTCAGCTTCTCACCTTCAATGAGAAGATTTTTTACAATTGAAATTGTGTCATGAACCTGTTTGTGTATAAATTAACTATGTCAAATGAAGCGATTTTGTACGTAGGTAAGAGTTCGATATCCTGGACCCTTTTAATAAAGTCAATATTATTTTGTAACTTACAGTACATATATAACCCAGAATAAGAAGTTTTCAAACTTAGCGAACAAAGGACATAGTAAGATCAATATTGTGCACAAACATAAGTTTTACACACGCATATCTAATCAAACTTCGATCGTCTTTGATAAGGAAGAATTGGACGTACTCAACAAGGGTTTAAAATATAACATTCCACCCAACTTACATAATAATAAACGCTTTATCAATGAGATTGTCAATATGGAAGCAGCCATTAAAACTGTATCCGACCATCAAATACAAAACGAATTACGTGCGTTAATGAATGTCAAACTAAATAAACGTATTAAGCTTAATAAACCACTGACAACATACCGTAAACATGCCACAGAAACCAAAATATTAGGACAAATTAAAGACAAACTTACTTCTAATAATGCCGTGATCACTAAAGCCGATAAGGGGAACACAATTGTCATATTAGATACACAGGTCTATAATAACAAAGTACTTGAATTTATAGATAACAATAACATTCGGACATTGAACAGTGACCCCACCAATGAATACGTCAAACAGCTAAATGGCATTATTAATCGTTGCGGTAGTTTGATGATAATGTTCGCCGTTATATAAAACCAATAAATGCACGCGCCCCGCAGCTCATGGGACTACCGAAGATACATAAGGCAAATATTCCTGTCAGACCCCTCATAAATTACACATCTGCACCTGGCTATAAGACGGCAAAGAAATTATATCATATTAAAAATAGTATCGTTTTAAAAAATAATCACAGCATAAAAAATAATATTGACTTTATTAAAAGGGTCCAGGATATCGAACTCTTACCTACGTACAAAATCGCTTCATTTGACATAGTTAATTTATACACAAACGTGCCGGTTCATGACACAATTTCAATTGTAAAAGATCTTCTCATTGAAGGTGAGAAGCTGAATCACAAACAAATAGATGAGTTAATTTTATTGTTGAATGTCCTGTTGAAGCAGAATTACTTCACTTTTAATTATAATTTTTACCTACAAGAGTTTGGTCTCGCAATGGGTTCGCCACTTTCAGGACTGCTGGCGGATTTATACTTGCATCATTTTGAAAATACTTACATGTTCTCAGAGAATAACAAATTTTATAATAATATTAAATTCTATGCACGATATGTAGACGATACCTTTATAATTTTTAATGGCACGCTACGGCAGATAGAGAAATTGAAACATTATTTGAACAGCCTTAGCAAGAACATACAATTTACCCTCAAAACAGAGGTTGACAATAAACTCAATTTTTTGGACCTGACTGTTACAAAGAATCTTAATAAATTTCAATATAAAATATATAGGAAACCCACCACCACAGATATTACAATACACGCCGATTCTCATCACCCATATAGTCAGAAAATGGCGGCTTACAACAGTATTGTTCATAGGTTGGTAACGATTCCACTTAACCAAAAGGACTTTCAGGACGAATTGGATATAATAAGGCACATAGCAATAGCGAATGGGTACAAGACTTCGATGATAGATAGACTTCCTAAGCAACACCCATATAAAACTAGATCCCACCATAATACCATCGATGATGATAAAGTTAACAGTAATAAAAATAACAATAAAAAGTATATAACGACAGTGTACGGTAGCCTTTTACCTAACATTATATCCAATGTGTTCTCTAAATTCAATATAAAAGTCGCGTTTAAAACAAATAATAATATTTCTAATTTGTTATGCTTAAAACAACCATTCCCGTTAGAAGAGAAAACAGGTGTTTACAGGATGTCATGTGATGATTGTGATTGTTTCTATCTGGGTCAAACTGGCAGGTCTTTCTTGAAAAAGATACAAAGAACATCTACCAAGGAATGATTTAGACAAGACCAAATCTAATTATGCGCGCCATCTGATGATGCATAACCATAATTACACAGATTTCAATACTAATTTCAAAGCAATCCATGTATGCGGTAAGGGTAGGTTAATGGACGCTCTCGAGGAGTTTGAGATTTATAAATCATTTAAAGACAAGAATATCAACAATAACAGTATACTAAACGAACAATTAAGGTTTCAATCTCACTCACTATATGATACAGCCCTAAATATAATCGCGCATGATGGTAATGATTGGTGATAAGGATTGACTTAGTTCAATTAGTGGCTCGGCAACTACACGCGCGGTCGGACCGGTTACATCGTGGTTACATCGCGCGAAGCCCAAGTTACATCGTGTTATGTGTGTGTCGTTATTGTAATTTAGTAAATATGTGCAAATGTGTTTTTATGTGTTTTATGTGAATTTTAACATTTGACGAGGATTACTGATGATGTGACACATGTCACGAAACGCGTCTATATAAAAAACGCTAGAACAAAGTCACTGACGGATACAAGGTAATTAAATTATTAAAATTTTATTCTATTCTTTAAGCTCTCAAACTTCAAATTATTACTTATTTATTTCTTTACCTCTCAAATCAGTTTATCACTTCTTGCCAAAATTCAAGACAAATAAAACTTTCTTGGAATATTTATGAAATAATCTGATACAACTAAAATTTAATTAAACATCTTATCCTAAAGAAAGCAGCCCAGCCTGCTCATACTCACATTCACACCATTGTAAAAACCCCTTTTATTTATATAGGCCGCATTTTATTCAAAAATAATCATATATTTTGTGTAATACGGTTACTCAATGCTCCTGCTGGCAACGTGGCGTCTCCCCGACCTCGTGGCGCATCACTCACACAGTCCTCTCTTATGTGTCCGAAAGAATTTACGATTTCATTTTTCCGAATACTTCACTGGATCTTTTCCGTTATATTAACTCACTGTTTAAATTTTGGTTACCACTTTTTATATAATAAATTTAAATTTTGTGTGCACACAGTTTCTTCGCTCCCAGCCAGGATAACGCGGTTAGTTGAGTGGGCTGAGAGTCACCAACAAAATCTCCCACCAGGAGTTATACATGGCGGAAATTACAATGCCTTATGATGTTGACTCGTTAGTCACTGTTCACAAAGTACGCTGTCATTTATGTGTGTTAAACGCTGACGAAATTTCACTGCCTTCTGTCATGTCACGCAAATGGGTGTGACTTAGCTAGACTTCCGCCAGCACCGGACCGCATGTCACAAAACTTTCATCGTTTCGCCATTTTTTCACAAAGTCAGTTGCAGCTGCTTGGCATCCCGTCCGCGCGCCTGTTTGTTGTTGCGCGCACGAGTGTGTCACACACCTTTGATTTCTTGGAATTGAACTGCGTTGACCAACACACATCGCATTCCAACGCACTTTGTCTGAACCACACCGTTTTATGTAGTGGACTTTCTGCGTCGATTACAAATGTTTAATAATGTTGAATAAAATTTATATTATAATAAAATACCCCCTTTTGTCCCATTACAATTATTAACCCTTAATTGCCCGGGTAGGCGTATAGAGTACGCCAGCCACGCAAGTTTTGCTGTAAATGAAAACCTACCAATCATCGAGGCACGGCCCCCTCAGTACCCTCCTACCAACTCCCTCCGAGCACAATGATCCGTTTGAATTTCACCAGTTTGTTATCGCAAGCTGAAGTAGTGACGTCTTTTACTTGCCAGTCGGTTTAGTCGCGGAACTACAGTCGCGTAGTTTAGTCGGTATAGTTCCAGTCGGAACTATGTCGCGGAATGAAATTGTGCGGCCTGAAGATTTCGAACGTGTTTTATGTGAACTGTCGGATGAAGAGAAGCAAAATTCAGGCGTTGACACTGACATTCAATCATCTGATATTGACGAACATGAGATTATCGAACAGAGTGACCACAACAGTGATTCCAAAATAGATGGTGATCTTCCTCAACCACTTCCAAGGACTTCTGACGACGAGGTGAGTGATACCGATGACAACGATTTTTTACTAAAACTATTTACAAAAAGAAGAAAGTAAGAGGAAGGGTCGTAAAGGAAATCAGTGAAATTTATAAATGGAAGAAGGGCCATATAAAAAGTAAATTTTCGCTTACGCCTAGTAAAAATATTGTGAAACAAGTACTTCCGGCTTCCAAAGACTGTGCCGACGTGAAAGACGAAATTTCCGCTTTCTTGAAGATTATAAACTTAGACATGATTGATTCTCTAATGAAATACACTAACATGTACATACAGCGTAACAGAACAATGGAGGACCCTAAGAAAATCTCAAAAAATAGTGCAAAGGACACAAGCAGATCAGAAATAATGGCTGTCATTAGGATTTTATTCTTATTAGGATACAAAAAAATGTCTAAAATACATCTTGACGAAACATGGGCTCGGGATGGCACTGGCATTGAAATATTGCAAGGGGTGATGGGGCGGAAACGATTCAGATACCTTCTAGCTTCCATAAGATTCGATGACACATCCACAAGACTTACTCGAAAAACAGCCGATAAGTTAGCCACAATACGGGAGTTTTACGACTCTTTCAATGACAACTGTGATAAATTTTATTCGCCTGGGGATCAACTGACGGTTGATGAAAAGTTAGAGCCATTTCGTGGCAGGTGCTCTTTCATTCAATACATTCATAATAAGCCGGCCAAGTATGGCCTAAAAATATTTGCAGTTGTTGATTCGCGAACTTTTTATTGCATGAAATTGGAAATGTACTGTGGCACTCAACCTCCTGGACCGTATGAAGCTTCGAATGCGAGCTTGGATATCGTCAATAGGCTGATTAGCCGCTATAAAGGTTCTAACAGAAACCTGACTACCGATAACTGGTACACTAGTTATCCTTTAGCCAAATCTCTCCTCACCAGTGGTATTACCTTCGTGGGTACACTAAAAAAGAACAAAAAAGAAATCCCTTTTCAATTACAGCCAACGAAAACAAGAGAAGTTGGAACTTCAATTTTTTGTTTTCATAAAGATGTCACGATGGTTTCTTACATGACCAAAAAAAATAAATGTGTAATTCTTCTCAGCACCGCGCACGACGATGATAAAATTGATTCAGAGACACAAAAACCAAAAATAATCATGGACTATAATAAGTTCAAAGGTGGAGTGGATGTAGTAGACCAACTCGGTGGCAACTACACCATAGCCCGTAAAACAAAGAGATGGACGATGGCAACTTTTTTTGCGCTTCAAAACGTGGCAGGCATAAATGCACAAATCCTTTTGAATTTCTCTGAACCCAGTGCTTCTCCCAAGTTTAGAAGAATATTTTTGAAAAACTTAGCGACGTCTCTTATGAAGCCACACCTTCAAGATCGTGCAAACTTACGAAGCCTACCTGTGCATTCAAAAGCAATAATTCGTAGAGTGCTTTCTTCGGACAGAATAAACGAGGAGCAGGAAATACAACCACCCGCAAAAAAGGGAAAAGGACGATGCACTTCATGCGGAAGAGCAAAAAAATAACTACACTACGATTAGTTGCTCAGAATGTTCTGCTTTTACATGCAAAACTCATTTGGTGAAAACAGTTTATCTCTGCGGAACATGTGCCAATAAAAATGAACTGGATGACGAAGATTAAGTTTTTGACAATAATTACTGAAAACGTTGTTTGTGCTTTTGTTTTTATTTTTGAAATGTTGTTTGAAACTTTTTGTAAGAAAATATATATATATATATATATATATGTAGGACAGCCATTTCCTCTTTCATATTTCGTTTCAATAAACGCATATAATTACCCGCATGTTTTTTTTATTATTTCGCTTTTTCAATGTTATCACGTTCACTTCGTTGTGCAAAAAAAAACATGTTCTCTTGGTAGTGTTCTGTTTGTTGCGGCTTATCTCAACGGCTTAGCTCGTTTGTTTACAAACGATAATTACAATTTTGTTTATAACCAAGATAATTACATTGAAGGACAAAGAAATAATATTATGAAATGAAAAACGTTCTAGAGCAGAGAAAAATAAATTGTTTTATTTTCTGGAGCTGAATTACTTGGAATTGTTATCAAAATGACACACGGTGTGTCATTCAGTCAAGGTGTTAAAAAATTACAAGCAGTTGATGATAATTTGGTGGGACAGACCAACAAATGGACTGGCATACTCAGTACGCCGCCCGGGCAAAATTGTATCGCCAAACCGCCCGGGCAATTAAGGGTTAAAGAAACTCACCGACTAGACTGACAGACAAACGACTTTGACCCAACCCCAGAGATTGGCCAGATAAGAACTAAAATAAAAGGAAACAAGATGAGAAGAAAAATGAAAATAAAAAGGGAACAAACCAACTATAATGGAAATAAAATGAAACAAGGCGAGAAAACACAGACAAGTAGTAGAGAATAGAGAAGGGAGAATTAATACAATCAAATATAATAAAGGAAACGAAACCAGTAAAGAACCTATATAAGAGATAAATGTTAGTATTGAATGAGTGACAAATGTAATTAATCATTGATAAAACCCGATAAATAAAAATACACTAGCCAAAGAATTAGAAGTATATGTAAGTAAGAAATAGAGAAAGACATGAAATTAATAAGTATATATAATATATGTAAAGAAAGAGAGAGATATTGAGATAGTGAGAAATAAACTGAAAATAACTAAGTGACAAAGAAAAGTAATGATAGGGATTACCCACTAATAAACACTTAAATAAAAAGTTTAAGAAGTGCCCATAGTGAAAGTGAAAAAACCATAAAGTAAAATGATAGAGAAAAAACACTATATAAATTATAATAAACACAAGATAATTTAAAAGTGAAAGTGATGAGTAAATAAAAATATTGTCAATTATAGCAATAGGAAAAATAGTGAAAGCTAAGATAAACACTTAGTAAAAAAGTAACAAACACTAGAGGTTTAATAGTGAACAATAATGTTTTAGTGGATGGTTAGTGAGGATCGGTCAATAATACAACTTTTAGTTATTTTGCGTCGACGTTTCGACAATATTTATTGTCATCTTCAGGACCTGTGTATGAAATACAATAGAAATATCAAACATAACGAAACAATTAAATATTTGGGTGAACGTGTTAGTGATGTGAATGTGTGCATGCGTATGTATGTATCATTTTTTATGTGAAGACTTGTTTACATCTTCAAATTATCTTTAAGATGTAAACAAGTCTTCACATAAAAATCTTGAAGATGTAAACAAGTCTTCACATAAAAAATGATACATACATACGCACGCACACATTCACATCACTAACACGTTCACCCAAATATTTAATTGTTTCGTTATGTTTGATATTTCTATTGTATTTCATACACAGGTCCTGAAGATGACAATAAATATTGTCAAAACGTCGACGCAAAATAACTAAAAGTTGTATTATTGACCGATCCTCACTAACCATCCACTAAAACATTCACTGATTGACGGTCACTAAAAAATTTAAGGAGTGAACAATAGTAATATTTAAGAAAGTTGTTAAGAATAGCATTTAAAATAAACCATTAATTAAGTAGTAATGAACACTGAAGAGTGATGTTAACTGTATTGATTAAAAAAGAATCTTATTGTAAAGTTTAAAAGTATATAATAGTAATTAAAAGTGAGAATCCCATGAAAGAGTAAACAGATAGTGTTACCATGGAGTGAAGGTAAAGATTATTTATAAAATATGAAGTTTAAAACAATCAATAAACACACATGTTATAAGGGATAATTATTGAAGTAAGTTCAAAAGAGGTGAGGTTGTTTATCACCCAAAAAATAAAATAAAAGGTAATGAATTGTACACCAATATTACATATCAAGTGTTAAATAATTGTTTAAGCAAAGTTAGGAATAGGATATGGCTGGGGTAATTATACCAACCGTAGACCTAAATGTTGTATTTTATGTGATAAAAATAGTAAATAATAGCCATATTGTTGACATTGGCGGAGTAAATAAGTAAGAAAGGAAAGCAATGTATGACTTAGAAAACGAGAAAACCAGTCAGTAAATAATTAGCAATACATGATGTATAAAATAGTAGTAACATACAAATAACACAAAAACAGAACCAAAACACATCAATAGGTAACAAAACCAGTTATAAGAACAAAATAAAGCATTAGGCTAAAATGAGATGTAATGTATATGAAATAAGTGAAAATCAGTAATGGCTACTTAAGCTTAAGAAAGGCCTAACTGTCAAACACCAACAAATACAAAGTGTACGAAAATAACCAAGTAATTAACAAATCCAAGGTGAATAATCAACCAAGGATAAATTGTAAATCTTATTAAAAGCAAAATATTAGAATAAGGATTTAAATTAAAAGAGAAAGGTAATTAGGAAATATTAAAATAATTGTAAAATTATAAAACATGAAATAACCCAATCTTGTGGGATACCAAAATAATCTTTGGAAGAAAATACAAATAACAGTGATAATAATTAATACTTAGGAAGGAAGATAACGGAATGAAAGCAATCAGAAGATATACAAGGATTTTGAAAAGAATTCAAATTTTGATAACAATGGATTTTTGCCAAATTAACCAATCAGATTTCATTAGTAACCATAGCAACTGCCATTAGGGACGGTTTTACCATTGAATATCGTTACTCGTAAAGTGACGCTCTTGGAAAACAGAAGCCAAATTTTGAACAACCAAATATTTAATTTAAAATGTAATAAAAGTTAACCAAATTACCAAAAATGAATGAGAAGGAAGCAGACGATGACTGAAACCAATTAATCGATGTCGAAGACCATTTAAATCCAAAAGAAGTGAATAAATTACTCTGATAACATTGAAAAAGATGCCAGAAGCCCGAACAATTGAAAATTGAATACGATTGCAGCTTCAGTCCTTTTTACCAGACCAACTGCTTACCCCCAGTCTACTAAGTTGTTAAGTATCATTTAAATTACCCAAATTTCCGAAAAAACGCACTTTAAATATTTCTCACTATACTATGAAATATCACTAACTGAATTTATTCTCTTTCAAAGATTAAATAAAAAACTAAGACACTGAAAACTTGTCAACTTATAAAATTAACCTATTGTTAGTGTACGAACCTTTGAAACACTTTTACTACACTCCAAAAAACCAATTATAGCTACACGTTATAATATTTAAATAGAAATATTGCAAGGTTGTGTATTTTTATTATTGTAATTGCATCTAATCCTTTTATCGTAATCTCAAGAATCAGACGATCGACCGAAAATATTTGTATACTACTTCGGTAAACGCCATTACGGTGTATCTGTTACGTTCAGAATCGATACGTCAAAACCCAGAGAAAATTGTCTTAGATTAATGACCGGTGCAAAATAATATAACAAACCAAATATAACCTGTGTCAATGAAAAAGTAATAACCATTAACTAATAAACCAATACTGTGTGTAACCAATGTGTTTTATTTTTATTAGGAAAGTGTATTATTAATGTTGTACATTGTAGCGAACAGCTATGAATTGGCGGCTAGCGCTCAAGCAGTAAACACAGCAAACTGCTGGCTTGATTGTAAAAATCGATAAGCGGCGGGACAAGTTTGAATTCTCCACACCGCCTGAGCGGAATCGCCGATAATACTAATTTTTTTAATTGTTGAAAATAAACAATTTGGCGCCACCCGGGATTTATACACCCCTAGTGAACCTCAGGTAAGGACTTCGATACCTGGTTATTCGTAATAAGTGTCAATGAAAAAGTAATAACCATTAACTAATAAACCAATACTGTGTGTAACCAATGTGTTTTATTTTTATTAGGAAAGTGTATTATTAATGTTGTACATTGTAGCGAACAGCTATGAATTGGCGGCTAGCGCTCAAGCAGTAAACACAGCAAACTGCTGGCTTGATTGTAAAAATCGATAAGCGGCGGGACAAGTTTGAATTCTCCACACCGCCTGAGCGGAATCGCCGATAATACTAATTTTTTTAATTGTTTAAAATAAACAATTTGGCGCCACCCGGGATTTATACACCCCTAGTGAACCTCAGGTAAGGACTTCGATACCTGGTTATTCGTACGTTCGCGACGGACTCAAGCAGCGTAAGTTACGTTACCTAGCGACGACGGATTGGTAAGACACAATACACAAATTACACTCTGACACGTTTACACTCTTGCAGAAATAGACGGACTGCACGAATGGTTATAAATTGGCGACCAACTGGTGGGACTAGAAGAAAGGGAGATACAAAATTCTAGCAGCGATTACGATATGAGATCAAGTTGCATACTAGAGGAGTGACGAAAAAATTGGCGAAGGACAAAGAGAGGGAAGAAAATAGAGGGGAAGAAGAAGAGACAGAAGCAGTCACAAACATGGAGTTGGAACAACAGGTGGGTAACGGAGAAGAAGCTAGAGGAGATACGATCGAAAATCAACCGACCGAAGCTACACCAAACGGAGAGGCGAAATTAGATAACATAATGAGAATGATGATGGAGCAATTCTGACAAATCAATGAAAATTTTAAGAAACATGAGGAGAAATTCAACAGCATGAAAGAAGAAACGAACGACAATTTTCAGAAGCAGAAAGAAGAATTGAGACAAACCATTAACAAAAATAACGAAACCCTCCAACAACAGCTGAAGGAGGACCACGAGAAAAATAAAGAAGAAATGAAGCAGCAAATAAGACTAATTTTCAGAGGATGTCGTGAAGAAAGCGACCAGACAAAAACGGAGATGAATAAGAAATGGGAAGAAACCAATTACAAAATAGATCTACTTAATGAGACATTAGATAACGGGTTCCAGAAATTGGAAACGATAGACAACACTTCTGAAGGAAATAATGAAAAAATAGAAATTAAAGACAACCCAAGTACATGGTTTTCTCAAAATAAAAGTAACAATAACAAAGAGAAAATTAAACACATAGAAACCAACAGTAGAGGAGTACAGAAGAAACAAATAATTAAGAAGACTAAGAAAATGCATCAAAGAAAACTAATCAATACCAGAGAAGAATGGGAGATGATGAAGAATGAACTACTTGAGATGTTTAATTTACCAATGACCGACCATGCTGAAATGATGAATTTTATGGAATGTAGGAGAATTCTGAAGGAAATTCTAAAAGGGGTTAACAATCAACCAGCGAATAAAAACTTCAGCAAACCTTTCTTTAAATCGAAGATACCCAAGGTTGAAAGGCCTCACAACAAAACAATGTATGACAAATTAAGAAGGTCTAAATAAAATTGTGTAGCCTAAAATACCAAACAACCCTTTTAGAAGAAATCAAATTACAATTCACAGTTCACACGTGACAGGTGGTTTGTTGCATTACACATGTTCACATGCTTTTTATTCAGCAATAAATGACTGAAAGATGTTCTAATAAAGCATGTTGAGGAAACATCCATTACACTTACCTTGCAAGTCTCCATTCAGATATCATCACCCTCATATAATCTGTACTGCTCACAATGCTGAAAAAATGGTACTTCTGCTTCTCCTCTTCAAGAATTAGGTTATATAAACTTGTTCCGGCACCCATCTCATCCTCGGACGACCCACGTCTCTTCTACCAGTGGCTTTATAGTTCAGTACCGCTTTCGGCAATCGATCCTCTGTCATCCTTTGTAGATGATTCCACTAATTGTCTTCTGTAAATTGTAATAATTTTGTTTATGTCCTTTACTTCGACTTCTGCTCTGATATCTTCATTCCTTACTCTATCTTGCAATGTATAATTTAAAGTATTTAGATGAAACTGCATTTCAGCACTCTGAATCTTGCCGATTTCTTTTTTTTTCTCATGACCCACGCCTCACTTGCATAAATCAACGTGGGTATTGCAATTGTCTTATAAAATTTAATCCTTGTGCTGTGTCTTGTTTTATTTCTAAGATTTATATGAATTATACCACAAATATTTCCAACTTTAAAATACTTGTAGCAGCCTCGGAGTAAGGACTTGAAACTGTGGCAATAGGACCCTAGAAAAGAATAAGGATTCGAATAAAAAATGGTACTGCTTGATTAAACTGATGTTTAAAAACCAAAAACCTCCTGGCACCTGTCCAAGCGAGTTTCCAAGTTTCCAGACTACCACAGTTCACAGCTAACAAACAGTTTATCTTACTCAGCCAAGAGTAAAGGACGCTTTAGACAAGACAAGATGAGTAGTCTTCAAGAGTGCATATAATTCTGTATAGCAAATGAAGTTTTGGGGGAACATTGTTTTTGCACAAAATTAGAATTAAATAAATCTTCTTAAACCAGCATTAATTTTACAACTTCTTAAATCAGCATTTCTTTGCCTCAAGGTATGGGGTGTTAGGATATCTAAATTTACGCTAATAAATTTTCTTTTTCCTTCAAAACTGCCCCCCCCCCCGGAGATCCATTTGGGGAACTTGAAGCTCCGGTTGATTTTGTCGATTTCCATGGTGATATTACCATAGAATACTGAGCATTTCATGGACAGCATATATAACTAATGTTGAAGTTCTTAGAAAGATAAAGAAAGAAAGGGAAGTTATTAACACAGTGAAGATAAGAAAGCTTCAGTATCTGGGACATCTCATGAGAAATGAACAGAGATTTTACTTATTGCAGTCCATACTACAGGGAAAAGTACTTGGAAAGAGAGGAGTTGGGTGACCGAGAATATCATGGCTGAGAAATTTAAGGACCTGGTTTGGTATGAATACAACTAACTTATTCCATGTAGCAGTACAGAAAGCTAAAATAGTCTGTATGATATCCAACATCCGAAACGGGTAGGAACTATCAGAAGAAAAAGACACTGATAAAAGAAGGACTACCCCAAGGTTCTGCATCTAACATTTTTCTCTGTTCAACATTGTGATAAAACGACCACCCAGAAAATATTAAATCTGCACTTTAACATGACCTGCACTGAATACTGCGCTGTTTCAAAAAATTTACTCTTTATGTAAATAAGCTGAAGGGCTGTGCAAAGTTGACTGCAGAATTTATTGTAGTACCTCATTCCATGAATTCAACCAGGAGCAGCACACCTCTTCTGTCAAAAGACAGTTTCCATATTTTTTTTAAAGAAAATGTTTGGTAGCACTTCACAGGTTTTTATAGCAAACTGGTGTGGTCTCACTCCATAAACTGATTTTTGGGCTCCACATTTACAAAAGAAACCAGTGACAATGTTACTGAGGAACTCATCACCGTCAGTAAAGGAGAAAGAAGGTGAGTCTCAATATCAGCCTCTTTGTTTTGTGGTCCTCAAAGAGAAATATAGCAACCCAGCGAGCACAAAATTAGTGGCAGCCTAAGCTGTAAGTTACTACTTCGTACAAAACTGTGTTTGAAGGGAAGAAGTTCAATTTCACAATCACGAATTGCCAATTTTATTGGGATTTTTTATTCACCTTTTGTACAAGTTCATTGGTAATTACAGATAATCACCCATTCCTTTCTTCATTATGGACATTTGTCCGTCCATCGCAAAACATTGCATTATTGTCTAACAGCACTGTCACTCACAATGTCCTCTCTATAAACTGGACAAATTTCACGATGAATGTCTGCAGCTTTTAAGTTTTTGGCCCACAAAAAAAAACCAATAACATCATGCACTTTGCAGTTAGTAGGATTTTCAATTAAAATGGCCACTTTAAACGTCACTGTTGAAGCAAGAAACATCTGAGCAATCTTTGCACTAGTACTGTCAGTTGTCTACTACTGTATAAATAGGAATTAGAAGAACTTTATTATGAATCTTTTCTTTGAGTGGTTCGATGTTTAGTTGGAGTGGATCACTGTACAGCTTACTCTTTAAATATTCTCACAAGAAAAAACCGCATGCTGTCAGATCTGGCGATCTTGCAGGCCATAGAATGTTACCATACCTGGAGATAACATCGTTTGGAACAAACGTTTAACTGGATCCATTGATCACATAGCCATATGACTGGTTGCACCCATAGAAACTTTCCTAACCATTTCTTGTCACTCTTTCCAGTGACCTTTAATTTAAAATAATAAAGTACATACATGTCTAAATATTTTTTGACTGTAAATTTGTATTTATAACACTAAAATTAATATTCCCCTGTCTCAACAGGTTGCATATAATCTTAGGTTTCATTGTACATGTTGTAACGCAAAAATTGAGCAATCGCAACTTTTACGAAATCAAACTATGCTGAACGCAAAGAAATGTGTATGTTTTAGAAAGCAGGGAGGTAGTGAAACGCCTGTACCGTTAGGCGGCGTTACATGAAAGAAATTAACTTGTAAAAAAAAGCTGTAGAGTATAGCGGTAGGTTAGCAACGCCGGCCTTGGGGCTGACGTCTATAAGGAAGGTAATATTAGGCTAAGTCACGTTTTGGGACATAACTGTCATAAAATGTATTATTCGCTAGGATATTAGGGGTGTTTGCCAATGTTGTAAACTTTAAGTACATGTAACAATAGATACCGTTATGTTCGAGAGAGCGATGTAAGATTGAGGTAGATAGTGTAATAGAAATTTGTGTATCTCCCGTGTTATGATGCCACACGTTGGATGTGTCAATTTTGTAATAACCCTTGTTCCTCTAATTTCTGCAAGAGTGTAAAAGTGTCAGAGTGTAATTGGTGTATTATGTCTTACCAATCCGTCGTCGCTCGGTAATGTAACTTACGCTGATTGAGTCCGTCGCGAACGTACGATTAACCAGGTATCGAAGTCCTTACCTGAGGTTCACTAGGGGTGTATAAATCCCGGGTGGCGCCAAATTGTTTATTTTAAACAAAAAATTTAGTATTATCAGCGAGTCAGCTCAGGCGGTGGGGAGAATTCAAACTCGTTCCCGCCACTTATCGATTTTTACAATCAAGCCAGCAGTTTGCTGTTTTCTGCTTGAGCGCTTGCCGTCAATTCATAGCTGTTCGCTACAATGTACAACATTTATAATACACTTTCCTAATGAAAATAAAACACATTGGTTACACACAGTATTGGTTTATTAGTTAATGGTTATTACTTATTCAATGACACAGGTTATACAGTATTTGGTTTTTTATATTATTTTGGACCGGCAATTAATCTAAGACAATTTTCTCTGGGTTTTGACGAATCGATTCTGAACGTAACAGATACACCATAATGGCGTCTGTCGAAGTAGAATACAAATATTTTCGTTCGATCGTCTGGATTCTTGAGATTACGATAAAAGGATTAGATGCAATTACAATAATAAAAATACACAACCTTACATTATTTCTACTTAAATAATATAACGTGTAGCTATAATTTGTTTTTTGGAGTGTAGTAAAAGTGTTTCAAAAGTTCGTAAATTAACAACAGGTTAATTTTATAAGTTGACAAATTTTCAGTGTCTTAGTTTTTTATTTAATCTTTGAAAGAGAATAAATTCAGTTTAGTGATAGTTCATATTACAGTGAGAAATATTTAAAGTGCGTTTTTTCGGAAATTTGGGTAATTTAAATGATACTTAACACCTTAGTAGACTGGGTGTATGCAGTTGGTCTGGTAAAAAGGACCTGAGCTGCAATCGTATTCAAATTTCAATTGTTTGGGCTTCTGCATCTTTTTCAATTTAATCGGAGCAATGTATTCATTTCTTTTTGATTTCAATGGTCTTCGACATCAGTTAAATGGTTTCAGTCATCATCTGCTTCCTTCTCGTTAATTTGTGGTAATTTGGTTTACTTTTTTATAATTAAATTCACATTTTAAATTAAATATTTGGTTGTTCAAAATTCGGCTTCTGTTCTCCAAGAGCGTCGCTTTACGAGTAACGATATTCAACGGTAATTCCGTCCCTAACGGCAGTTGCCATGGTTACTAATTAAATCTGATTGGTTAATCTGGCTATAAATCCATTGTTATCAAAATTTGAATTCTTCTCAGAATCCTTGTATATCTTCTGATTGCTTTCATTCCGTTATCTTCCTTCCTAAGTATTAATTATTATCACTGTTATTTGTATTTTCTTCCAAAGATTATTTTGGTATCCCACAAGATTGGGTTATTTCATGTTTTATAATTTTACAATTATTTTAATATTTCCTAATTACATTTCTCTTTTGATTTAAGTCCTTATTCTAATATTTTGCTTTTAATAAGATTTACAATTTATCCTTGGTTGATTATTTGCCTTGGATTTGTTAATTACTTTGTTATTTTCATATAATTTGTATTTGTTGGTGTTTGACAGTTAGGCATTCCTTAAGCCTAAGTAGCCATTACTGATTTTTACTTATTTCATATACATTACATCTCATTTTAGCCTAATGCTTTATTTTGTTCTTATAACTGGTTTTGTTACCTATTGATGTGTTTTGGTTCTGTTTTTGTGTTATTTGTATGTAACTACTATTTTATACATCATGTATTGCTAATTATTTACTAACTGGTTTTCTCGTTTTCTAAGTCATATATTGCTTTACTTTCTTACTTATTTAATCCGCCAATGTCAACAATATGGCTATTATTTACTATTTTTATCACATAAAATATAACATTTAGGTCTACGGTTGGTATAATTACCCCAGCCATATCCTATTCCTAAGTTTGCTTAAACAATTATTTAACACTTGATATGTAATATTGGTGTACAATTCATTACCTTTTATTTTATTTTTTGGGTGATAAACAACTTCACCTCTTTTGAACTTACTTCAATAATTATCCCTTATAACATGGGTGTTTATTGATTGTTTTAAACTTCATATTTTATAAATAATCTTTACCTTCACTCCATGGTAACACTATCTGTTTACTCTTTCATGGGATTCTCACTTTTAAATACTATTATATACTTTTAAACTTTACAATAAGATTCTTTTTTAATCAATACAGTTAACATCACTCTTCAGTGTTCATTACTACTTAATTAATGGTTTATTTTAAATGCTATTCTTAACAACTTTCTTAAATATTATTATTGTTCACTATTAAACCTCTAGTGTTTGTTACTTTTTTACTAAGTGTTTATCTTAGCTTTCACTATTTTTCCTATTGCTATAATTGACAATATTTTTATTTACTCATCACTTTCACTTTTAAATTATCTTGTGTTTATTATAATTTATTTAGTGTTTTTTCTCTATCATTTTACTTTACGGTTTTTTCACTTTCACTATGGGCACTTCTTAAACTTTTAATTTAAGTGTTTATTAGTGGGTAATAATCACTATCATTACTTTTCTTTGTCACTTAGTTATTTTCAGTTTATTTCTCACTATCTCAATATCCCTCTCTTTCTTTACACATATTATTTATACTTACTAAGTTCATGTCTTTCTCTATTTCTTACTTACATATACTTCTAGTTCTTTGGTTAGTGTATTTTTATTTATCGGGTTTTATTAATTATTAATTACATTTGTCACTTATTCAATACTAATATTTATCTTTTATATTGGTTCTTTACTGGTTTCATTTCCTTTATGTTATTTGATTGTATCATTTCTCCCTTCTCTATTCTCTACTACTTGTCTGTGTTTTATCACCTTGTTTCATTTTATTTCCTTTATAGTTGGTTTGTTCCATTTTTATTTTCATTTTTCTTCTCCTTCACTTATCATCTTGTTTCCTTTTATTTTGGTTCTTATGTGGCCAATCTCTGGGGTTGGGTCAAAGTCATTTGTCTGTCAGTCTAGTCTGTAATTTTATTTAGTAATCACTTTTGGTTTACTATTCTTCCTCCTTCTTTCTTAAATTACATTTTATCTCCTTATTCTCTTCATTATTTATAATATTAAAATATATTACTTTTTAGCATTTCTTACATACTTATAGTTATCAAATATGATCTGAATTTGGCGATGTTATAATATTGATGCTAGTTTTTTAAGCACGTGAGACGCGAAAAACGTTCGGCAAATCAGAGGAAGTGTCATGTGTTGCGCGGGAGGTTTTCGCTAAGGAGATTGGGTGATTTTGTATTTAGCGCTAGTCTAAACCTATGGGATTGTTTTCTATCGAGACTTGGTAAGGGAAATTCAAAGCCTAGTATAAAAATATGAATTTGGAGAGAAATCAGGCAGTCTTCTTTTATATCGGCGAAACTACACTGAAGAGACTCGCGTGCGCTGTTTTGCGTTAACTATATAGATATAAATTTTATTAGTAATTTAAAGAATAAAGTAAATTCGCAGCAGTAAACAGAAGTACGGGAACGCAATAATTGCTAACGCTAAATTTATAAAGTTTAATATACAGTAATAAGTTAATGAGTGAATGTTCGGAGTAGTAACGAACAACGAGAAGTAAATACTACATATAAATGTTCATCAATACGATATGTTGTGGTGAAATCACTGAAGAAAGCGAATTAGTTCGGGTTAAATTCACGACGGTATGATATAATCGAGACACACGCGACGTGAACTGTGTTAGATGCACTTAATGTAAATTCAAGAGCACGTTGTAAACCTGAGTGTATAATTATACGACATAATTGTATGTATCACCAATATGTCAAGTGTAGTGTACATCTGTGATAAAGTGAATTAGTGCATTCATAACCAGGATTAATGCGCAACAAACAGCTGCTGACGGCTCACCGGCATGCAACACCTTAAGGACTACACACATCGAAAGGATTCTCAACGCATGTAACAAATGAATGAACATTTGATTCAATATTGTTTTACAAATATATATATTTGTAATCAAATATAGTGACTCAATTTGTCTAAAAAGAACTCATTGCCACGAAATAATATTCAAATTTTAAGGCAAAACTATTCAAGTCATGTTAAAGAAATTTGTAGTATATAAATGCAAATGAATCATTAAAAGTTGATTGATATATTTTAATTTGTGTTTATTATTACTGGCGCCCTGAGGTACAATAAAGAGTCGGTACACTGGAGTAAGTGTTATAGTCTATTGAGTAGAAATATTAATATTATCAGTGATTAAAGTAGTTTGCATGCTCATAGGCCAACACAATATGCAAATCAACAATTTAACTCTTTCGGAAAGTAGTGTATTACAATTTGCGTGTCTGAAAACTAATAATAAATAATTCTGTTTTTTATATTTTATATTATTATTAATTTTGTATTATTGTTATAACTATTTTATAATAGTAGTAATATTACTTCAAAACCAACAATAATAGGATAAGTAAACTAATCTTTTGATACCTTTGATCACAGGGCTAAGAAAGCTTGAAATGGTTACAAGAGACTAAGAAGAATATAATGTCAATGACCATAAATCATGAGACAATAATGGAAAGAAATTTATTTAGAGACTCAACCCTAGTCAGCTTCAAAGGTTTTCAAGAATAGGTTAGCACCAGGAAGGAAGGAGAAAAGTTGCAGACAAAGAATGCCCTAATATAGGTAGAACGAAAGCCCAGTCTTTAAGTTACTTTACAAACCAAAAATAAAAAAGAAAAGATAAGAAATGTTGTATCTAAAACATTAGTTAGTGTTCTGTGTCAGAAAAGTGTGTACACATAATTAATTATAATTCCAGATATGGATGACAGAATAAGCCAGTATATTAAGCTGTGCCAGTAGTGAATCTAGAATGAAGTATGTTCAGTAATTAATTATTAATTTAATATTGATTTCAAGTGTAAAGGTTGATCCAGGACTTCGTTCAGCGTACTTCGGCAGAGAACAATGGGCAAATACAAATAACAAAATGCGTATATCAAGTAAAATATAACATTATATATTTTCTTTTGACAACATGAAACACGTTATGAAAACATTTACCCGCCTTAAGGCGTAAAACTGATCATAAATAACTATTACCTCAAAATAGATTACGTATATTAAAGATTACGCAAACTCAACACTTCTTATTATATTCATATTCTTCACTCACCCAATCATACACACTTCCATACTTCTACATTTCTTTTTATTGAGCTCAATTTAATATAATGCCAGTATTTACTTTCCTTATAAATGTGTAATTTCACCACACGGGACGTCTCCTTGTGCGTGCACTGTTTTGTTGTTTATAGTTCTTACTTTCACATTCTACGGCCGAACTGTCAATTTATAGGCACTGTTATTAATGAATATTTAGCCAAATACTGTTTTTGTTTTGAAATATATATACGAATTCACATGTTTAGATTTGCGGGCGAGACGAAAACTATTCAGCCGGCGGCCGAGCGAACTGCTCGCGTCCGCTATATTTAGATGTTGTTTGCCGTCTGGCGTTCAGTGTTAAAATTTCCGTTCGTGACGTCTTTAAACTGGTTCACTACGCTCCCCGCCACGCGTCTCGCCAACAGTATTGGAAAGTTCCGCTGGGCTTAGTATCGCTTTTTCAGCTTGCCATGAACTGATTTTCGTCAACAGCATTTTTCCGTTGTTAGTCACTGGCTATAAATAGACTCTTGTTATGCTTCATAACCATATATGGTTATGAAACTCTCACTGGCAATCGCCTCACCTTATGGGTGCCTCATCTTCACATGTTATAAAATTCAAAAATAATATTTATGTAAATTTTGCTCCATTACAAGAATTGTGGTCTTGTGGGAGGGGGATCTGGTCAAGTCGGCTTCAGACAAAAGAAAAAACAAGTTAAGAGTAATCAATATTACACTCTTTAAAGTGGCTGAAAAACGTGTAATGACATATTGAAATCAATCCCATTAAAGTAATAATTCAGTACAAATAAGTGCTACTGAAACATTGTTTATAAGATCTTTATTGACTTAACTGATTTTCCTATATATCATACTTCAAACGTATACACAAATGCTGTGTAGTAAACTTGTTTATAGACCTATATTTAAAAAAGGGTTACTACTGTATTAGAGTACACAGCTGAGAAAACAGCTTAAAAATTAAAAGATTAAAAAAAATTCTTGTCAACGTTCAACCCTGGGAGGGGGTCTTGTCCCCCCCCCAGTTAATATGCCCCTGAGCTGTGCCAAATTCATCAATTTATAAGGGGATTTCTGTAACCAAGAGATACAACAAAGCTGTAGTATCTCACCCATTATTTATTTATTATTTGGTGGTCTGCCCTAAGGCAGGTCTTCAAATGGTAAAAGCTCTCCAAGCTGTCCTATCGCATGCCAGTCTTTTCGTTTCTTCGTAACACCCTCTGATTGTAATGCTATCTATTAACTTCATTCTTCTACGCCCTCTTCTTTTTTTCCTTTTATGACACTCTCCATGGCAGTTGTAAGCAAGCAGGCTCTTCATAAACAATGACTTAACCAATTTGTTTTCCTATTTTCTGTTACCTTCGGAATTCTTTTCTCTCTTCCCCTATTCTTCTTAAAACTTCATCATTCCTTACTTTATCAACCCACCTCACTTTTTCCATTGCTCACCAAACCCACATCTCAAATGCTTCTAATCTTTTCTCATCCTCCCTCCTCAGTGTTCATGTCTCTGCACCATATAAAGCAATGCTTCACACATAACATTTAGCCAACCTTTTTCTTAAATTCTTATTAATTTTGCCACACACCAGTCTTTTCTTCCCATTAAATGCATTATCTCTACTGTCTTTGGTATCTTTCCTCGATGCATTCCCCTCCCGGAGATCCGACTGAGGGGATATTTTACCTCCAGAACATTTTACATAGAGGGCCATACCATTTGCTCTACTAGAGATATCCAACATTGATCCTTAATGTGGTGGTATCCCATCGCCTTCCACATCCTCATGCCATTGACCAAGTGGTTCATCTGCCTTTAGGGACAGTTTCCCATCCCAAGGGCAAGAAAGTGCCCTACCTCTACCCGCTCATCTGCCCTCCGAAGAGACCATTGGTACTTGGTAGAGGGGAAATCTTTATTCCGGGAGTCACTTGGCAGGCTTCTTGCAGTTTCAAAGAAACTGGGCAATGGGGTCGCCACATCCCTACACCAATCTCACCTATTATTTAATATTTATGTTGATTATCTGTTGTAAAGATGGAAGACACTAACTGACCCTGGAATTGCACAGTCACAAAATATCTTGATAAATACTTTTATGTTGGAGTTGATCAGTTAATAATTAAGAATTAGAAGGATTATCTTTGGCTAGCAATATATAAGCTGCAAAGGTTATCCATTGAGTACAATGTCATGGTATTAACACAAAAACAAAAGTAACTTGCTTAATCAAGTTAGTCATTGATAATAAATACAGTATATAATAGTAGGTTAATTGCTTTAATTATATTACTTATTGCTACAACAGTTATATCAACAGCAAAAAAAACAATAAATTTCAAATAATATGCAGAACGTTAGTAAAATTATTGTCTGGGCTATTAGGTCATGATCCTCTTTTTGTAGAGCCAAATGTTTCCACTGAAGCTACAGCAGTTGTCTTCAGTGGTCTTCTTCTGTTCTGCTTTTCTGGGAACTAAATGACAGCGCAACCCCAAACCATCACACTTCTATAGCCGTCTGGATGCAGGCTGCTATATTTAGTTACCAGAGGAGTAGAACAGAAGACCACTGAAGATAACAAAATTATTCAATTAAATTAATTAATAAAAGAACCTATGACTTGATTACATGAAACATACTATACATTTAACACCAGTCATCAGCTGATGTCTCATTATCAGGTGAATAACCTTATTCTAGGTACACCGAATACAAGTAAACATAATACAACATAAACCTTCATAAAGAACATAACCCTCATTTCATTAAAATAAACATCTCATTTGCATCTGAATAAAATTTACCAACATTTCCATTTTACTTTCAATTGAACCTTTTATTCCTCAATCTTTGATTATTCATCATTTATTGTACCATTAAATTCTCCAAAAATTCAAATATATTATCAACATTTATTTTACATAACATTTGTAACGAGATAGTAGAGTGTATCTCCCGTAGTATAATGCCACACGTTGGATGCGTCAATCTGTAACGATCTGAATGACTGGTGTGTCCGTGTAAAGACGTGTATATTGTTTTTTATGTATTAGTGTGGTGTGTTCGTCTCACACCCTGTCGTTACATCAATGGTTGCCGCTAACGAAGTCCGTAGCGTTGTCACAATTATCAGTACAACCTAGTGGAAACCTTACCTGTAATTTCATAGGGGTTTGTGAATCCCAGGTGGTGCCAAATTGTTTGTTGAAAACAATTAAAATTATGAATTAAAGTGTTAGTATGGTGTTTTCAGCGGTGACGGTCGGAGCATTCGAATCGGTTCCCGCCTTTGTACAGCTTACTGTATTGCACAGATAGCGAAAGCGCTAGTTGTCGACTCTGTAAGTTCGCTAACACACACATATATAATACAATTTCCTATGAAATAAAACAATGGTTACACTCTGTACGGTTTTTTTAATGGTTGTTTGGTAATTAAATATTATGACAATAATATTATAATTTAGTATTCAATAAAATTGCTCCGACATTAAACATGAAACGCATTATCTCAAGGTGACAAAATTGGTTTTGAACGAGCTATTATGAAGCCGTCATGGCCACTGTTTGTATTTTATATGTCAACTTGTCCAAAATCTGGAGTCCTTTAGATTATAAAGAAAACATTAAATATGGTTACAATAAAAAAGTACACTACCGTACATTATCCGTACTTAAATAATATAAAGTGTGGCTACAATTTGTTCTGCAGTGTAGTAATAGGTGTTACAACAGTTCGCAATCTCATGCAAGGTTATTTTTTAGTTAACAAGTTTTTCTACGTAAGTTTGTTTCATTTAATCCTTGAAAGAAAATTATTTTTAATTCATAGTGAGAGTTTGTATAGATATGAGAAATATTTAAAGTGCTTTTATTCCTGGGATTAGGGTATTTAAATCATACTTATCAGTTCAGAAGGTTTGTGATAGATCGTTGTTCTTTGGAAATGGAAAATTCATCAATTTTGAGTGATTTAGGCTGCTGGCGTCCTTTTCTAATTAGTCTTGGGAATTTCTGCTTTTAATTTTCGTTTAAATTGTTCCTGGACATCAGTTAAATGTTATTCCTCTTCATCTCCTTCTCACTGGTAAATGTTTTTGGATTTTGGCTAGTTTTTTAACATTTTAAAGTAAAATTTGTGTCATACAAAATCTTGTGTCCCTACTACACAAGCGTCATTATACGAGTACTGAAAATTAACGGAAAATTAGTAACCAACGGTCCGTTTCTATGGTAACTCAAACCCTTTGATTGGCTAAGGCATGGTTTAGTACCATTGTTATTATATTTGAATTTTTATTCAAAATTACTGTATATTTTCTGATTGATTTTATTCTTCTATCTTCCTTCCTGAGTATTAAATATTATCACTATTATAAGGTCATGTTCTATTAGATATTAACTTTTGTACATTTATGTTAACATTTGTTAATTACATATTTCTTTTAATTTAAGTTCTTATTGTAACATTTTTCTTTTAAAATGATTGACACATTATTCTTAGCTAGTTACTTGCCTTAGATTTGTTAATTTCCTTGTGGATTTTATACAATTTGTAATTATTGGTTTTGACAGTTAGGCATTTCAGATGCACTAGTAGCCATTGACTATATTTACTGAATTTATACAAATGATGTCTCATTTTATTCTAATGTGTTTTGTTTTGTTTTGTTATTTTCCCATTTGTATGGTTCTGTCATTTTCTACATTTACTGATTTTCTAGTGTAATTATATTTGTATTGTCTCAACTTCTTAATTATCTATTTTGCCTTTGTTAATAATATGGCTACAACTCCCTATTCTTCCTCAATTAAAAAACATAACATCTAGGCATATGCTCTGTACAAATTCTTCAGTCATATCCTATTCATAACTATAACTACACAAATCTTTAACAATTATTAAGTAAAGTTTGTTGATTAACTCATTTCATTAATTACTATTTTTTGGGTGTTAACTAACATCACCTTTTGAATAATTGGTTTTCCCTTACAATCTGGGGTGTTTATTTATTACATTATTAATTTCTTATTTCCTAATTAAACTCTACTCTCAATCCATGTTAACACTAGCTGTTTATCTTTTCATCGGATTCTCCCCTTTTCATTACAATCGTTTACAATTAATCTTAATTCTCTTAATTAACAACGTTATTATCACTTTCCAGTGTTCATTTCATATTACTAATTGTTTACATTTAATATTATTATTAAAACCTTATATTTTTATTATTAATTTGTTTCACTTTTAATCAATTATTGTTTATTATTGATTATTGAGCATTTTATTATCATAAATATGGTTTCTAACCATTTTGGGGTTTCACACTTTCACTATTGCACTTTTTAACTGTTTACATTAAGTGTTTCTTAGTGGGTAATCCCTATAATTATTTCTCTTTGTCACTTCCTCACTATTTCTTTCTTTACTAATCTTATACACAGTATTACTAATGTTATTTTTCTATAGATTTTTACTACATCTAACTCTAATTCGTGGGTTAGTGTACTTTTCTTTTTATCATATTACTTTACTGGGTTTTGGTTAAAACAATTACATTAGTTATTTAATTGATAATAATATTTATTTCCGGTATTGGATAATCATTGGCTTTATTCCCAATATTATACTTGAGTGTACCACTTCTCCCTTACATATTTGTGGTGTTTCGTATCCCTTGGTTTCACTTCATTTCCTTTACACTTAATTAGTTTCATTTTCCTTTTTCTTCTTCTTCTCCTTCGATTTCCATTGGCTTCATTTTAGTTTGGTTCTCCCCTTCTCGTTTGGTTTTATTTTATTTGGTTGTATGAATTCGTTCACTTCCTTCAATTGTCTTTTTTCTTATTTGGTTTCGGTTTTTTCCCTTCTTCTTTGTTTTCCTGTTTGTTTGGTCAATCACTTGGGTTAGGTCATGTCGTTGTTTGTCGTGCCATTGTCTTTACATTTTATTTATATTTAATATTTTATTTTATATGAAGTATATTTATATTGTAACGGTACATAACCCGGTCCCAATAAATTAACTATTGTAATACCCTAAAGGTCAGAAATGGGTAAATTATAACGAGCTCAAAATTAAATTGTATCACTAAACATTATAAACGATTAGAGTGATATACAGTGACAAGTGAGTTATAGTGTACCCATTGAGGTAATAAGTGAAAGTGAAGGGAACTTTTTACAGAATTGTGCTGTAGAGGTGAGAATTATAAACGATGATAGTAGACTATAATGCTACTAACTAATTATGTATTTTGTTAATTTATTGTAGTATTTATATTGTGTAGACAACCAAGTTTAAGACCTAAGTTAATTTTATATTTTTTAAAATATTTGTGTTATAGTATAAGATAACCCAGGGTTCGTTTTAAAAAACATAAAAGATTTAAATATCAGATGATAATAAAAATTAAAATAATACTGTATGAGGGAAATGGCAGAAGGAAGTAGTGCAGTGTAGGAATACTATAAGAGACTAATAAATGATATATAAATTCATTTTAAGTTAATAAAAATATTAAATACTTATATCCAAAGTTATAAGAAAATAAACAGAAAACTATTATGTAAATCAAATTGGGAAAGAAACCAAAATTAAAAGGAATTATTTTTCTATAAATAAAAAATAAATTTATAATAATTACAAACTGCCTATATACTAAAAGTAAATAGCAGAACCAATAAAAAGATATATAAAAATTATGGGTTACTACGAGTAACGAAAAATAACAAGTATTGTTAATCGAATTTAAAAATTAAACCTGTCCAGTTGACAAAATGATGAGACAACAATTTTATTAAAATATCCTTTTAGAAATCTTTGAGAAGTGCAAAATTGGTACAAAATTAAACAACAGTATGAACATTATATACTACTACCTTATTTATCAAAGTTAAATTGCTATACTCCATAATAAAAGTGAAAGAAAACCATTTTTGGACGATCAGGCCTAGCGTCACTGTGTTTCGAGTCTGACGAGAATATTTGCCGGTCGGTTATGAAATTACAACCAAATACAGAGACCACTGGAGAAACGGCTTAATCCAAGTAAGAACTTCAAGAAGAGAGGTAATATAAACATTTCGTTTAATAGTTAACGAAGAAAACATTCCGAATGGTAGTATCTAGCATTTTTTGAAACTAATAAAAATTAACCACATGTTCTAATGAAAACAAACGCACTCTGCTCTCTTACGGACATTTCCGGAACTACGTACTAAGCGAAATTAAACAAATTTTTGAATATTTTTTCGGTATTTGTAAAGCGTAGTATAATTATCCATTTCTGACCATCTCATAACAAAAAGAACTTACCCTTAACCCTGGGGAAATAAATAAAAGAATTATATATTGATTGATGTTTTAAATATAGTATAAAATTTGGTAAAAAAACCATATAATATTTGTTGACAATTCCATGTTTACTCAATGAAGTCGATATCATGTCTTAATTAAGAAAAAGATCGATTGTGATATTTGTATTTTGGCGGAAGAGAAAAAACCAATAATATTCTTAATAAATATTATTGAAATATTAATAATATTAATGAATATTATTGAGATTTAAAAAATAAAAATGTGTGTCCTTTCTTGTAGTGGATAGTTGTATTAAATTTCAGAACAACTAAGAAGAAGACGATCCACCTGGTCGTATACTGCCACAGTGTCGTCTGGTTAATCTACATTTGGAGACTAATGTTAAAGTCAGCTGATTCGGTGCACGGCGAATATTTGAAAATTTAGAAATCGTCCAAACCGAGGGTAAACAAACGGTACTAGCTCTCTCTTCTAAATCAGGCTAAACAACTTCCCTACTTGACCCAAATCACACACACTCGATTTCTGCTTTGTTTGAGTAACATTCCCAACCACTTTATTTAAACTTCGGTCTTTATAATTCATAAGTGGCGACTGCGGAGAGGTGGAAACCTTAATACAAAAAAAAAAAAAAAAAAAAAAAAAAAAACGCACATTACAGATTTGGCGCTTACAACATTGAGTCTTGAATGAGACGGACGTTTCGTTAAAACACCTCTACAAAAAAACCGCACGTTACAATATTTAGCATCATCTTTTTCCTCCCTGGTACTAGGGTGGCTTATTTGTGTTGTAACACATTTCAAATTCAAATTTTACCAAGATTTCTACATCTTACCTAAGTTAAATTCTTTCAGACTCATTTAATGTCATTATAATACTCTTTTACTTTACTTCCAAGTCATTATCAAATTCATACTTACATATGGTCAATTATTTAATCAAATAAAATATGATTACTGTCATAGACTCAAAATATAAACAATTGTCACCACAAATATAACGTACAAAACCCTATGTACTTTTTGATACATCATACTAACCATAGGACTCAACAACTACACATTTTTACTTTGACTCATTTACTATTTATTATCAAATTCAAATATCAGAGAAATCATTACAGTCATTATAAAATTCATTTATAAAACATTTTAAATTAATTAATTCATCTCGCATTTATTGAATTCAACCAGTTTTTTTGAAACACTAAGTTTTTTAATTACAATTCCAAAACAATTACAATTCATTTGTATTATAACCTTCATAATTATTCTCGTTCTTTATTTAGTCTGGTATTCCATTATTATTATTATATTGATAAAATCAATCCCCCTTACATACCTACATTGTTTACATAAATTATTGAGTACAACATAACCTCTTACACAAACACAATTAACCTCACTATAAATTTATTTACAATTTTTTGTCATATTATTTTATCGTTTACCACACCTCATTACATAAATTAGCCAAGTCATTACCATAAACTAAAATATTTAAATGTTCATTTACTGCTTGTCTAACCACCATCATTGTATAATAATCTGACTTTACGTTTACACCATTCATTTACAATTAAAGACATATAATTATTATAATTATAATAATCCTCACCATTTATTTCATCCATTGTATCAATATAGTAATTACAAATCTTACTGCATATTATTATTTCAAAATTCCTGTCGACATTTGGTATGGTAAATTCTCCATTAATATTTTCCTTTAACATCAGGTAAGTTATATCATTATATTCCTCTACTACATCAGTTATCTCATAAGGTAAGTAATCAATATTATCATTTGCTGTACTACCTATTTTGCAAGGTAAGTATTCAATATTATTAACTCTCGTAATATCTAATTTCTCTACTAACCCTTTATAACCTCTATTCAGCTTAAATATCTCTATCACACTCTCTCTCTCTCTCTCTCTCTCTCTCTCTCTCTCTCTCTCTCTCTCTCTCTCTCTCTCTCTCTCTCTCTCTCATAATCACTTCATCTTTTCATTAAAACTTCATTACCCCTATTATTATTTACATTACCTTCTAATACCACATTTTTAATTATATCATCATAATTACCACTAGTTTTAAACTCGTCACTTATCTTATAATCTGTACCTCTGTTATTTTTGTTCTCGTTTACTTCGTCTTGTATTTTATTTATATTTATAGTTATCTCACCTTTCATTCCAGCAATAATCTCACTCCGTTTCTCTAATTTTTTATTTATTTCTCTTAATCTTTTGTCTTGTTTGTTTATTTCCGTTTTCAGCTTTATGTTACTAGCATTTATCTTTGACTTGATTTCAATCTTAAATGCATTCAAACTCGTGTTCAAATTATCGTTATTCTTATCATTGTTCTTATTTTGTTGTTCAAACTTATTATTCATCTCTGACTTGATTTCAGTTTTAAACTCATTCAAATTATCATTATTCTTTGTCATTACTTCCATAATCAACGCTAATTGATTAAATATATCTACTACATTTTTGTTTTTGCTATTCTTAGCGTCTACCATTTCAATTTCGTCTGCTATTTTGTTTACGCTCTCGTTAATATTTTCGTTCGTCGATACTAAATTGTCTTGTGTAATGTCTAATATTGACCCGCCAGCTACACTCTCACATAAATTTGCATCCGTATTTTTCTCTGCCATTTTCGACTAGGTTGTAAATTATTTTAATTTTAATTAATATTAATTTACAACATCCCTGTTCGGGCGCCAACTGAAGTATTACTCAGTAATCAGATATTAAAATTATTTAAAATGTGTTACATTACCTTGTGCGGACGTCAACTGAAGCGTTAAAATAGTTTTAAGTCTTGATGTTCGTATGAAAATTAACCAAGATGTCATCTAGTGTACTCGGCAGAGAATAATAGATCAATGCAAATAAACAAGTACATATTTATAAATTCATATAAAACACTACTTTATTATATTTTCATCTAACATTCTTGGAAGCTCCCCTTCACATAAAATACTCCTCTTTTCTCTACATTTTGTATTCTTACTCTCAACGCTATTACGGTCCGTTATTGAACATTATTAAAACATTAGATGCCACTCAGATATGATAAACTTTAAAACATTGAATGCAACTCAGATATGATCTACTTATAACTACTTATTATGATTAAATTATATCTACTGTCTAAGGCAACCCAGTTTTGCTCATTTACTTCATTCATACCTTTTATCCCCTTTTAATTTTGATTTAGCGCTTTTATTATAATTTCATAATTTTTAGTTTATATTATACTGTACTTTGCTGGTGTTGTCCTTGCAGACCACGTGTCGCACTTATTACATTTTTGTTCACTTGTTTTCATCCGAAAAACGTTTGCACTGAGTAAAATTTTGTTCACTGGCGGTTATTTGCTATCTCACTGTCGTTTCGCTACTGTATCACATGGTTTAAACACATTTTTTAATAATTATGTTGTATTTCGGCTCGCGAGCCTTGTTACGCTGAACCGTTCTTTATTTACACTTTTCTGTCGGTCGGTTTACATTTTAAAGTAAAATGTTGGTGGCCCGCGAGCACACGCATCTGCGCGGGTTAGATGTTATTAGCCGACTGTCTTTGTTCTCTGCGCACTAGGCGAGAAGGAATTTATTCGGACGTGACATCTCCGTGTGAGCGTTGGCCGAACCGTGCGCTCGTCCGCGGGAATGCGGACCCTTGCTGATAATTCACATTCTTTGTAACAAGCTGTGCCTTACACGGAGCGATGGTCGGTTACCCATTATTATACTCTGGTTAAACCAAAACTGGAAAACTTTATATTATAGCCCCTCAACAGTCTGTACCGTTACAAGGGGAGGACAAAATTCGGAATGAAAGATATCTAGCCGAAAAAAATAAGAAATCATCAGGCATCAAGTGTACATATATAAAGAATGCTTTTCAGTATTCTCTTTTTGGTACGTATAGCGTAGCACCTGGACAGTGAATATAGACGAATCATTGTATTACACAACGAAAGAGTATGCAATAACCGGTATGTCTTAAATACAATAATAAACTGTATCTGCTTCTGTGGAGCTTTTGAACTAGCTTTGCGAGGTCATGATGAGACTAAATCTTCATCAGATCCTGGTATATTTCGAGGCTTCATTGATTTCAGTTCTGAGCTTGACACAACAATGAAAAATCATTTAGAGGAAGCAACTGTATTTAAGGGCACCTCAAAAACCATTCAAAGTGAACTTTTAAATATAATGCAGATTTTTTGGCTGTAATTGCTGATGAGACCACTGATGTTGCTAATGTTTTTCAAATGGTCATAGTGTATCATTATATAATAAAAGGTAAACGGGTTAAAAGATTCTGGGGTTTCATTGCTCCTCCTAAACACGATGCTTAGTCGCTTCCATCATGCTTGTTGATGAACTGTCTCGATGCAACTTACTTGGAATTTTCCACAAATTAACTGCTCAAACAATTGGAAAACAGTAACTTTCTATTTTTTTTTCCATACGACACCACTATGTATGATGCAAATGTGTGTGGTAGGTCTGTCTCCTGTTTAATGCGTTCTTTTAACGTCCCCTACTCCCCCCCACACAACTGACTACTGCAACTACCAAAATTTGGAACCACCAGCTGCCACTGATTGAAATACTGAATGAGATGGCAATACATGTAGGAAGGTTGAATTGATGAAAATTTAGTTGATAGGAAGTGACAAATTTGGATTTAAAATGAAAATTGAAGGACAAGCCAACAGAGTAAAGATATAGAAGAGAGTGAAAAATAAAACGTGGGAATATCCTAAATAAAATAAAAAAATTATATGGTAAGAATTATGATAATTCAGTGCAAAGTAGAAAGTAAACTGTAACCAAATAACTGTGAGTCAAAAAGTGTTAAGTTGTAATAAGCCCATTCCCCCCTCACCTAAACTCAGGATTTAATTTTTATTGTGAACTGTGAGCTACAAAATTAATGTTGGAGACTTCCTTTTAATCAACTATGTGGAATAGAAATTTTAATGTTGGTGTTTGTACACCAAGTACATTTCAGTACTAAACAATAAACAATCCAAAATTAAACATTTAACTAAATACCACTATTACATTAACGACTCGAAACACTAGGTTTTTTTATAAGTAAAAGCATAGTTTTACCTTACAGCCTAGTGTTCCGAGTCGTTAATGTAATAGTGGTATTTAGTTAAGTAACGGACACGTCATGGACAACGAAATACAAGAATTAAACATTTAAATAACAGAAATACTTGTTATCAACAAAAAAGTTGTCAGCAAGGAAAACTAAATATGGTGGGGGAAGTACGGTAGCTATTCATCTAGAACTTAGAAAAAAGTTATAAAATTTCTCTACCATAATTATTCTGAAGCACAAGAAAATGTAATTAGTTAACTGTCCAATGAAAAATGTTGTATGTTCCTCAAATGAAACTAGCTCTTTTGAAAATTTGTGTATCATTAAGGTTAGATTAATGTTAGTTGAATGATGCACCATAATGTGTATATTTGGATATCAAATGAAATGGTGGCGATCCCAAAACTAACAATTTCCCAAATTAAGGGGAAAATAAGGGTATTAAAGACTAAATTCATCTGACAAACGAGACGTAGGCCTACAAATAACGTGATAGGTCTAATGGTATTTAGCACAATAATAATTATTATATAAGCCCTGAAAACATTTTGATGGATAAACATTGTCATTGTTAACGTTCGCTAGTTATCGCCCAATAAAAATTAATTGTATTTTTTTAACAATTATAATTAGATAATTACAATAAAAATTGCAGCTATGAACATCGAGATTACAACAAACGTAGGATATTCACTGGCTTTATTTCTGAGCATGTAAAACGTAAGTACTAAGTAGTGTAAGTTGGGCATATAATATTTTGTGCCTTATGTATATATCGTGCGCCTATGTGCTTTGAAACGTGCTGTAAAATGTGTATCTACAATCACGTCCGAAACATCGTATCTTTATGGTTTGTTGGGGTGAAGGTGGTAACCGGGTGGAAAAGTTGAACTTCTGTGTTGTGTTGTGTGCCTGTGTTTGAACCAGTGTAAATGGTAAAGTTAACTGGATACATATTAACTGAAGTAATTCCATATCTAATTATCAATGTTAAAATTACTATCATCTTTAATTCAAGGTAGATGTTGCACAAGTTTGTGCTATACCGTTTTCACTTAAAATCGCAAGTTAGGAGGTTATGTTACACGTGTAGTGGCAATTTGAAAGCATAAATTATTACTTCCGTGTGTGTTCGTAGAAGTATATTTTATAAGGTAAAATGTAGTGTTAACTGAATAAATGATCAGACTTTTATTCTTTTGTGTTGCCCAAATTTAAAATAACGCCGGTTTTGTAGCAAAGTAATAGCCTATTGAATTCAGATAATATGGCAATGTTTACAATATGTTAACATGATGGTCTTTACGTTAGTGTACATGAATATCTTGTATTTTTGAAATACCCGTATTTTATAAGTATATAGAACGTCGGTAAACGTCTGGAGGTGTATAGAACGTCTTACCTTAATTTCAAATATGACAATAGAAACTGTCTTTCTGTATGAACTGGTTTTTTGAAACTTTGCAAAGCTTGCAAAAGAGTTCGTTGTGGACCAACTGATTAACCGGTATGCCGAGAACAGATATTGTAAAGTCATCTGTATGAACTTAGCCTTTGTTTTGTTGATGCCAACATCATTACCATAGGATCACAATTTTATTGCTTTCCATCGGACATGCAAGTTATACCTGTCTGCATGTTTGCTGCATTAAATACCTTTGACTGTAATTTGCTGCATAGGGCTTTCACTAAGTGTTTCCATTATTCTCTGTGTTGGTCAGTTTGGTTAGTACTTATTTTTCAGTTATTCCAACCTTCTTCAGGTTGTTCTGACGGTTCAGGTTCCATATGTCAAGACGATTGTTCGGTACATCTTTGTACCATGATATCCACTTATTCAGAGTAACTCTTGTGTTAGTTTCCTTCCAGTTTCGTTAAGATGAGGACCGATGTAACACTATTTCCTTCATGTTGCCTTTTCCTTAAAGGTAATTCTTATACTTCAGTATTTGTTGGTGTTTAACTAAAAAAAATTTAGCACTTGCCTGTATTCTCCAGCAGTGGCCATCAGATATTGGCCATGTTTCATATCTACATAACAGTTAACCAGTTTTACATTACTTGTGAATACTCATTGATGTATCTGTACAGATTTCCGTAATTAGTTAACAATATAGATGCTTTTCGTGCTTTTGACAGTGAAAGTTGAATATCTTCTTGTGATCCATACTATATGCTTACCAGAGCCTCAAATAGCAAACCTGGTACCTCTTGTATTCGTTTATCCTCTATGTAGGCTGACATATTTCTCTTATACTAATCCCTCTTCATAGTTCATTTGTGGAACTTCTAAACAGAAGATTACCTTCACATTTAATTGAAGTAAATAGCCTAGAAGTTTGATTGGTGGTTTGAATATAGAAATTTAATAACCTGCAGCGGTACGTAAATCCATGAGATAGGTGACGACGACGATGACAGTGATGATAATAATGAAACTGTTTTTGCTAATGGTGTTTATTGCTTGACAGTTTCACAGAGTTCACAATCATCCTGGTGGCACACATTTTGTGTACTGTCTATCCGTTTAAATGCTATTTTAGGATATAAACATAGGCATCTTTTTGGCATTTCCATCCTTTTTTTTATCCGTGCCAGGATCATCTTATTCTTTTGTTATAATCAACCACCATCATCATTGGTGCTACAACTCACTGCTCAACTCACTACATCTTGACCTCATCCAGAAGCCTTCTCCGAGGGTCCCAATATGGTATAATGCCTCTCCAGTCCGTCATCCAAATAGGTCTAGTTTGCCAACATTGCTCACATCATCAACCCATCGCAGCTGTGACCTGCCTCTCTTCTTCCATCTAGCTGTATCATAAAGATTTTCCTTGGTATTTTATACTCCATCATCCTCATCAAATATCCAGCTCATCTTAAACTTGATAATTTAATACATTTTGTGTCACCATAAAACATTATAAAGAGTGCATATAATTCTTGATTATAACATATCTGCCATACATGCCTTTCACATACTGGACCATAAATTCTCTGTAATATCTTTCTTTCAAAAATTAAATTATGTCTTTCATTTACTTTCGTGATGGTCCATGTGTCAAAACTGGTCTTATTAAAGTTTTATAGAGGGTACATTTTGTTGATCTTGATATTAATGTACTGTCAAAACCAACAGACAAAACAGGTGAGATACAAAATGTAAGATTGACATTGATAACCGTTTCATCGTATTCCCATTTTTTTTTCTTGGGAGGCGTATATATTTCGTCATTAGTTTTGTTTTTCTCAATTTACATTCATTCCAATTTTTTGTGCTATTTTTTAGTCCTTTTTTTAAATTTTCATTTTATCAATCATATTTATATGTTTATAATTTTTTATAAAACATATATCATTTGTGAACTGTAGCTGGATTAGCTATTTGAGTGGAATGCATTGTATGCCAGTTGTGTTTCACATCGTAGTAAAGTTTGTTACCGACTTTATCGATTAAGCCTGGTCATGTTGTTTTTTGTGCTACATTGTAATATGTTTTTATGTTTCAGCAGACAGATTATTTGCTGTAAGTACATGTGACATCGGCATTAAGGCACTTGTGACGATGAACACAACAGTAAGTAACTTGACGACAACAGCGAAAAAACATGGTTTGAAAAGGGAACTGAATGAAACTGAAGTAAATGAAGACGCCGCTGCTGAGAAAAGAGTCTGTAAAGAGGAGCGGGTGAAGAGAAGGAAGTTTGCTATGCTGCTTGCGTATTGTGGCCAAGGATATTTTGGTTTACAGAGGTAATTTAATATGTTGTGTTTTAGTCTGTATTGAAGTATATGAAATTACTTAATATGAAATAAGTACATGAAAGTTGTGTGGTATTTTATTGAATAAATATCCGCTTGATATATTCATTAGAACTTGTTTAACCCTTTGATCAGTAATCACGTATATATATGTTTTTCCTCTGAGGGACCAAATTCAGTAATCACGTATATGTACGTTTTCAACTTTCGCTGCCTCAGTATTGCCGACATACAACATTAGTTGCAATGTTATGCATGCTGCACTCTAGTGGATTGTTTTTCAAATGTTTGGTATTCGTTGATTCTTGCTGTGATGTAATATGTGTGGCTGTGGAGAACATTTTGCATCTGTCATACATGCTTTGTGCAGAAATGTGCTTGGAAGTTATGTTGTGCTTAGTTTACAAACATACAGAGGTGTGTAAGTGCATTCTTTTATAAACAGCTCATATTGTTTATCGTATATAAGTTATACAATGTGTACAATTTTATTTTAGTTTTGAGTACATCTGATAAACAACCTTTTGCAAAAGACTTAACTATTTGACTGAGGACGAAATTCGTAAATATGTTACGAACTATGAATCGGGTAGCTAACGAAGTAGGCCTATCAATTTTTGACAAATTGTACAGTGGAGACGATCAATTTACAAATATTTTAATGTTTTTTATCAGTTTCCTTATAATTAATGTTGAAAAAGTTTCATTATAATACATTTTACAAGTTTAAAAAAATTTCACTATCAAAGACATAACACACTAACCGAGTTGTCACTGATCAAAGGGTTAACTGAAATAAAAGGGGGAAGAGACATTAATGGGACCTATTTTCAGCTGTTAAAAAGTTTATAGCCATATTTGTGTATTTTGTCCATAAACACTTATACAGTGAATTGTTGCTTTACAGTGCCCCAATTAATGTCATTTTGGAGTATGTTGTGTATCGATGTTCACCGGTCATCATTTTAAAGTTGCAGTAATTCTACAATAACATTGTGGAGCATAAAAAAAAGAAAACAGGTTGTTTAAACGTGTTGCTGGTTTCAATATAACTTGTACTTCACCAAATATAGTGCTTTTTTCTGTTTAGAAACAAGGAAACAAAAACAATAGAAGAGGAAATATTGGTAGCAATGAGAAACTGCTGCTTACTAACAGAAGATGCATTTGCTCGTCCTCAGCTTATAGGGTTCCAAAGGGCGGCACGCACTGATAAGAATGTGTCCGCACTGAGGCAGGCATTATCTATGAAACTGCGTAAGTACACATTTGAGCATATTCTATTTATATCCTTTAGCCTTCTGGACAACACTGCTATACCTGCTATTTCCAGACTGTTGAAATGAGTAAACAAAATATTTTAAAACACTAGAGTAATATAGGCCTACATAAAGTTAAAACATATTTGTAGTTTTCTGTTACCAGTTTTTTTGTCATTTTCTGTAGTTTTAATCAACTCCTATAGTTTTCTCGATATTTGTCTATTACCAAAACAGCTGTATATTTGTATATATTATGTCTGAGGGTTTCACGGCCGGCTTCAATGTTATGAGAACTTCGGCTTGCCGGAATTATTTCCTTTGCTGTATTACCCTATATGTCTATAGGGTGACTGATCGTATTGGCAGGTTGCTGAGGCGGCGCGGCGCGTGACCAATCTTCAAATCGACCAAGACAATCCAGAACTACATCGGAACTACTCCTATTATACAATCGCGTTACTTTACGGTGGCCGCTTCATAGCTGCATGAAAAGTGAGGGTAGTGGGGAGACTAAGTGTGCTAAGTTGTGTGTATAAACAAACTTATAAGTCACTGTGAGGGTGGCAATTGTGAATACCCTCACTCTTATCAATAATATTAGCACATATATTTAGTAAGGTATAGATAACAAATACCATAATTCGGTATTAATGATACTCACCAATTTCATTATTTGCCGGGCTCGTTTTCTTCCTTTATAACTTGTTTTCTACCTAAGGGATACCAGGGTTCGGGTACAGGAAGATTTTGAAACACAGTTGACGACACAAATGATAACCAGATATTCTTGAAATTAACCATCAAATTTAATTCAATCTAAGGTAGTACACATACAACCATGCGGTCAAAATAGTGACGTCATATGATATGACACAAAACAAAATGGTGGCTACTTTTCCTATCTCTTTTGATTCTCTCTATTTCTTTATCTGTTGAATTAATATCAATGTACACTTTATAGCTGCAGCTTAAAATCATTTATTAATAGTTAATTAGTTACTGCACAAACCAATGCCTTCAGCTTACGTTTTATGGCCATACATTCACGCATTCATTCTCACACATTCAACTTCAGACCCGTACATTCTTTTTTATTATCGATTTGGTATTTATGAGCTCATTAACTATAAAAAATGACAAAAGGAACTTCTCTGCTTGTTAGGTGGTGGTGTCCATCCGTTGTTGATGTGAGACTCCCATGGTGATGGTCGGTGTTCGCCTTTAATTCCGCTGAGTTTAATTAGATAGAGGTGTGCACTGAATTTACATTTTTTATATATTTATACTGTAAACAAGATGAGCCTTTATTGCTCCACTACTGTTGGTAACATTTTTGTTAGTTGAATTAAAGTATTGTTAAAAAGTTATACACACAACGATACATCGCTGTGGCTCCTCTGAAGAATGGCGTTGAAATGAGAGCGAGGCAAGTGTAATTTCTTGCTTGTGTGTGTGTAGTTCTTACGTCATCCCGCTTTGTCTTGCTGGACAACGCCTCGTTGCACACATTGTACTCAGTGCGTCATTGTTCTTAGCGATGACGGACTAGTGTTATAGCCCAATCATAATGCATATTGTGGTACTTCGTCATCAACACCGCCATGGTAGATTTTGCTGTTTTCACGTCCACCGGAGACCTTGGTGTTTTACTCTGGCCGAATTTACGTTGTTCCGTTTTCCAGAGGGACAATGTACCTAACCATTCTGTATGTTTAAAAAAATACATAATAAAACAATGAAAATATCCATAATTCCCATAATTCTGGTACTGGGTCAGTCTGTACTGTTACAAACCCCCTCAAGGAAAATTTTTTGTGTCGAAACATAAAAAAATTTCCTTGACTCATTCACACTCTCCTAAAAGGATCAGTCTAGATACGTCACCACAACCCCCTGTAACGTTACACAAAAAAAATTTTATCATCACTTACCCTTGGTCCTATGATGCTGGTCGCACCCTCTGACCTTACTGGACTTCTCCTGAGAGATCCCTACACCATAAGGCCATGAGGCACTCCTGTTCTGACGCTCCAGCCAGCCCAGGACTGCGGTCACAACACCACAAAACTCTGAAACATCCAATACAAAAATTTCAAAATAGTGGTATAATACACTTACATATCTACAACTGATATGTCCCCTTTTAGACGCATTGGTTTGTGTTCGGGCATTGGTTTGTTTTTTTAATTCAAAAGTGTCACTTAACCACAACAAGACTTAAAATACATTGATTTTTTACCACCACCAAATTCAACTACTTCCTTGTAAGAAAATAAACAACATATATAGGCAACTATATATAACACAATATATCAATCATTCCTTATTATACCCCAAAATACCTTCACCTAATTATTTCTATAAATTCAACTTACAACTATCATGGCAGACACTTTTCCTTTAAACTTTGTTGCTCAACTTATAATCATTTATCTATTTTGTAAATGGCAGCTTACCAGAATATTTTATTTAACTTCATTTTTTAACTTTATTTTTTCAACTTTAAAATATACTATCTCTTAACACTTGTTATCGTCATTACCCCTGTAACGACCTCCTAGCCACACACTCTATTGCCCTCAACATAATAAAACATCATAAAACATTGTACATTACATATTAACATTGTTACATTTACCTTACATTAAACAATTTAAATTTATATGATTTGTACCAAACTTTATCACATTACTACTTCAATTAACTTTTAATTATTTGACATTTGTTTAGATTCTATACAACAATTTCAAATTTGTCCTTACCTTTCTGTTACATTACCTTCCTTTGTTACCTCACCTTCCTACCATGAATTCTCCTTTCTCTAACCCTTCATCCTTACTCGTTTGGGTGACTCTCTATTACTCACTATTTTCTATGTCTTATTTTGGCATCTGTCAACCTAACCTTACTACCCCTTTTTACACTAACCGCTTCTAACCATTAATATATTTTGACACCAATATCTCTATAATAAACCCCTTCATAAATCCCATTTAAAACCTCTGGCACCGCACCTTTTTTGTACTAGTATGTGTGTATTCCCTCTAACCAACTCATTCCCTTATCGGTTTCTGACCCTTTCAGATAACCCTTTCCGGCACACAACGGTCCACTCCCGTCTCAACATCTCTCGTTGGACTCCTACACCAATACCCTTCTTACAAAATATCACCAACAACAACAAATATAATTACCACTCACATCACTCAACTCTACATATAATTACTAACCACTGTGTCCCTAAAATATCTAACACCTCTTTATATATTATCAACATCTCAACACTTTATTTTTCCTAACTCCCAATAACTCTATTTAACTAACTCCCATGCCCTTATTTATCACTATTACCCAAACTCTTTACATTTCAACTTAATACACCATTACAAAATTTATCACTTATCTGCTAACAACACCTTTCATATCCATATACATAATCATCTACTAACCATTAGAATCTGAATCCTCATAATATCCTTTAAAATCATTATTAACTTCCTTCAATTATTTAAAATCGTACAATACATGTTTACATAAAAATTACCTAAAATACACAACAGTAAAATACAAATACATAGACATCAATACACAAAATATACAATTCACATAATCATTAAATCATTCACCATAATCAGTCCTAGTCAGTTCATTTTTTAAAAACACTGTCCACACAATTAAATGTTCATAACACAATAAACAATTACCCCATATCGTCGAACAATAGTCTTATCTTATATCTATATACATTGCTTATTATTGAATCTCTTATATTAACATCATAAATGCATATACCATTCAAATTTTCATTATTTTCCACAAACTCATTTAATCTGTCATGATTGGTCATTGTCCTGTCACCTCCAGTATAATTCGTCACAATCAGATAAGTTACTAAGTCATTATTTTCATTATCATCTCCTACTACTGCTATATCAGCTTCATTACAAGGTAAGTATTTCATATAGTTTGTTTTCTTCCATCCTACTCTCTCTATCAACTCTTTATAACCTCTGTCTAACTTAAATACTTGCATCTCACCATCTACACACAACTCTTTCTCTAAATATCTCTCACTCCATTCAGAGGGTACTACTACATTAAAACCTCTCCTGATTTCTACAGGAACAGTACAACAATTCCAAAAACAATTATCGGTAGACCATTTATCTACCCAATACACTCGTGAAGCCTTTTCTTCACCCCCTACTACAACATTACAGGAAAAATTTACCCCCTGCAACCCCTTTATCTGTAAATTCTCTCTATACTTTCTCTCTAATTCATCAACACTTTTTATCACTTCATTATCAAATTCTACTCCCATTATACTTTTATCACTACTCTCAATACTCACACAATTGTTTTCTAACACTATATTTTTACTTCTATTATCGTAATGATCACCAATACTCACCTTGTTTTTTTCTATCTCTAACTTGTCTACTTTGTCAATACTACAATTTTGTCTCTGTATTTCATTTTCAACTTTTTTAAGTTTCTCGTCTAATTGGTTCAATTTTACGTCTCGTACATTATTTTGTTTTTTCAATTCATTTTCGAGGCTATCAAACTTCTCGTCAATCTCTTTTAACACACTATTTTGTGTTTTAATCAATGCGAACAGGTCTTCTAATGATATTTTATTTTCGGCTACTTTAGGTGTTGAGCTAATGTGTCTTTCCCGTAAAATAGATTCTGTCTCTGAATTTTCTATTTCTATGCTATTGTTATTTTCTGCCATTTTGTATTTTAGTATTTAAATGGTTATTTATCTCTATTTGTATTTGACTACGCAATATACTCAACTCGTATTTAACTATTTACCTTTAACAACATAACCTCTCATTCATTATATATCGTCTTCTGTGTTTCTCCATCTATCTGTTTTATATAAATTAATTTTATACAAAGTCCCTGTTCGGGCGCCAATTGTGTATAAACAAACTTATAAGTCACTGTGAGGGCGGCAATTGTGAATACCCTCACTCTTATCAATAATATTAGCACATATATTTAGTAAGGTATAGATAACAAATACCATAATTCGGTATTAATGATACTCACCAATTTCATTATTTGCCGGGCTCGTTTTCTTCCTTTATAACTTGTTTTCTACCTAAGGGATACCAGGGTTCGGGTACAGGAAGATTTTGAAACACAGTTGACGACACAAATGATAACCAGATATTCTTGAAATTAACCATCAAATTTAATTCAATCTAAGGTAGTACACATACAACCATGCGGTCAAAATAGTGATGTCATATGATATGACACAAAACAAAATGGTGGCTACTTTTCCTATCTCTTTTGATTCTCTCTATTTCTTTATCTGTTGAATTAATATCAATGTACACTTTATAGCTGCAGCTTAAAATCATTTATTAATAGTTAATTAGTTACTGCACAAACCAATGCCTTCGGCTTACGTTTTATGGCCATACATTCACGCATTCATTCTCACACATTCAACTTCAGACCCGTACATTCTTTTTTATTATCGATTTGGTATTTATGAGCTCATTAACTATAAAAAATGACAAAAGGAACTTCTCTGCTTGTTAGGTGGTGGTGTCCATCCGTTGTTGATGTGAGACTCCCATGGTGATGGTCGGTGTTCGCCTTTAATTCCGCTGAGTTTAATTAGATAGAGGTGTGCACTGAATTTACATTTTTTATATATTTATACTGTAAACAAGATGAGCCTTTATTGCTCCACTACTGTTGGTAACATTTTTGTTAGTTGAATTAAAGTATTGTTAAAAAGTTATACACACAACGATACATCGCTGTGGCTCCTCTGAAGAATGGCGTTGAAATGAGAGCGAGGCAAGTGTAATTTCTTGCTTGTGTGTGTGTAGTTCTTACGTCATCCCGCTTTGTCTTGCTGGACAACGCCTCGTTGCACACATTGTACTCAGTGCGTCATTGTTCTTAGCGATGACGGACTAGTGTTATAGCCCAATCATAATGCATATTGTGGTACTTCGTCATCAACACCGCCATGGTAGATTTTGCTGTTTTCACGTCCACCGGAGACCTTGGTGTTTTACTCTGGCCGAATTTACGTTGTTCCGTTTTCCAGAGGGACAATGTACCTAACCATTCTGTATGTTTAAAAAAATACATAATAAAACAATGAAAATACCCATAATTCCCATAATTCTGGTACTGGGTCAGTCTGTACTGTTACAGTTGTAACATTTTATTTCAAAAATGTCCGGCTTTTTACTATTGCAACAGCTGGCTTTATGGGCGCCCTTAACTATTTAATTATTACAACTCGGGTTTTACACATTGTTGACATTTCTGGATTTCATTCAACTAACTACTATTTGTAATTTTACCCAGTATTATTCAAGATTGTATCAAATATGTACTTGTAATGCCAGAACAATGTTATTCATTACATAATGTAAATAATAAATAATTACTAGTATTGGCCGCTTTTCTGTCCTAAATTGAGTTATTTTCCTGAGATATTAAATTATTTTTCCCCTTATCTCTTGACGTTCATCTAATACATTTCTATTATTTCTAATCTTCTTCCATTTAAACCCTAACTTTATAATAACTGTTCTTAAACATGATAAGCTACCGGTACCTTGAAAGTTTATACTATACTTAAGAAGAAGTTGAAGTTTTCATAGCGTAGGATACGTTTTTGTGTTGAAAATAATAATTAAATAAAATACAGGCATATACGGTAAATGTTTTTGAAAACACTTATGCACTCAGTGAGAAGTGCCGTTACATGGACAAAAAATAGGGTTCTGCGCATATTACTTTCACCAAGGTTGCCGGCCACCATAAAATACACAAGTAGTAGTTTCTCGATATTTGTCTATTACAAAACAGCTGTATATTTTATGTCTGAGGCTTTCACGGCCGGCTTCAATGTTATGAGAACTTCGGCTTGCCAGAATTATTTGCTTTGCTGTGTTACCCTATGTCTATGGGATGACTGATTGTATTGGCAAGTTGCTGAGGCTGCGCGGCGTGAGACCAATCTTCAAGTCAACCAAGACAATCCAGCGCTTTCTGAGACCAGTGAAGGGTGTCAGAGACTCGCTCTCATTGTGTGGAGTGTATGGAGTTTCTTGCTTGTGCGGCCAGTTGTACATCGGAACTACGAAACGCAGTGTCCGTGCCCGCGTTGATGAACACAGCTGCTATTGTCGTTTGAAGCAGCCATGAAAGTCCGCTGTAGAGGAGCACGCACTTACCAATGCCGACGACCGCGTACTCTTTGAATAGATGAGGCTTCTGTTGCCGGTGAGTGCGTATTTCCCTCGCCTGCATATGGAGTCTGTCCAGATTCAGAAACATGCATCTATTGCAATGAATCGATGGGGTGAGTCCCTCTCATTGAGTGCTCTTTGGACGCGAGTAGTGCCGAACCAATAAGAATGTGCCTTCTGATTGGCTGGTGGTGTTAGACATCAACTTCGTGCAGACTCCAAAAGTTTATAAATGGGTGTCTTACAGCCACTAGCCTTAACCACAGTACAGTGGTCACTGTTTTGCAGCCTTCTGCATTGAAGATGGCTATCGAAGGCTTGGCTGAAACGTTTGCACCAAACAACCTTGGGCCACGCCCTTACAGCCCGGCAAGCCAAAGGTTTCATAGTCTCATTTTTTATTACTAATAATGCTGATGTAACAAAATGAGTGCAAGTTTAACTTTTAACAATGGTGTGAAGCAAGGAGATGATCTTTTTGCAGTTCTTTTCAATAAGCTGTACATAGTGCAGTAAAAAAAATTGATAAAAGGGGCTCAATATTCATGAAATCTTCTCAAATATGTGCATATGCAGATGACATTGTAATAGTAGCAAGAAACGTTGGTAGCCTCAAAGACATGTATGCATAAATGGAAACAGAAGCATTGAAAATTAGTCTCGTGGTAAATGAAAACAAGACAAAATTCATGGTAATGTCCAACTCAGAGACCAGAGGGGGTCCTAGAGATTTCAATGTGAATGGGAAGTGTTTGAAAGGAATGTCCTGCTTTAGTTATCTAGGTGCCTTGGTAAAATGATAATAGCATTAGCACACAATAAGAGAAAGGATACAAGCAGGAAATGGAGCCTACTTTGGAAATATTAACAGTCTTTACTTTAAAAACAGTCTTGTTACAAGAGGTTGTAACGGTACAGAAATGGAAATTTTATTTTGTATCAATCAGTTAACTTTCAATTGACAGATTTCACCTGTGAGGAGCCCCAGTACAACATACATACAGTTAGCCTAAACAATTGCCCAGACGTATTGCGTAACCGCCCAGTAAGCAGCAGTCCTTGTGAAACAGTCTGCAGTCTGTCACCAGTTGTAACATTAGCCAGCAGCAGGAAGCAGCATAAAGTTCGTTAATTTAAAACAGTGGCCTCGGGCGTACAAGATAGGCCGTTAAAACAAATTCGGCCTATCTAATAAAGTGTGAAAACATTTATAAAAAAGTATACAAACAATAGCGCGCGGCCAGTCTACAAAAAATTAGTGCGAATAAAATTACGTCGGCCGACTTTATCATATTGTATAATGTGGAACCAATAAAACAGTAAGAACCTTTAAACACAAACAGTAAACATAATCAACGAGTACCGGAGTGCGTGAGATCGAAGCAAGTATTAAACACCAGTTCGTGCAACCAACCCTAGGAATACGCTGCGTATGGGTAACTAGAAACATTTAATATGCATATTAAAACCAATGGCAACTAACCGGTGATTGTTTGTTATAAAAGGAAAATATAAAACGCCAATACTTTGTACGATAGAGTTCTCTAAGGGGCGGAGTTTATTTAAAGATCAATGTAACAGAATGAGTGTGTGTGTGATAATATAGAGGTTATACACTGGTTCATTTTCAATGTTTTATTTAGTTAGCAATATCACTTATAAGAGTAATCAAAATAAAACTCAATAGAGATAAGAAATAATTTCAACCAGTTGTACTATCATTGAAAGGTTGTACTAACGTAAAAGAAAGGCGTGAATTTTTGATAAATAAAAATAAGTATGTGATTTAGACAGGATCAAATGTGTTAACATAATTATTGCACATATCAAATCCAAATAATCCTTTCTGTAGCTGGTTTCGTCTGAACGACTCTGGACCCGAATCTGAAGGTAAGAGTAAGATGTTATATATTTGTCGTAAATTTATAGTGTTTCAAGGTATAAAACTTAAATGATACTATTCTCTTGTGCGACCAGTTGTTAGATGTGGAGCTGAGGTGTAGACTTTGACAGAGAATGACAAAACTGCTTTAGAATCATTGGAGCGCAAAACATTGTATAAAATTTATGGCCCAGTAAGAGAAGAAGGCAGTTGTTGGAGAATACCCAGTAACAATGAACTACAGGCTCTCATGCATGGAAAAGACATAGTGAAATTTATTAAATCACAGATTTGCGTTGTTAGCTGGGACATGTAGAAAGAATGCTGAAGGGAAGATTTTATACTACTAGATGTAGAGGCAGCCCAAGGATGAGATGGTTGGATGGCGTAATCGAAGATCTTGCTATCATGGGGATCAGAGAGTAGAGAGGAAGGGCAGAGAACAGAGAAGCATGGAGGAGTATTGTTGAGGAGGCTAAAGCCTACTAAAGGGTGTAATGCCAGATAAGAAGAAGAGAAATGATGCCGATGTAACCTAAAATATTACTAAGATGCTTCGTGTGATAGTTAAGTGAGATTAAAAAGCTTATTCAGAACAGGAAGAAACATTTTATTAAGTAAAACAACTCAGTAATAAGTGTATAGCTTGAAGTGTTGCTCACTTGGAGACCAGGAAGTTTTTGTAGCAGTGAGTTTTGAGCTGAACTTATAGTTACCATTATATTTTGTCAAGCATCACAGTAAGAATTTGACAACAATAAATCATAAGGCGTAAACCCAAGGTCACCATCCGTATTTGACAGTCATATATGGAAACCAATTTACTGTCCAAGTTAAACAAAATGTCACAACAGTGTTCTCTCTTAAAAGAAATCCCTCCAGATCTGTTTAGATGAACCCACTGAACACAGACTAGAGTAATGATCGAGTGACTTCTAAAATGATTAACTCATATAGGCCCACCAGCCTTTCCTGAACAGTCATCTGCGCCGACACACTGCACAAGTTACCCCCAGTTTCAAGTATAGCTAAGTTATCTAGAGAGAAGAGAGGGGAGACAACGCTATAACGTTCACTGTCTCTCTTCGATTCCATATTTCCCTCTCTGTCACACACATGCTTCTGTTGTTCGTGCCAGTCTTGTTGCAGCCAATGTTCACGCTATGAAACTGCACAAAACTGTTCTGCGCATGTGCGAAGTGAATGAAAATTTTGTTAGCCTCGCAACGAGGTGTTTGTCTACTGCGCATCGAGACCGTGGTTTCAATTTACATCTTCCTGCCTCTACTTATACTAATTACCATTCCATTATTACCACATATGTTGAAACTATAAATACACATTTTTTTATATGAACATATCTGAAAAATTCAAACAGTTATTTTGTTTTGCTATTTAAATTCCTTCTTTTTTGTATTGAAATCATCATTAGTTAATCAGTGGTTACAATTTTTTTCCTGGAGATTTTACCGATGTGACGTTCACTGTATTAGTGGCAAAAAAAAAAAAAAAAAAAAATCTGTCTATTACATTACTTTCCTTGTCATCCCAAACAAATTATTTTAATTCATACCTTAGTGTCAGCCAATATAACTGAACCAAATTTCAGAAATCAATTAAATTGATGAACTTAGAGAAATAAAACATCAGTGCTTATGTATAATTTTTTATTAATAATTTTTTGATTTGATTTTTTTTATTATTCAGTCTGCTAGCACTGAACCCCACTTTTACCCTGATTTCATATACATTGAACTCAACTTCGAAGACCTTTAAGAGTACAGAAGTTTTAAATTCCCACACACTAATTTTGTTTCTTTTTTTGTTTAATTAGTTATTTGTTACTTGGTATGGTCATACTTAGCACTTCACTGTGTCGTGCAATAACCATGGGTGTGGAGCCGCAGGCATGCAGCGGTCTCCATCCACATGCTAACTGAGCTGCGACTGGCTGACTACTTTTACATTATGCCAACTGTGCTGACTCCCTGGAACAAATCATTTATCCGCACCCACATGCTGACCAGTGTCTACCTTGCTGACGTTGGAAACAAACTGGTTACATATGACCAATCACTGCAGGCATGTGTACCATAGTGTTTATGTAACTCATGTTGCAGCAGTAGCAAGGATTATATATATTAGAAAGGAACAAGCTCTACACAGATTCCATTAAAGGAATTTTGCGTGTGCATTACTATTTTGAAGATGTGTTTCATTGATTTTCTTAAAAGTAATGAACTAGTCTTAAAAAAAATTGATACTGAGGGCTATGGTTGGGGTAAATTATTTGAAGTTACAAAACATAAGTTTGAAATAAGAAAAAAATCTTGAATTATTATTAAAAAGACATTTCTTTGCTATAAATTTTAAGTTAAGTACTAATATTGGAGTATACTTCATACATATATTAGTCTAAATATATATTTTCCTTTTTTTTGAAGTTGAAAATATGGTAACCTTAACAGTTGTAAAACTTTGCAGTTGTTTCATATTCCTAGGTACTGGAAAATTTTGTATTATCTCTACCTTTTTAGGATCTGTACTGATACCCTTGGCTGAAATTATGTGGCCAAAAAAAGTAACCTGTTCTTTTAAAAATTCTGACTTCTTAAACTTGACAGTTATGCCATACTCATGCAATTTATTTAGTACTCTATGTAACTTTTCACAATGTGTATTAATATCTGGTGAAGTTATTACTATGTCGTCTACATAAACAGTTGTAAACTCTAAAATCTCTCTCCCTAATACGTAATCTAAACATTTAATAAAAATTGAGACACGTTCAGTCCAAAAGGCAATCTACAAAATTGATAGTTCCTTCCATTATATAGGAATGCTACATACTTGCGAGACCCTTCCTCCAATTCTATTTGCAAATATCCACCCGTTAAGTCCAATGTCGTAATATATTTTGTCCCACTGAAACGTTGTAGAATCTCGCTCACCGGTTCTGGTGACTCTCTATCTGGAATAATTATTTTGTTTACCTGTCTAGCGTCTAAACATAGTCTTATAGATAAGTCTTTCTTAGTAACCACTACTAAAGGGTTGGAATATGGTGAGGTGGATTTTTCTATTATCCTTTCTGCTAACATCTTGTTTATTTCCTCTTGTACTAACCCCCTTTTAGAGTATGGTACCGGATATGCTTTAGGCGGAAAAGGTGTTTTTTCTTTAACAATTAATCTACCCTTAAAACCTTTTACTAGACCTGGCTCATCTGAAAAGACTAATTTATTTTTATCTATTACTTGTACTATTCTTTCCCTATCTTGATAACTAAATTCCCCAGTTTGATATAGAATTTTATTCATGTTTTCAACCCAACTATCTTCAGTTTCAAATAATTCATGCTTATTTACCCTTAAATTACAATAATTAATCATCAAGGGTCTACACTCATTTATGTCGTTATCGGATACTAAAATTCCCTTACTAATTATTTTTAATGCTTTCATTTCTACAGCTCTGTTTTGTATAAATGGTACTTCAATTATATTATTTTCATTGTTTAACTTCATAGTCTGTGTATAATAGTTTAACTCAACTTTAAAATTATTTAAACAATCATTACCCATTATTGCCCCCATATTCAAACCTGCTATGACTAAAAAAGGTATATTTATTGTGTTTATTTATTTTTAGCTGCAACATTATTTGCTTAGTTACTCTTTTACTCCGAACACCTGTTACACCTACAACACTACTTCCCAATACTGGTAGTTGTGGAATTGTCTCAGTGGTTTGATTTCTTATTTTTTCAAAAATTTTATCATCTATAGCGGTAAGTTCACTCCCTGAATCTACTAGAAAGGTGTATTTGGAATTGAACACCTCTGCTTCGAATTTGGCCATGCTACAATTACTACTGCTCTCACCTACTTCTTCATCGGATAATTCATTATGTATATTGGTAATAAGTGACCCTATTGTTATGTTATTTCTAGACGGCTGGGGACTTTCCTTTTCAACCGTCCTTATTAGTTTAACTGTGCTGGAGGTGGTGGTTCATTGTAAGCCCCCCTATGATCCCCTCTACTATTGTGATTATTAGAAGGTGCTTCCATACCCCTAGTCTCATTTATATTGCCAACATATCCCCCTCTCCCTCTGTGGTTCAAACTTCCCGGCATCCCCCTATTATTGGTAAAATCTCTCCCTCTATTATTACCTCTAAACTCATTACTATAATTTCTCCTTCTATTATATTCACTGTTATCAACCCCTCGATTATAATTAGCTTCTCTCCCTTGGGCACCATCCCTAGGACCCCAACATCTATAACACTGATCTCGAGAACTATTATAGTTGCTAGCTCTACAATTAGGGTGCGGACATAACCACGTATCCCCCTCTGATCTACTCATATTATTATCATGTCTAATAAAATGGTCTGGTTGTCTTAATTTGGTATGTATTGGCCTCGACTCTGTATCTCTAAATTGATACTTATTGTCTTCTTCTTCTTTCATACTCTGGTAAGCTTCTAATATTTTCTTTAATTCAGCTATATCATTAAAGTCCCGGGTTCTAATTGTGGATCGTATGTCTTTAGGTAAATGCTTACTAACATACCTTATAAAAGACGGAAGAGGCACAGGTGGTTCCAAATATTTAACCTGGCTATATAGTCATGTCACATACGCAGTAATGCTCATATGTTTAATATTAAAACTACCCCATCCCATTATTGTACTGCGTAAACCCTCTGGTTTTTCCTCCAACCAATATTTATTTTTAAACGCTCGTTCGAATTCATCAAAATCTGTCCAATTATCATTATGAGCGTCCGCCCAAACTGTGAAAAGTTATATGTCATTTTTTATCTCGGTTTGTATTTTGCTTATATTTATAGTCATTTCACCTTTCACTCTCGCAATAGTCTCACTCTGTTTCTCTAGTTTATTATTTATTTCCACGAACTTCTCACTCACTCCCTTAAAACTCTCACTTATACTTTCAAATTGGTTATTCATACTTAAATTACTCATTTTTATTTCGCTTCTTATGTTTACAAATTCGTTATTTATGTATCTTAATTTCTCATATTGTTTGTTTATTTCAGTTTTTAGCTCTATGCTACTTGCATTTATCTCTGACTTGATTTCAGTTTTAAATTCATTCAAACTTGTGTTCAAATTTCATTATTCTTATTTTGTTCCTATTCATCTCTATGTTATTTGCATTTATCTCTGACTTGATTTCAGTTTTAAATTCATTCAAACTCGTGTTCAAATCTGACTTTAATTCTACATTACTTGCATTTATCCCTGACACCATTTCCATAATCATCGTTAATTGCTTAAATATATTTACTTCGTTATTCCTACTACACTCCACTTCGACTGTTTCATTTACATTTACCATTTCGCCTACATTTTCGACATTTTCATTCGTGGTTACCATATTATCTTGCGTAACATTCAACACTGACCCCACACCTGCACTTTCATCTAAATTTGTACTTGCGTCTTTCTCTGCCATTTTTCGACTAAATTGTAAATCAACTTTAATGTAAAAATCTACTTTAATTTACAATGTCACTGTTAACACGGGCGCCAACTGAAGTATGTTTAGTTATTAATTATTAAATTGTATTGTTACGACGCTCTACTCGATCGTCGTAGGTACAGTGGAAACAAAATAAGTACAAAACACCAATTAAGTCACCAATCACACCTTTAATTGTTACAGTAAAACAGTTCATAATTAACAACACAGTCTCTACAACAAATCAAATGAAAACTGTACACACGCAATAAAATGTCCACAAATATTAAAACTCAATTGTATTACAATTATACCTTCTGATTATAAAACGCAACACTTCAGTACTAACTACTTGAACGTACACAGTAATAACCCGAACCGCTCTGTAAATATATCGCACTAATACTCTTAAACCGTACTATCCAAAATCTCGCATGGAACTGAAAACTAAGGTCGCTACCCGATGTATTTATAGTCACGCTCACACACCAGAAGCTTCCAAACTGCGTCTTATCTCTCGTGAACTACGTAATTATTACGGCCTTGACACAGTCCGAGTGCCTGAGCGAAGCCCGGCACAGTCGAGAAAATTCTCGGAAAATGCGTCTAGTAGCACGTACACCACACGCTTACATCGAGATCCTTCTGGCATATTTGATAAACGCATAGATTGTTCTGTGCTGTCGTAGCACTGCCCCCTCCTTAAGCCTGTTCGTCCCGAACTGGCAAAGCGTCTCTAAATTTGTACTTAGCCAGGCGATCTAGGTGGACGATCTTGAACTTTCGCTGTCCTTCCTGTTGAATCCGATAAACAACATCGTTAATTCTTTTTTTCACAGTTTAGGGTCCTTCCCAATTAGACTGAAGCTTAGGTGAGCGACCACGGCGGCGCTTTGGATTGAACAACCAGACCTGATCTCCTTCTTGGAAACCCACACTATTGCTGTGAATGTCATACCGAGTTTTCATTTTATCACTGGCAATCTTCAGCCGTCCTCTTACCAAGCGATTCATTTCTTGCAGTTGGTTTTCTAATTGCAAGGAATAGTTCTTTGGCTCTTGGGACTGAGTCTCAGGTGATCCAAACATCAAGTCCCCAGGAAGACGAATCTCCCACCCAAACACCAATTTTGCTGGAGTCATGCCAGTTGTGTCATGTACTGATGACCTATACGCCATAAGGAATAGTGGTATACGTTGGTCCCAGTCTGTTTGGTTCTCGTCAACAACTTTCGAAAGATGCTGCTCAAGTGTCCTGTTGAATCTCTCAACCATCCCGTCCGACTGAGAATGCAGAGGCGTTGTCCTGGTCTTTCGAATTCCAAGTAGACGGCATAATTCTTTAAACACTCCTGATTCAAAATTTCTCCCTTGATCCGTATGGATTTCCATAGGGGCTCCATAACGGCAACAGAAGTTGTGAACTAACTGCTTTGCCACAGTGGTAACCTCCTGATTTGGAATTGCGTAGGCTTCCACCCACTTAGTAAAGTAGTCACCTACAACCATGATGTACCGGTTTCCATCGTCAGTAACTGGGAATGGTCCAGCAATGTCTATGGCAATTCTCTCGAAAGGTTGTCCAACGTTATACTGTCTCATTTTTCCCCTGCTTCTGGTTTGTGGGCCCTTGCTTGCAGCACATATTTCACACGTCCGAACCCATTCCTCTACGTCGTGGCGAAGATGAAGCCAATAGAATCGCTTCCGTATTTTGTCAAGGGTTTTGTTAACGCCAAGATGGCCTCCAGATGTTCCATCATACATCTCCTTCAAAACAGACTGCACTTTACTTCTGGGAACTATCAACTGCATGACCACGTCTCGTCCATCTGCACTTTCCCAAGCCCTTTTCAGCAATCCGTTTTCTAAGGTGAGAGATTCCCATTGTGCCCAGTAGTCCTTCAGCACTTCGGAACCATGGCAGATATCTTGCCAATCCGGGCGGCGACCTTCCTCTTTTGCTGTCAAGATCGGTCCAATGTCTTTATCAGTCATCTGTTCTTGTCGACAGTCTTGTGTTTTCCAGCCATCAGCCAGGAAATCTACAGTGATGGCTTGAACATGTCGCTTGGGTTTTGTTCTTCCTTTCTGTGGCAATGTCGGCAGTCTTCCGGGCATGGTCTTCGTGATAAGCCATCTGCATTACCGTGCAGGCGCCCCCGCCGATGTTGTACCTTGAAGTTGTACTATTGCAGACGTTCGAGCCACCTTGCCAACTGTCCTTCCGGATTTTTAAATCTCAAGAGCCATGCAAGTGCAGCATGGTCGGTACGTAGTGAAAACTCTCTCCCATAGAGGTATTTATGGAAGTGCTCCAAAGCTCTAACAATTGCCAACAACTCTCTTCTCTCTTCTTGTAACACAATAATTTCTCTCTGGTTTAGAAAGCGTCTTGCTGTAATATGCTATTACTCGTTCTTCACCGTTCTGCACTTGAGACAAAACTGCTCCTAGACCAGTATTGCTTGCGTCTGTGTCTACGATGTACTTCTCTTCGGAAGCTGGAAAAGCAAGAATTGGCTGCGAACATAATGCAATCTTCAACGTTCTAAATGCTTGTTCACACTCTCTCGACCATTGGAAGTTTCGTTTATTTTCCGTTAGGTCATGTAGTGGTTTAGCAATAGTAACGAAGCCTTTCACAAAACGTCGATAATATGAGCATAACCCCAGGAAACTCCAAACTTCGTGTTTATTCTTCGGAACTGGCCAGTCTCTTACGGTGTCTACTTTATTAGGATCCATGCTAACGCCCGCTGCCGAAACCAGATGGCCCAAATACTGTACTTCCTTCTGGAATAGAGAACACTTCTTCGGGCTCAGCTTCAGTTGTGCACCGTGAATTCTAGTTAGAACTTCCTTAAGGTTTTCCAAATGATCTTCGAAAGTCTTCCCGATCACTATGACATCGTCTAAGTAAACAAGGCAAGTTTTCCACGTCAGGCCTCGGAGTATCAGGTCCATCAAGCTCTCAAATGTTGCTGGTGCATTACAGAGTCCAAATGGCATGATGTTAAATTGGAATAAGCCACTTGGGGTCGAGAAAGCGGTCTTTTCCTTGTCTTCTTGATGAAGACCCACTTGCCAATATCCACTCTTCAGGTCCAATGTGGAAAACCACTGTGCTCCGGACAACGAGTCGAGTGTATCGTCAACGCGAGGTAATGGATAGCAGTCTTTCTTTGTAACGTCATTTAACCTCCGGTAGTCTATGCAGAAACACAATCCACCATCCTTCTTCGCTACCAGCACTACAGGGGAAGACCAAGCACTTGACGAAGGTTCGATTACTCCCTCTGTCAACATGTCCTGTACTAACCGAGACATCTCCTCTTGTTTAGATAATGGAGGCCTTCGAGGAGGTTGGCGTATCGGTGTTGTGTCCCCGGTATTGATGCGATGTTGCACAAGAGAGGTTCTTCCCAGTGACTGTCCCCAAACTGCAAAACAATCTTTGAATTCGTGTAAAAACTGTCCGAGTTCTTTCACCTCACCACTTGAGAGGTCGTTAGAAGATCTGTTCAATAATTCTTGCAGTTCCTCTGGTAATTTAGAAGTATCCGAAGAACTGGGTCTTCGTTGCGTTATTCCGGCTACCCAGGCCACAGGAGTCAATTTGCCTAGGAGCGTATTGCTTTGTAAAGTGATAGCTTGGTCCAAAATATTCGCCACTCTAATAGGTACATTTCCGGTTTCGTCAGGTTTTACTAAACTCCTCGCAATTAGTATGCCCGGTGTGCTGACTACCTGGGGTTCGAATATAGAGCACTGATTGCCCCTAGTATCTACCGCAGTTCTAACCATGATGATCTTTTCGGAGTTTGGCGGAACAGTTACGGCCACTTGGTTTATGACGTCCATCGATTTTTCTGCTATCGTCATTGTTGATAGCATTACCTCTTCGCCTCCGATTCTCAAGACATTGTTTTTGAAGTCGACTATAAATCCGTATGCGTTCATAACGTCCACACCAAGAATTGCTTCATCCACAATGTCTGCAACAAGCACTTGATGATTAAACTCAAGTCGACCGAGGTGTAGGTGTATCTCCACTTTTCCATACACTTTTGCAGGCCGTCCAGTAGCTGTTCGCAAGCTGCAAGAGCACCAGATTGGCTTGAGATCTTTCACCACGTCGGGGCGCACAATAGAAACTGTTGCGCCTGTGTCAACTGTAATCGAGGTTGGCCTTTCTTGAACAAATCCGGTAACTACCAAGCTCCCGCTGTTTTTCTGAAGCGTAGAAATTGCGTATTCTCTAGGGGCTTCGTTCCTCCAGTTAGTCAGCACACGCCCCGTTGCACCAACTATTGCTCATTTCCCTGCTGCTGAATTCTAACCCGACAATCTCGTTGTAGATGTCCAGGTTTCCCACATCGATAACACTTCGGTCTTCCATCCTTTCTTATTTTATTCTGTGGCGCCGACCGTCGAGTCTGTGTTCCTTGTTCTTCTTCCTCATCGTCTGTGCCATCGTGATCTTTTAGCGCGCGCACTTTATGACTTGTCCAACCAGACGCTGATTTGGCGGCCTCAAATTGCAAAGCATGTACCAGGGCGTCCGCACTGTTCTGGTGTCTTGCCATTCGTAACACTTGCTGTAGTTCGTTATCTCGGACACCGGCAGTAAATGTCTGCATCGCAAAACGCATTCGAAAATCTTCTGGCGCTTCAGGATAGGCCAGTCTAATTAGTCTGTCAATACTTGCTTCAAACTCTTGAAGACTTTCCCCGGAATGCTGTCGCCTTGCTCTCAACTGGGTGCAGTACACATCTCGCAAATGTTTATCACCATACTGTAATTCCAGAGCTTTTATCAACTCGGCATAGCTGTTCTGGCTGTCAGGTGGCACTTTCTGTAGTAGTTCTGTCACGGGTCCTTTTAATGAGAGAACGAGTGAAACAGCCTTGTCTTTCTCTGTCCAATTATTTGCGCATGCAGCAGCTTCAAATTGGCGGAGGTACGTTGCCCAGTGACTGCTTCCGTCAAAGGTTGGAGCTTTGACATGAACTGTCCCTACTGCAGGCAAAGTGACTTTCTCTATTAACTTATTTTCTGTGTCTTTTTCTGTCTTTATCACTGGTACAGTCTGTTCAGAAATTTGTTTTGGTTGAATCTTCATGCACTGTTCGACTTCACTTTTAATTTGTTCTCTTATGTTTGCCATTGAGTTTTCTACTGCAGATATTTTATTTGACACAGATTCTTCTATAACAGATATTTTTGTAGACATCGATTCTTCAACAATCAAGACAGATTTTTCTACTTCAGCTATTTTTAATGTCATTGATTCTTGTACCTCCGATATTTTAGTAACTTGTTTATTAAGCTCACCTCGTAGGATACCCAATTCTGCGGTACTGTGTTCTTGCAACTGTTTCTGCATAACTTCAAAGAGAGCTTCCGTTTTATCTGCTTCTTGCTTACGTTTTTTATCCTGCCGTTTTTCTGCTTCTTCCCTTTCCTGTCTTCGTTCTTCTTTTTGTCGTATTTCTGCTTCTTCTCTTTCTTGTATTCGTTCTTCTTTTTGTCGTCTTTCTGCTTCTTCCTGTGTCTGCCGCAGCAGTGTTTGTAAAGCTTCCATCATCTGACTGGGATCCATGTTTACTGATTAATTACGAATCACACTCGTCTTGTACAAAGCGTCCACTGTTTCCACTGTTAACCATTCTATCCCACTTCTGACACCACTGTTACGACGCTCTACTCGATCGTCGTAGGTACAGTGGAATCAAAATAAGTACAAAACACCAATTAAGTCACTAATCACACCTTTAATTGTTACAGTAAAACAGTTCGTAATTAACAACACAGTCTCTACAACAAATCAAATGAAAACTGTACACACGCAATAAAATGTCCACAAATATTAAAACTCAATTGTATTACAATTATACCGTCTGATTATAAAACGCAACACTTCAGTTCTAACTACTTGAACGTACACAGTAATAACCCGTTCGTAATTAACAACACAGTCTCTACAACAAATCAAATGAAAACTGTACACATGCAAAAAAATGTCCACAAATATTAAAACTCAATTGTATTACAATTATACCGTCTGATTATAAAACGCAACACTTCAGTACTAACTACTTGAACGTACACAGTAATAACCCGTTCGTAATTAACAACACAGTCTCTACAACAAATCAAATGAAAACTGTACACACGCAATAAAATGTCCACAAATATTAAAACTCAATTGTATTACAATTATACCGTCTGATTATAAAACGCAACACTTCAGTACTAACTACTTGAACGTACACAGTAATAACCCGTTCGTAATTAACAACACAGTCTCTACAACAAATCAAATGAAAACTGTACACACGCAATAAAATGTCCACAAATATTAAAACTCAATTGTATTACAATTATACCGTCTGATTATGAAACGCAACACTTCAGTACTAACTACTTGAACGTACACAGTAATAAACCGAACCGCTCTGTAAATATATCGCACTAATATTCTCGAACCGCACTATCCAAAATCTCGCATGGAACTGAAAACTAAGGTCGCTACCCGATGTATTTATAGTCACGCTCACACACCAGAAGCTTCCAAACTGCGTCTTATCTCTCGTGAACTACGTAATTACTACGGCCTTGACACAGTCCGAGTGCCCGAGCGAAGCCCGGCACAGTCGAGAAAATTCTCGCAAAATGCGTCTAGTAGCACGTACACCACACGCATCGAGATCCTTCTGGCATATTCGATAAACGCGTAGATTGTTCTGTGCTGTCGTAGCACTATATTGATTTCAAGTGTAAAGGTTGATCCAGGATTTCGTTTAGTGTACTTCGGCAGAGAACAGTGGGCAAATACAAAGAAGAAAATGCGTAAATCAAGTAAAATATAACAGTATTTATTTTCTTTTGATAACATAAAAAAGATCATGAACACACTTATTCCGCCTTAAGGCGTAAAACTGATTACCAATAACTATTACATCAAAATACGAATATGTATATCAAAAATTACGCAAACTCAACACTTCTTGTTAGGCCTATATTCATATTCTTCACACACACACAATCATACACATTTACATACTTTTAGGTTTTTGTTGAGCTCAACGTTAAAATTTAGTGAAAAGCCAGTATTTTAAAATGTTGAAATTGTATACATATTGTTGAAATGTTTACTTACCTTTCATGGTGTGTTTCATGCTTCATCCTACAAGACGTCTCCTGTTGTGTGCACTTTTTGTTGTTTTCACTTTTGTATCTTATGGCCGAACTGTCAATTTAGTCTTATTGATCACTGATTAATACATTATTTATATTTTTCAAATTCCAATACTAGTTAAATTTCACATTTGTTGATTTGCGTTTTATGCTGTTTATGCGGGCGCCCGCGATTGCTGCTGCACAGCGCAAAAGATGATGGTCGACTGACTTTCAGTGTTAAAAATTTCCATTTGTGTCGTCTCTAAACTGGTTCACTCCGCTCCCCGCCATACATCTTGTCCTCAGTATTGGAAAGTTCCGTTGGGCTTAGTATCGCCTTTTCAACTTGCCATTAACTGATTTTCGTCAACAGCATTTTTCCGTTGTTAGTCACTGGTGTTACGATACAATTAAGCCAAATCCCGTACCAGTGATAAAAAAGATAATTCTTGATATAAAAATACTTCATATAAAATAAAATGTTTAAAAATGATTAAAATATTAATATTTTGACACGACGTACGACGATATTACCCAACCCAAGTGATTGATCCAACAACATAAACACAAAGAAGGGAACTACGAACCATACTGAATCAAAAGTATTCTAAGAAAAAAAAAATAAAATTTTAACTGGTACAAGCAGAGAAGGAGATTATGTATAAAACCAATATACAGATATGGCTAAAGCAGAATCTTGCTAAATGACTAAGAAAAGAATAAAAATGTCTAAGACAATTAAAATGATCACAGCGAGCATTGACAACAAAATAATGATATGATGAAATTAACATATGAATAAATATATATAAACAACCAAGTGTATGAGTAGATGATAGTATATAGTTAAGGTATAGCGGAAGGAAGAATGAGTATAAAGCCAAAGTGATCTAAGAACAAACCACAAGGTGGACAATTCCAAAGTATATTATATTATTATTGATTTAAGTCACAAGTTGACAAAGAAGGTATTTTAGATTGACTGTTGAAAAGTCCAGCAATCCAAATAAACTGAGCAGAGATGATGTGCCTCTGGTCTCAGAAAAATGAGTAGTAATGGGAGAAACCAGCTACTAAAGTTAGGGAAAAAAATTGTGTATGAGGGAAAATGCACCAATGGAAATAAATGAAAACAGATCCAAATAAAATGGAATGAATTAAGTAAGAAGAGAAATGAAGAATGGAGAAACAAACAAGAAAGAAAAGGAAAAAGGTTATCTATAACTGATAATTTCATAAAAAACTATGCTAGTGTTTTATTAAAATGATCAATTTTAGAGGAGAGGCATTATGTTACGATACAATTAAGCCAAATCCCGTACCAGTGATAAAAAAGATAATTCTTGATATAAAAATACTTCATATAAAATAAAATGTTTAAAAATGATTAAAATATTAATATTTATTTTGACACGACGTACGACGATATTACCCAACCCAAGTGATTGATCCAACAACATAAACACAAAGAAGGGAACTACGAACCATACTCAAGAAAAAAGGTGACAGACCAAACAATTATGAACTAACGAAGGAAGATATGAACCCAGAACTAAAGAAGAACCCAAGGAAGAGAACAAATCCCTACGATTAAACAGAAGGCAAATCAGATGAGAAGAGGAGAACCGAATCAAGATGAAGACTATGAAGAAGAGGAAGAATGAAGAGGAGACAGATTAAACCCAAGGGGAGACTAACACACATAAAAAGGGGAAAAATAGTATACTCAAGGATAGAATACGGTAAATAAACCCCAAATAATTATTTATTGATGAAACAAATATTATAGTTATAATTGAATTAACCTATGTACCCATTTTAAAAACAATACGATTGTAAAGTAATGTAATGTAGAAAAAGTACACTAACACAGTTAGAAAGGTTAGATTTAATAAGAAATAACTAACCTAATATTATTAATAATAAATATTATGATAGAAAGAAATAGTGAGAAATGATAGGAGAAAGTATAGGGATTACCCATTAAATAACACTCAATACAAACAGTGAACCAAAGTGAAGTGCATAGTGAAGTGTAAGTACCCTAAAATTAGTGAAAGTGTATGTTAAGCATTAAAAATGTAATGATAAGTAAGAAAACACTTTGTAAAACAGTGATGAACAATCAATGATTGGAGTGACCTAGTACACATTTATATAATTAAAAATAATATTCCGAATAATAATAAAAGAAGCATGTAATGTTATCCAGGGAGAAAGCCCAGACAAGAGTAGTTTGTGTTAACATGGTATAGTAGAATAGAAATAAAGTTTTGTTGTTAAAATTGAGACTACAATAAATAAAACACCCCATGTTGAAAGGGGAATTAACTTTCATAATTTTATAAGGAGTGATGATGTTTATCACTCTAGGTTGTAACAAAAGAAAGGAATCGACATTAGAACTAACAATAACTAGTAAATTATAAAAAATAGTTTGGTTCAGTGTTATAAAGGAAATATGGCTGAAGGGAACCTACAGTCCATAAGCCTAATTATTATATTTTAAAATATGTGTAATGAAAAGTATGTTGAATAGTAGTTAAAACACGAACAAATATGATAACTAAGTGAAGCCCATCAGGCTGAATTCAAGATGTAAGTTAAAAGAGATACACCAAAAAACAATCATGGCCAATCTTAGCTATGAAAACATCTAACTGTCAGAAACACTCAAATGTAAATTGTAACAATTTCGCAAGAAACTTTACTAATCTAAGACCAGTGAATGGCCAGTAATTATATGTCAATCATTTTAAAACAGAAATATTATTATAAAAGTTTAATTTAAGAAAGATATGTAATTTATCAAATGTCAAATATTTAGACTGAAGTTAATGTACAACAGAATATGACCTTATGAGGTATCATTGTAAACCTTGAAAGGAAAGAAAGATAATAGTGATATCATTTATTACCCCAAAGGAATTATAAAGGAATAAAACCATTAGGAAAATACTTAATAAATTTGAATAAAAATTCAAATATCTTAACAATGTCTTTGAAGGAGTAATTAACCAATCCCAGGATTGCAGTTACTATGGTAATGAGCCGTTGAGGGCTTATTTTCCGTTAAATAATTGAGACTCGAAAAAACGACGCGTGGGTAAGCGGCACGCAAAATTGGAATGATTGAAATTTTAATTTAAATAGTTACTACAAGTTTCGAAAGTGAACCAAGATGACCAAAGACGAATAGATGTCGACCTACCAAGAATTAACGATGTCCTGGAACCAAATTAAATAAATTAATTATCAAAAAACCCAAGACGAGATTGAAAAAGATGTTGGAAGCTTAAAACCAATCCAAATTGGCCGAATATCCATTACCCCGATGACTACACATCAACGCAATCTGAACTGATAAGTATCGAATAAATTCCTTAATCCCAAAAAACCAAATTACTTAAATTATTTTCCAAATGATAAAATTTCTCACTATTGAACAAATATTATTTTCTTTCAAAGGTGTTAATGCATAATTTACTTACATAAAAACATGTTATTAATCAAAATATAACCTCGATTAAGAGGATCATGTTGTAACAAAAATACGACACTACCGAACAATTTGTAAAAACACATTATACTTTCTAAGTACGTATAAGGTATGGCAGTGTACTTTTTTAATGTAACCAACGTTTATGTCTTATTTCATAATCCAAAGAACCCCAGATTTTAAACATAGTAATATATTGTATGAACTGACGCCATATCGGCAACGGAAAGTGTTTTAAAATCAATTTTGCCAACTCTGAGATATTTTTGTGTTTCATGCTGTAAGCCGGAGCAATCTGTTATCAAATTATTTATAATTCATTTGTCATATTCATTAATGACCAAATTTGTATTAAAATCACAGTACCGAGTATTACTATCTTTTTATTTCATAGGACGTTGTAGAGTATATGTGTGTTAGCAAGTTTTATTCATCAACCAACTAGCGCTCATCACGAGTGGTCGAGACGGCAACCTGTATAGCGGCGGGAACCATTCGAACGCCACAGCTGTCCATGCTAATAACACGTATTATCTTAGAATTTAACTATTTTAATTGTTTTAATAGAAACAATTTGGCGCCACCCGGGATTCGCAACCCCTATGAATTAACAGGTAGGTTGTACTGGTAATATTGACAACGCTACAGACTCCAGTAGTGACGTTGATTTATGTAACGACCGGTGTGAGGCAAACACACTACATTCACACTAATACACAAAATAAACAAGTGTGACACATTTTAACTGGGACGACCTCAATTACTCGTTACACTGGCTGTAAATAAACTCTTGTTATGCTTCATAACCATATATGGTCATGAAAACATTTACTGGCAATCGCCTCACCTTAAGGGGGCTCATCTGCACATGTTATAAAATGTATACAGCTATTATGTGAAATTACTATGTAAATTTAGCCCCATTACAATTGTCAGCTGACTGTTCTCTTCTCCCATTATGTACTTGACCAAATCGTCGAACACAAGTGAGTACATATTCTCACATAGGCTTCTGCGGCCCGTGTCCCTTATGTTTTTCTAAAGTATTCTTCTGGTATGGACTGTGTCAAAAATGTTTTTGGCGCAGTCCATACGAGAAGAAGACGACTTCAGAAACAAGTAAGTACAGTTTTGTGAGAGACATAATTTTGTCTCACATTTATCTTTTGCTCTTTATATTATTAGCCGAGTGACTTAAGGAAAAAACTGCCCAAAAAATCCTACTGATTTCCGATTATTGTACAGCTTTATCTTGATGTCATGAATAACGTATGAAAATCACAATGCCAATTATGTACGCGTCTTGAGTTATTAAAGGTCAAAGGTCACAAAAATGGTTTTTTGACAATATATCGCTTCCTGTTGGTCAGACGACAATAGAGGTTAATATCAAAATTGTAGATCTCAATATTCTCTGTAAAACAGTGTTATGTTCTATTTACTTTTACAAATTTAATAATAAATAAACTTTGTTTACGTTTTTACACTTTCGGCTAGTGCAGCCGCCATGTTGTCTACTGCCAACATCAAATATACTTACCGGGTCCAGGATTCTAATTAGACGAGCTGAAAATAACAAGATGGTTGCTTTGAAATGATTTACTTCAAATCTACTTGTATTTACGCAAACTTGTTTTATTCATTATTTGGTTTTACTGTTGTATATTAATAACAATGACAAAATTACTCCCTCCATCTCTTACACTTTTACTATTATAACATGAATACAGTACATTATTTATTTTAACATCAACCTTTCTTCAAGATATTATTGCAAATTAACTTGTTAAACATTAAAACAGATTATGAAAAATACTAAACTACCTTCTTTAACGTAAACCAGTGCTTTTTTAGATATTAATTAGATACCTCCACACACACACTCACGCAGTTTCACACAGTACATTCTTTTTATTTTTTGATTCCCCTTTTTGAGCTCATATTTTTCTTTTTAAGTATATGTAATTTAGATGACCATTTTTATTATTTATAGAATTTGGCTTTTATTTATATTTGTCTGTTACTTATCTGACCACCCTCCAAACGACTCCCCTTGTACCACGCACTAAATTATCGCCGAACTGTCATATTACTTAAATTTCCTCACTGTCTCTACTTGGTTGGTATAATACTGTTTTAGATAAAAATATATCAAAAATTTTCACATGTTGTACTTTGCGGGCGCCCACGATTTACGTTCCGGAACTTTTACGTGCTATTCACACTAGATGTTACTGCAGACTGGGAAGCAATGTACTACGTTCTTTTCTGAGGTGGTAGGGGGGGTCACGTGACCAAGTCTTATTGTCTTCGGAATATGACAAACCAGTTTTCAAGGCGAGGCGAATTACCCACTGCATTCCAAATGACGTATTTACAGGCGTGGCTTGTTATGTAAATGGTGACTTCATCGGTCAAAGTTCGTTTGGCTAAATATATCTGTTGACTTTGCGTCTACAATGTTGACCTTGATACAATTTCCTGCACATGCCGGTGTCGTTACAAAACTACCATTATTATTTATACTTTTGAATTAACAATAAAATTTATATTTGTTTTCCCCCAAAACCACTATGTGGACTGAAATGTACCGTTACAAAAGGTCCTATGCAATTGTCATGTAAAACTAGTCGTTTGCGCGAAATGACGCAGGGAAAATATCAAAGCCGCTCAATGCATTCATTTCCGCACCACCTTCGAGGTAGAATGCAAGCACTTTTTTTTTTACATGGTTTTGCCAGTAGGCCTAATCCATGTTATGCAGGGTTATGACAATAATTAAAACCAAATGTTTGTAGATTAATAATATAATTAATTAATTAATATTATTAATTCATTTTTTGCACTTCAATCTTGCTCATTCCACATACACCTTGATTTTCATATGTTAGCAAAGGGACGTCTGCTACTGCCGCCAACTCCTTTGCACTTGGCGTTGCTGTATATTTAACTATAGGATCGTCAGAGTTATCGGAGTTGTCATTTTTGTAATTCCCATTATATGAACTGTGTTAGTACCGTCTATTGTAAAAACATTTATGCCTGCATTGTCTGCAGCGTATTGAACAAGAGTACCTGACTCTGATGATTGAATTGTAGGTTGAGGATGAAAAACGGTTGATATTTCATACGTTACTGCGTCTTCATATGGAGCACAAAACCCTATGTTAGATAAAATATCTAAAAGCTGTTTGGACCCATATCTTCTATGAAAAAATACAGATAAACCAACCAATAACTGCGATGAAAAAGAGCGTGTACGTACTGCAGCCATTATAGCATGACTTAAAGCTGTACACTTTGGCTTCAAACGCTCAGTCTTACCATTTTGATTTTTCAAAATTATTTCTTTTATTAAATGTAATAGGCTTTGTGGGATTTCATCATTAATATTGTCTAACATTTTATTAGGTGGTGGATAGGAATCGGTATTAACGACAGAAGTACGAATATTCTCTGTAATAATTGCCTCTGTAGCTTCGATCCCTTGCATGCGTTCTTTGACTGGTTTGATTTTCTATTTTCACACCAAGCTTTGCTTAAAATGTTAGCATGAGTATGAGTATCGTGAAAACAGATAATAGTGTGTGCTTGAGGGTTCTTTGTAATAACAATCTTTTTCCCGAACAGCTCCATTAATTTTGCAAGTATTGTATCATCCTTCGGAACATAATTTCTAAATACATCTATCAACTCCATCAAAGTAAATTGAGAATCTTCATTATTTTCGATGTAAAAAAAAAACATTTTTGTATGTAAACATGTATATACAGTAGAGTCTCGCTTATCCGACATAAGTGGGCCGGCAGAACGTCGGATAATTGAAAATGTCGGATAATAGGGAGGTGTTAAGAAAAAGCCTATAAAACGTCAAACTATGTTATAATTTCAAACTTATAATTTTACACATTACGAACCTAATAATCATGTTTTACAAAAAAACAACAGAAAAAATGAACTGAAAAAATGAACTTACAGTTATAGAATTTCCTGAAGTTAAATACACTTAAAAAGTTCAGTTCTGTGATGATTTAAAGACATTTTTTATCGTAGTCTGCTTTCCTGACGAGTGCCGTTTCTTCGCTGCCAAGTCTCGCCATCTTTGCAGCATCATTATGTCGTTTCCTGTAGCTTCTTGTTGCTCAATGTATTTAATAGCAGTTTCTAGAGCCTTAACTCCATCGTTATGTGAAATTGTGAGAGGCTCAACAGTTGGTGCTTGATCTTGATCTTCAGTTTCGTTGTCATCGCAGTTGAGAAGAGCGACAATTTCTCCATCAGTTACATACTGATCATCATCCTTCATCCAACTTTTGATTTCTTGCAAAGATGCATCCTCACATCCAGGGATACGTTTCACTAAAGGTAGAATGGTTTCTTCGGTTTCATCTGTGCTTTCCGTTTCCATACTTTCATCTTCACCTAGCAGCTTCTTCCATGATTTGGCAATTGTTGGAGCCCTTACGTCAGTCCAGGCCCTTGCAACCCAATAAGCAACATTCTTTACATTGATGCGTTTCAATTTTTCATTCATGTCTTGTCCTTCTTCAATTTCTTCTATCACTGTGGACAGTAGCTTCCTGCGATAGTTCCTTTTTATCATTTCCAAAACGCCCTGATCCATAGGTTGGCATATGGCGGTTACATTGGGGGGGCAGAAACATTACCTTAATGTCACCATCTTGAAGCTCCTCTGCATCAGGGTGCATTGGAGCATTATCTACCAACAAAACTGCTTTTCTGGGTAAATTATTTTCTTTCAAAAACTTCTCTGTTTGTAATGGTACAGGTAGGCCCACCCGAGGATATTTTAATTGTTTTAAATTGTATTTGAAATCTTAACTGGAGAAGCAATGTGAACGTATTAGTGTCAAGGTCGGGTGAATCAAGCTGCTGGAAACAGTTATTTTTAACCACATGAACTCTGAACTATCCATGTGAGACAAAGCAACAGCCGACGTCATAAGCCAAACCCAGCCGACGTCATACAGGAATTCGGAAGTGGCCGCAACAATAGCGTTCTGCGCTTGAGTTAACAAAGAGTCGGCAAATTAACATCCAACGATGACGGACATGGGCCGTTCGCTCGCCCGCCGGCTAAACAGCTTCAGTCGCCCGTACAACTAAAATGTAAATTTAAACACCAAAAGGTGTTGAAAATGTGAAAGTAATCATTTGTTAATCAATATCAAAACGGAATAACAGTTTTAGTGCAAAGAGTGAAGGCAAAATAAAATGCGCGAGTGAAACAAAATCACGGAAAGAGACTGCACTGTTGTGGATCACCAAAAAATGAACAGATAAATAAACAACGGGGAGAATAACCCCAAGAGGTGTTAAAAAGTTAAATTTATTTAAAAGTTAAAAGGGAAATAATGGGCCCAAAGGGGTGGGGGCAATCAAAGATATGTACCGAGTGAAAGAGTATATGTGTGAGCGAAAGAAGCGCTGGTTTGCGAAAGGTAAAATTAAGTTGTAGCTAATTAAGTTGTATTTTTCGAATATTACTAAAACTAAATGTGGAAGAGCGAGAGGGAATATTTTGTATTTAATGCTAGAATTTGAAAGAAATGTTCAGTTCTTGTGTTGAAAAGATTTATAATTTAGATTCTCGATTAATATAAATAAGATTGATTTTGAGAATAAGTAAATGAATTATTATTTATTACAAACAACCATTATCTGTTCTCTAAATACGTCCAAACGAACTCTGGATCGAGTAAGTATAAATATCGTTGAAGTTGGTAACAATGCAAGATGGCGTCCGGAATGTGGACGTAAACAAACCAAGGTAAAGTGAAAGTGTACAGATATATTTAAAGTAATTAAAGTAAATTTAAAAAAAGTCACATGTTGAAGGAATGAATTCCTTGAAAAACTAGTCTTTGAAAATTTCACTGCTCATCCATGCGCTTTTCTGACTGTAGTATTTTACAGGAAGAGCGTTTTTTGAAACTGTTTTAAAGGCTCTAGGATTTATGGACTTTCCAATCATTGCAAGGTCCATTTTGAGTTTTGCTGTAGCATTGCTGCATGCTAAAATAGTCAGCCTTTCCTTACTACGCGTGTAGCCAGGGGCCGCTGCTTCAGTTCTGGCTGCAAGACTCTTACTAGGTAACATTTTGTAATTAAGGCCTGACTCATCACAGTTAAATATCTGATCACCCATTAGGCTTTCAGTTTCAATAAATTCCTGAAATCTTTTATTGAATGCTTCCATTTCTTCAAAATTCGATGATAGTTTTTCATCACAAACACGTAACTGACGGATACCGTAGCATTTCTTCCATCGGTCGAGCCAACCGACACTTGCTGTGAAATCTGGGTCCCCTTCATTAAATTCATTATGAAAATGCAACCCCTTTTGCTGTAAAATAGGCCCTGAAATAGGCACACCTTTGTCCCTGAACTGTGTAAACCAAACATACAAAGCTTCACTAACTTTTTCATAGTCACATTTTTTCATAGTTTTTCTTTCTTTTAATGGACCCTCCGTAACTCTTGATGCACACCATTTTTCTATTTCTATTCGTTTTTTTTCCAGTCTCCTACTGTTACCCGTCCAACGCCAAAGTCGTCAGCTACCTTTCTGCATTGTCTCTCCCTTGTCCAGTCTCTTGATTGCCTCAAGTTTTTGTTCCATCGATACAACTTTCTTTCTTTTTGTCGCCATACTTGCGTAAATTTCAACTTTCAAACAACACAACAACGTTTGTCAAATTAACACACAGACACATACGCATGTAACAGATGATAAACCGATCCGCATACAATAATAAACTGCACTGCACTGAGTAGTGAGTTGTGACGGTGAGTGAGCGAGGGTGGGGCGAATGACAGACACATGAGTCATAGTGTAGACTGTACAGTCGGGGTAACTAATTAGCTGCGGTAGAGTCGGGAGCAACAAAAAATAGACTATGCTCACGCTCGCAACTTGCAGTTCTTGTTGCCGATTAATGCGTTTTGTTGTTGTTTTTTTTTGCGGTGGGACGTCGGATAATACGGAATGTCGGATAAGCGAAGGTCGGATAAACGAGACTCTACTGTATTTGATATGTCTTTTCTCCATGCTTTTCAATGATGAAACGTCCTAGGAAAACAAGGAAGGTAAAGAATGTAGTTACGTGATACTCATTGGCTTGAAGCGAATAGAATATAAAGAGTGGAGTATATGCTTTGCTCTAAAATTAAGATGTGCGTTATTCAATACACCGTTGGTTTTACATAAAAATTGTTTAGGCCCTTTTTTATAGAGAATAGTGAGATCTACAATTTTGATATCCACCTTTATTGTCGTCCGACCAATAGGAAGCGAGATATTTGAAAAAAAAACATTTCGTGTGACCTTTGACCTTTAATAACTCAAGAAGCATACATGATTGGCATTGTGACTTCACACGTTATTCAAGACATCGAAATAAAGCTGTATACAAAAATCGAGATCAGTAGGTTTTTTTGGGCAATTTGGTCCTCAGAACGACTTAAATCACTATTTTAAACTCGTTTTCTTGCACTGTAATTTGTTTTACCAATATGTTGTCAGCTGAAGATACAGATGTGAATGATATTAATAAGGAATTGCCTGAGCAGATCCGAGTAATCAGCTTGTATAGAGTCACCAAAGGATTCAACTCTAAACACCACTGTGATGCACGAACGTATTCATACACGCTACCGACGTTCGCATTAGCCCCACACAGCGAGCCAATATCTGAAGACTACAGAGTCCCCGCTGATGTTATAGAGAAAGTGAACACTGTGCTGCAAATGTATGACGGAACTCACAACTTTCATAATTTTACGTCTAAAGTGTAAGTATCAGATGTAAGTCTTGTTAACACAGCAGTCAAGAGTGCATGCACCCATTTATTAACAAACTTAGAAACATGTTAAATAGAAAAAAAAACATTGTTATGATGGTCACACAGATCATCGTGTTGTATAGTGGAAACAGAATAACTGACACCATTGATGTCACTAATTACAAACTTTAATTAGTCACAAACAACAGCTAGAAATCAACAAAGGCTTTCCGACTTTAATTACAAGGTTGTAAATAAACAACAGTAAATGTCATCTTATTACAGTTGCACACTAATTAACACAATAATCACTTTCCACTAAGCAACAACAACTAACACTTTCCACTATAATATCACCAGGTCTAAACTGAACTGAGCTGGACACTGGTTGCTTATATCTATACCCTGCTGAGATGCCAGAATAATTTTCCATTTTCCGTGCAGCATGTTAAGATAATTTGTGTAGTTGCAGGCACTAGAACAATCTAGAGACTAGGTCGTAGTCCAACCTTGAATACAATGCGCTGATTGTGTGCAATAGGCTAGTCAAGAAATGTGTGGAAAGGCAATTTCGAATTATATAGAACGTAATTGTCTTTCATCTTAGCATTACAATATTGTATATTCATATAATGAACAGATTTTTAAGAGGCAGAATTAAGTTGGCTAATGCGAAAACTAATGTGAAATTTGATAACAGGGAAGGTAACTAATTAAGCGTGTCATATAGTTGTTAATACATGCAGCATTTTTTATTCTAAAAATAAAATAAATGTCCAAAATTGACTTGCAATTTATATACACAAACTAATGAAATCCTCAAGTCACACAGTTGAGAAGTGTGGTAATTTCTTTTTATTCATTCAGTGTCAGAATACGAGGTATTTTGACAACTCACTGTAAATTCAGAGACATTTGTTTGTATTTCAGACTGCCGGGTGACCCAAGAGCTAACCGTTATATGATGAAATTATCATGTGAAAGTCCGTTTATAATCGATGGCTTGGAATTTGTCGTAATTAAAGTGAAAGGTAAGACCTACATATCCACTGCATGTACGCGTACATTATAGATGCACACTCATACAAACATTCATGATGAAGTATTTATTCTTTTCAAAATGTAATGGATAGTCAAGGGCTCTTTTTGAAAATCTAGTTGGATCCATCCGGCTTATTACTTTGAGACTTATGAGTATATGAATTTTTATGTGAATGGGCTACCAGCCTATTGCACAACCCCCAACCTGCAGAACCAAGTAATTTGTAATCAAGGTTTTCTTCCAACACCTAACTGCAAGGCAGCAGCTTTACTATACCCTGGCAGGGGCTCTATATTTACCTTAAGAGCTGGGGTGCCACCTCTGCCGGATCCGCCATACCAATTTTCCTCTTCTCCGCCTTCACCGCCAGTGTGGCCATCCCTTAGCCGATATGTTCCAGTTAATTATAGGCGCCAGAAACGGCCTTTTCACCCTCTCTCGACTGCTGCATAACGTACACCCATTGCATGCCGTATACCCAGGGGCTACACGACACATGTCTTCGAGGATGTGAGAGTAGGATTTGTTGGCAGAGCTGAGTTTGATTCCTCAAACTTCTGACTCATTCGTCAGAAAACAGTAGGGATTTCTCAAAGTTTTACTGCTGTATACTAATCAGCATTGTATACAACATCCGGGACCTTGTTGTTTGTTGTTTTTCAGTAGCACAAGAAATGAAAAAAGAAACAGTAAAAGTATTTATGTCACCTTGATTTGCGAGCGAGATGCTGGCCATGGGGTTTGATGCCCACTGGCGTTTTCCCATTCTCACTGATGTGCATAGTCAACATTTGGTGGTGATTCAGAGAACATATGGATTCAGTGATATCCACTGTCAATCCTAACCAAACTACCTACTTAAACTTTTAAAAGAATACAAAGAAAATTCTGAGAAGTCGGTAACTTGGCACCACCACTGTCACTATTGCTGCCAGCAGTATGTCAGTGAGTGAATGTTTTAAGAAAGCACCACAAACCTAATTTAATGATAAACAATTAATTATAAAATAACAATTGCTCTGTACCTAATTGTGTAGTGAATATATATTATATGGGGTGTGAAAAACATTTGGAAGCTTAATTTTGGGATCCATATAGTTGAAATTTGGAAAACACTGTTTAAATAGTGTGTTCTTAGCAGTTTTAATAAATATGTGAATTGTCTCCTGATTGTTATTATAGGTCAGAGTTTTATGATGCATCAAATTCGTAAAATGGTCGGGTTGGTGATAGCGATTACTCGTGGCCTTGCGACATCAGATGTTTTGCTTACGGCATATGAGACACAAAGGATAGATATTCCTATGGCTCCAGGGCTTGGGTTACTTTTGGAGGAAGTATGTATTTCTTTGTCATTTATTGTGTGTGTGTGCTCACATGTGCGTTGTCTCTTGATTGTTATTATAGTTCCTTATAAATTTAAAAACTTGATAAAATAAAGTTTTGCAAGAGAATGAGGAGGGAGGGAGAGAGAGTGAGTGAGAGAGGGAGGGAGGGAGGGAGAGGGGTTTCATGATTAAATTGATTTCAAATACTTTAATTTTAGTATTTGTAATTTAAATTATAGTAAGAGTCTGATTTTGTTAATCTGAAGCAAAAAAATGTTTGTTTTGTATTAGTGGGTTTTATTGGTTTACTAGGATAGAAATGTCAGTGTTAAACCTATGTCAGCATGTGCATGCGTGCACACACGCACACATACACACAATGACCAAAAAGTCTGTGCACAAAAAATATATTATTTTTATATATTATGAAAAATATATAGTTCGTACTTGCTATGATCACATAGTTACAACCAGTGATTCAAGAGTCCCCTGGCAGTCTCCAAAACTTTGTTCTCGAAGAGTATTCAATATAATGTTCAGCATACATTCTGATTGTATTCTGTGGCGGTTGTGTTGATCACATCATCGTGAAAATTCGTAAGGGTTGAGTGCACATCGGATTTGTAATTTCTAACTGTCAGCATACTCTGACAAATGGAAGTGAAGAGTGTGACGTTCAAAATGTCATCTCCTTCATAGTTAAGATAGTCAAACCATGCCACATCACCCTCTTAGTATTGTCACACACACGTTTCAGTTTATTCATAGCATTAACTTCCTAAGGTTCTAGGAATTATTTTAAAGAGATAAAGTAATACCGTATGAGACAGCAGCACGATACTAGCATAATTAGCAGATGAATGTCTTTAGATTTTGGATTTAATAGTTTCTCCTTTGTCAGTATGTGATGGCCTTTTCATATCTGCGGCCACATACATGGTTTCAGAGACTGTATGTAGAATTATGTGTACACTCAACCATAGTGAAATATATGTTCCTATTCATCAGGGCCAAATGCATGGTAGAGTCATCTGTTAACCATGTTCTAACTGCATGCTAATTATGACTGAATATATTTGAAACATTTCTGTGTGATTTGAATACTGCAATAATCAGATGTGAGCCTCCAGGTGGTCTAGTGGCTAACGCGGGCGATTGATGCGCTCGTGGTCCCGGGTTCAATTCCCTGCGGAGGCTCCATACGGCGTGCACTCAGCGTTGTAAGGCAAACTGAGTAGGCGCTGAGATAACAGCGCCGCCTCCTGGCCGTGAATACAGCAACTAGCGGCTGGTGGCGTGTAGTACTAGCCATACACCGTCACACTAACACTAAAGCCGCGCGGTACGCCTTGGTCCTTAACGGACTGTGGAGCAGAGGTTTATTATTTATTTATTTAATAATCAGATGTACAGAGGCTTTTATATCACTCTGTATAAAGACCACAAGGTTAGAAATATAATGTTCACAATTTATTTGTTCACCTCTTAATTTAAAAAAATATGTTTTGTCTCCTCATAAATTTAGAGATTTGATAATACTTATCTGTATGATATGTTTGAGAAAAAAATTGGTAGAGATAATGTAATTGGATTTGTGCTAATACTTGTAGGTGCAAGAAGAGCCCCAGTTGTTTAAATTTTCTCTCTATTATCAGTCACACCAAACTGTACATTGCTCTTTGTGAGCATTACTGTTTTTAGGTTTAACAGATGTATTATTCTTGCTGAGAGCGAACACTTTGCCCATTATGTAATGAGATGTCCTCAGTGATTTTACTGAAACAGTCTCTGTACCTGATCCCACCCATATTTATACAGGAGTCCTTTTGCCCTTAATTGTTTTAAACAAACGTATGAATTTACAATGCCCTGTTCCCTGTTTGCAGCAGGCTGCGAGTAGACTTGTTTGTAAAACCATGGGCAGGGATTGTTGTAGTAAATATGGGTAGGTTCTGACATACAGCATTTCTGTTAGATGCTCTCGGTTAATTCTAGATAACCTGCTATAAACATGACTCTTCTGCTAAACATGTGCCAGAGTTTGATATCGTTTAATTTCTCCCTCTTCAAAGAATCTGAAACCTCCAAGTAAGTCTTGAGTTGACTGCTTGCCACAGATTCTCGTCACCAGCCGTCTCTTTCACAGACTACTGTATCACTGATACCACCGAGACAGGCAATGTCTGCTACCTAATTTGGCAGGATGGAATGATACCATTGTGCAACAGTAAACTGTTTCCCTCCCACTACTACTTAGCCATAATCTTGCAGACCAGTCTCCAAAATTTAGGTGTGGGAATCAGTACTGTTACACAGCTGAAAAAAATAATTGGGGCTCAAAGGTCGACCAGTTCACTCACATCTGACCCACTGTCGCATCGTGTCACAGCTTCCTAAATATATAAAATACAAACAAAACTGTTTAAGAACACAGACATTAAAATAGCATACAAAACTAACAAAAATAATCTACAAAAACTAAATAACCCACACAACAAAGATAATACAACAACCAATGGTATATACAAAATTGAATGCCAAGATTGCAATAAATGTTACATAGGACAACTGAAAAAACGTTATTTTGAACACCTAAACGTATACAAAAAACCAGAAATATACAAATCTAATTTGGCCACACATGCAATAAACACTGGACAATAATTCCCAAACATAACCAACATGACATTAATAAAACACATACCACTCAAAGGCACCATAATGAAGATTTGGGAAAATTTACAAATATACAAACATAAAACACAAAAGAAACTGATACCTGAATAAATACAAATCAATACAAAACATGATAAACATGATACAAATCAATACAAAACCAATTTAAAGTACCAGAAGGCAACAGGAAGCCACAATAACAACCAACCAACACATATGTACTTCACCAGACACAAAACCCGGAAGGCTGAGGAATGGTACAAAATGGTACCCGAAACATGTACCTAATAAGGAAAGAAACATCTTCAGGTAAATTCAATATAAAAATTAAATTAAATATATTTAATATATATATATATATATATATATGATTTTACCTCAAGATGTATTTTCCTTAATTGGAACATGTTTTTCTGGACACTTCGTGTTCCCATCCTCAGCCTTACTAGTTTTGAATCTTGTGAAGTACTTGTGGTATCCAACCAGCTAACACACAAGTACTTCATAAGATTCAAAACTAGTAAAGCTGAGAATGGGAACACAACGCGACCCGAAACATGTTCCAAATAAGGAAAATACATCTTGAGGTAAAATCATATAAAATTAAATAATAAAATTATATCTTGTTTATAAACGTCTGACGATACAGATCTATTCTGTCAGCATCAGAATAAAAAAAAATATTGTGTGTGTGTTGTGTGTAAACACTTTTAAAATAAAATAAATAAACATATAGATAACAATGTAGAAACTGTAACTGAAAGTCAACTCAAACAATTCAGTTGAGGGACACGCATGTGGGGAAATTAAAGTCCGATGTTTTATTAGAGTATCTTTACAGTTTCCATTCTTAGTTTAATCCTGATGTAAACAAACAGGTGTGTCACATCTGAAACGCTATTTGCTGCTTGCATTAGAGGCGTGTCACTCTGACAGAAGAAGTACAGACAGGGTACATATAATATTTGATCTTGTATAAACACATATAAATTGTAATAATTTGTCCTGACCAAAGTAAAATTTGTGCGACTGTGTAGACTGGCAGTGAAATATTTTATAAAACAAGTTAATGGCTTTTTTATTAACTGTTTAAAAATCGCAACAAAACAAAAAAGTAAAGTTTATTTAAAACGAATATAGAAGCTGTGATAATTACCAATGTACTGTATATTGTCATTGTCAGTTGCTGTCAGAGAGTAATTCAGTCTCTTCCATATCTGTGTTGGAACTTGTATAATCACTTGAGTCAGCAAATTTATTGATAGGATTGTCCACAACAACGCCAGTAATGTGGGCGAGCTCCCAGAGCTTATCTTCTTCCTTTATTATATGCTTGAGATAATGATGCTCACCTTGTCTGTTTCATTAATTATATGTTTCATTTAACTCCTTGTCTGTGAATTGTATTATATCAGGCAGCATATATATATATATTGTGTTGTGTTGGGCAACATATCCTTTCAACTGGCTCCATATTAATTCAGTAGGTTTCAGAATACAGTGATAAGATGGAAGTTGTAAAATGACATACCCCCATTTTAAGTGGTAAGATAACTCTCATGACTACAGGGACATTCTGTACATGTGCATAATATATTACTGCGTGAACAGTCTCAATGCCCCTGACCAGTAGCGTTTCAGATTTGCCATGTGGATTTGTTTACATCATGATTGAACTATGAATGGAAATAGTATACTGTATAGAAAGGCAACATAGGTTGTTGTAAATCGTCAGTATTTAATGCTATTTCAAAAATAATTGTAGATTAATATCATTGTTCTCTTATATCTAAGTAAATAAAGATAATAAAACTTTTGTTGTTACTAAAAACAAATATTTATCATACTTGGTTAGTGCAGTCTCATAATAATATTAATTTACTCATTTTGCTATAAGCATTAAATTATTGTACCTCTTCAGTTTTAAATCGTAATAGTGCACAGTAGCAGGTCAGCAGAGCAAGCAGTAGGAGAAGCCTCGCTTGAACTTGGAGTGCCCAATGAAGTCAACGCAAGAATAGTAGTCTTCTGGCAGTCGTTGTTGTTCAACACAGATGCTACAACATAGGCATGGGCACAAGACTCAAAATTGTGTGACTTGGTCACAGTCAAGCTACTGAGCCTCGTTATAAAATATTTGGCATTATAGTGAAACAAGTTTGTAAAGAACTTTCGCAGGAACCAAATGTTTACTTTTTGTTTATAATAATATTTTTTTTACTAGAGGAGGAAAAGTGCTTTATGCTCCATCAAAGGAGACCATATTTCCCCTGGTATGTGGGACTCTCACCCCCTAAAAAACCCACATCTAATTCTGACATTCATATCCATCCTGGAACCACTTAGCATATTACTTCAGGATGGAGCCTATTGTGCCCTTATCGGGCTCCTAGTAGTCCCCTATCTTCTACTGCCTGTTGCGTGCAAGTTGGGCCTGTCACAATAATAAAAATAGTAATAATAATTTTTCCAGTGAAGGGTTTGTGAGGATAGGTAAAAAATATAACACAAATTTAAAATTATTTGTGTCGACGTTTCGACAATATTTATTGTCATTATCAGGACCTGTGTATGAATACAAAAGAAATGTCAAACACAACAGAACAGTTATTTGTGTGTGTGTGTGTGTGTGTGTGTGTGTGTGTGTGTGTGTGTGTGTGTGTGTGTGTGTGTGTGTGTGTGTGTGTGTGAATAATGTAATAGCTCTCGCTCGTCGTTCTCTCTACAAAATGTAAAAGTGTCAGAGTGTAATGGGTGTAACGTGTCTTATCAATCCGTTGTCGCTTCGGAACGTAACTTACGCTGATTGTGTCCGTTGCGAACGTACGAATAACCAGGTATCGAAGTCCTTACCTGTTGTTCACTAGGGGTGTGTAAATCCCAGGTGGCGCCAAATTGTTTAGTTAAAACAGTTAAAAAATTTGATGATGATATGGGAAGCGCGGCTCAGGCGGTGTGGAGAATTCAATTTATTCCCGCCTCGACCTGACCTTCTTAATCGGGCCAGTAGTTCGTTAAGTTAACTACGTGAGCGCTAGCCGTCAATACTAGCTGTTCGCTAAAATGTACACAAATTATAATACACCTTCCTAATGAAATTAAAACACAGTGGTTACACTCAGTACTTGTTTATTATTTGGTGATTACTAATTATTCAGTTTAATACAAATTATATTTTGTTTTGTAATTCATTTGCACCGGTAAATAATATGAGACAATTTCTCTAGGGTTTGACAAATCGATTTTGAACGTAACAGACAGTCAATGATGGCGTCTGTTGAAGTTGTACACAAATATTTTCGTTCAAACGTTTGGATTCTTGTGATTACGATAAAAGGATTATTAATGATTACAACAATAAAAATACACTACCTTACATTATTTATACTTAAATAATATAATGTGTAGCTATAACTTGTTCTTGGAGTGTAGTAAAAGTGTTTCAAAATATCGTATACTAACAACAGGTTAACTTTACAAGTTGACAAATTTTCAGTGTCTTAGTTTTTTATTTAATCTTTGAAAGAAATTATACGCAGTTTAGTGAGAGTTCAGATTACTGTGAGAAATATTTAAAGGGAGTTTATTCGGAAATTTGGGTAATTTAAATGATACTTAACACATCAGTAGACTGGGTGTACTCAGTTGTTCTGGTAAATTCTGGTAAAAAGGAATTGGGCTGCAATCATATTCAATTTTCAAATGTCTAGGGCGTATGGCATCTTTTTCAAATTAATCGGAGCAATTTATTCACTTCTTTGTTATTTAATTGGTCTTTGACATCAGTTAAATGGTTTCAGTCATCGTCTGCTTCCTCCTTGTTCATTTTGTGGTAATTTTGTTTACTATTTTGATGTTTTAAATTAGAAATTTGGTCGTTCAAGATTTGGCTTCTATTCTGCAAGAGCATCACATTACAAGTAAAAAATCTAACGGAAAATTCGTAACCAACGTCTGTTGTCATGGTTACAAATTAATTCTGATTGGTTAATCTGGTCTTATAACCGTTGTTATAAAATTTGAATTTTTATTCAAAATAGCTGTATATCTACTGATTGCTTTTATTCTTCTGTCTTCTTCCCTACATATTAAATATTATCACTACTGTTATTATTTCCTTTCAAAGATTATTTTGATATCCCATAAGGTTGGGTTCTTCAAAATATTAATGTTTGTACAATTATTTTAATATTTGTTAACTATATTTCTCTTTTAATTTAAGTCCTTATTCTAACATGTTTCCTTTAATAAGATTTACAAATTATCCTTGGTTGGTATTCGCCATGGATTTATTAATTTCTTTGTTGATTTCATACAATTTGTATTTATTTGTTTTTTACAGTTAGGCATTTCATAGGCCTAAGTAGCCATTGATTATATTTATTTATTTTATACCCATTATATCTCATTTTACTCTAAAGTGTTTTGTTTTGTTATTATAATTGCTTCGTTTATTGGTTACTGTGTTTTGAATTTGTTTTTGTTTGTACTGATTATGTGTCAATATTATTTTCTACATCTTGGCTTGTCAATTATTTCCTAACTGATTTTCCAGTGTTTATTATTTCTGTATTGATTTACCTACTTATTTATTTAACTTGCCATTGTCAACAATATGACTATTATTTACTACATAAAATATAACAACTAGGCCTATGGACTGTATACTTCCTTCAGCCATATCCTATTCATAAATTTAAATGACCAATCTTTACCAGTTATTAGGTAATGTTGGTTTACAATACATTTCATTCTTTTATTATTATTTTGGGTGAGAAACATCATCACTCCTTTTAAACATACTTAATCTATTATCCCTTATAACATGGGGTGTTTATTGATTGCGTTCTTTATTTCTTATTTCTTTACTAATCTCTCTCTACAATCCATGGTAACACTAACTGTTTACCATACATGGGCTTTCTCCCCTGAATAACATCGTATCCTTCATTTATATCTAATCTAAACACTATTTTTAATTACTATTAACAATACAATTCTTATAAGTTCACTCTTAAATCATTTAGTGCTTTATCATTGATTTACTAAGTGTTTTCTTATCTATCACTATTTTTTTTTTATCATACTATCATTTACAATATCCTTTTTTTTTATTCATCACCTTCACTTTTAACTAATTAGTGTTTATCACTGATTTACTCATTATTTGGGGTTTTTACACTTTCACTATTGGCACTTCTTAATCTTTTTATTTTAAGTGTTTGTTAGTGGGTAATCCCTATCATTACTTTTCTTTGTCACTTAGTTATTTTCAGTTTATTTCTCACTATCTCACTATTTCTCTCTTTCTTTACAAATATTATTTATACTTAATAAGTTCATGTCTTTCTAGATTTCTTACTTACATATACTTCTAATTCTTGGGTTAGTGTATTTTTATTTATCGGGTTTTATTAATTATTAATTACATTTGTCACTTAGTCAATACTAATATTTACTTTTTATATTGGTTATTTACTGGTTTCGTTTCCTTTATGATATTTGATTGTATCATTTCTCCCTTCCCTATTCTATACTATTTGTCTGTGGTTTATCATCTTGTTTCACTTTATTTCCTTTATAGTTGGTTTGTTCCATTTTTATTTTCATTTTTCTTCTCCTTCACTTCCATCTTGTTTCATTTTATTTTGGTTTTTATCTGGCCAATCTCTGGGGTTGGGTCAAAGTCATTTGTCTGTCAGTCTAGTCTGTAATTTTATTTAATAATCACTTTTGGTTTACCATTCTTCCTCCTTCTTTCTTAATTACATTTTATATTTTTATTATTCTCTTCATTATTTATTTATTAAAATATATTACCTTTTTAGCATTTCTTACATACTTATGGATATCAAATATGATCTGAATTTGGCGATGTTATAATATGTATGTATCCTTGTATATGTGAAGGAGTTGAGACAGTCTGTTTTACATCATCAAATGTTTTCTTTAAATACGAGATAATTATAATATCACAACTTAATTTTTACAATACTACAATTTAAATTATATGTAATGGCATTTGTAATTAAGTATAAAAGCAGTAATCAACAATTAAATATTAGAATTGGTACAGAAAGTGTTTATACATATACCTGTCCACATATATCATAGTAAAACGTTTCTTTTGTATTCATACACAGGTCCTGATGATGGCAATAAATATTGTCGAAACGTCGACAGAAATAATTTTAAATTTGTGTTATGTTTTTTGACCGATCCTCACAAACCCTTCACCAGAAAAATTCACTATGATGACAATAAATATTGTCAAAATGTCAACACAAATAATTTAAAATTTATGTTATATTTTTTGACCGATCCTCACAAACCCTTCACCAGAAAAATTTGCTGATTGACGGTCACTACGAATTTAAGGATTTAATAATAATAATAAAGTAAACAGTATTTATCTTAATAGTAATAACAATAATAATCCAGATGTTTATTAATATAAAAATTAATGTAATTTTGTTGTTGTGTAACAGGTACACTATGACCGCTACAACTTGCGGTATGGATCAGATGGAATGCACAAACCACTGGATTGGTCAGAGCATGAAGAGAAAATCGAGGCATTTAGAAAAGAATATATACTTCCAGTGGTTGTGAGTGAAGAAAAAAATGAGAAATCGTATCCTTTGAATAAAGGCCTAAGGTTTTCACAGCTGGAATCTGATTGACTATCGTTTATTGGGCAGTTTGGCCGTGGTCTAAAATCATAAAAAATATGGTTGTCATTATTATAGCTGTTCATAAAACAAAGTAACAACAATCAATAAACTTGAAATACTTAATAACAATTGGACACAATAACAAACACCAGTTTAATCACATATATGGAATGATAAGAAGAACACTGAATGGAAACGTCAGAAGAGATACTCTTTTGAAATTTTATAAAGTAATGGCAGTGCCATGCGACCTTTATGGCTGTGAGACTTGGACACTGAATGCAAAGACCCAAAGCCGGATACAGGCTAGTGAAATGAGATTTTTACGATCAGTATTAGGAATATCATGGATGGACCAGCTAAGAAATGGTTGGTGTAAGAACATCCTTGGAATATACAACCTAAACGAAAGGATAATGCAGACCAATGGATTGGACAGACCATGTTGAAAGGATGCATAAGAACAGGATACTGAAACAAATTTTGGTTTATAATCTGAAAGGACTGTGGAATATTGAGAGACCAAAGAATAGATGGTCGGACCAAGGAGTGCGCAACGGATCGGAAGGTCCACAGCATATAGACGAACAACAACAACAAACACCAGATTTTGCAATTGATTGTGTGTCACAGTCCGTAGTCTCTTGCGGGACTTAAAACCTCTTTCCCGTACCACTGAATCAGTTATGAATCCCGTTGTGGGCATGACCGAAACATCTAATTTTTTTTATTGTGTTCAGTTGTTAAGTTTATAAAGTTTATTGAGCGTTTTTTTTTTCATTGTGAACAGCTACTAGTAATAAGACCAGTATTTTTAATAATTTTAGACTACAACCTGACAGACCAGTAAATGATATTAATTTATATCCTATGAGTTTGATGTTATTATTGTCCGCTGCTCAAGTTTTTCTGTCATTTTACAATAAATGAAATCCAACGGGCACTCGATACACTACTTACTGACATGCAGCCAGACAGTGACTGATTCATTGTAGCGGAACGGCAGCAGTCAGTGCTTGCACGCTTAGAGTTCATTGCATGCCGTTACTCAAGGTCAACACCCGTGCTTCATTTGATCCCGCATGAAAAAAAGAGTCCGATTCTTTTTAAACACACCTCGTATTCTTGGAACTTTTCGATTACTAAATGTTGGGTTGTAGAAGTTGCAAGATTTATGCCAATTCAGTCGAAGCGTCAGGGGAGACAAGGTAGACAGTGTCTCCTCAAATAATTTGTTCATAAAATAATTAATGTTTATTTATGCATTAAGTTGCATAAGTTACTCAGAAAGGTATAAAACTAATGTAAGAAGTTAAATATCATACGACATGATGCCAGTGAGCCATGGAACCTTGCTGTGCGATGCAATTGTACGTTGAGTATCAGGGTAGACGTTACTTGAAATGTCTTTTTAACAGGGCTGGAGGTGAGGTGGGCTTCGGTTGACGATAACGGGAAAGGAGCTGCGCGCGCAGCATAAAAATGCGCCCGTACATCACGGCAAAAGACATGTCTCCCCCACACTGAATTGTCGCCTGGCCGCCTGTGTTTGTTTCATTGTGCTCGTGTAGTGAATACGCTATACAAATTATTTTTAATTTTGTATATAGTTGTATAGACTAAGAAGTGTGTAATAATTTATGCACTAATTATTTAATAATACATAGTTTTAAGTGTCGGCATTTAAGTGCTTTAAGCATACTGTTTAATTGTTTTAAAGGAGCAAAATGAATACAGTTAGTACCAGTTCTACGGCAGAATAATTTGATATGAACTCTTGACAACTTTGATTCATTCGAATTTTTGTTAAAATACGAAATCAGTACTACATTACATTTAGAGCAAGAGGTATTGCTAATGTCAAATATATCTCAGGCGTCTTTGGATTTGTCGCAGAAGGATGGAAAAATTATCAGAAAGTTTGGTATAGTAAATATAGGTGCCTCTCTGGTTGTAAGCGAAACAAAACTCTGCACTGCTATTACTGTTTGATGTTTAATGGAGAGGAACAATGGAGCAAAGTTGCAGAAGGCAGTATACAAAATTTTGAAGTTAAAGCCGCTAAACATGCTGGTAGCAAAACACATATGAAACATTCTGAGCTGTTTCACGTGCTACGATGGAACAAAATTAAAATTGTTTGTCCAAAACACCTAGAATTAAAGGAGTACAGCACAATGAAAATGTGGCATGAAATCGAAGGATAGTAGGCCGTTTGGTAGATGTTTTTGTTAGAGTTAGCTTTTAGGAGTCTTAAGGAAAATGAGCAATCTCTCAATAAGGGTAATTATTTAGAAACTTTAAATTTACTGGCAACGGAAGAGTCTTTCATGAAAGAACATACACAGAGTAATTCAAAATTGCATGCCAATCTCTCGGGAGCTGATACTATAACTAAAAATAATAAAAAATGAGAAAGCGTGTAGATCTCATTTACAAGAAAATATGAAACGTTTATAATGCAGTAATCTGGATTTGTCACCATTACAAAATGTGAATAAAATTTATGTTTCTCTGGCAATATTTTCTAATTAAGATTCATAAACGACACCAATAACATTAAGATAGCTTTTTCTTGATATTTAGGCTAAATTATATAATGAAACGTGTGTGTTTCAGACAGTCACTTATAGATTATCTGCTAGAGGTAGCATTAACTCTATTTACCATAGTTTTACTGGTTCATTAAGAATGTTCATCTTAGCAAGAAGTTGCTTTCGGCTGGTATTTTTATGTCTACCCAAATTATTTTGTCACGCTTCGCCACTAATTATGATATCAAAAAATCAACCAGCTCCATGATTAGTAGTAGTGTATAATATTGCACAGCTTTTCTGCATGTCTGGTCTCTCTCTCACACACACACACACACAGTAGTACAGAATTAGTTGGATGTTATTTCCTTAACACAATCTCATAATGATTACCTGGCTGGAAACTTTGCACATGCACAGTTTTGACGTACGGGAGAGACATCTTCATGAAGAACAGAACGATGATGAAGAATGTGATGAGCTTTCATTGAGTGATGGAGAAGATGATGTAACTGTCAATAATGCAATTGGAAAACATAATGTCAATTCAACACAGCACACGAATTCAACTCAGCAAATGGAATCGACACAGCTGGCAGATCCAAAACAACAAGAGAATTCAACACAGCAGGTTAATTCAACTCAGCAAAATGTTAATTCAACTCAGCAAAATGATTTGGTACAGCATACGAATTCAAAACAACTAGTCGATTCAAAACAACAAGAGAATCCAACACAACAAACAAATTCAACAAATTGAACATGTATATAGTAATTCAAGAGATGGTGTGATGCCTTTTTATGTGTTATTTATTTGTAACAAATAAATAAGATATAATTGTATGTTTTGTTAATTGAGAGTTACTATTTATCTTTTTGTGACTAACATTTCCTGTTCCTTAAAAACTAGGCATTTTATGTCACTTCCAGATATACAACAGACTGGACTTTAACCATTACAGTAGACTCTCGGCTATCCGACTTCCGCCTATTCGACCTCCGGCCTATCCGACCCGCCCGACCCTCTACTCAAAAAAAAAAGAAAAAAAAAATTATTTTGAGTACAGTACATGTGCAGTATTTCCAATCCGATTACTAGCGCCTTCAAACGTCATGTGAGCAATCCCGTCACGCGGGTGAAGGCGCTTACGCGTGAATCACCAGTTACCAATACAGTACGCCAATTGATTCATGTTGTGACAGGAAAGTTTCGTGTTCCTACTTGAGTGTGTACCAGGTGCATCAGTCAGTCTGTATCCAGAAGTCAGTCCGTGCGGTTCAGTCGTTCGTGGATTGTTAATTTGTTATAAAGTGCGTATACAGTATTGTTGGTGGCTTTTATTTTTAAGTGAAATATGGGTGACAAACGAAAGAAAGTGGTAGTAACTTTGGAAGGAAAACTGCAAGCAATAAAAAGAATGGATTCTGGTGAGTCGGTAAACAAAATTGCACTGGAGTTAGGAGTTGGAAAAACTACAGTGGGTGATTGGCGAAGAAATCGCGCAGAGATTGAAAAATGGTGTTCTAAGCAAGCAAGTGGCAGTGGCGTGAAAGTTAGAAAAACTATGCAAAAAGGAAAACATGTGGAAGTTGAAGAGGCTTTATATCTGTGGTATGAAAATGTGAGGGGGAAAGGATTGACGGTTTCAGGCCCCTTGCTCCAAGAAAAAGCGATTCAGTTTAAAAAACAGATCGAAGGAGACGATGGTGAGTTTACTGCCAGTGACGGGTGGCTTGATCGCTGGAAGAAACGTTTTGGTGTTTGTCAGATGACGATTAGTGGTGAAGCATTGTCTGCTAATAAGGATGCTGTCCCTGACTTTAAAAAACACTTTTTTGACCTGCTTGATAAGGAAGGTATTTTCGGATAAAAAGTGTACAACTGTGATGAGACGGGTTTGAATTACTGTATGTTGCCGTCTAAAACACTAGCGTCTAAACAGGAAAAGGCCACACCAGGGTTCAAGAAGAGCAAGGACCGCGTTACAGTTTTAGCTTGTAGTAACGCAACCGGAAACCACAAGTTGAGACTGACCTTGATTGGAAAATCTCGCAAGCCTAGGGCTTTTAAAAATCTTAAAGATTTAAGTTCTTTGCCCCTGCATTATACCCATCAAAAAAAGGCGTGGATGAATGGAGAAATTTTCAAAAATTGGTTTGAACAGGAATTTGTGCCACAAGTTGAAAAACATTTAGCTGAAAACAATTTAACAAGGAAAGCAATCCTAGTTTTGGATAACGCTCCTTCACATCCAGCAAATGACCAATTAAAAGATGGAGACATAAAAGCTTTGTTCTTGCCTGCAAATGTTACATCTATATGTCAGCCAATGGATCAGGGAGTGCTCCAAGCTTTGAAAAAGAAATATCGATGTAGGGTACTAAGCTATATCATCGCGACAATTGATAATACAGAAGTTGCGACGGCACTACAGTCAGTAGACATGCTTGACGTCATCAGATGGGTGTCCGAGGCATGGGATGAAATTCCATCTTTAACACTTGTGTGATCGTGGAAAATTTTGCTGGATCACAGAGCCAGTGATACCTGGGAAGAGGTAGAACAGCAATGTGATGTGGAAAATGCAAGTGATAACACTGCGCTTGTATCGCTGTTAGAAAAAGTTCCCGGATGTGAGGAAGCTTCATTGGAAGACATCACAGAATGGTTGGCAAAGGACGAAATCGAAGAAATTGCAGACGAAGATATTGTAGCGATGGTATTAAATGAAAAGCCGATTGAAGAGGAACAAGGTGATGAACCCTCCGATCGTATAACCCACTCCGAAGGCCTGAAGGCGATCGAGACGGCAGTGGAATACATTGGCCAGCAAGAAGAAGCAACACCAGCAGACATCATATTGTTACGACGGTCTACTCGATCGTCGTAGGTACAGTGGAAACAAAATAAGTACAAGACACCAATTAAGTCACTAATCACCAGCTTTAATTGTTACAGTAAAACAGTTCGTAATTAACAACACAGTCTACAGTAAATCAAATGAAAATTGTACACACGCAATAAAATGTCCACAAATATTAAAACTCAATTTTATTACAATTATACCGTCTGATTATAAAACACAACACTTCAATAATAACTACTTGAACGTACACAGTAATAACTTGAACCGCTCTGGAAATATATCGCACTAATACTCTCGAACCGCACTATCAAATATCTCGCATTGAACTGAAAAACTAAGGCCGCTACCCGATGTATTTATAGTCACGCTCACACACCAGAAGCTTCCAAACTGCGTCTTATCTCTCGTGAACTACGTAATTACTACGCCCTTGACACAGTCCGAGCGCCCGAGCGAAGCCCGGCACAGTCGAGAAAATTCTCGCAAAATGCGTCTAGTAGCACGTACACCACACGCTTACATCGAGATCCTTCTGGCATATTCGATAAACGTGTACATTGTTCTATGCTGTCGTAGCAATATGTTTACGTAAGTGGAAGGATATAGCGGCGAGGAAAGAAGCAGGTCTCAATTACAGACTTTTTCAAACCAGACAATGTAAGTTTTACTTGTTCTTTCATTATACAGTACGTAGTTTTAGGTTATTATAATTTGATTTATATTAACAACTAATTCGGTTGAAAGCTTTCGTATAAATTAAAACTCATAGTAAAACTCATTCAACTTATTGTTAACTACACATTTTGTTTCGTCCATCAAATAAAGGTTTTGTGAAAGATACTGTAGTTGCGAATTCTTATTTCGTTTCTTTCTAATTCATTTATTACTGTACGTCATTTATAAAGATAAACTGATATGATGTACGCATCCAAATAGCAACAAGTACATTCAACGCAATAGGGTGGCGGTCATTGACCTTACAGAGGCTGGTATGCCTACGGCTCCGGTGTATCCGACTTTTTTGCTATCCGACCCGGCCGACCGCCACATTAGATCGGATAGTTGAGAGTCTACTGTACTTTGATAATTAATAAAAACGTTTTGTCTCACAAATCAGAAGTTTTCCTTTAGATAAAAATTCACAGAGTCAATGAAAGAGAAAAGCTACAAAAATATTCTGTTGAATACCAGTTGGTTTACCACATACACAAACAAATTACTTTATGCTGTATCTAATAAGGAAAATGGACAGCGTTAATGCTGACACTAATGCGTATCTCAAGTGGCCTCTTGACGAGTCTAGAACAAACTCGAACGTGGCCTTGACTGGGCAACATCTGCCACACTGGATGGGGGGATGAGGGGAGAATGTTCTGGGTTGTTCGGTAGGCTTCTCGTAACACTGCCCCCTTCTTAAGCCTGTTCGTCCCGAACTGGCAAACCATCTGTGAAGTAATACTTGGCCAGGCTATCTACGTGGACGTCCTTGCGAAAGATAATTCTCCGATTCTTCAAATTCAGTCTCTGTGATCTGAACATCAAGTTCCCAGGAATACGAGTCGTTCGCTCAACCGCTAGTTTTGGTGGAATCATTCCCGTTGCGTCATGTACTGATGACCTAAACACCACTAGCTGGTCCAAGTCTGTTTGGTTCTCATCAACAACCTCTTGTGTAACTTCATCTTCAGCAATGTTTCTCCCGGGTGCTTCTAATAACTCGAGAACAAACAAGGGGTTTTCCTTAACACCCATAGTTGTCTTTGTAATTACTTTTTTTGTCGTTACACTTATTTGTACTTCCTCTGCTAGTTCTTCTTCCATTTCCGCCTGCAATAGGAAAGGTTGTTTGACCAGACTTGTTGACTTCTTCTTCGGCCAATGCCACCTGCTTAATCAAATGGTTGGCAGACCCTGTCATTTTAGCCATGCAAAGATTTATCTTCTCCTGTGTAACTTTTCAATTTATTAATAAATATTTAAAACATAAAACCACCCAAAAACTCAACTTCCCACATTTACTTATAGTTCTTACCTTCACGTGGGTCCAGGATCCTATATACGAACTCGTGACCTGTAAGAGTGGTTATTGGGTTTTATTGTATAATAATTCTCAACTCTCATTTAGCACATTTAAACAAACTCGTTTATTAAAGTTAGCTCCAACATACTTTCTTTCTCTTTATGTTCTTTACAAAAAGGTTATTTCTTTTTATCTCTTATACATTTTCCAAACATTAGTTAACTTACTTATAGAATAGGCAACTGTTCTAAATAACTCTTACTTCCTTACTCTTTACGTTCTTTATAAACGTTATTTTGCCTTAGCTCTTACTCGTCTTTCCAAAAAACAAATATTAGTTAACTTAATTATAAAATAGATATATATTTCTAATAGAAGGCAATCCAGTACTTCACTCTCTCTCTCTCTCTCTCTCTCTCTCTCTCTCTCTCTCTCTCTCTCTCTCTCTCTCTCTCTTACTTGTCACTCCTTTTATCTTCCCACCCCCATTATAATCGAAATTTTCAAAAATTTAAAATGAAATTATTCTTTTTTGTTTGGCCAAATATTTAAATTGGGTTCTCTTACTGCGCGTTCTCCCTGGCTACGCCGCCCGTTGTCCGCTACTGTTTTGATTAAATGTTCCGAAAGTTGTTTTATCGGTTTTTGAATTTTAACACTGTCTTGCTGTTGACGATATCTCACAATATACTATGCTTTCTGGATAGTTACAAACACATTTTGTTGGTTGATTACATTTTGGCTCGCGAGCACTATTATATGGAACCGCGCGGTTCAAAGAAGTGACGCCAACTGCTATTGCCGAGTGTTAGTTTAATTTACTCTCCACTGTTTTTAACACAATTTAAAATAACATTTTATGCTTGGTTGGTCGGTTTACATTGTTCGTGAGTACGTTTTTGGCGAACCGCGCGTTAACGCATCTGCGCTGTTCCGAAGTTAGACGCAGACTGGGGCGTCTCAAAATGGGCAGCGTCTCACGCCTTTCTCGTCATCTCGTAGAAGGCGGTAAAGAAATCTGCTACGTGCTTTTCACTCTGCTAAAGGCGGCACACGCGCGCTCGTACACATTCCAATGTTCCAAATTACGCTGCACCTCACCCGGACTGGTACCAGACTACAGGGCGTTCAAAAAAGTCAAGCTTTGGTGATCAAAAATGTTGCTCGGCGTGGGTTACTACAGATTTTTACAATTATTATGAGATTAATATAAACCCCTTGGTTTTGCCCTGTTACAATACCCCCCCCCAATGAGAGGTTTTCTGCCGAAACAGACAAACTCTCATTGCCTAAAAACCTAAGAGGACCAGCAAGGATATGGTGCCATTGACCCCCCCGTAAATTCTTATTAAAATAATGGGTAACTTACTCCCCTAGTCCGGTGACTGTGGCCGCACCTGCATGACCTTACTGGACTTCCCTCGTCGAGATCCCAACACCATAAAGTCAAACAGGCACATCACTACAGTATCACCAGACTCTGTAACAATTCAAACAAAATGTCAAATTGGCCTTACACCAAACCAGATCCTCAACTGATTTAGTTTCCTCTTAGACGTACTGGATTGCCTTTAGCAAAGTACTGGTTGCTTATTTTGTATCTACCTCTCTTGGTTGGCCTACACATATACTTAACATAAACAGATTATATATAGTGATCATTTAGGTTAGAAACAATAAAACAAAAAATAAAAAATTTGAATTCCCCAACGTAGGTTATATAACATTGAAAACCTAGAGATATTTATATTCCATTAAACATCTTTTACGTTTAAACTATTTATCATGTATTATACACTTCAATCCAAAATAAATTTCTCAACTTTGTTACCAAAGTTTCACATCCTGTAAGTTAATTACCATCTCTTTTCATTACCTACTTTAATTGCATCCTTTGAAACATTTTTCATTAATTAAAACTTCTCACATAAATTTTAATTACACTATAATTAAAACACTAGGTTACTTCAATTACATTATTCAAAACAATTTTAATTCATTTAATTTCCTCTGGCATTTATTTTATTGTCATAATAAAATTCATTTATCATTTTTTATAACCTTCAAATCAAAACTTTCAAATTGACTACTAAGATTTCTATCTTTAAAATATTTTACATTAATTTAAATTTCATTACAAAGATTCAGGATTATATACTGTTAATTATTCACTTCAAACTAAAACATTATTGTTATCAACTCCCTCATAACTGTAAACATTGATCACACAAAATACAATATACATATCAACATCATATCAGCTGACACCTTATCATAATATCAACATAACCTTATTCTACATACCTTTAACACATGTAAACCAAATACAAAATTACCTACGATATACTTCATTCAATGTTCTTGTTAACCACAAATCGTTACAGTATTAAGTCCAGTATTTTAAAACCATTAATTCTCCTAAATGAATGTTCATTAATGACAATCTAACCATCATCATCGAAAATCAATCTTCTTTTAATACAACACATAGCATAATCATTACAAAACAGCAATTGAGTCAAAACAATAACAACATATATAATCAGAGCAAATCAACCTCAATTTCACCGTGATTACGATCACATAATCCCTAACTGACCATTCAGTTATACTCCTCCTTCCACATCATTTTATCATATTCCCCCCTTAACCCAGTTACAATTGGGTAAATAACCTCCCGGGTAAACCGGGCAAGGCATCTACCTCCTTGCATAGATGCTATATCTATGCCCCTGGCTTGTAACGGCCAGCTCCTTTCCACACACTCTATTGCTTTGTGATGTTGGACTGTAGCACCCATTTGCTTTCACAAGAACTGAAGTTTTTTAGGGTGTAGATGCTGCTTACGCCATTCTTGCTTCGGCGTTATAAAACCTTCGGCATTATTGGTATCCGAGGACACCAGTAATCCTACTAAAATTTAGTTACATGCCCTTATACGGTCTACCATCCCATTCGATGGATAGCCGCTGTTCCAAAGTTTATGATTCCCCTTATTTACCCCCCGGTTAATTTCTAAAGTCACCAGTTTTGAAAATAATAACAAGTATGGTTAGGGTACAATAAGCCTACCCACCTTGTTACCAATAATCCAAATCCACGGTCAGGGTTCGGTGAGGCCATGACCGCCCGAAAGTGGGGAATCGCTTTAAAACATACAAGTACATGTTTTATATCCCTACACTTACATAATCAACATAATAAACACTCAAATTGAATATTAAAATAAACATCAACAAATAAACATCTCAACTCTAAAGTTGCTTCACAATTACAAACATTACAACTTTGACTTCTATTGAACCCTTTAATAATCAACCTTTAATTATTTACCATTTATTATGCAATTAAATTCTCCAAACAATTTTAAATTATTATTACCCTTTATTTTATATAACACTTCATTTATTAACTCCTTTCAAATTAATTCAGCTATTTATCAAACACATTTTTAATTATCAAATTGCTTTAATTACTTTAACAAAATTCACAATGACCAACGGTCAATTATTAAAGTTGATTATACTTTACCTTACTACATAAGTACATTTAACATCAACACAAAAGTATACAATCTACATTATTATCTGTTATTGTTTACCATAAATCATTTCATAATTCAGTCCATTTCAAAACCCACTACACTCACATAGGTAGTTCATTAATAACAACCTAACCACCATCATCGAAAATTAATATTACGTTACTCCGAGTACAATTTATTTTTAAATAAATTTATTTTGTTATTATTATAATAACCATTAACATCAGTTTTATCTATTGTATCAACATAGTACCTAACAACATTATTGCATACTATTAATTCATAAAACCTGTCGACATTCGGTATGGTCAATTCTCCTTTGGTATTATCTGTTACAATTAAATCCTTTATCATTTCCTCATTATAGTAATCATCTACTAGCAGTAACCCCACTTTATATACAGGTAAGACATCAACATTATTATCGTCTCTTGCTGCACTAACTACCTTGCAAGGTAAGAATTCAATATCATCATCTCTCTCAATATCTAACATCTCTACTAATTCTGTATAACCTCTCTTTAGCTTGAACCACTCTATCACTCTCACTCTCTCATAATACCTCTCATCATAACACCTGTCACAACCCCCCTGAACTACCTCACTTCATGCAAAATTACTATAACACTTCCTGGCTCTACCAGGTTTACCACAAAAAATTAAGGGACTATTTGTAGACACTGTGTCTACCACACCACCTCTGGAGGAAAATTTGTCCTTTTCCAACCTACCCTTTCGTCACACACACTCTCTCAATCTTATCAACCACTATCTTATCATTAATTTCTGTTTCCACTAAAACTTCATCACCACTATCATTATTCCCAACGTTACTCTCTAACACCACATTTTTAATATCACCAATATTCTCACCCCTACTTACCTTTTCAACTACTACTTTATTAGCACTTAAACTATCATTATTCCTCCACTATCAAAACCATTTACCTGGTTTAGATCACTTTCTTTATTTTCTTTTAATTTACATCTATCTCTTTCCCACTTCTCATCTCGTTTTTTAATTTTATTAATCATGTCATCTAATATTGCGTTTCGTTCATGCAAACGTTTATCTTGTTCATCAAAACGTTTATTGATAAGGTTAAATAAGTCATTTATTGACAACTCTCTTTCTCTTGTCGTCGTTGGAGTGAGTTCTACTTTCGATGACTCTTTATATTGTCATCAGATTTCTTATTTTTACTAATTGAGGTTGGGGTTAACTGAATTCCCGAGTCGTCTATCTGACTCGTTTAATTTACTATTTAGAACTACATTCGGAGTTGAATGAACCTCCAGCCCGCTCATAACGGCTGACCCATTCACGCCTGTTACATCAATTACATGTACCTCAATTTCCATATTTTCCATTTTTTTTATTATAATATTTTCATATACACTAAAAAAAAATAATCATATGTGTATTCAATCACTTAAATATAACATAACATAACACAACCTTTCATCATTTACTTGCACGTAACTTACTCGTAATATGCATTAACCTCAATTAACCTCTCTTACATCCACAAGTAGGCGTAGCCTGTACAAAATAAATTTATACAAACCATCCCTGTTCGAGGCGTCATTTGTAACTTTTCAATTTATTAATAAATATTTAAAACATAAAACCACCCAAAAACTCAACTTCCCACATTTACTTATAGTTCTTACCTTCACGTGGGTCCAGGATCCTATATACGAACTCGTGACCTATAAGAGTGGTTATTGGGTTTTATTGCATAATAATTCTCAACTCTCATTTACCACATTTAAACAAACTCGTTTATTAAAGTTTGCTCCAACATACTTTCTTTCTCTTTATGTTCTTTACAAAAAGGTTATTTCTTTTTATTTCTTATACATTTCCCAAACATTGGTTAACTTACTTATAGAATAGGCAACTGTTCTAAATAACTCTTACTTCCTTACTCTTTATGTTCTTTATAAAAGTTATTTTGCCTTAGCTCTTACTCATCTTTCCAAAAAACAAATAGTAGTTAACTTAATTATAAAATAGATATATATATTTCTAATAGAAGTCAATCCAGTACTTAACTCACACTCTCTCTCTCTCTCTCTCTCTCTCTCTCTCTCTCTCTCTCTCTCTCTCTTACTTGTCACCCCTTTTTATCTTCCCACCCCCATTATAATAAAAAATTTTCACAAATTTAAAATGAAATTATTCTTTCTTGTTTGGCCAAATATTTAAATTGGGTTCTCTTACTGCACATGCTCCCTGGCTACGCCGCCCGTTGTCCGCCATTGTTTTGATTAAATGTTCCAAAAGTTGTTTTATCGGTTTTTGAATTTTAACACTGTCTTGCTGTTGATGATATCTCACAATATACTATGCTTTCCGAATAGTTACAAACACATTTTGGCTCGCGAGCACTATTATATGGAACCACGCGGTTCAAAGAAGTGATGCCAACTGCTATTGCCGAATGTTAGTTTAATTTACTCTCCACTGTTTTTAACACAATTTAAAAAAACATTTTATGCTTGGTCGGTCGGTTTACATTGTTCGTGAGTACATTTTTGGCGAACCGCGCGTTAACGCATCTGCGCGGTTCCGAAGTTAGACGCCGACTGGGGCGTCTCAAATGGCTGGCATTTCTCTGCACCTGGCAACTTTCTTTTTGATTGGCTACCAGCGTCTCGTGCCTTTCTCGTCATCTTGTAGAAGGCGGTAAAGAAATCCGCTACGTGCTTTTCACTCTGCTAAAGGCGGCACACGCGCGCTCGTACACATTCCAATGTTCCAAATTACGTCGCACCTCACCCGGACTGGTACCAGACTGACTACAGGGTGTTCAAAAAAGTCAAGCTTTGGTGATCAAAAATGTTGCTCGGCATGGGTTACTTACAGATTTTTACAATTATTATGAGATTAATATAAACCCCTTGGTTTTGCCCCGTTACACCTGGCCAACCTTCAGGACGTTCTCTCTTAAGTCCACAATGAATCCATAGCCATTCATAATGTCTGTACCAAGAATCACTTCATCAGCAATGTCTGCAACAAGCATTTGGTGGCTAAACTCGAGAAGACCCAGGCGTACACGTACCCCTGTCATTCCTAACGCATTGACGGGGCTTCCAGTCACAGTCTGTATTGTACAAGAGCTAATTTTAGGCCGTCGGTTGCTGATTAAGTCAGGGTGCACAATAGACACTGTCAATTTTCCCGGACCAACACCTTATTTACAGTTGTGTGTTTTGGCGTTATCAACAATTGTAAGTGTCTCACTGATCATATTATTTAGTATTAGCTAAGAAACATATAACATTTCTTATAGATACATATTTGATCAGTTTTAAACTCAGTACAGTGGGCATCTCCGTTGTGCATAATTTACACTTAGATGATAAAAAGAAGAGAATAAAATAGTGTTATATTTATGTATGGATTCTCGAATGTGTAGTTTGCTTGTGAGGTTGTTTTGTTGTGTGTGTGTGCGTGTGTAGTGCTAGCGTGTGTGTATGTACACGTCTACGTGTTAGATTTATGGTATATATCTGTTTAGATTAGAGTGAGAGAGAGACAGAGTGCCCGAGTGGTTAACGTGAGTGAGAAGGTGTTGTATGAGTCTAGAAAGAGACAAGACTGACAGAGAGTGAGAGAGATTATGACTGACATATATACGAACTACATTGACTATGGTACTCTGTATAGACCAAGTTCCAGGTAAATAACATTGTACAAAATGTAAATATTAAGTAATAACCATTTTCATATAATAGATCTGTTATCTATAATGTTGTGTTATAAAAGTTTGTAACCCTTTAATGCAAGTTGGTAAATCATTTATGTTATCGCGTGCATAATTCTCTATTTTATATGAGGATGATAGTGTAATAAAAATGGTGAGTGTTTTAGAGTGCCAATTGTGGACAAAGACAAGTGAGAGAGAGAGCAATTCCTTGTGAGAGCTTTATAATCAAATCCGGTCAGGAAATAAGGATAGTATCCAACTTCAAAGTGATATTCAAAATTTTGAGATTTGTGTTAAAAACATTAGAAACGAGACTGAAACTATTCAAAGCAATATTGAAGAAAATTTTCATTCAACAAAGAGGAGAAGAAAAGAAGATAATTTACCAAGACGTGCGTTTGCTAAAGAAGTGTATGATGTAATTATTTTACAGATGAAAGACAGATTATCATATCGTGGCTGTCTGCAAGCAGCTCAGTTTTTTAATGCAGAATCAGTACCAAAATATACAAAAAGAATTTCCAGTGGGCATTTCCGATACAGTGTGTTCATATCTATTTCTAGACCAGACTCGTTTAAAAACAGAATTTGAAGTTATTTACTCACGGACTTTAGTCAAATAATTGGAGCCACAAACGTCCGTACAATTACTATTGCAACATAATCACTGATATTTTCCCGGAAACTATAAAAATACTAAAAATAATTTTAACAACGCCAATGACAACTGCAGAATCAGAGCGTTGTTTTTCAACTCTTAAAAAAAGTCAAGACAATTTTGCGAAATACTATGAGTAATGATCATTTAATGGGTTGGCGACAATGCCCATAAATAAAAATTTAGTGCAAGATATTGACAGTTTCAATGACAAAGTGTTGGAAAAGTTCATATCTATGAAAAATAGAAGGGTGGAATTTACTTTTAAGAAATAATTGGCTTCATTCAATCCACTTTCCATTTCCGGTAAGATTTTACATTGTTCAATTTTTTTATGATTGCGCCCCTCCGGCTGAAAAGTCACCAGCCGCCACTGGGCTGGGTATTATACTACTGTGTTTAATATTCATCTCAAACAAAAATCAATAGAAGCCTGAACATATTTGCTATTTTAATAGGTAATGCTATAGATTTTAGTGTAAATAAAGTCAATTAACCTTCGTGTTACTTGTTATATAGAAGAACCTTGAATATAGTCTTAGGAGATGACAGTAGACTAGTTAAAGTTGTAATATTATATTATTTAATTTTAAATATATGTTTCTAGGTATTTTATTAAGTGACTGTATGTTTACTTAGTAAGATCAATCCTCTCCAAAGAATCGGTTCTGGTGTCAGTTTTTCTTTTCTGTGATGGGGTTGCTAGCCCTAAGTCCAACACCCGAACTGGAGGGTCAGAAATTTTGATTTCTGGCTGTTCTTCACATAGAGACTTGCTTTCACCTTGACACCCACTCACAGTAGTGTATCTTGCTTATCCCATATGCGCAGCCATTGGCCTGCTTGAGGTTTCTCTGCCTCCACACTAGGTGTACATCCTGCCAGACCAAGACCCAGATTACTCTCAGACTGCTCTCGCAGGTCCACTGTGTCTTGTCTGCTTACCAACCCATCCTGGCAAAGCGATTGGTTATCCCAACCTTGGTATGAGTTGCTCAGTACAATAGGGCCTGCAGACATGTAAGTGAGAGTGGAGTTTGGGATGGAGAGAAAAGTGATAATCAACAGATAGATTCTCATGCAAATGACATTGACATAATTGGGAAGTCACAGAAAAAAGTATGTAAAAGAGAAAATTACAAATGTTGGGTTGACACTGTGTGAAAATACCAATACAGTGGAAATGAGAACAGTGAAAATTGGGTCAGAACTGGAATATCAGAGGCAAGAGCATCATTGTTGTTCAAGATTACAAGGGCAGCAAAGTAAATGATAATTATCAAACGATCCAGACAGACATTGACAGAGAATGATAAAACTGCTTTAAAATCATTTGAGCACAAAATATTGCCTAAAATTTATGGCCCAAAAAGAGAAGAAGGCAGTTGGAGAATATGCAATAACAATGAACTACAGGCTCTCATGCATGAAAAAGACATACTGAAATTCATCAAATCACAGAGGTTGCATTGGTTGGGACATGTGGAAATAATGTCTGAGAAAAGAATGCTGAAGGAAAGATTATATACTACTAGACATAGAGGCAGGCCAAGGATGAGATGGTTGGACAGTGTAATAGAAGATCTTGCTAGCATCGGAATCAGAGGGTGGAGAGGAAGGGCAGAAAACTGAAGGATGGAGGAGTATTGTTGAGAAGGCTAAAGCCTACCAAAGTCTGTAACACCAGATAAGAAGAAGAAGATTCAGAACATAAATAGAATTCTGAAGGGTAGTAGAGCACTGTGTTTGTTCAAGGGTCTGTATAAGGTCTAAATTGGTTCAGTGCAAATCAAAACTTACGTAAGCCAGTAATACAACCTATGAATGCAAAACTTGGACAGTTACAAAGAATACTGGGGATGTTGGGCATATTTGAGCAGTGAGTACTAACAACAAATTGGCTCAGTTAGAGAAATGATAGAGGACACACGAGGTTCAATCAGGAGTTGAGACGATTCTACAAAGAACCTCGCTTTGTTGACTACATTAGGATATTAGGCTGGGGTGATATAGGTGCTACTTTTCTTTGCTGCCTATCGTAAAGTCCAGAAACATTTCTAGAACCTCCAAGGTCCAGATTTACAAAACTGTATTGTGCCATTAGTGTTGTGTGCTTCAGAAGCCTGGACCATGACCTCAGCCCAAGAAGATGGGAAAGAAAGATTCTGAGGAGGATATATGGAGGTGTACTAGATGCCGGAATATGGTGTACAAGGACAAATGCTGAATTGTACAAACTACGCAAGGAACCGGACATGATCACAGTAATCAAACAATATAGAATTAGGTGGGCACGTCACTTACAAAGAATGACTGAGGAAAGGGCAGTGAAAAAAGTATTCATTGGAGGACCAGGAGGCAGGAGAGCAAGAGGGAAGGGAAGAAGATGGGTGCACGATCTAGATGAAAGCTGGTGGGGGGGTCAGAAGGTGGCGAAGTTGCGCAGGATAGAGAGAAGTGGGGGCACGTCGTTCTGGAGACCAGAGCTCTTCATGAGCTGTAGCGGCATGGAGTACGTAAGTAAGTGGGCTGGGGTGATCAGACATCCTGTTTTTAACAGGATTGTCCCTTTTTTGCTCTTTGTCCCATTGTCCTGGGAAAAAATTTAAAGGACGCAAAATGTCTTGTTTTCCAAAAAGCATTAAACTACTCCCCAAAATTGTTTAAATCTGCTCAAAACTTGATTTTTCAAAACAATGAGAATTACTTGAAAGATAATTTACAGAGCCTCCATAATATAATCAGAATGTTTTACATTAATTATATCAACCTGTGGTATGTTCTGTGCTCTGTCGATACAAGTTGTAACGCATATTGAATTTCATATTTTCACAGCATCAGTTTCAATAGCCGGCTAGTGCAGAACACTCCCGAACATAACCTCAGTGGGTATTGAGAGTGTGAGCATAAATATCATGTTGTTTCATAAGTTGTATTTTGTGAGTAATGAGAACCGTGCGAAAATTTTTAACAATAACAATGCCTAAAAGAAAGTGTTATTTTAGTGATGAACTAAAAAAGACTTTCTGTTGTTAATGGAACAAAATCGCTTAAACTTTTCACTATCATTTACGAGAGTCATTCAAATATAAACCGGATTTTTTACGTGTGGACTCAGGAAGTGGAGTGAATGAGGTGGGGCACATGAGGTAGTTAGGTGGGGATGTGTGGAGGTGAGGGAACGCCCAACCACGCCTGCAGAACACGTTCCCGCATCAGTAGCACAATGTCTGACCATGAGATACCTTCGTCTGTTGCGCAACGGGTAATTATCCGATTTCTCGCCAATAAAGGTGTCAAATCAGCTGAGATTTTGACCAGACTCCAGGCACAGTTTGGAGATGCTACTCTGTCAAGAACACAAGTGTTCGATTGGGCCAAAACATGTTTAAGTGTTCATGATGCAGTGGAGAGGGGGTGCCGGTCAAATCCAAAACTCGCCTGTCAGCAGGGAAAGTTCTGGCAACTGTGTTTTGGGACTCAAGGGGTATGTTGCTGATTGATTTCCTTCACAATCGAAAGTCGGTGAATGTGGCATATTACTGCCAGCTGCTGGATGACATCAGGGCTGCTTCTCGCAACAAACGACACCAGAAACCAATTCGTGACATTCTGCTTCTCCTTGACAACGCACAACCGCATACTGCAGCTCAAACTTGCAATAAACTTATTGAAATTCACTGGACACCTCTTGAACACCCTCCTTACAGTCCAGACTTATCTCCATGTGACTTCCACATGTTTGGTGTGCTGAAGGAAGCGTTAGGAGGGGAAAAATTCAACAACGATGCAGACGATTTGTGCAATTGGTTGGAGCACCTGTCTTCTTCTTTGATGAGGGGATCAAGAAGCTACCTTCCGTTGGGGAAAATGTATTTTTGTTGAAGGAAACTTTGTAGAAAAATAAGATTTTTTGGTTGTAATTTTATCTGTCACCAATAAATCTGTGTAAAAAAATCTGGTTTATATTTGAATGACCCTCGTACTTTATTAAACGGTGTTAATTTCAAGTTCAAGTAGAAACTATTTTTTTGCACATAGTATTGGAGGAGTTGAAATTGGTGGTAAGGGGTAGGGAGGGGTGAAGAAAGTGTCCCGTTTTCTCAAATTTCAAATCTGGTCACCCTGCAGTAGGCTGTAGTATCTTGAGTTGAGTAGACCATCTAGCAAAATGAGTGACAACTCGAACAACAAAAAATGAAGGGATTGATGTTGATCACCAGATGAAAGGGAAGATCCAGGCCCTGCTGGTGGGAAAATGTTCAATGAGATGCTTAGACCCTTCTGAGGGAGACAGATGCCTTGTCACTTGATGGTAAGAGGCATTGGAGGCAAAGATTAAAGAAGGTCAAATTTTAGTACAAACTGTATTACCATGGGAAGAAAAATATATTTATCAGTATATCAATAGTGCTTTGTTTTTACTTCCATGTTCTGTAAGGAAATGGAAGTATGGTGATCACAAAAAAAAATCGTGTTCAAGATAAGGCTGATTCTGATTGTACTACCCTCAAAACATGAAGAAAAGTGTCTGTATGTAGAATTTTTTGTTTGACAAACGATAACTGCCACAAAATGAAACAGAATCAAATAATTTTTTGCATATGAGCCCGAGTTGTAGAGGACTCAAGGCCTATTGATTTTGATGAAGATCAGTTAAGGGGGAGATGTAGTTTACCTGCAATGTTTTACGTTTTAGCAAGAGTAAAGTACTTAATTTTGATAAATAAAGTGTCCTGAAAAGAAAGTCATAATAATCTACTGTAGAAAGGTAGATGAAAAAGGTAGTTGAAGGGGGAGGGGTAATTTTTCTAAAACTACCTTTCTGAAATCAAATAAATTACTTCAGTTTGAAGTAAGGTACCTTAGTATTTACATATAATAAAACTATTACTCAATAAAACTGTAAATACAAAAAATGGGGTTGTTCGGTTAAGAGGGAGGGGTAGTTTACAGGCAATGTTTTGTGTTTTAAGAAGGGTGAAGTACTTAATTTTGTTAAATAATGTATCCTGATAAAAGGATCATAATAATCCATTGTAAATGGTAGATGAAATATCTATAAATGAAAATGGTAGTTGAAGGGGGAGGGGGTGATTTTTTGAAAATTACTTTGCTGATATCAAGTAAAGTATGAGTATTTAATTTTAAGGATAAGATATGAATGATAAAATTATATGATATACCTTAGCAATTATATATGATTAAACTATTACTGTATGAAAATGTAAATATTATTAATGGTGGGGATCAGTTGAGGAGGAGGGATGATTATCTGCGTAGTTCGGTTTCTTTAAATGACTACCCTATAATAACAAAAATATCTATAAATAGGGAAAATAGTTTGAGGGTGGGGGATATTTTTTTATAGAAATTATCGAACCGAATTTAAGTAAATGATTTACAATATAAATCTTAGAACATGGAAGTCATGTATGGTTCTTCATACCGATATTTAATTGCGTGTTGAAGATAGCAGTGGGAAGTGGCATGGTCAGGAACCTTTATACGAAAAAAAAAACAATACAAATTTCACATTTTATTGCCATAACCACTCAGCAACAACGAGTTACATTTTTTCAGTAGTTATACTCTAGATAAGCCTATTGGACAACTGACCAGGAAGTGAAACTTATTAATTTTAACATGTTTATTATAAAAATTGAAAGTGACAGTGTCTTCCAAATTTTGTTATTCAGAAATCAGAATTTTGTTATATGGAGTTAAGTTACACATGTACTTTTAATTAAAATATTACGGTACTCATTAAACATTCATTATGGTGAGGATTTCTTCTTCTTTCTCAACAAGGATTAGGCCTTGGTGACTTGTTCTGTCTTCATAGGATTTATTCCCATCTTTTCTTTAGTCTCCCTACACTTCTTCTTCCAGCTGGTTAGTACCTACTTGCCACTTTTGATAGTCTTCGATCATCCATAAGCTTCCAATTTCTTCTGTGCAACTCTATTTTCTCATTTAAGTTGTATATTTCCAACTATTATCTAATCTCTTCATTTCTAAATCAATCTTGTTTAGAACAACATTTGATTGATCTTAGAAATTTCATCTCCTCTGTTTGGCTTTTATCTCTCTTTCTCATTATCCATGACTCACTTTCATAAAGAAGCGTAGGGTCAGCCATTGCATTGAAAAACTTGAGCTGCGTTTCTTTCTGCATCTTGCAAGGCAATACGTTGTTGAAGGCAACCTGTCTAAAGGAAGGAGACCCTGAAATGAAAACCCCGGTCCTCCAGGTTGGGGGTAATATGATGGGTTGGTATCCCATCTATGTAAAATTTACAGTACTCATTAGTTTCGTAGAGGATTTTGTTACTTATAGTTTTTACTTCAGAAGTTTGACTGTATATTCATTAGTATAATTAGTTATCACTAGTGTTTGCGACATACTAGTGACAATTTATTTTTATTTTTTGTGACACGTTTTGGACAGTAACTTGGATGCCAATTGTTAGCCATGGTCACTGCCTGGTAAAGTAAATAAGCCTCTGACGCATAACCACTTCAGTAGCATTTAGAGTTTAAACTAACTGTTGTAAAAGAACGTTTATCACATGAATACATAGTTTGGAATGCCGCAAAAATCACAAACTGTGAAAAATGTCTCACCCTTCTTCATGGATGTCCAAGTGACACAGTCTCAGCAGAAAATTTATATTTACCAGTGACATTTATTTCTGCACAACTATGCATTTAATCTACCCATCAAAAGGTGTTTTCCTGTATTATTGGAAGTAGAAAAAGCAATTAGTGCAAAACTTTGTACTACTAACATATGAGGAGTATCTTATTTGAATGATAAAGAGAATCACATTCATATTGAAGTCGAAATTACTCAAGTGGAATTTTGTGAAAGCCATGTCATGACGGTATTTCTAAACTTATTTTCTGTTGTGAAGTATTGGTTTTTCTACATAACAGAGATAAACACGAAGAGAAGTGATATAATTTTCCTCTCATACAGGTTGTTTCTCATCTGTGGGTATGAGCCTCATTTGTAGATATGTGATAAAATGTAACAGATTTTTCCAGTTCAAGTACGAGGATCAGTCAAATGTAAAATGTAAATTCTTTGTAACAATGGAACTTGTGAGCATATGGTGTCAAGACTATGCAGGTGTGAGCCATGATCGTGTCCTAGACTCGTTATTGCAGTTCGTGTCCCCACACAATAATTCTGTTAATCGTTAAAAGATAAGTGAGCAATCAGTGCCCACAGCTATTGCACAACGTATTATAAGTAAATTTTTAACAAATGAAAATGTTAAACCAACTGAAATTATGCAAAGATTACACTCACAGTTTCGTGATGTGACATTATCAAAAACACAAGTGTTTGCATGGGATAAGTCCTTTTCTAGTGGTTGAAATTCTGTGCAAAATTTGACTCATCTGCATTGATCAAAACCATCATAATACTTGAAAAAATTAATGAAGTTCACAACAACATTAAAGGTGACCAATGCGTAACAGTAGATAAAATTATTGCAAAACTCGAATAAGCCATGGCAGTGTGCAAACCATTATTAAAAATGAGTTGAAGTATCAGAAAATTTTTGCACAGTAGGTTCCCTGCATTTTAAATGCCATTCAAAAAACTGAGTGATCTGAAATTTGTCAGAGACTTTTGACTCGATATGAAGCTGAAGAGGATCCATCCATTTTTGAAGTGCATTCTTACTTGTGACGAGACATAGGTACACCACTACACTCCTGAAATATAGCAGTCGAGTACTGAATAGCATTCACAAAATGAAACTGCTCCTGTAAAGGTAAAAACGAATTTGTCAGGAGCCAAGGTTCTTGCCAGTGTTTTTTGGGACTACGGAGGAGTTTTTTATATAGATTTTCTTCTAGATCAAAGAACAATATTAATGCAGCAAACTACTGACAAAGTGAAAGCAGCATATTGTTCCAAAATATGTGCTGTCCTGATCAACAGAGTGATGCTTTTACACGAAAACGCTGTGGCCCATACTGACACTGTAACTCAAGAGAAATTGCAGTAAATCCACTGGGCCACTGTTGAACATCCATCCTCCTTAGGGTCCTAATTTGTCACCAAGCGACTACCATTTGTTTGGACCTCCTAAAGAAGCATTAGGGGGGACAATGATAACTACTACTACTTTCAAAGAATCTCTTGTCAAAGAGTTGGCCATCTTGCACTGTACAGTTTCAAGTAAGTTTACATATTCTAATTCTTAATGAAATACCAAAGTGCCTCATTTATTATAAGAAGATAAGGAGTTATTAACAAAACAACTAAAAAAGCTCTCCAAAGAGAAGGAAAACATGTAACATGTAATACTTGCTAAAATACCTATGTGTAAAGAATGCTTTTTTCAAGATGTAATGTAAAATTTAGTAAACAATATAATCAAAGTGTATAATCAATACTGTTAGAATCTGTAGTAATTACTAATTCACAGTAAAAAACACTTTCAGTAAAATCTGGTTAATGAACCACAGGCTCTCTGTTTTATGATTTCACCTATTTCAGTAGCCTAGTAACCTTGTAAAAAACATAAATACAAGAAATTTACAGTAACAGTAATAATCTTATTATTATAAATTATTTTTGAGACACCATTTTGGGGTTTATGGCATTGGTCTGCAACATTTGTTCAGACAGGCCATGAAACACCAAACAGGTTTTCTTTCAATATTCATACGATTTTTATAGCAACAAGCTTTATAATTTCCATACATAAAGTTTAAATTCCCATAAAATCAATTTCATATGGATTTATTTTTTTTTTGTCCATGGAAATGATTAAGAAAATTGAGGTCTAGTATTTATGTTAATACATAATACCTAATGATTCACTATATAATGCAAATGAAAACAACATTGGGGAGTTTTTATTACCTTATTATTATTAGTGTTATTTTTACCGTTGTTTTTCTTAAAAGAATAACTTTCGTAGTCTTAAGCCTTTTATTTTTTGTGTATGCCTCAAGATTGCCGCCAAGACAATCTGTCATCGATCGATACAATTGAAATCGAAATATGAAATAACCAATTTAAACTTTTAGCAAATTTTGGTATGGCTGACAGATGTAATTAATAACAGCAATTTGTGCTTTATTAAATGCACAAAAATTATAACAAAATCTTCACTATAATCTTGTGTTAGTATTTTATTATTATCTGACTTTTTTTTAAGTTTGTGGTTATCAGCTTTCTTAAACTATCGACTTAAGAATTTCATTTTAAGGGGATGTAAACTTTTATATCAGTGTAACCTAAATATTAAGTATATTTATACCATTATGGAACGATAGTATAGTTTAATTTAATAAAACTTGCTAAAATTATATTATATACTTCATCATTTTTACACGTATACATTTGTTTGATTTGCTCTGTTGGTATTGCAAGTTGAAAGGAAACGCGTATTTTAGTGTGGCATTTCCTTTGATGTAAGTTTCGGCTACTTCGTTAGTGAATGGTGTTAGGTTGTAGGTAAAAAAGTAATTGAAATATGGTAAGTTTGTGTTAAATACGATTATCGTACATTGATCATACACTTTACTGTAAGTAATGCGAGTTGAAGAAGTAAATTGGTCAAACAAAAAAAGGCGTAAATTATTTAAGTTTTATAGCACGTGTTCTCAGAATGGTTTGTGTTGTGGCAAGTATAGAAATATGGTTGGCTTTATAATTGAGATTGGTAAAATGGAAAACGGTCGTTAACAATGAGGCTTTAAGTCAACAGCCCCTCGTTAGGGAACTGTTATGACTGCCCTGTGTGGAATTCAGTGTTCAGTGATGCTTAGTAAATAATCTTTCATTCTCAGGAATCGTATCATTAAAATAGGGTAGACGGTATGTGTTCATAGGTATTTGGCTAATTGGAGCTCTAGTTCCACATTGGGATGCTAACTGAAAACTATTTTATTATAGGTGACAACATAAGTAGGCCTGTGTTGTGTGCTTAGTAGGGAAAGTAAGGTTGATATTCAGAAGTGTGTTATTCACCAAGATGGATTGATGGCAACAGCATTTAACGAGGAAATTCTGTACCTTTTTAATATAAAATGTGTTTGAGCATTAGTAAATTTTAAAAAGTTCATAAATTTTGAAAATTGGCTATTGTGAAATTGTACCTCTTTGATTTTGTAACAAGTTTTTCTATTTGACTAAAGGGTTAAACCAATAACTATGTAAGTAGATGTGGTATACCGTAGATGCTAATACAAAAATTTACAGGCATTGCACAAATGCAGCGCACAGAGAAGGGCATTGAAAATGCTTCAATAAATCTAATATATATATATATATATATTTATGTTCATTCACCAACCAATGATTCATTCTTCATTTACCAATATACAGATTATAAGTTAAATGTAGTCGCATTCATAAGCGAAGTTTTATATGTGTACTACATTATTGACAACAAAGAAGTAGTTTCTATGGAAACTCGCTGGTTCCCATTTCGGATCACGCACCAGAGGTTGTTTTCAAATGAGTGACACGTCCTTATAAACATTTTCAATGTTAAAAAAGTTGTTTGTGCGTTTAGTACAAATCTCTGAAACTGAAAATGCCACAGTTTCCAGATAAATTAACAAACATTCGTTAATCACTATGGAACTTACTAAATAGGGCGTAACTTTTTTTTTTATTAATTTTTTTTAGGTTAAAGTCTGATTGCTACTATAATCATCTTGCAGCGTCTCTTAAAATGTAGAATCTGAATCATGCACTTTTCTCTCATTGTTTGCAGATCACAAACATAATTTATTGTATTTGAGAAAGTGGTAATGTGTATTTTGTAACGATACAATTTTTGTAACGATACAATTAAGCCAAATCTCGTACCAGTAATAAAAAAGATAATTCTTAATATAAAAGTTACTTCATATGAAATAAAATGTGTAAAAAATGATTAAAATGTAAATACTTTGACATGACGTACAACGATATTACCCAACCCAAGTGATTGAGCCAAAAAACATAAAAATAAAGAAGGGAACCACGTAACATACTTATTAAAATGCAAATATTTTGACATGATTAAGCCGACAACCCAAACATACTTAAGAAAATGTGATTGACAAAACAATGATGGACACAGAACTAAAGGAGAACCAAACCAAGATGAAGAATGAAGATGAAGATTATTGAAGAAGAAGAAGAGGAAGAATGAAGAGGAGACAGATAAAACCCAAGGGAAACTAACACACATATATAAAAGGGAGAGATTGTATGTTAAAGATAGAATACGGTCAATAAACCTTAAATAATTATATATTGATAAAACCAATGTTATTATTAGCATTAATTTAACATATGTATCCAATTTTTAAGACGATACAATTGTAAAACAATGTAGTATAGGAAGGGTACACTAACCCTGTCAGAAAGGTTAGATTCAACCCAAAACACAACTAGCCTAATATTGTTTATAGTAAAAATAATACTAAAACAAAAATAGTGAGAAATGGTAGGAGTAGGTATAGGGGTTACCCATTAAATAACACTAATTACAAAACAGTGAACCAAAGTGAAGTGTTTTAGTGAAGTGTTAATGCCCTAAAAATAATGAAAGTGAATGTGAAACATTCAAATTAGAATGCTAAGGAAATAGACACTCTTTAAAACATTGATAAATCACCAATGAGTGGAGTGGAATTATAATTAGTTGAATACCTAGATGTAATTAAAAATAGTATTTAAAATTAATATAAGGGAAGCATGTGACATATCAGGGAGAAAGCCCAGTACCATAACTTGTGTTAACATGGCATGATAGGATGGAAGTAAAGTTTGTTATTAAGGATTAAAATTATAAAGAATACAACACCCCATGTTGAAAGGGGAATCAACCTTCATAATATTAAAGAAAGTAATAATGTTTATCACCCTAGTTTATAAGACAAGAAAGAAATCAGTGTTAGTACTAAGAATAATTTATGACTAATAAAGAATAGTTGATTCAATGTTAAAGAGGGAATATGACTGAAGGAGGACTTACAGTCCATAAACCTAGCTATTATATTTTAAATGAAAAGCAATGAAAATGTATGTTGAATAATAATTAAAACACAAACAAATAAATGAAGCCCATCAGGCTGAATTCAGAAGGTAATTTAAAAAGGAAATACACTAGAAAACAATCATGGCTGTTTGTAACTAGGAAAACAATTAACTGCCAAGAACATTTCAAATGCAAATTATATCAATTTCATAAAAAATCTTACTAATCTAAGAACAGTGAATGGACAATGATTGTATATCAGTTATTTCTACACAGAAATATTATTGTAATAATTTAATTCAAGAAAGATATGTTATTTTTTAAATGTCAACTAATTAGACTATAGTTAAAGTGTAACAAAATATGACCTTATGAGGAATCATTGTAAACTTTGAAAGGAAAGAAAAACAATAGTGATGTCATTTATTATCCCAAAGGAATTATAAGGGAATAAAATCATTGGGAAAATACTTAATAAATTTGAATAAAAATTCAAATATCTCTAACAATGTAAGTAAAGAGTAATTAAACAAGCATTGAATTATTAGTTACTATGACGAGTCATTTGAGGCTTTTTTTTCCGTTAAATTATACAGACGCTGAAGAAACGAAGCGTGGGTACGCCACGCAAGAAATTGGACAAACTAAAACTTTAATTTAAACAGTTACAACAAGTCGAATAGTGAACCGAAATAATCCAATGTGAAGAGACGTCGATTTGTACAGAATTCGTGATGACCAGGAATAAAATTAAACAAACTAATTAAAGAAAAAACCCAGACCAGTTTGAAGAAGATGCTGGAAGCCTACAACCAGCCCAAATTCGAAAACTACACGCCTACCCATGATGACCCTTCAACGTGAGACGAACTGATAAGTACCGAATAATTTATTACTCCTAAAAAACCCCAAATCACTTAAATTATTTTCAAATGATAAAATTTCTCACTATTTAAAAAATAGTATTTTCTTTCAAAGGTAAAGGCATAATTTATTTACTTATATTAAAAAACATTTATAAAGATAACCTTATTTGTGAACATAACTACTGTAACAGAAATACGGCACTACAGAACAAATTGTACAAACACATTATAAATCCTAAGTACCTATAAGGTATAATAGTGTACTTTCTTTTCATGTAATCAACGTTTATGTCTATTTTCATGATCAAAAGAACCCCAGATGTAAAAACACATTAATTTGTTAGAAGGAACTGAATGATAGCATTTTCAATCAATTTTGCCAACCTGAGGTGTTTTGTGTTTCAAGCTCTAAGCCGGAGCATAATATTATAAATTTGTTTATTATTCAATTGTCATGTTTATTAATAATTAAATGTGTATTAAAAAGCGCAGTACAGAACAATACTATCTTGTTATTTCATAGGATTTTTTGTTGTAAATATATGTGTGTTAGCGAAGTTTAAGTCATAGCCAACTAGCGCTTGTCACGAGTGGCCGAGTCGACAACCTGTGTAGCAGCGGGAATAATTTGAACGCCACAGCTGTCCATGCTAATACCACATATTACTTTAAAAACTAAATGTTTTAATTGTTTTAACAAAACAATTTGGCGCCACCCGGGAATCGTAATCCCTATGAATTAATAGGTAGGTTGTACTGGTGACATTGACAACGCTACGGACTCCAGTAGTGACGTCGATTTATGTAACAACCAGTGTGAGGCAAACACACTACAATCACACTAATACACAAAATAAACAAGTGTGAGACATTTTAACAGGTACGACCTCGTTTACTAGTTACATATTGGCTTCCATCGCGGGGCTTGAACAAGGGCGCACCCCAATAATTGTTACAATTTTCAATTCACTAGTATCATAAACACATTTAAAATTCTGCTGAATCTGTTAATCAGTTACAGTGAAAAGTAACAAATGAAAACGAGCCCAGTCATTATTGATTGAAAGAGTTTCAACCTCTTGGTATCTTCCTGCATTAGTGTTCGGAATAGAATTTATGCTAAAGTTGATATACTAATGATGCAGACTGTGGAAACATAAATATAATGATGAAATTTATTGAATTTCGTCACTACCTCTGAAGTATGTCAACAGAACAGAAAGTCATTATGGTAACTGTTTACAATATATTCATCATATCTGATAGTTGTAGTATTAAGTGAAGATGGGTAGGTCTATATAGATTTTTGTTTGACAATTTTAAAAGTTCATCACTTCAGATTATAGATTTTTAGGGTAATTATTACCTTTCTAATCTAAGCTGATATTGGGGTGAAATATTTTTTTTCTATTCTATGTTATATAAACACGCGAAAAATAATTTTAAATGGCGGTCGAAGCTATTGATGAAAAAGAAGAAAAAATTACTCCCATAAGCACGCATGGAAAGGTGAACGAGCGCCATATTAACTGAGTAGTTAGCGGGATCACCGCAGTCTGGCAACGGCGCAGTAATGCTTCGCCGCCGAAACCTCAGCACCTTAGTGCAACTCCTCGGCCCTGGATCTCAATAAACAGATTTATCATGAATTCTTATTACCTGTGCTTGAGAGAGAGGTTAAATGTCATTTGTCACAGTTAATATGGCGTCTTATGGGAGTAATTTTTTTTTCGTAAATAGGTTCGACCGCCGTTTAAAATTATTTTTCCCGTGTTTATAATACATAGAACAATAGAAAAAAAATATATATCATATACGCGCGCGCGCGCTCACATGAAATGCATGCATATAATGATGAAACTTACCTTAATGTGTCGGGGGATACAACTCGGCTGTGGCTCTGAAGAAGGCATGGAGGTGGAACTGTAGCGGGTGGCGCCTCTTGAACATAAATTCCGCCACCAGGTATCCTACGAAATGTTTTTTTCTGCGCCCGAATCGTGGGATACCATTTCGCACTTCTCTCCATGCCCTCTCAACCGTGTTTGTGTGAGCGCCGGTAACGGGGTCCACGAAGTTTTTCATATGATTGACACGGTGAACGAACCCCGCTTCTTCCAGGCACTCATATGCTTTCTAGCAGTTGCTGATTATAGTTGTGCTTGGAAGAATCCACTCCTCAATTATATTGAGGAGAGTAGTGGAATCCTGGTGCTCAACCGGTATTAGAAAACACTTCCCAGAACCACGTTCCACTCCCCCGAACACCCACTGTCCTTCAATGGCTCTGTCCCGATTATATTTGTGGTGACCAAATTTAGCTTCGTCGACTTCTACAGTCTTTCCAGGGCCCCCCAGCTTAGATGAAGTGCGCTGGGCATTGAAAATAAAAACTTCTCGACAAAAACTGTACCAATCGACGACGAAGCGGTCGCTCACATCATAATTCTACATGAGAAGGTGTTGACGAGGCGGAGGGTTATGAAGGATGTGGCAGACCAGGTAAAAGTAGGTTGTGAGAGGATGGTGGGTCTTAGAAAGGAAACTACCTTCTCGTGCTGACCACATGATGTTACTTTTTTTTTTTAGCCACCACTTCTCGCAAATTTTGACACCGAAAATATAATGTCTGTCTATTCAGTTCCAATAGGGACCCACACGAAGGACAATTTATTGACCCCCCCACTATCAGTTAGGATAAAAAATGCAAAATTTCAAATTTTTCCCATTTTTAGTTTTTGAGTTATAAATTTAAAAAAATACAAAAATCGACTGTTTTTTGACACGTTTTGAAACATTCAAAAGCTTATAGCTCCAAAACTATTTGCCCTAGAAAGCTCAAAATAGTGTCATTCTTTTCAGAATTTCAAGGGCTTTAATTTGATATGTTACTTGACTTTACCAAACCAATCTTAAAATGTTTCAAAATCTACAAAAAGTCATTTTTTTAAAAACACAAAAACGAAATTTTGAATTTTTTCTAAAAAAATATGTTACATGTACATGTTATTAGAAGGTGTGGGCCAAATTTCATGATGAAATTCACATGAACCTATGGGTTCTATTATAAAAAAATAAAGTAATAAGTTAAATGCCTGAACTTTAGTGGACATAACTTACCGCATTTGTGGTGCTATGACTCCCTTAAGTGATTATACTTGTAATTAGCTAGTTATGGCTGCTTCAATAATTTCTCTCTACTTTGGCACTTTAAAAAATAATTTATTTCACTACAAATCAACTGCGCTACAACTACATTGCATCGTTATTTTACACTATATACACAGAACTTGAATTGGAAGACATCTCTCGCTTTTAAGTAAATCCATTTACAATTTAAAATGTGCCAGTAATAATCAAATTTGATAAATCAAATGCACACTAACTGTTTTAAAGTCTGAAAGTTTGTAAGTTAAGTTTATAAATACAATGCAGATTTCTTCTTCAATAAAATTTGGGAAGCTTTAGTCATTTCTTCAGCAGATAATTTATAAGTCCTGCCAGTTTCAGTGATTGGGGTAGTGTTACAAATAATAAAGTTTTGTGCACTGTCAAAGTATCTGGTCTTCTTGGGTAAGCAAAAGAAGGTGCTGGTCCACTAGGGTAGAGAAAAGATACACTAACTTCTTTTTCAGAGTCATTTTTTGATAATACGCATGCTACCCACCATTTGCTGTTGTATGCACAAGCAACATATCCACTTATTTGTTCAGAAGGCACATCATCTGCGTCTGGAGCTACTTGAATATTGTGAACATCTGATGTTTCAGAGTCGGATACAATTTTTGTTTTACTGACAGGAATAAAAGCGTGATAACTTTGTGTTCCGGTGACAGCTACAGCTTCAGCAAATCTTTCTTCCAGGTTTTTCTCTTCCAATAAGTACTTATTGTTGGTAACATAAAAAACATAACTGAAGGAATGTTTTCTTTCCCCCACTCAAATAATTGGAGAGGAGTTAAAATCTGGTTGTTTACTGGGTTTTGAAGGCTAGCTTTGGTTGCAAGTCTCTTCACTGTGCCTCCAACTCCATCGCACACTCCCTTCCCATGTGATGTTGCCATTCTGCTTCCACTCCATCAAAATCGTCAGTATGGTGACACAAGTTGGAAAAGTTCTTTCGGTTCTTATATTGGGCAGCTGAGCCATCACTAAAGTAGTACACTTTCTTTAAACTTGGCATGAAGTCTTGCTTGATAAAATTAATTAACTTTCTTTGGAAAACGTGAACTAGACCTGTATTATGGGTCAAACAGTCTGAGATGAACACAAAGCTTTTGTAGGTCAAAACATCAAAGTTGTCATTCTCCTCATTTTTCTTCTTAAAATAAACTACCCATGGATGGACTGTAGCCATTGAGTTATTCCAATGAAAGCCTTGTGCTTCATGTCCTGAAGCACAAATGAGAAATTTTCAGAAAAGTCACACTGTACAATAATTGCGTTCTCTTCCAAAGCAGATTTCTTTTCAGAAAAAAAAGGCAGATTGTTGTTTGGCAACAAAATCATATTTTTTTAAATGAACAAGCTGTTTGCAAAATTCCTGGACAAAGTCTTCAGCTGATTTGGTGATTGTTTCAAAAGTACAGCGATCAACAGTAACCCATTGTTTGTAGGTAATATTTTCAATCATGTCCTCTTCGAAGGCTGTCAACAAAGCCTCTTTGAACATGCTTACCTCTGGACAGTAATCGCATTCATTTAAGAAACATGACTTGTTTGGTGGGGTACACATTAGCTTTGGGAGGCAGTCTTTGTAGGTTTTTAGTGGCTGGTCATACTCAAAAATCATTAGTTTGTTCAAATTTGCTCCAGCTATCATCAGTTTAACTTTTGATGTGCTGTACAAACACATACGGCGTGTGTTCCACTTGCCCATGCTATTATACAGTTTTTGGGTCGTAATTCGGCGAATTTTGAAAACCCCACTTTTACATCTGGGGAACTTGATTTAAATTCTTGATGAGCTTCACGTAAATTTACTAAAACCAACCTTTTTTGTACATGTATAGGCTTCCCTTCAAAGTTCTTTCCCATTGACACATAGTCTTTCTTACCAGGCATTAGTCTACTGATTTCGTCACTGCAGTAAAATTCTTTCACCAAAACGGCTGTCTCTTAAGGAAGTGGTTTACCATGCTTGGGATCTGGAGGTGACAGTATTCCTTTTTCTTCCACTAACTTTTTTGACTTTGTTGCCATGTAGTTGGTAACACCAAATTCGCTTTCAATTTTAGCGCATGACCAACTTCTAGGTAAAGATGTTAATATAAGAAACTTCTCATTTTTATTTGAAATTTTAAACTTTTCCTTGAATTGGTCAATAATTCAAGGATTCAGCATCTTCCCAATCACATACCTTTTGGTGTGTGTTGCCTTTCCCAAAAAAAATGTTTCATCTAGTTGGACTTTATTTTTTCAATTTTTTGTTTACAATACTTGTTTGAACTGGCACATTTCTTTTTTACTACTGGTGACTCTCCTATGGAAGTCAAAGAGGCATTTAATTGATTGAAGCCTTCTTCAACATCCATAAATTCTGTCTCATCTCCATTTTGTTTACTAGTACCTGGTTTTAAATTGTCTTTCTTTTCTGGGGTTTTGTCCTGCACAGGTTTCCTTTCATCGCCCAGTTTCAATCTACAGGCTGTACAAATTTTCATACTTTCTTTAATATCATATTGTTTCAAGTCTATCATCCAAGAACTTACACTCCTAAGATCTTTTTTAATCCAGTGAGAATTTCTTTTAAATGGGTTGCAACAAAAAATAGACCACTTCTTGTCCCTTTTAGGTACCGGTACCTAAACACTAACTTTGAACTAAAAATATTAAAATTATTTAGAAGAAAATTAGGTAACTAAATGATAAAAACTAAAACCACTAATATTATTTACATTATTTAAAAACACTACACTTAAAACAAGTTGCAAAAGAAAACACCAAACTATATTCACTGCTAACATACTACACTTAAAAAAAAAAAAAACTGATTGCAAAAGAAGACAACACAATAATGTATTCACTACTAGACTGCTCAAACAAAACTGACAAAGGATGAGGCTTACTCATACTTGAACAAGTTGCAACTTGTTTGTGTGACTCACTGCTCCCCCCCTCATCACACACAAACACACAACCTTCTTATAGATGTGCCTTCTACATCTTTATCTCAACTTTCTAAAAAATCAGTTGTATAAAAAATATTCACACACAAAACACTGAAAAATTTATTTTCAAAAACTTTGAACTATTAAAAAATAAAGCCTTGTATTTTTATGCAAAGTTTTTTTTCCAACTGAAGTGGAGATACACTGTATATCTCATATTTTAAACAATAAAATTTACTTTGCTAAAAGTCATTATACATACTGCAGTTTTAAGTTATTTACCATACCCGACAGCATTCGTGAGCCATTAATGGGTGACTGAGCTTCCACAAAATTTTTCTTTTTGACATGATCCCATTGAGATACCATCATAAAATTTGGTATGTGCATTCTTATATTATGCACATTCACGGGCGGATCCAGAAATTTGCTCAGGGGGGGGGCACATTCTGGCAGTTTTGGGCCCCTCCTCTCCAGGGGGGGAGGTGTTGTTAGAAAAAAATCTTATTATCAAAGTGTCTGTTGAATCAAACAATATAAAAATTAATATAAATAATTAAATATATTAATGTAAATACAAAAACATTAGTTTTTAACATAATTTATTTATTATTGTATTATTATTATTTGAAAAATAATAAAACAACCGATTTTGATTTTAGAAAGTATAATGTATTTGTACAATTTTGAAATAATATAAAGTAAACTTGTAACAGGAATCTTGTAACAGGAATTTTTTATTTAATCTATTTAAACTTTCTTTAGAAATTTGTCTTTCATTTCACTTATAAAACTAATATAATTTTTACACCATTACTTATTCTCGATACAATAAGAATAAGTGTTATCAATAAGAAAAGTATAACATCTAAATAAAAATAAGCACAAATATTAATATAGAATTATAATTTACAAAAATACACATATTCATTATCAGTACTCTGATCCAGAAATATTATGTGTGAACGTATTTTTTTTTTGTTATATCTAATCAATATTCTGGAAATATCTAACCTCCAGAAAACCAATCACTTTTTAAGAAATTCCTTTTTTTGTAGATAAAACAGATACATAAATCTTCTTTAAAATAACATTAATATTAAGTATTACAAAATTATGAATTGGACTGCTCATGTAACAAAATATAAAAATTATTATTTTAATGTCCTTTTGAGATGCTCATCAAATAAGAAAACAACTATTGGAGCATCACGATTCAAGAGATTCTTCAAATCTGATGTATGACCACTAACGTTCGAATAATCTCAGACTGTGGTTTCGTAAATTCTTCTTTTAAGTGATGAGCTGCAGCAGGATCCTGTTTAAGATAATACATAGCTTCTGCATGCGCTATTAAAAGAGCTTTAGCTAAACTAGTACTCATTTTCGATATTCTTTGCCCTGTAATTAAAAATCCATTATTTTTATGTTAAGGTAAAAAAGCACCTTTAATCTAATACATATGCATTCAAAGTAAGGCTAGAGAAAGTTTACGTTTGTGTCTCCTTGCAAAAATCTCTAATACTTCTTTGGGAGACATACGGTAGGCGATATCACGATGGACATGTAGGATCGCAAGTCCATTTAAATGATCTTCAGTCATTGTAGACCTTAAGTAAGTTTTAAGTCGACGCAGGGCCGAAAATGAACGTTCTGGAGTGCTTGATGTAAGTGGAAGCGTGCATATGATTTCTAAAAGCACTCTGACATTTGGCAAGTCTGACGCGAGTGTGTAGGCTTCTGCAGGATATTTGATAAAGTCTTGTAATTTTGCTGCCCATATCTGCTTCCAGATTTTAAGTTCCCATTCTAAAGCAGGGAAATAAGGTAAATCATCCCTATACAATACAGCCCCTTGCAGAACAGACTCTTCACAATCTTCCGAAAATTCTGGTGATAAAAGTTTTTGAATCTGTCCAATTTATATCATTTGCGATTTTGGAAATCTAGAAGAAAGTTCATTGATCAGGTAATCTAGAAATGGGAGATATACACTAATACGAAAATATTCTTCCACAGAATGGGTTTGTATATTGGATCTGTTTTTTTGGAATCCTACTGTTCTCGGTTTTTTTATTTCCATTCCCATTTCGCAAGCCAAATCTTCAGATTTTTTGTATAGCTGTTTGAAGTGTCTAATACTGTTTTCCCGATGCGCTTGCAGGCTTGATATTGTGGCATTTACCAACTCCATGGCTGTCAATACGTCCATGTATTCTGCTTGTAACTTTCGAGCCAAGGGTAGAGTTGATCCCAAAAAATCAGCTAATACAACTACACTAACAAGGAACTCGGACGATAGTATACTATGAAGGTATGAAAATGCATCACTTCCCTTTCCTTCAGTTGACTGAGCAATAGTATCTAAAACTACTGGAAGAATAGGTAGAGCATTTAAAAAGTTAATACAGCATCGTGACGTTCGACGCACCTTGTTTCGCACATTTGTTTTACAGAATGTCTTCCATTTTTTAGTTTGTCATGCATTTCTTCGTCAAGTTTTCGTAGTCGCCCAGCTGACTCTCAAAAGAAGTTTGCCATGGAAGAGATGACTCCAATAGCATTTCTTATACAGGCCACTGAACAAGCTTTGCTTATAGCTAAATTAAGCCTGTGATTCGCACAATGACTGTAAATCGCAAGTGGCTGTATTCCTGCTATTCTAGCTTGAATGCCTTTAAACTTGCTGCTCATATTTGAGCCCCCATCATATGCTTGACCACGGCAATAAAAGATATCAATGTTTAATTTTTCCAGTTCCTGCAAAATTGTGTTAGTAATGCCATTACCAGTAAGGTCCACAATGTCAACAATTTTCACGAAATCTTCGTTGATCTTAAAAGACACATTATCATAATATCGAATACAGATTGACAATTGCTGTTTAGTAGATATATCAGTTGTCTCATCTGCAATTAAAGTAAAATACTTGGCCTTCTTGATGTTAGAAACAATCTTTTCTGTTATAACTTCGCTACAACACTCAATTATTTCATTTTGGGTTGTCTTACTAATGTAGACATTACCAGAGGAATTCCATGTCATTTTTACCAGAGGAATGGATATGTGAGACAAGGTCCTCGTCTCCAGCATCTACTCTAAACTTTAGCAAAGCCCTGAAATTCCCTCCTTCAAAAGATTCATCCATTTGTAGCTTTCTTTCATCTCTGTGCCCTCTAAGTGGTATATTTTGGGCGCCACAAAAAATAATTGTTTTTATTATAGGTATAAGTTTTTTTCTGTTTTCTTCAATAAGTTTCATTTTAGCATTTTGCATGCTAGAAATTACATCGCTTGTTTTTCCTTCCATCACCATTAAGAAATTGCGACTTGCTATCACATTTTCTTTGTGGTAGTCGGTATTGGCATGATTTTTTTAGTATTGTGGTAGCTTTTTTGAAAGTTCTTAATGGTTCGACTACTAGCTTGCCTAGTTTTACGTCATTTACACCTCCCTCACGACGTCCAAATAGTACGCACATTTTGCACAAGCCTCCGTTAAGCTTTTTGTTGTAAGCCAGCCATTCATACGATTTTAACCAGCTGTGTTGGAAAGCTCGTTTCTTTTTACCTTCGACATTCAAAGGGTATTTAAAATCTGGTGAAGGTACCCACGAATTTTTCAGCCACTGGTACCTATCTTCATCTGATAATGAAATAAAACCACTTTCATTAGTTACTAAGTGCCCAAAATCACGATGTTGCCATGAAAACGGTGTTCCACAATCGGTCATTCCTTTGAGGTAGACGTCATTGGGATAGAGTTGGTTTCATCGTTACGCTCGGAAAAGGTCACTGCAGGCGCATGAGATTCAGTATCGCTCTCGGGTTGATTATTCAGTTTCTGAAAAAGCAGCAAATTTCTAATACATCAAGACAAGAGTTGACAGTCTCCTGCAAGTTACTGTTCAAATGCAAATTTTCGGCGTTTTTATTTTTTTCTCTCTACCTAACTCATTGGGCTATTTAATCTGAATTCTTATGCGCGCGCAAACACAGTAATAATGTCTCTTATGTACAGTGCATACAAGTCCGGAAAAAAAATTTTTATGTAGATAGAGCCAGAATTTAACTTGATCAAATTTATATAAAAATATATTAAATTAGATCTCATGATATCTGAATTTTAAAATAGGTTTTAAAAATAAAATAGAAATTGTTAGCTATTCTTATTCATCTTCAATCGATTTATAATACAATTATGAAACATAATTAATTAACAATCAGAAATAATCAAGAAATAAGTATCAATGAATTAAATCTAAACAGATCGAGTGAATTTATAGATCTATTCATAATATATTATGATACTAATCATATATAACGTGTGTTAAAATACTCCAAATATTACAAAAAACTATATATAAGAATTAACGATCAGTAATCACAGGCCAAAAGAGTAAGGCGGCAAAACTCTTATATTAACCTCTATTCCAAGAGTTTCAAATTTTCCTTCTATTTTGGCCTTCAAAAACTCAAAAAATTTCAAAATGTCTGTAGGGTAGTATATATATATATATATATATATATATGTCTGTACGGTAGAATGCATGCATTTATTACCAGTATATATTCCAATGTAGAAGATAGTCGTAAATACTGAATATAGAATTTTATGAAGATCGGAAATTTATTTAGTAAAATTAAGTAAAATTATTTTTGTAGAAAGTAGTTTTCTTATTATTTAGATAAAACCGCAATTTCGTTAATAACGCATACGAGACAACAATAGTTACATATACATACGCATACAGCAATAGTTGTTACTATCCGTATCTAAATAGTTCACTATGACATTGTATACTATACGAGACGAAGGCCGAAGGCCTGTATAAAAATATAGTTTCCTCTTACCTTAGCTTTCTTTGAGAAAAATGAAACTATATCCAATTGTCGTTTTTTACTATTCATTATTGTGTTGGAAATAAGAACTTTTTTTTTTACAAATTACTTGACACCTTAACCTTAATGAAACGACAGAAATGCGTTACATCATGATACGATCAGGTGATCAGGTTGAGTTGAGTTGAGTTGAGTACACCAGTTAGCGACATCTATGAATATTCCGTCGCTTCAAAATATAGAGTCTGTAAAATACGCTCGAAATTCAAATGAAGTAAACGTTAAACAAACTATTAAAATGATAGAAACTTCTTATAGATAATGTATACGAATGTATATATGAAAAAATAAAAATAAAATTGTGATAAAAAATAAAATATAATAATTGTTGTAAAAAATTCGGGTTTCAAAGGGTTAACTAACTGAAAATATCATAATTGCACTAGCTACATAATTCATTTTATCCAGTGTATTTTCGAACCGTCTGGGGGGGGGCACGTGCACGATCCGCCTATGTGCACATTAAACTTTTTTTTTTTTCAAATAAATTCAAAATTTTGATTTTGAGTTAAAAAAAAAAAGTTTTTGTTTTTTTTCTACAGATTTTAAAATTAATCTAGTATATATGAGTGATATATCAAATTAAAGCCCTTGTAATTCTGAAGAGAATGGCGCAAGTTTTAGCTTTATATAGGACAAATAGTTTTTGAGTTACAGGCTTTTGAAGATTTAAAAACAAAGCGAAAAGCGACTTTTTTGTGTTTTTAAACATGTATAATTCAAAAACCAAAAGAGAAAAAAAATTGAAACTTTGTATTTTTGACTATATTTATGCATAGAACATAAATACCAAGTCTCACTTATTTTGAATAACCTTGAGTCTAAAATTATTTTTTTATTGGTTGATTTGGTGTGGAATGACCCCAATAATATCAGACTCATTCATTCGAATGCAGTCGTCCGACTTCCTACTGCACTGAATATCATGGCAGGCCATTGCAGTATTAAATTTGTTAATATGTTTATAATAATAACAATAAAAAAATCTGGTGTTTCCTAAACAAGAGAAATAATTAATAACACCACACAATAACACAAACGAAGACACTGAAATTCACAAAATAAATACCGCTACACGAGAATACACTAATAGAACTACCTTATTCCTCGGGCTACGCCACGCGAATAAATAGTGTTGGCGGCTTTTTGTTTCCAACGGACACTCGCACACTCATGACAAACCAATTAGAAGTGAGAATACAGTGAAACCTATCTAATTCGGACTTCTCTAATTCGGAATTTACGATAATCCGGACTCCCTAAAAAAAATTATAATTCACAAAAAAAATTAATTTTGTGAATTCTTTGTGAAAACATTTGCCTTTAGGGAATTCTTAAAGTGTTATGTTGGCAAAATGTGCGATACACACCCCCACCCCGACTGGGTTTAGTCCAGTTTCAACTGCTGCTTTGGTAGTGTGTGCGTCATTGTTATTGTATTCATGTGCGTTCTATTGTACTGAAGTTATTTCTTAGTTGCATACAGCTTTTCAAACCACATTTTCTTCAAACACTGTTTAGTATTAATTTACAGTACTGTATTACAATATGAGTGCTAGAGGTAAATACATGACTTTAACTTTAGAAGACAAAATGAAAGTGTTGAGTAAAATAGACGCTGGTTATTCTGTGCAGAATATTTTAAACGAGTTTGGAATTACTAAGTCTACGTTTTATGATACAAAAAAAGACAGAAAAAAATTTCCAATTTTGTTTTAAAGCAAGATACGCCAAATGTAAGTATTGTTAAAAGAAAACGAACGACTGCAGCAAAGTTCAGTAATATTGACGATGCTGTATACACTTGGTACAAGCAGCAACATTCAGTTGGTGTTCCAGTTAGAGGTGTAGAATTACAAGCAGCGGCAGAAAGATTCGCTCAAAAATTGGGAGAAACTGATTTTAAAGCTAGTACAGGATGGCTTTTTAAATTTCGGCAGCGGCATTCCATTGTAAACCGGAAAATATTTGGGGAAAGTTTAAGTTCCGATGTTTCTAGAGTAGAACTGTTTCGCCAAAAACTTAAAGCAGTAATTATTAATGAAAAACTTCTTCTTTCCCAAATTTATAATGGTGACAAAACAGGCTTGTTTTGGAGATCCATTCCTCAGAATACTCAGGCCTATAGAATGGACAATTCCACACCAGGCCGAAAGGTAAATAAACAAAGACTATCTGCTCTCTTATGTGCAAACGCAGATGGGTCTCACCGTCTAACATCCGTCGTTGTTGGAAAATCAGCTAAGCCTAGAGCAATTAAAAACATGGAAAGCCTACCAGTTATTTACAAAGCAAACAAGACTGCATGGTTTACTCAGAAATTTTCCAGCGATTGATTTTTTCATAATTTTGTGCCAGAGGTTAGAAAATTCCAGCTAGATGTTTTAAAATAAAAGAAGAGGATGTTAAAGCTTTGTTGATGTTAGACAATGCTCCTGCTCATCCCTCCGGTAATTTATTGACTAGCAGCGATGGAAAAATCAAAACTATGTACTTGCCTCCCAATACGACTTCGCTTATCCAACCAATGGATCAGGGAGTAATCCTCAGTTGCAAACTCCTTTACAGACGTAAACAACTTGACAAATGCATGGTATTTTTTATGGACGATGAAGAAATGGACAATAGGGGTGAACAAACTCTTAAAAAAATAAAGGAATACAGTATTAAAAGTGCTATTTATAATTGGGCAAATAGCTGGAATGAGATCAAAATATCTACATTATGCAATGCATGGAATAAGATTTTGTACGATAAAGAGCCAGAGATCGACCTGCAAGGTTTGGAAGATGAAGATTATGCAGGTGCTTTTGGAGCTACCAACATTGAAGACATAAGAGAATGGTTGGGTGCCGATGAAGATGACGTAGGCTACCAGAATTTAACAGAGGAAGAGATCGTCTATCAAATGCAAGGTCAGAAAGAAGAAGTTGGAGATGATAGTGACGATCAAGAGGATGACGATAATGTTCCTAAGCCTACACTTTCCAAGGTGTGGGAAAATCTCAATGCAGTTATTAACTTTATTGACACTGACCCAGAATTTCAAAAATACTATTTAATCATCAAAGAAATGCGTCAAGAAATTATTAAAAAACAATACAACAGGTCAAAACAGTCTACAATTTCAGCCTTTTTTAAGCCTGTAGCTTCAGTTCGGGAATAATCAAAACCGTCAACTTCAGGGACCAGCCATTAATATTACATAACTCTTTGTGTGCTAAAGTGAAAACACTGTCAGTGAAGTTTTTTTGTTGGTATCGTGAATTATTTATTCTTCTGTTTTGTAAAATACAATAAAATTAAATTTCCATTAATATTTACGTACATTAATAATTGCAGGTGTGCATTACTTATAAACTTTTTGGGTGCGAACTTAACTTGAAAACATTGATGGTGAAAGATTGTTGTTTATGTGAATTTACTTATCCATTTTGTAAGTACAATAAATTTAAATTTCCTTTAATATTTACGTAGTTTTAATATTTATTTTTACGGCACTTTACCTATACTGTAGTATGAATTTCTATAAAATATTCTATAATTCGGATTTTTCTCTAATTCGGACTAGGCTTCGCTCCATATAATCCAAATTAGAGAGGTTTTACTGTATGCAAAATTTTGGACATAACGGTTTATTAATGCGCTATTTTTTTTGTTTCGACCAATCAGGCGTCAGCCGACCGTCTTCATAAATTCGCGGTTTTTGGCGTCAGACTACACAACACGTTAATTAACGTAAAATATGTTCAAAAGTAAAAAGTTAGTGGTGCTATTGTGAATTGTGATTTTCGTGATCCAAAACTACAGTGAAACAATTCGAAAAATAGTATACAGTGAAGCCGTTATCGCATATAAACGACTGTGTAAGCAAGATAGGTTAAATGTCATTTGTCACCGTCTACACAGTTAATATGGCCTTTGCAGAATGAATTCACCTTTGCATGCATGCTTTGGGAGTATTTATTTTATTTTTTTTCTCCGTAAATAGGTTCGACTGGCGTTTAAAATTATTTTTCGTTTGTTTATATAACATAGAAGAATAGAAAAACAATATTTCACCCCAATATCAGCTTAGATTAGAAAGGTAATAATTACCATTTTTAGTAAAGTAAAATTCACCATTCCAACTAACCATATCAGAACTTTTTGCAAAAAGAAAAATTGATATCTTTTTACTTCCCAGTATACAACATGTAAGGTTGGCCAGTTGGTCACCTCCATTCATATGAATTCAAGTCTGATAATTTGTGGGTCATCCTCAAGTGACTTAACACATTGATTCATGTTGTAAACTAAACTAAAAACATGAATTTTCATAAACCTACTTGTTTTCTTTTTTATGTAACCTAAAAACATTCCAAATATACATCTGTTAATGCAGACAAACCTTGTTATCTCAAATCTTGAATACTTCGATTATTTGAAATTTTTTGTTAATTCCTTCTTATTCATTCATAAAGTAAAACACTTGTGAGTAGAAAAATAATGAATAGCTAACTTAAATTTGTGACACGTTAAATAAATATAATAATATTTATTGACTTTAAATAAATATTGTGTCACACAAGTTCTTAAATTTAATTTATGAATTACAGTTTCATCCATTTACCATTAGGAGCAAATTATTGGTACGCAAGCAGTGCTTCATAACTTCTGAAAATATGTATATGAGCAAAACATAAGTTAATTGAATTCATAGTATATTTTATGAACTAATAAGGCAGTAGGTTCAGCTCATCATAAATTAAGGTCATGGAACAGTTCTGTTTCACTGCATTGTGAACCTCAATAAGTCAGAATTTTGATAGTACAAAAAAGATTTCTCTTTATCTTCGGCTTATCAAGATTTGACTATACATACGTTCTTTCAACACTTCCTTCAAATTTGATCTGTTTATGAACCAACATTCAGATGCAGTTTTTGAATTTTTCCAGTAACAGCATAAAGGCAACACTACCCATCCAGCCACCACAAACTACAGTACTGTGCAAAATCATCATCCATCCTTCCCACTCAACTGTGTTTTGTATGAAATGTGCCCATTTTATATTTTGAAAAAATGATGATTTTGTTTCTCCAGCAGCTTCTTTATCTTCTTTTACTGTATATTTGGTTTTTATGGTCCTCATCCCATTGTTCTAAGTGCTCAGCTATCAGTCTTCATTCTGAGTATATATTTGGACCATAAATAATATGTGGTCAGTAAGTAAAATTAAACTAGCTGAGTAATAGTATTTATCATGTTAATACATGAGTTCACTGAGTAAGCATCAAAGAGTACTTCCAGAATTGGTAGCAAGTTTTGCGTTGGCGGATTTACAGGGTAAATACAATTAATTAGTTATTTTGTTGTTTTGCTTAATACAATTTTTATTGTAACAGTTGTAATTTTATAAAACGTAAGCAGTTTCGACACCACAACAGTGAGATTTATATGTATCTGTTTATATAGAGGAAGTTAAGATTAAATCATTGGACATGTGAAGATGATCACTGTTGTCAGTGATCGAAATGTGAAACGAAATATTTTCTTGATTGTACAGTTTAAACCAGTACCGTATATAAAGAAAGGAAAAGAGAACTTGTTATTTAAAAAATATTTTATTCAGCTGTAAAATCTGATAACTTTAAGAGAAAAAATTAAACAACTTGAAGTGAGCATTAAGTGTTTTAAATATATTTATTATAGAGAATGGCAGATGGCATGAAAGCCATGAAGAGTAAAGAAGAAATAAGGGATAGGGAACTCGTGGATGTCAAGACTACCCTAGTAGAAGACATCCAACAAAGATATTTTGGTATAGACATGTACAGAGAGAATTGAACAGTGAATTCCAGAATAAGTGCTTCAGAGGACGCCTGAAAAACAGAAAAAAATGATAGGGTGAAGACAACATGTATCAAGAGAATTCAGATGGCATTGTCAGAATAAGGTGTAAGACTAATGAGATAGAAGGGGAACAGAGAGATTGGTAACCAGAAGGTATAGGATGCTATCATACTGGATTAGTATTAAGAATTTTTTGTAATGGTACTGACTGACCTGGTGATTTATGTAAAGCTAAACACAGCATCGAAGTTCAGTTAACAGAGAACAGCGTGCAAGTATGAAAAGATTCAGTATTGATAAATTGATTTTGTTCTTACCATACTATTTAAACACCAAATGTTGACATTATGTTGTAATTTATTACTTTTCAGCTGAGTGCAGCGCGACCGTTGATCACTGTGTACAGTGACAAAAATGAGGCGACTGACACTACAGTCTCCCTGCCTGGAGTGTTTAAGGCACCAATTCGGCCCGACATAGTCAACTTTGTGCACATGAATGTTGCCAAAAACCACAGGCAGCCATACTGCGTAAGCAAAGAAGCAGGTGAGTTGATTTCCTTTTTTGCAGTTTAATTATGGGATCAGTGGCCATTTTCTGACATGATCAGATTATTCTGTTGATAAATGCCAGTAGCCGAGTAAGACTATTGAAAAAAAGGCAAATTTCCAGAAACAGCCACTTTTGAGCAGATTTTTTTTTAACGATAGGTTTAGTGCTTACCTACAAGTTTATCCAAGTTCCAGACTTCGGACCGCCCATTTTTCCCGACTTTTCACTTCCGGCAAACAGCGGAGCGCGATTCACTGAAGTTTTCCTCGATTTTTCGTATGATAACTTCACCAAATCAGAAAAATAAAAATACCAACGTGTTCCCTGGAAAATTTTCTATCGATCTGTGTTAGTCGTGCATTTTTTTAAGTTAAACATAACCTATAAAAAAATTGAAACTTGGAAACATGTGCATCTTCAGATTTCCGTTAATAATGACTGAAGTAATGACTTTTTCTTCATTAAAAAATTGTAGAATATAGTAGAGTAGAGTCTCGCTAATCCGGACCCAGCTAGTCCGGTTAATCCAGACAGACCTAAAAAAAAAAATCGTCAAAAAGCGTGCATAAATTTTGAAACCTACTTTACTTTAAACTGTATTTATGTTCCATTTTAACAACTCTTAAACAAACTAGGGCTACTATTACTGTATACAGTACGCCTACATTAACATTGTGAAACGTGTGGCGCGTATGTCGGTGCACAGCCTGTTTTCCGGGAAGTGACTGATGGGAGACCCCGCGCACCCACGAACTCCTTGCGCCATCGGCATCACACGTCAGCCGTGCGCGTCAGCCAAATTAGCTGTAAATACTCCTTCATATCGGTGCGCAGCCTGTTTTCTGGGAAGGGACTCACTCTACCTGCACAGTTGATTGTCGTTTTGTTTTGTTTCCTTCAGTTGATACTCGTACTGGTAACCATGCAGTCCGTTTTAAGACCATGTTTTTATTCAGTGCGTGTGTTTTATTGTGTGCGCTTATTAAGAGCAATGTAAAATGGCAACTAAACGTAAGAAAGTGACTGTAACAATGGAACAAAAACTCCAAGCTTTGTTTCGTATTGATGCTGGTGAATCATTAACTAAAATCGCGCAAGAGTTAGGAGTGGGAAAACAAACTGTTTCTGACTGGGAAAAAAATCGGAAAGAAATTGAAAATTTTTGTGCGAAAATGGTGAGCAAGAACAGTTTGGGTAACAGAAGCACGTTAAAAAAAAAAACACAAAAAACGAAACTTTAGGCTTTGTATGTTTGGTTTTGCCAACAACGTCCGCTGTCGGGCGTAACGTTATAAGCGATCGCGCTCAAACTCAATGAAAAATTAAAAGGTGACCTTGCTTTTACTCCTAGTGTGGGATGGTTGTCTCGGTGGAAAGATCGACATGGCGTTCGTGAACTTGGTGTAAGTGGTGAAATTTTGTCAGGTGACAATGTTGCAAGTGAAGACTTTAAAGTAAAATTTGAAAAGTTTGTTAGCGATGAAAACTTAGAGCCTTGTCAAGTGTTTAATGCTGATGAAACTGGGTTAAATTACAAAATGCTTCCAAAAAAAACGTTAGCCACATTCTGGATTCTGTAGCCAAAGGTCATAAGGTAAAGTAAGAACGAGTGACTTTGCTTCCTTGCAGTAACGCTTCTGGCGATTTAAAACTTCCACTTTTGGTGTCGCGAAATCGGCTAAGCCTAGGGCCCTTAAAAATGTTAATGTAAATGCTCTTCCAGTTCAGTACACCTCACACAAATCTGCATGGATGAATGGAAAAATTTTTAAAGATTGGTTTTTTTGAAAAATTTGTGCCTACAACAAAGAAGTTCTTTAGAGAGAAAAAACCCAGAAAAAGCTGTGTTATTCATAGACAATGCACCGTGTCACCCTAGTGAAGAGGAATTACGAGTTGGTGAAATTTCTGCCATCGAACGTGACCGCTTTGATACAACCAGTGGATCAAGGTGTGATTGAAGCAACAAAACGGCGATATAGGAAAAAGTTGATCTTGTCTCTTAGAGCAACAAGAAGCAGACCCGTCGGCTAACTTCATGGATCTTCTTAAAAAAGTGACAATAAAGACTGTCATTTATTTAACCACAGAAGTGTGGGAAGAAATTAAGCCGTCAACTCTTCAAAAAAGTTGGAAAAAACTGTGGCCTAGCATCCCACAAGATAACCAGGGACAAGATGAAAATCAACCAACTGCAAATGATGACGCTGATTTCGTTCAAGTTTTTCAACAGTTGGAGGGTTGTACCGACGTGGAAGAAAGTGACATTTCAGAGTGGATGAACAGTGACAACGATATTGGTCATCAGGTGTTAAGCGAAGATGAAATCGTGGAGGCGTGCATTGCAAACACGGCAACAGAAATTGACAGTTCGGAAGATGACGATGACTGTATGGAGGAATCAGCTAGCCCAACTCATGGTGAAGCCACTACAATGCTGGAGGGGTTGATGACCTACTTCAAGAAACAAAGCGACACATCGTCTGCTGAGCTACTGACTTTGAGGCGCCTACGAGATCGCACGGCGAAACGACGTCAGTCTTTATTAAAACAAAAGAACATTACGGACTTTTTCAAGTGAGTTCAAAGACTTAATTCTTGTTTTCAGTTGTACAGTACATACATATGTACATATAGTTTCATTTTATCTTACAGTTGTGTACAGAATTTAAACTTTATTTCATTTTTACACTTTTTAATTATGTAACAGTAATGTACTGTAGTTTTCTTTAGTACCGTACAATCAATAAACTTTGAATTTCAATCAATAAAATGTTTCGTTTTGTATACTAAATCAATTCATACATTAAAAAGGTAGGCATACGTTGTAGTATTGAGACTGAAAAAGTCATTTTTATGATAAAAACATCGATTTTAATAGTTTTACCCATCTAAAACTTGTTTTACAGACATTTTAAAGCTGATTCCATTTAATCCGGACTTTCAGTGATCTGGACGGGGTCCAGTCCCATCAAGTCCGGATTAGCGAGACTCTACTGTATTCCAATAGGCAAATTTCCGTATTAATTTTTATCCCGAAATATTTTATAATTAAGCCACAATAAAATTTTCAAGTTGAAAACGGAAATTTTTCAAAAATTGGTCCAGTCATCACCTTGACATCGAGGACAAAGTTTTTTTTTTAAATACTCGTATTTTCATCCTCTATCAGCTAGTGAAAAAAGTTTGTTCTTTCATAGCTTCCCAAATAATAATTTTTGACTTTTTTATTGTGCGCGCATGTGCGGTTTTAAACAGGGAATGGCCGCGCGGGCTGAATCGAGCATACATATGCGCCGCCAAGCGGCAGTACTACGTACTTGCCAGAGCATCAGCTGCTCTTATCGATTAGGCTCCTGTAGGTAGTTTAAAAAAATATATAAATATCACAATTAACAAAAACGCTTCATCACATCACTATATTTACAATTAGTGTGCAAATGTGCAGTACGTAGTGCTGCCGCTTGGCGGTGCATATGTATGCTCGATTCAGCCCGAGCGGCCATTCGCTGTTTAATATTGCGCGCACAATAAAAAAGTTAAAAATTATTTGGGAAGCTATGAAAGAACAAACTTTTTTACTAGCTGATGGAGCGTGGAAATACGAGTATTTTAAAAAAAATTTGTTCTGTGATGTCAGGGTGATGACCAAAATTTGAAAAATTTTCGTTTTCAACTTGAAAAATTTATTGTGGTTTAATGACAAAATATTTCGGGTTAAAAATTAATATGAAATACTATATACTACAATTTTTTTATGAAGAAAAAGTCATTATTTCACTCATTATTAACGGAAATCTGAAAATGCACATTTTTGCAAATTTCAATTTTTTTATAGGTTATGTTGCGATTGGTTTTACGAGTGGTTTTCTCGTTTTAAAAGTGGTCAAATGTCAGTTGAAGATGAACCACGACCGGGACGTCCCTCGACTTCCAAAACGAACGAAAACATTGAAAAAATCCGTGTTGTGATCATGTTTGATCATCGTAGAACAATCGATGAATTGGAGGAAATGACTGGAATATCCTGGAGTTCATGCCAACGAATTTTGACTGAAGATGAAATGTGTTGCAGCAAAATTCGTTCCGTGTGTGCTTTCTTGTCGGCTAAAAATCCTTGCCTGGCTCAAAGCTTCCTCCCCATAAGCCGTCTGAAGCATTGCGACAGTTAGTGCTGCTGATTTCCCTAACAGGAAACAGAACCTGAGTTAGCACGTTGGTATTTAATGTCTGCCATTGAAAAATCGCCGAAAACGTGAAACAGCGCTTACAAAAAATAGTCACACTGACCGCGCTAATGCTTCCACAACAATGCCGCTAGGGCAACTGATACAAAATGGTGTCTAGTGAAGGCATTTAGCGGGAGAAGTCGGAACTAGCATTCTACCAACTGCCAGAGAAAAATTCTAGTTACTTTTGAGTCCCCCCTCGTATACTAAATTTTGATCTGACAGTAGTGTGTACAAGTAATTGAAAATAAATCCTAAATTTTCTTCTGTCTCAGTTTTGTAATGCTTTTCTAGCAGCTAAGTCTCACAATCTCTTTAATACAATAAATTGTGTTGCACTCTACTTCGTTCTCAGGCCACGTCATTGCTGTGTGAAGACTGTGAAATACTTTGGTAGTTGTTTTGTTCCTTTCACTGTTGCCATTTGTCTCTTCCTCTTCTTTTTCTTTTACTTACACAACATTTAGGACTTGTAGTATTATTACTTTGCCGGTGAGAATCGGACAGCCTTGGTCACCCACACACAGTTAAGCCAGTTTTTTTTGTCCAGATAACTAAAGTATTCACATTATTCTTGTAGTATTGAGAACCTAGGTACTAACAATCAAATGATTGAAATTATGGTGTCCAAGGAACGTATAGTGTGTAATGTTTTATGTTACCAGTTTGAAAGGGAAATGTCTGTTTTGTATGTAATATGAAGCATTGTAGTTAATGTGTCTGTTTAGGTCACCAGACGAGTGCAGAATCGTGGGGTACAGGTCGTGCCGTAGCCCGTATTCCTCGTGTCCGTGGAGGCGGTACCCACCGTTCTGGTCAGGGTGCATTTGGTAACATGTGCCGCGGTGGTAGAATGTTCGCACCGACCAAAACGTGGCGACGCTGGCATCGTAAGGTTAACGTTAACCAGAAACGTTACGCCATTGTGTCTGCTATTGCTGCTACTGGTGTGCCTGCTCTGGTTATGTCCAAAGGTAAAAACTATTTCAAATATTTATATTTATTATGAAGTCTTGTCTAAGCTTTTAGTAGTAAAAGAATTTATTTTTTGTTAACAATCCTTTAGTTAGCAATCTGCAGATTTGTTTGTAGCAGTTCTCCGCATCGATCTTGTATGTGCTTTCTGTTTCATCTCCTCATAGGAATTACAACTTAATCACCAATAATCTGTTTCATATATTGGAGTCTTGGCCTTCCTCGTACTCTTTTCCCTTCAGTATAACCTTCAGTCATTGTTTTGATCAAATTGTCATTGTGCATAATATGACAATAAGTTCAACCTTTCGCTTCATAATATTTTACCGAAAACTTCTTGTTTCTCCAATTCTGGTCAGAATACCATCACTACTAACCTTGTCGATCGATCTTACTTTCAGGAACTTCCTAAAACACCACATTTCCAGTGCATCGAGTCCTCTCCTTTCCTCTGTTACAATTGTCCCCTTCAGGAACCCCTTTCATGTTTGCAGGGCTGTTTCGTGAGAAATCAATAATTTCCGTTTACTGTTAAATGTAACTTCAGCCTGTGCGATCCTATTCAAAATTTCTTTTACTTTTTTATATTCTCTGATTTTACTTCCTTAGTAGGTGAACTCTGTAACTTACTGTATATTTTTCCCATTCAACAATTTATTCGTACTGGACTGTCCGTGTTTACTACAGACCATCACTTTAGTTTTATTAACCTATAATTGCAATTATCATATGCATATCTTGATATATTAATTCTCTCTCTCTCTCTCTCTCTCTCTCTCTCTCTCTCTCCTTGCACTTTTACTCCACTTGTTAACAATATACAAGTAATAATGTTTTGCATTTGCTTATGAGCATGTTTGTATGCTGTTCTCACCCATGTTTACTTACCTGATTTGTGTACTCAAGCCCTGAGTAAACGTGGCTGACAGTGGAGATCAGTGCCTAAAACATGCCTCCAAGTAAGCATGAAAAGAATGTTGACTTGTACATCGTTCGAGAAAAAATGTGCATGTTAAGAAAATAAATTGTACAAACTTGTGAGAATATTAGTATTACAGTAGACTGAATGGCATCCCAGAAAGTGAACTGCGCTGCTGCTCATTTTGCCTGATTTTTGCATAATATTTCTACTAGTAATTTTGTACAAACCACTATGTTGTCTTTGGTATTGACTAGCGCTTTCGGCAGTCAAGCCATCTTCAGGTCATTTACCAACCTGAACCTCCCTGCGTAAACCCCCCTCCCTCCTTTTCCTGTTTTGCGTAATAGTCTAACCAGGAAACATTGTGCTAGTAATACTTGAATTCCTAAACCATAAACATATTAGTGATGTATCTGTAATAGGGTTTGTAACAGAAATTCAGACCCTGCAGTCGTCCTACCGGTAACATTATTATAACTGTTTAAATGGTGGTCTGGTCTACAAATGTTTTTGGAACCAATTTTTAGGATGAGCTGCACACAAGGGTAAAGCTGGCCTCCCCGACAGTTCACCTTCTGAGTTGCGATTAACAAGCAGTAATAGTATCTATTAGTATAATGTTTTAGTAGATTTGAACACAAAGAAAATTCTGTTTATGGTTGGTTGCACATTCTGTCGTATTTCAGCTTAATGTGAGCTGGAGTATTCCTAAAATGTGCAAAAGTAAATGACTCAGTTTACAAAAAAAAAATCACTTTTTTGTTAAGTAGGAAAATTTTTATTTTCCGTTAAAAATTGAGTCAACATACATAATGTAATTTATATTAATTATTAAAGTACACAAAACAGTAATACCATTATTGGTGTGGAAACAGTAACACCAATGGGCGATTTTCATTGTTTGAAAAAAGTTGGGTAACTGTTATCAGTCGCAAAGAATGTATGTTAGTGTTACATGTTTGGCAAAACGTTTCTAGAGTTTATTTGCTTTAGTAGTCTGTACTTATTTTCCAAACATGTCTCATACAAAGGGAGTAGAGAGTTGGAAACATTTGTAAAACTGGAGAGTTTATTGCCCCAGAGGTATTTCCATGATAAAACTTGCTCAAGTTATGCTTTGAGCAAGTTTTCTCAAGTATCAAGAGGACAGAAGTTATTGTTTTCTCTTTCTTTCATCCTCTATTGCTCTCAAATATGAGGGTATTTTAGCCACCTGCTCTAAATCCTTTTCTGTCATAGGTTTGACTTTTAATAAGGTGTCCCTTGTAGTAGCCAGGTTCTCAGAATATTCAAGCCATTCCAATCTTGATCTTCTCCCTCTTACTCCTACTAGGCATGCTTCTATAATGAGTTACAGCTTCCATTTACCCATCGTCATTATATGACCAAATCATTGGAGTGATCTTATATTATCTTAGCAGTTGATTTTGTACTGAAAAGATTTCTGATAATCATATATCTAATTGGGCATTTCTTAATTGTTTCACTTGTCCTACTCAGATACCTTATTTCACTTGCTTGTGACCTGCCTGTAAACTTTTCTAGCATGGTAAGTTTGTCTCATGTGGTAGGGTATTAAACTAGCTTGTAGACCGGCACCTGTGATTGCCTTCTACCGAATCACGATAGAAATTCAATAATATGTTTGGTTTGCTATCTGAACATGATGGTTAATTTCCTTGTAACCTCAGAGGTGATTACTGATGATTAGAACCTAATATCTTAGGTATTAGAACCTTTTGACTGTTCAAACTTCTTTTGTTTCTGGTTAATATTTAGAGACTCTTCATTAGTTTTGTGTCTCTTTGCCTTTCGTCCATATCAGTAGTTTTTGTCGTATATAAATTGTAAGCATACTAATGAAGGAGAATGTCTGAACATAACAATCATGATGGTGTATATAGCATTTTGTCACTACCTCTGAAGTATGCTACAACATTTATTTAAGTCTTGCATATTTTTTTTTTACAAAAATATGTGTTATCAGAAACTGATTTCAGTTTATGAGGCTTGTTATTGAGTGTGTATTACAAGTAGTGTTGTCATCATCTAGGTTTAAAGGTTTTAAAATCAAATGATAAAGTATAGGTTGAATATTATATTGTTACTATGAAGAATAGTTCGTATGAATTTGTGTAATTTTCAGTTTATACAATTGAATGGAACTTTTCCATTGAAGCCAAAAATGCAATAAACTAAAGAAGATAAAGATGTTCTTTTGTTCACACAGTAAGCCTGGAAATGCTTATAAATTGTTATGATGCCAATGACATACGACTTAATGCTTGATGACCTGAAAGTGTTAAATTTGAGAAATTGGTTGTAAGGATTGAGGATTAGGCATTTGGTTATAACAATAAGGCTCTATAATATGCAAAGAATTATGCCATTATTTTCCTTCCTCTCCTTCTCTTTGCAGTGTAACCATTGAAGAATTTAAAGCACTTTCATGTTCTATACACCAGAAATTATACGGAACTTACTACAGGAAAAATTAAATACTCTGGAAACTGAAAAAGTCAAGTTATTAAATTTTAGAACTTAACATTGGTACAATCCTCCCTTAAACTGGGGGCATTGTAAGCCTTGCAGACCAGTGGCACAACCGTGGGGGGGGGGGGGTTAGAACCCCCTCGAAAATCTGGAAAAAATTTTGTAATCAACGTATGTAGAAACAGTAAGAACATAATAATTATAGTATCTTCTTTATATGTTAATTACTATATTCTTACAAAGTAACATGTTTGCTATTACTAAATGATAAACTAAAATTCAGCAGTTTACCAGACGTGAATAAACTGTTCTTTTGCCAACGTCGCATGATATGTAATTGTGTTCGTACTTTTCAAAAAGCACCAGTTTTTATCAAAAGCATACCATTTAGTTTATTGCTATATTTTCCGGTTTTGGGGAGTGAACTGGATCATTCTGGGTGGCCTGTCAACTTCAGTGCAAAGGAAAGTCATACATAAGAGTCGGAAAATAATGTATAACGTGTACAAGTATATTAAATCGAAAGATATGGGAATATCAGAAAGAAAGTTACAGGAAACGGTACCTCAGGCATGCGTCTGCCTCTAAGTAGTGTTTTTAGAATTAGTAAAGAAGCTTCCGCGTATACGGCTGACAAAATCTTTCAGTAATTCGCTTAAAAAAATGCTCAACAAAGGAAATAAACTGATTTAGACGATTTTGACAAGTGTACTGTTCGATTAATTATTTACGAATATCAATTGATAAAAGGGGAACATCAAATTTCAAAGTAATTTGAACAATTTTAAGAGATAAATTAATTATAATGGTAGTGGATCTAGTCTGAGCCACATTATTCGTCAAATGCGATTTCGATGATAAAATCCCAAAAGCAATATGAAACTTTGAATAGAATAACACATTAGAAAGTTAAGAGAAAATATATAAGAAAATTACGGCAATTCAGCGAAGAATGGCGACCCATAGTATACACAGACGAAACTGAATTCAACGACAGTTAGAAAACGTGGATAGACGCAGTTCTTCTCTGAATTGGCGTAATTGTTTTATATATTTTGTATGAACTTTCTAATGTTTTATTAAAAGTTGTCTATTAAAAGTTTCTTATTGCTTTTGGCATGTTTTCATTGAAAAATGAGGCTGAAAAAAATTTCAGTGAATAAATAAATTCACCTGGAACATCATTAACAAAAAGACAAACAGGATTAATTGGTTAGTGAATCACGGGATGTCTTTAGTCCATTTATCTTAACCTGAGTTCTATTCACTAATTAAACAAAGTAAGCCAACATACAGAACTTTTATAATAACCACCGTTTTGGCAAACAACATGGACATTACATTTTACGACTTCCACTCTATCATCCTGACTTCCTGATCTTAATCCTAGAACTGATTTAGGCAATTGTGAAGAAGCGTGCTAAAAAACATGCATTTTCAATAGACAGTGTTAGAAACTTAGCAAAAAAGGAATTTGAGTGTTTTTCTTTCATAGATAGCACATCAAGGTGTGACCATGTCATAAAAATTGAAAAGATTACGTGTGATCAGACCAAAGAGAGTATAATGTAACATTCTGTTTCAAAATTAATAAATAACGGGATAGCAGCAGTGAAGACAATTTTTGAGTTATAATAACAGTATAGGAAACATTAGTGGGATGGAAGAATTGAGCTAAATATTTGTAATTGGTTGTTAAGTAATTAAATGCTATATTACTTAAACAGTTTTGGTATAATTGTTTCATTAATAATGTCTCTCTTGTTCTTTATGGACAATTTACATGTTGTTTTTTTTAAAACGCACTCGGGTCATTTCACATTCGAGCCAGTTATTGATGTTACTTATTCAAACAAATTAAGTTGCCAGGGTAATGTTGACTATATTCCTGGATTTTGTTGTCCATGACGTGTCCGTTGATTAACTAATTATAAATATATTACTAATGACTTGGAACAGTAATTTTTTATTGGTAAAAATGTTAAACTTTTACCTTGTAGCTTGAACTAGTTTTCGGTTATTACAAGCTTTGTCAGAGGTTCATTTCTACCGATATTACTGCATTTTTTCTTGAATCGTAACATGTACACAAACTATTATATACTCGAAAATATACGTTTGTTAATGTCTAGGTTCAACTAGGAGATCTGGAGAAAGACTGGAATAGACACTACATGCCAAATCAATGTTTACAAAATAATTTCAGTAGGCCTACTAAATGTTAAACATTTTCTAACTCTGTGGAATCTTTGTATGGTACCTCTGTTGTATCTGTTGCTTGTTTTGTCTTACAAAATTTCCATATGTACTGTTTAGTAGTGTCAAAATAGAAATCGAAATCAAAACCTCCGTATGTAGACTTGTCATTCAGGAAGAAGGCTAATATTTTCAAAAAGCTTTTTCTACTCATGTGTATAACATTGTTCCCACCTTATCCTTACTACAAAGTGCGCAACTGCTTTATGTGTGATTATTTTAACTATATTATTGTATTATTATTTCAATGAAGTCTGTGTCTACTGATTAGGTTATTTAAATTATTCAATAACGTGCAAATTGGTAAGCCTGTGCTTAATGTGGTTTTAACTCATGATTCTTACAAATATTGTGTGTATGATTCTTACTCGTGCAGTATGTATAAGAAGGGCCTTTGCAGCATTATAGGTGGAACGTACATGAGTGAAATTCTATGAAGCAAAGTTAATTTTTACCTGTTCTTGCGACATTGGCTCCTTACAAGTTGCGTATTATCGTTTCTCCAGGAAAAAGCCCTCCTTGTAAAGAAAAGAATGAGGAAAACCAAAATTGTGCACCTTGTTTCTAAATTTTCAACCCCCCCCCCCAACCTGGGTGCGCCACTGCTGCAGACGTGTTAGTTGTGACATAGGATCCACCTCAAACACTTGATAGTGAAGTTGTGGTGTGGAAGCTAAATGCTTTTGTGTCGGTGAAAGTTTGTATTTGCTTGGGACTGGCCTACAACGTGATGGCGACTCTGACACCCCTACATTCATCCAGTTGCGTGCCAAACTTGAATCCAGCCCTATGGGATCTAATCTATCTGCACAAGGGATCGTTATATTGAAAGATAACGTGTAATACATCTTATTCTGATTGTTAGTGACAGTAAACATACTCTATGTAATGCTGTACAATTTATAGCATTTTAGTTTTAGTAAAAGTCTCAGTAACATCCTTTTTGTAGATTACAATAAAAATAAAGACTTCCCAAAAAGTCCTTGACATGTTGACTTGTCAATTTGTAGTCATAGATTTTTTTTTTTGATTGTGTTAGTGTAGCAGAAGTCATGTATGGTGCCAAGTGTCGCATATGTATATTTACTAATAGTTAATCCATGCTGTATTAGATTAAAATCAGTGTTTACAGACAGTCATGTGTGTTTATTTTACAGGACACATGATCCAACAAGTACCAGAGATTCCACTTGTTGTTACTGATAAGATTCAAGAGTACACTAAAACCAAGCAAGCCACTATATTTTTGCACCGCATCAAGGCATGGACCGACATTCAGAAGGTAAATCTGTTGTTCATCATATAGAATTACCGTACAACATTGAATTAAACAGAACAGTATATTTTTATGGGGGAGGTTGTACAAGTAGTTTGTACAGAAAGCAATTTAGAAATAAAAGAAAAGCTTAGTAAATTTGCTACAGTAAGCGGAATTGAGTAAGCCTTCTTATTCACCATGCCCAAACAGTTCCTCGCTGGTGCTGTTCTCTGGTTTTGTGATCATTGATAAACATTTTTGGTGTCCAGTTTGCACAGTTTTGTGGTGAGGAAGCTTTCATGTTATCATTTCATAAAGTTGTAGAAAAGTCTGTCACTCGAGTTATCGTTTTATCTCTTATAAACTTTTTAACTGATTTGTTACACAAGTTCACCAATTACAGTTGAGGGGCAGGTGATATACTTCATTATGAATATTTGTATGGCTATTACTGAACTTCTAAGTACATTTCTATACTATATTGTCACTCATTTAATTTTACTTGTTAATGTACAAAAAAATGTATTAAAGAGGGGACTTCACCCTTGGTAGAATTTTCAGTGAGAATTTTTACTTTTGGTGATAAGCTTTTTATTTTTATATACAATAGATTTCATACTGGCAGTGGCATAACTAGAAGGAGCTGCTTCTGAGGGGGGGGGGGGATGAAACTTGTAACGGTATAATACCTTTTTACCATTATAAATACAGTAAACCCTCGGTTTAACGGACTTCGGATTTAACGGACAGAATTTGACAAAAAAAAAACAAACATCAAAGCATGATAATGTTTTTAGGCTTTTGAAACGTATAATGTGCATAAACTGCAGACTCTCCTGTTCTGGCGATATTGCTTGGCTATCGGAGCATTCTTTTGTTTCTTTTCTTCTTGTTTTGAAACACGCACATTTTCTCATCTTCAATTGTATTTGATGAGAACGGAGTATTCATCAAGAATTCATTTAATTCTTCACGATCCCTGTCTTTGCGTTGTCGTTGACGCAGGCATCGCACACGTTCAGTGGAAGACATCACGACGACTAACACTGAACAGTATACACTGATATGCATCTTATTTCACTGTGAAATATTCGTCCATCAGCTAATACAGCAAGCATTACACTGGCACGTAATTTTTGATTTCCCGTAATCTTTACTGTTACAGATTTGGTTCCGTTTTGGTCCACAGTAAATATACGTAAATAAAAAATAAAAAATACGGGTGTTTCATCGGCATTTCCCATGTGTTCAAGTGAATAATTATGCTTCTTGCGCAAATGAATGACAAACCGCTGATACTGTAGGAGTTTTTCTTCGTAGTCACTCGGTAGTTTTAGCGCGAGTGATGTATGTTATTTAAGCGCAAATCCATTGCATCATTCATCTTTTACACCCGAAGCTGGCTTTGAAACCAGAAACTTTTAATTCTTCTGCGATTTCTAAAGATTTTAATTTTAAAACATGTCTAGTGACAGGGAGTCCTTGCCTTCTTAAAAGCCGTTAAGTATTCACAGACACTGGACTCTACTGCTACAAAACGCCCAACTTGAGGTCCCGCGAATGCTCGTCGCGCAGTATTTGCATTTAAAAGTCGTTCCTTCTGTTTTCTCCATCGTCGAATACAGGATTCATCAATATCGAATTTCCTTGCGGCTTCGCGATTGTATGTTTTTTCTACATTTTGTGTCACAATTAATTTATAATTCGCATTGTACGGGTTACGTTTAATTTGATCTGACTGCGTGCCTTTAGTCTCCACAATATCACTCATACCGCAAACGCACTACAAAAACGCCGAATAAAAACAAAGTACAGATAAGCGATGTTGTCGCTGTTACAATATAAAACCACACTGGTAGTTTACCCGTTATTTAGAAACATGTTACTCACACCCCTCTACTCATCCTTTGTCTTGCTACCTACAGAAGGGTGCGAACACGTGCGTGTGCGCACCACTTACACTTTATCTTCCTATTCTTTCTTCAGTTTGCTGTTAAAACATTCGGTTGTAGTCATAAGTCATAACGCCAGAGTTAACTACAGCCAGGCAAACTGCTGTTGCTTAGGCAGTAAACAACTCATAGATACCAAAAGCATTCGTCCCGCCAGAAGTCAGGTATAACTTCGAATTTTGTTAGCGCGCGAATGCAAGCCGCATGCCAAATTAGCGACCATGTTTTTAGGAGAAAAAGTGCGGCTTGTATTCGGAACAATACGGTATTTGCATGATATTAATAGTATTAAAATTTCAAGTGTTATAGGCCTATTTGATTTAAATAAAACAAAAAACAAACATTTATAGGCCTCAAAAAACAAAATTTGCGATTTAACGGACTTTCGATTTTACGGACACCCCTCAGCCCCAATTAGTCCGTTAAATCGAGGGTTTACTGTATAATACAATAATAACAATAAAACTCACTGCTGCCAGAATTTTACTTACCGTCATAATACTTTGAACTTACCTTTTAAACTGCCCAGGTCGCCACGATATTTTATGGTTTAATATCGTAACCTTTACACTCTTTCCCTTATAAAAACTTTAATAATCCCGCTATCTGACTTCCCCTTACTTCAGAAAATTCCCCAGAACGTTAGACAAGGTTTTCAGCACAGAATAGGAAATGGTAACAGGCAAAATGACTAAGCCTAACACATTATTTATACGAACAAATCTTGTTTTATTTTTTATGAATCAAACCTAAAATCTCTCTCTTTTCTTTAAAACGCAATTTCCAAAACTACCATACATTATAACCTTACTTTTCTACGACAAGCCAGTACTTTACCCCCCCCCCACACACACACACACACACTCATTCTGTTTACAAATTTATATATATATATAAACCCCTTTTAATTACTGAGCTCATTGGTATTTATTTCTTTATTGATGCAAATCGATATAGTTACTTTTGTGTCGTTCTCGTCTGCCCGCGCCATCCACAGTGGTCCACCATTACCGGCCAGGTACATTCACTTTCACTAAGACACCCCGAACTGTTTTGGTTTTTCGAACTTAAGTATTCTTTCCACACCACCTTATCTTCCATGTATCCTTCTTTGGCACTATGTTGGGGCAGGCTGCGCATACTTACACATGCCGGCCTCCCGACGTTTTCTTTTAATGGAGACTGTTACAGTATCGTCTACTATACGGTTTGGCTACTGACGATATTAGCTTGTCAATTACGGGTTTTTTTTTTACTGTAATTCACAGAGAATGAGTTGCCAGCGGTTACGTAATACGTCTAGCCGGGCTGTCTAGACATATACAGTCTGCAATAACAGTGTGTGCAGCTTTGTGAAAGCAGGGGTTTCCAAAAGGTTGTACCTTGTATGAATTGACAACATTTTATTAACATTTTCTGCCTCCCAATTCTGTACCATTACAAACTGGCCTAAAGGTAGGACTCCCTTTCATTTTATTAATTTACATATATTGTAATTTCTTTTGTTTGTACAATTATTTATAAATCTTATTTTAACACACACACACACACACACACACACACACACACACACACACACACACACACACACACACACACACACACACACACACACACACACACACACGACTGATTTAGAAATAGGCCTGTGTTAAATGATAGTGGAATTTTTATGGAATTTTCTAATTGTTCTGGGGGGGGGGTTGATACCCTTACAGCTTCCTTGTAGTTGTGGCACTGGACACTGGATACTAATGCTCATAATTGACTCTTTCAATCGACCAAACTGACCTAATGCATGTGTACAATTACAGCATGCAACTCGCATACACAAACCTCGTGTGTGTATGCGAGTCATTTACTTTCAAATGACCCTTGTCGTTTGACCCACTTTTCTCTTAATTTATTTTCCTTTTTGTAATATCTCAAAATTTTCCATGAAAATTGTTGTTTATAAACTTGCATTATCAAGATTGTGTTTTTAGAATGGAACGTCAGTTGATGCTTATGACAAGTCTTGTAAGTGACTACCAGAACAAAAATCTGTTTTTTTGTTATAACAAATTGTGTTGTAGTGAGATAGTCAAACATAAATAAAATGGATATTGTGACTTATGCTGTCTTTCCATGTACAGTTGCCGATATCTTCTGTGTGTGCAGATACTGGATGAAAGTTTCTGGCTACCATAGCGCACATCCACTTTATCTCTCCAACTATGCTTAGGACTGCTGTACTTTCTTTATTGCAGCAGGATCATTTTAATAAAATTTGCTTTGGCTGTCTCATCTCACATAATTAGTCATTCAGTTAATATGTCCAAACCACACTAGCTGTGGTTTTATGTTTTTTTAGTTATATTTATTGTATGTTAACAGGTGTACAAATCTCGAAGATTCCGTGCTGGTAAGGGTAAGATGCGTAACCGTAGACGCATCCAACGTAGAGGCCCACTTATCATTTATGGACAAGATCAGGTATGAACCATATGCCAATTTACCAAAAACACTTTATTTTTAATTAAGTATTGCTAATTTAATAATATTAATTTAATATATTTAATAATTATTTTAATATAATATTAATATTAAAAATGTTAAATGAATATGGTTATCCCCAACCTGAATTGTCTTGATTTATGTTGTTTTACTTCCATATTCCTTAAGGAAATGGAAGTATGGTGATGGCAAAAAAAAGCGTGTTCGAGATTATTGCAGATTCTGATTGTACTACACTCAAAACATGAAAAAAAGTCGTTTTCCGAAAAGTGTCTGTGTGTGTGTCTGTAGATTTTTTTCTATGGAAAACGATATAACAGCCGCAAATTCAAACAGAATCAAATAATTTTTTGCATACAGCACTGATTTGTAGAGTACTCACGACCTATTGTTTTTGGTGAAAATCGGTTGAGGGAAAGGGGTAGTTTACCTGCAACTTTTTTTTTATAAAGGGAAATTTTTTTTTTGGTAAACGATAAACAGCCGCAAATTCAAACAATCAAATAATGTTTCGCATACAGCCCTGAATTGTAGAGTTCTCAAGACCTATTGTTTTTGGTGAAGATCGGTTAAGGGAAAGGGGTAGTTTACCTGCAACTTTTTTTTTAATCAAGGGTATTTTCTATGGCAAACGATAACAGCCGCAAATTCAAACAGAATCAAAAGATTCTTTGCATACAGCCCTAAATTGTAGAGTCCTATTGTTTTTGGTGAAGATCGGTTAAAGGAAAGGGGTAGTTTACCTGCAACGTTTTTTTAACAAGGGTATTTTCTATGGCAAACGATAACAGCCGCAAATTCAAACAGAACCAATAATTTTTTGCATACAGCTCTGATTTGTAGAGTACTCAAGACCTATTGTTTTTGGTGAAGATCGGTTAAGGGAAAGGGGTAGTTTACCTGCAACGTTTTTTATCAAGGGTATTTTCTATGGCAAACGATAACAGCCGCAAATTCAAACAGAATCAAATAATTTTTTGCATACATCCCTGAATTGTGTTTAGAGATCTCAAGCACTTTCGATTTTGGTGAAGATCGGTTAAGGGGAAGGGGTAGTTTACCTGCAACCTTTTACGTTTTAACAAAAGTAAAGTACTTGAAAATTCATTTAAACTTTTTCAAACAATGGTAATTGTTAAAATATCGGTATGGAGAACCATACATGACTTCCATATTCTAAGATTTATATTTAAAATCATTTTCGAAATGAAATATTACCATAGAAACTACTTCTTTCTACTTACTGCTTCAGCCTTAACCACAGTACTGTGGTCACTAACGTATACCACCTCACGTTATCGCACTCGATTTTCACTGATGATGGAAGTCGACGGCATTGCCGAAACGTCTGGTTTTGTAGAAAACATTGGACTACGGCCAAATATCCCGGGAAGGAATTTTAACAAAAATTACTTCTTTGTTGCCGATAACGTTGTACACATATATATAAAATATATGCATAAAATTAATGGCTTGTATAAGTTAATGATTGATCTCCATTAAGTAGTGCTCAAGTTTCCAAAGTTTTAATATTATGATGTCCGTAATTAAAACATCAGAGCAGGTTTAGTGTGAATGAGGGTACACTGTGGACAAAAATTTTCAACATTTCCTATTGAGCGTTGCTTAGAGTAAAGCTGCGAATCTACAGTGTATGTTTCACAGAACAAACACACGAAAAAAAAGGAGCGCTCCGAAGTCACTCATGGACCCTCAGCATCTTGCAGAGGGTTCATTCCCTAAAGACGAAAAGTCTGTCTATGAATCGTTCCTCTGTAAACACGTGCAGTTACATTGCCCAGCGATCCACAGGAAGCAAATTGATGTCCATTTTTTCGGCTTGCACGCGTTATGTTGGTGTGGGTTTCGGCACTTTCCATTTAAAAAGCGTGCAAATGTAAGAAAATAAACATGAGTGAGGCCAGAAATAACGTGAATTGTGTGTGTCTTACCTGCCTTTTTATTGCTGTAGGCATAATAATAAAATGGAAACGTAAACATTACATAACTGAGATATGCTTACCTGCCACGAACGATATATTATTTTATACATGGAGGAGTTCAGTGACATACACACGTACAGAAGAATTATATATATAAAGATATTAACTCATACATAATTTACATTAAAATGAAAAAATTATAATTTTATTGCCTGGCAACAAAATTATTTTATTTTTAACAATTACCATTGTTTCAAAAAGTTTAAATGAATTTTCAAGTACTTTACTGTTGTTAAAACGTAAAACGTTGCAGGTAAACTACCCCTTCCCCTTAACCGATCTTCACCAAAATCGAAAGTCCTTGAGACCTCTACAATTCAGGGACGTATGCAAAAAATTATTTGATTCTGTTTGAATTTGCGGCTGTTATCGTTTGCCATAGAAAATACCCTTGATAAAAAAACGTTGCAGGTAAACTACCCCTTTCCCTTAACCGATCTTCACCAAAAACGATAGGTCTTGAGAACTCTACAATTTAGGGCTGTATGCAAATAATCTTTTGATTCTGTTTGAATTTGCGGCTGTTATCGTTTGCCATAGGAAATACCCTTGTTAAAACATAAAACGTTACAGGTAAACTACCCCTTTCCCTCAACCGATCTTCACCAAAAACAATAGGTAGTGAGTACTCTACAAATCAGGGCTGTATGCAAAAAATTATTTGATTCTGTTTGAATTTGCGGCTGTTATCGTTTGCCATAGAAAAAAATCTACAGACACACACAGACACTTTTCGAAAATATCGGTATGGAGAACCATACATGACTTCCATATTCTAAGATTTATATTTAAAATCATTTTCAGCCAAACAGCCAGGGAAGGAATTTTAACAAAAAAATACTTCTTTCTTGCCAATAACGTAGTACACATATAAAAAATATTATCCCCTCCCCCTTCAACTATAATTTTGATTTATAGAAAATTACCCCCAGCCCGTTCAACTAGCCTCTTCATTTATAGATATTTCATCTACCTTTCTACAGTGGATTATTAAGATCTTATCAGGATACTTTATCAAAATTAAGTACTTTACTCATGTTACAACAAAAAATGTTTCTGGTAAACTGCCCTTTCCCCGTAACCGATCTTCACCAAAATCAACAGACATTGAGTTCTCTATAGCTCAGGCACATATGTAAAAAATTATTTGATTCTGTTTGAATTTACGGCAGTTATGGTTCGTCATATAAAAAATTACCCATGTTAAAACATAAAACATGAGATTTATAAAACATATCTAAGATTTATATTTAAAATCATTTTTGAAATAAAATATTTTCATAGAACCTACTAACGCTGGGGAAATCTGAGGAGCCAATCAGAGTTGGGCCTACCTGTCACTCTGCTGAATTTGGTGGAAAGCCCTGTCACTGTCGTCAAAGTATCAGCCTTGACAGGGTCCTCTTTTTCTGCAAAATGGGAGAGGAGGCTTGAGATGGAGTGAGTGACATGGTCCCCACCTCAATGAAGAACCCATTGTTTTATAAAAATATATTTAAATTTTGAAAACTAAAAATTCTTTTCTTGTTGTAAATATTTATATTTTATAATCAAAATGACTATCAAAAAACAAACATTATTTTTTTATAATAAGTACTTACTTATGTTTCTTAATATGCTTACTTTTTCTTCAATGTTGATGATCATTTCCAAACATTCTGACAAAATTGTATCTACAAAACAGTTAACATTCCCCAGGTTTCCATTTCTGCTAATTTCTCATTACACCTTCCACTGACGTATTATTAACCATTTCATAAACTATCGTATAATCTTTTCAGATTTTGTGGTACAAAATCTGAAATTTTCAGATTGCCTGGCAACAAAATTATTGTATTTTCAACAATTACCATTGTTTGAAAAAGTTTAAATGAATTTTCAAGTACTTTACTCTTGTTAAAACGTAAAAGGTTGCAGGTAAACTACCCCTTCCCCTTAACTGATCTTCACCAAAATCTAAAGGCCTTGAGTCCTCTACAATTCACTGACGTATGCAAAAAATTATTTGATTCTGTTTGAATTTGCGGCAGTTATCGTTTGCCATAGAAAATACGCTTGATAAAAAACGTTGCAGGTAAACTACCCCTTCCCCTCAACCGATCTTCACCAAAAACAATAGGTCTTGAGTACTCTACAAATCAGGGCTGTATGCAGACAACTATTTGATTCTGTTTGAATTTGCGGCTGTTATCGTTTGCCATAGAAAATACCCTTGTTAAAAAAACGTTGTAGGTAAACTACCCCTTTCCCTTAACCGATCGTCACCAAAAACAATAGGTCTTGAGAACTCTACAATTCAGGGCTGTATGCGAAACATCATTTGATTCTGTTTGAATTTGCGGCTGTTATCGTTTGCCAAAAAAACAAAAAATTTTCCCTTGATAAAAAAAACCGTTGCAGGTAAACTACCCCTTCCCCTTAACCGATCTTCACCAAAATCGAAAGTCATTGAGATCTCTACAATTCAGGGACGTATGCAAAAAGTATTTGATTCTGTTCCAATTTGCGGCTGTTATCGTTTGCCATAGAAAATACGCTTGATAAAAAAACGTTGCAGGTAAACTACCCCTTTCCCTCAACCGATCTTCACCAAAAACAATAGGTCTTGAGTACTCTACAAATCAGGGCTGTATGCAAAACATTATTTGATTCTGTTTGAATTTGCGGCTGTTATCGTTTGCCATAGAAAATACCCTTGTTAAAAAAACGTTGCAGGTAAACTACCCCTTTCCCTCAACCGATCTTCACCAAAAACAATAGGTCTTGAGAACTCTACAATTTAGGGCTGTATGCAAATAATCGTTTGATTCTGTTTGAATTTGCGGCTGTTATCGTTTGCCATAGGAAATACCCTTGATAAAAAAAACCGTTGCAGGTAAACTACCCCTTTCCCTCAACCGATCTTCACCAAAAACAATAGGTCTTGAGAACTCTACAATTCAGGGCTGTATGCGAAACATTATTTGATTCCGTTTGAATTTGCGGCTGTTATCGTTTGCCAAAAAAAAAAATTTCCCTTCATAAAAAAAACTGTTGCAGGTAAACTACCCCTTTCCCTCAACCGATCTTCACCAAAAACAATAGGTCGTGAGTACTCTACAAATCAGGGCTGTATGCAAAAAATTATTTGATTCTGTTTGAATTTGCGGCAGTTATCGTTTGCCATAGAAAAAAAATCTACAGACAGACACACAGACAGACAGACAGACACACAGACACTTTTCGGAAAACGACTTTTTTTCATGTTTTGAGTGTAGTAGAATCAGAATCTGCAATAATCTCGAACACGATTTTTTTTGCCATCACCATACTTCCATTCCTTAAGGAATATGGAAGTAAAACAACTTTTTTTATGTTTTGAGTGTAGTACAATCAGAATCTGCAATAATCTCGAACACAATTTTTTGCCATCACCATACTTCCATTTCCTTAAGGAATATGGAAGTAAAATAAAATAATTTTGTTGCCAGGCAATAAAATTATAATTTTTTCATTTTAATGTAAATTATGTATGAGTTAATATAGTCTACATGTATAAAATAATATATCGTTCGTGGCAGGTAAGCATATCTCAGTTATGTAATGTTTACGTTTCCATTTTATTATTATGACTACAGCAATAAAAAGGCAGGGAACACACACACACAAAATTCGCGTTATTTCTGGCCTCACTCATGTTTATTTTCTTACATTTGCACGCTTTTTAAATGGAAAGTGCCGAAACCCACACCAACATAACGCGTGCAAGCCGAAAAAATGGACATCAATTTGCTTCCTGTGGATCGCTGGGCAATGTAACTGCACGTGTTTACAGAGGAACGATTCATAGACAGACTTTTCGTCTTTAGGGAATGAACCCTCTGCAAGATGCTGAGGGTCCATGAGTGACTTCGGAGCGCTCCTTCTTTTTCGCGTGTTTGTTCTGTGAAACATACACTGTAGATTCGCAGCTTTACTCTAAGCAACGCTCAATAGGAAATGTTGAAAATTTTTGTCCACGGTGTACCCTCATTCACACTAAACCTGCTCTGATGTTTTAATTACGGACATCATAATATTAAAACTTTGGAAACTTGAGCACTACTTAATGGAGATCAATCATTAACTCATACAAGCCATTAATTTTATGCACATTTTTTATATATATATATGTGTACAACGTTATCGGCAACAAAGAAGTAGTTTTTGTTAAAATTCCTTCCCGGGATATTTGGCCGTAGTCCAATGTTTTCTACAAAACCAGACGTTTCGGCAATGCCATCGACTTCCATCATCAGTGAAAATTGAGTGCGATAACGTGAGGTGGTATACGTTAGTGACCACAGTACTGTGGTTAAGGCTGAAGCAGTAAGTAGAAAGAAGTAGTTTCTATGGTAATATTTTATTTCGAAAATGATTTTAAATATAAATCTTAGAATATGGAAGTCATGTATGGTTCTCCATACCGATTTTTGTACTTACATGATGTGGCTTGATACCAACCATTATTGTTGCACACAAGTGATGTTGAGTCATACAGTACTATGCCTTTTATACTATACAATGAATTACTATCGTTATAAGCATTTATATCTGTGTAGGTTAAATAAAGTATCCTAATTCTTTAAAGGAAATTCTGTGCATCCGGTTATGTCTGTATTCAGTTTCTGTTTTAATGTTGTTTGATTTGTGCCAGAACTGTAAGAACCCATTGTAATGTAATATGTGTGTGTGTGGGGGGGGGGGTCTCCCTTGCAACTCATTGTATTTAGTATAGAAATGTGTGACAATGTGCCTTCTTAATTATATTCACCCATTTCTTCTTGGTTATTTCTAGCCAAGGTTATTTGTATCAGGTTTCTTAGTTATTTCCATATCAGGGTTATTCATAAGGCTTATTTGATTTTTTTGTTGATTTTTGTTCATTTGAAAAATTGTCTTTATTCATCTATATTTATAATGCTCTATTCAAAATAATCTTCATTGGATATAACAGTCATGCAACCTCTTTCTAGTATGCAAAAACTTTCTGTAATGCTCTTTTTGGTATGCCTGTAAGCTTGCTATGTGATTTTGTGTTCAACAAACTTGTCTAAATCATCGTTTCATAGATTTTTATTTCTTAGGAGACAAAAGAGATTTTCTTAGGGACAATCGAAGAGCCTTTCAGTTGTAGTGCCATTAAAATTTTTTTAACTTTCTGTCAGCGAGAGATTTTTATAAATCTGGTCATTTTCTATATAAGTGGCCATACATTTAATATTTTTCCAACATTTTGACATTGTATAACTTGAGATAATACCACATACCTCCAGAGGTGTTCAGAGAGATTGTCATAGTCAGTTAAAGGATAGATTATCACAGTTTGTTGTCCTTGACATTAGCCTAACTTATACATTTCCAGTAGGTCATGAATTATAATACTAAGAGTGTGGAAATAAATTATTTTGTAACAGCATCTGGTGTGCATTTCTTTATGCAGCACACCCACAATAAGAAAATGAAAGCAATGGTTGCAATTTTAGCAACATGGGAAAGACATTAAAATTATTCTGTGTTGATATTATGCTGTGAGTAACTACTAACTATATATTAATTTTTATAAGTAGATGAACACAAAATTCATGTGAAAGTTACTGTTGCTTGATGAGAGTTGTGTTGCTAGATCAAAGCAGTGGCTCCTGTAATAATTGAGGTCTTCTGTATATAAAATATGTTTGTGGTCTTGCAAACAATAGCAAATTAAATAATAGTACATTGTAATGTCAATTGTAATAATAGTACACTTCATTAAGATTTATTTCAAGAGCTATACAATTACCAATTAGAAAATTCGTATAACCTCTTTAAAAGTGGGCTTTTGTGGACTGTCAGCCTCACACTGCAGAACTTGAATTACTGACAAAAAAACCGAATTTTTTCTTGGCCCTCCTTAAAATGCCACCATCATCCCAGTAAAGCAACACTTGGGTTAGAGAGGGTATTGAGCAAATTTGCCAAATTCACTGATTCTGGATCATACATTCTCTGTGTACATAGAGAAGAAAAACAACTCAAGTGTGAAATATTTACTGCTTCAAACATCATCTGACGCTGCAAACATCAGGTATGAATAAAATGATAAAGAAGGGGAAATACGAAGTTAATATATTTAAACAGTAAAAGTTGGTGCCTGTCATTCAGAATTTTTATTTTATGTTACAGGGTTTGTCCAGGGCCTTCCGTAACATCCCCGGCGTCGACCTGATCAATGTAAACAAACTGAACTTGTTGAAACTGGCTCCTGGCGGTCATGTTGGTCGTTTTGTCATCTGGACTCAGTCTGCATTCCAACAGCTGGACAAACTGTATGGCACATGGCGCAAACGTGCTCAACTCAAGAAAGGCTACAGCCTGCCAATGCCGAAAATGGCCAACACTGACCTGTCACGTTTGTTTAAATCTGATGAGATCAAGAAGGTCATCAAGCCTCCCAAGTATGTACACTTCTTAACGCTTAGTAACGTGATTTATATAAAATTTACTAATGTAACATTAATATTAGTCTTTGTAACATTGGTTCAAATAAATTCCAAGTAACTTAAGTCCGCGAACGTATCATCCCTTACGTCAGTACCTTGACTACGGATTTTATTATATCATTAGAGTACAGTATTCCCTCGCCAACCGCGGGGGTTAGGTTCCTACAAAACATCGCGGTTAGTGAATCCGCGGTTGGTGAAGTTAACTTTATATGGGAAAAGTAAGGTTAGGGGAATCTGAAACAAAGCCAGAAATATAAAATACTGTACAACTCTTTATTATAGAGTATACACTACATTGTTCGAATGTATAAAAGCAGTCAAATGATTTCAAATAGCTGACAGTTACTTAAATTATAAAAATTTTCAAAATTTTTAAAATACATACTGTATTACATTATAACGAAAAAGCAGCTAAGACAAGGAAAAAATAGCGGGCAGTTTTTAGTGCTAAGTAAGTCCAGTTTTATAGCTTACTACAATTTCCAACTTAAAATTTTAAAATAAAAACAATTTTTAACACACAAACAATTTAAACGCAAAATTTTAATCAAAACAATTTTAAATCGAGGCATGGGAATCGGCACTTGTGGAAGGGTGAGGGACGTCAGTTGACTTGCCACCAGATGATTTAAAATAGCATAAAAGAGAAGTCTGCTTCATTTTATTTTGAAACTCCTTCTGAAGCTGCTTGTATGGAGATAATAAATCCTCCAAACCCCGTTTGAATTTTATACTCCGCTCCATGATGGGATCGATGTCAAGAAAAAATTCAGCGAGATTGTTAGCCAAAAGTATTCCTTTGCTTAGGCTAGAAGACGTCATTTCTCTCTGTTCTTCTTTGTCCTCCTCGTCATCATCCCCATCCTCACTTGATCGTATTATTTCTTCCAATTCATCTTCATTCAACTCCTCCTTGTGTGACTGAAGAAGTTCTTCGACGTCTTCATCTTTCATGTCTGCCAATCCTTCATCTCCCAGACGTCTTGCAACATCTACAATATCCTTAACGGCTGGGAGTTTGTGTTGCAAACGTTGATTAACACACTCCTTCCACAGCTTGGACCAACAGGCATTCAAAGTTGACTGTTTTACTTCATCAAGAGAGTCTTTAATAATGGTGATGGAGTCAGTGATGTTGAACAGTTTCCAGCAATCAGTGACTGTCAGACTTGGGTCATTCTCCATAGCTTCCAGTATCCTGTTGAATGTGCGTCGTGTATAGTATCGCTTGAATGTTTCGATAATTCCTTGGTCCATCGGTTGTATGAGTGAAGTAGTATTTGGGGGCAGAAATACAACTTCAACATTTGGATGGGCGAACTGGAGAGCCTCGGGGTGTCCTGGAGCGTTATCTAAGATCAGGAGAACCTTGAAGGTTAAGTTTTTCTTGGATAGATACCGTTCAACATCAGGAACGAAGCAGTTATTCAGCCAGTCCATTGACAATGCAACTGTCACCCATGCTTTCTTGTTTGCACGCCAAAACACTGGAAGATGACATTTGTTTTTTCCTTTCAAGGCACGTGGGTTCAGCGATCGATACACTAACATTGGTTTCACCATACAGTCACCAGAAGCATTAGCACACAAGAGCAGGGTGATATGGTCTTTCGAGACCTTGAAACCTGGTGCAGAGCGTTCAGCTTTAGAGATGTATGTCCTCTTGGGGATGCGCTTCCAATACAGACCTGTTTCGTCTGCATTAAATACCTGTTCCGGCAAATATCCTTTATCTTCAATTAATTTTTAAATTGTTCAGGATAACTCTCAGCAGCGCTATGGTCAGCTGAGGCTGTTTCTCCCACTATTTTCAAATTGTGAAGGCTATGGCGGTGGACGAAGCGAGCAGCCATCCCTTACTAGCTTGAAATTTAGATTGGCCAACACCTTGCTCTAAATGTTTGTATATTCTCAGTGCCTTTTCATGTATAACTAAGCTACTTAAAGGAACTTTCTTTTGTGTTTGGTCTTCGATCCAAACATTAAGTGCCTTTTCCATCTTTTCAATAATGGGATCACGAGGCATAAAGGTAACTTTAGCACTAGAAGCAGTTCCACTAGCAACACTTGCTTTTATTGTTTCTTCACTTTTTTTTATTGTTCTTATAGTTGACTCGTTGACAGCCATTAACCTGGCCACAGACGCAGCACTCTCGCCGCGCCCTAACCTGTTCAAAACATCGAGCTTTTTCTCCAGCGGTAGTACATTCCTAGCCCTTTTGGCTAGCTTATCACCGCCAATTATGTTTTCCGAACGTTTGGAACACATTATGATGAAAGGATAGTTTATAAAAGAGTAAATTAACACTAGATAATAAGAACAATGCACACTAAAAACTAAAGAACACGCAATACGTCACGGCAGAAGAGCAACGCGCGACTGACTGACTTCAATCCGATTTGAAGGGATATGTGTGCACGAAGCGCTGCCTAGCGGATGCTACTACAAACCGCGTATAAGCGAATTCCAGCCCCGCGGTTGGAAACTACTGCGCATTTATAAAACCGCTATAAATGAATTCCGCGGTTGGAGAACCCGCGGTTGACGAGGGATTACTGTGCACAACATCTATGGCCTGTTTTATGAATTTTGTTAATTATCTTCTGAATGGGCTGCTTGTTAACAAGGGAGGCCAGGCCTGTTTTTGCTTATATGTAAAACACTATAGATTCTAAAACATGCAGTAAAAATATGTTACCAATAAAGATCTAAATGTCGTGTTTAAAATATGAGCTCTGTCTGAGCAGGCTGTATGTGTATCATTTTGGTATGTGTTAACCTGTAATTGCTTTTCAGAAATTTGATGTTTTGGGAAAAATAAAAAATTGACAGAGTGGTTACTAAGAACTCACAGTATAGTTGTAAATACATTAAACAGTATGTTATATAATGTTTCTGATGTAATCATTTTTATAAAGTTTCTGATGTAATCATTTTTATAAAGTTATCCTTTTGTAAGTGAAAAAATAATAATTAAAATATGGCTATAAACAACGGAATTTTACATCCTCTATGATTTTCAAATACTCCCTTCGCAATTTGATGAGTCACTTTCATGAATACAAACAAATAAGTTTTAGTGATAAAATTAAAGAAAAAAAATTATAACATTAGGTTAACAAAGCTACGATCACACAAAGTGACTATCATTGAACATGTACAATTACTAAACCGCATTATACAAAACTTTTTGTTGTACAATAATTAGAATGATTGGAACGACATTATAGTATCATCAAAACTACTGTCACTGTCATAGTTCACTCTGGTTATTTTAACAGGTTTTAGTTTTTGTGTGTTTCCAGTTGATACTATGAAAATCCACATAATATTAATTTTATACTAAATTGCTCTTCCTTTGGGACTGTAACCGTATTTGGGTTTTGGCCTTCTGAATTAAAGGCCACATGCTCAGCTCTCTTCCGCTTTGTTAAGTCCATGCTTTACAAATCCCTCACCACATGGTCATAAGGGGGAATAAGAATATTATTTGCAAATATTTGTTTTCTCTTTAACATTGTGGTACAAACAATAGGTATATTTGTGCTACTGAAAATATGTGCAGTTTTATATTATATATAAACATCGGTTTATAGCGTCTGTCGTCGCTGTCCGATTTCCAGACTTTCCAGTATTTTTTGTCCTGACAATGTTCTTCGGTCAAATTCCTTGCACTTAGAGCTTTCTGGATACTCTCTCCCCATGATTGTCTGGGTCTTCCCCTCTTCCTCTTCTCCTGGGGTAACCATTCCATTATCCTTTTTGGCATCCTTTCTCCTCCCATCCGTTTAACATGTCCATACCAAATTAACTGTCTTCTTTCTATTTCATCTACTACTGCATGTTTCACATTTATCATTTCTCTAATCTGTTCATTTCTTATTTTCTCTCGCCTGGATACTCTGCACGATCTCCTTAGTGCATCTATCTCTACAGCTAGTATTTTCCTTTTGTCTGCTTCTGTCATTGTCCAACTCTCAGCACCATACAACAGAATACTCTTTACAATAGTATTGTATATCTGTACTTTCCTTCCTCTAGTTATCTGGTCATGCCACCATATACTATTTAGCCTTTTCATAGCCCTCCGTCCCATGCCTACTCTCTCCCTTATTTCATCTGTATCTCTGCCATCCTGCTTTATCTGTACTCCTAAATACTTATATGCCTGGCAATTTTCAATTTCTTCATTATTTTCCAATTGCAAGTTGGTTTCAGTACCTCCCACACAGTTTGTACAAAACTAAGTATGTGGTAAACTAGATATGTGCAGTTTTACTGTACAAAAAGTAAAGTGTGTAACAGAATGTTTATAAATTATAAAAATTGTTCTAAAAACAAAATAAAATTGTGTGTGTGTGTGTGTGTGTGTAGGGGGCAGGAGTGTAAAATGGAAAACAAAATGCAAACATTAGTACCCATAGTAATTTAAAAAAATGTCAAATGCTTGAAAATAATTTGTTTTGTTTACCATTAATGTTATTGTTGTAGATAGTTGGACAAAAGTGAATGAGCACTGATAGGGTTGGAGAAGGCATTGAGGTTGTGTTCAGCTCGTATTTGTTATAAAGTGTGCCAGTAAAATAAAAGCCTTAGATGTGTTTTGAAGATTGTAGTTTTAACACTGTGGTGAATAAGAACAGTAGTAAGATATAAATATAACTTTTGCATGCTTATGTAATTGCAAATACAGGGATGGGATTCATTTTTTGCAGGAAAACTGTGGAGAGGCGTGTACGCAAACTTAATCCTCTACGCAATACTAGAATGATGCTGAAACTGAATCCGTTTGCAGCAGTAATGATTAGGAAAGCAGTACTGACTGCTGACAAAAGGAAATTCGATAGAGAAGTTCAACTTTGTAAGAAGAGAGGGGTAAGTATTTACTTCTTATACAACAAAAAATATTTTGGCCCATCATACTGTATAACCCGAAGGAACTAATTTTTATGTAATGAACAATTGTGAGTTGTAGTATAAAAGTTCTTGGTTTTTTTTTCAGCTGCCATTGCGTCCAGAACTTGAACGCAGGTTGAAAATGTTAGAACGCCGTAAAGCGGCTATCAAGAAAGCGAGAACTGCCACACCAAGGAAGCCTAAAACACCTAAAGTGAAGAAAGATGCAGCTGCAGGTGACGCAAAGAAACCAGTTGAACAGCCTGCTGGAAAGAAATAACTAATTTTTTTTTGTAATTGAATAAAATAAGACTTTTAACAGAATTTGTTGTGTTTTGTTGTATTTTGTTTTCCACATTTTTACAAAATAAAATGGTACTGAAGGGTTGAATTGTACAGGAATACTGAAGCTCATAGTGTTTTATATACACTTGCTACTATCATTTCTCTTAATTGCTATGCCACCTGTTCATAATAATATATTCGCCAATTAGTAATTTGTTAAATTTTTTGTATATGTTATTTTAATCTCTTGAGTCCATTTTACTCAGTTTTTGTGTTCAGTGATGTATTTTAATGTAGTCTATTGCATTAGAAACATTATATTATTGAGTTATTTGATACAGGGAAGGCCGTAAGTTGCTTGACTTGAGAAGTTGTCTTAGTTTAGAAGTGACCATGAAACAATGGAAGGTTTTGTGAGTTCTGTTATCAACTTGACAAAATTTTAAAAAATTGATAACCAGGACATTTTTATGTATATATAAGAAATAAGTACACTACAGTGAGATAGATTTAAAGAATAATAAACTATTACACATATATGATATTATTGTTCTTATATTAATAAGTTAGAGTATTCCATACCCATCACTACCTCTGTTATGTGTGTATAAATTATTTCCTGTATCCTGATAACAATAAATTTTGTTAAACAATTGACACTAATGTTTTAAAATTGTATGCAGTCTGTACCATCCCACACAAAACCTTTCATCACTAGTTGCCTAAAATGTTTGTCAAGTGACTTGTGGGCCATCCTGTTGATACAGCCCTTGTCAGGTGACCTTGAAGCAACCAGCTTGTCTTATAACAGTAGTTTTTTTGTTTGCTGTAATAAATTTGTTTTTTATAACTTTTTACAAGATAAAGTAAATGCATTTTTAAAATAATAAAAAAATTTAAGTATGTAATTATGCTTACAATATTAATCACAAAAACAAAAATATTTGTTTTAAAGTCAACAACTGTTTCTACTACTGACTATTTTGAAAATAAGACATTACCATGTAGAAGAGTATAAAGGTATAAAATTGGTAACAGTGAAAGTTAAAGAAAGAAAATGCTCCAAGTTTTTAAAAAAAATACAATATCGTATATGTAAGCCGTTTGGTTTATATATTTTTGAATGGAGAACATAAAGCAGATTTTGGTTATATAAAAAATTCAAGCGTATAAAATAATTTTTATTTTATATGCAGATTTTCAAAGATTTATATATTAAATGAGTATTGAAAAGCCCGATCCAATTAAGTTGTAAAACAGAAATTACGCTGTTGCATACCACTGTGTAAAAAATTCCCGAGTAGTGCTTCAAGCTTCACAGCCCATCTTCTGATCGAAAATGGAGAAGCTGAAGATCATTTCCGATCTGATGATGGAGCTGTGAAGCTTGATAGCGCTAACTGGGAATTTTTTACATAGTGGTGTGCAAGAGTGTAATTTATGTTTGTGATTGTAATCACTAACACAACTTTATTAATTAAGATTTTTTAGTAAATATAACATGTTGGTACCTAGTGTCCCAAGGTGTTTCTTTTCATATTAAGCTAGTAGCTTATTGTGCTCATTAATAAGTGATGAGCATAATGTCTTTCCGTCTTAGTTTTGGACATCCTAAATTCCTTTTTCATCTTTGTTCCCAGTCTGTAATCCTGATACTTAATCTGATCACTCCGTTCATTCCAGTAGCTGTTCCTGCTAATTACCCAGTTGTTTACAGGTCCAGTTTATAATTAACCTTTTTTTTTATGGCACTTCACCACACATTATGACATTATCACCACTTTTTTTATGGCAGTTCTGATGTATATCTTAGTGATACATGTACTATTTTCTTTAAAATTCTTCATTTGTATTGATTCACATATAGGTTTAGCTCTTCATACCCATAAGTGAGTACAGGTCTTTATGCAGTAAAACCTGACCTAACGGCCACTTTTCTGACAAAAGGATTTTATTTTCCCAAAGATCAATGTAAATTTGCCTTCCATTAAACGGTCACCTATTAGATTGGTCAGTCATATGGAATACAATACACGAGGCAAAATAGTTTGACAATACAGACTTCTAAGAATACTCAAGTGTTACAATCTCTTGGGGATCATAGATATTAAGCGTTACTCTTCGATAGAGAATGGGGGGAGAATACTGTGGACCAGTGTAATAAACTTCACTATTTGATCGAAAATTATGTAATTAAAAAAAAACTGCCATCGCCGAACAAACAACATTAAAAGACTTTCAAAAGAATAATTTCTGTACCATGTGTTGTAATATAACAATATATAGCAATACAGTTGGTATATAGGTGATCATCCATACCCGCATTTAATATACTGTATTCTTGCTATCCCCACCAGCTCTTTATTAAGTAGCCACATTTGGTAGAGATCCAAGGGTCTCTATTTTGCTGTATCATAAGACAGATTTTACTGCATATTCTTGATTTAATTTTCTTTCTTAGCCTTTTGTTATTCCATATTCAGGAAGCACCCAGTTGTCTTTGCTTCATTGGCTTGCTGAGTCACTTTTTGATTTATTATATTTTTCTATTAATCCCATTGCCTACAGTTCAGTTGCCTATTAATCCATTACAGTAGAGTTTAAATTACCCACTCAATTATGATTTTGGATTAGGAAATTTTAATTTAAAATGTCCAGAACATAATATTGGTAATTAAAAAATAATGATGTAGGAGAGCTGGGCAAGACTGCTTATACAATCGCGTTACTTTACGGTGGCCGCTCCGTAGCTGCGCGAAAGGTGGGAAAGTTGTAACACTTCATTTCAAAAACGTCTGTCTCACTGTTGCTAAAACGGGTGCCCGTAACTATTTAATTACAATTCGGGTTTTGCACATTTTTAACATTTCCGGATTTCATTCAATTAACTACTATTTATAATTTTACTTAGTATTACTCGAAATTGTATCAAATATGTATTTGTAATACCACAACAATATTATTTGTTACGTAATGTAAATAATAAATAATTACTAGTATAAAGCAAGGAACGAATAAATACTAATAAACGAAATAGAGAAATATAAATCTAAAATGACTAGAAATATGCTTTTGCAAGTGCTGCTAAAATATGATGTAAACGAAAAAAGTTGGTAAAAATATACGCCTTTATCTCTTGATGTTCATTTAATATACTTCTATTATTTCTAATCTTTTTCCACTAAGTTTATAACTTTTCTTAAACATGATAAGCTACCTTGGAAGTTTACACTAGACTTAAGAAGTTGAAGTGTTCGTAGCCTAGGATATGTTTTTTGTGTTATCGTAAAATTGTAAATTGTTCTTATTAAACATTTATTAAAATCATAAATACAGTGGAAATCGGTTAACACGAAATGACGGGGACCAGTTATTTTTTCGTGTAAACCGAATTTCGCGTTAAGCGAACAAAAAGTGAAACAAAATGAAGTGAACAAATAGTGTACTGTAGATTATTTATTGTACTGTCTAGTAAACACGCGTGGGTGAACATAGCCGTTACTGTAGACTGGGACAGCCGGAGAAGTCTGCCGTGGCCGAGCACGCGCTCGCCAGTGCCGACCATCGGATCCGTTTCGATGAGACGAAACTCTTGTCGGCGGTGAGTGCTTACTTCCCTCGTCTTCATATGGAGTCCGTCTTGATTCAGAAGCATGCTGCGATCGCTATGAATCGGCGGCCAAGATGTGCAGGGCACAGCACAGTGTGTGCCCCAGTGACGGCAGCGTCCGGGCAAGCCCGATGACTGCCTGATGCTCGTCGTGTGCTTGGTGCGTAACTTGTTGCTGAAACGGATAGGAACCCCCTTTTTTATTTTGGCGGAGGTGAAGGAGACGGGCTGTGATTGGCTGAACCGCTGACGCGATCCACCAATGGCCTGAGAGGGAAGTCTACGCGAACGCTTAGCACGGATTGGCGGGATTTGTTCGCCCACAACGGGTCGATACACTTCCGCCAGCCCGGTAAGAGTCCGGTAGACTGCCTTATGGCGATACCGAGGCAGGGGAGAGATTGGAGGGGGGAAGTTGCCGACTGAAGGTGGCGCTAGGCACCTAAAGCCGGCACAACGCCCGATCCATCTGTCGGCCTGCAACGGACCGGAGATTTGACTGGTAGGGAGGTGGTCAGATACGATTGGTCGGTGCGTGGACAGATGGTGACTGGGCAATTTTTTATTTTAAAATTATGGTGGGTCGTCGAGCAGAGCTCGAGGGCGGCGGCGTTTAACTGGTGGTGGTCCATCGTCGTTATCGAGGTGTTGGAAGTGAGGAAAGTCTGAAATTGATGCTCGATGGAAGAGGTTGAACGTGAGAGTTCGCGCAAATCCATCGAGTGACGGAATCTTCAGCCCTCGCCTGATAGAATCATTTTTGACATACCAGGGAGAGCCGGAGATAATGCGAAGGGTAATGGATTGGAAGGCTTCCAGGCGTTTAACGACGTCGGGGGCGAGTTGGTTCCAAAATGCAGGCGCTGCGTACATAAGGACGGCTCGTAAAAAGAGCAGATAAATCGAGAGCTTCGTGCGCAATGGCAGTGGCCCTCGAGGCGATAAGAATGGATATAGTTTGGCTTTGACGCCTCGGGCGCGCTGGAGCACTGTGGACACGTGAGCTCTGAAGCTTAGGCGTCGATCAAGAGTGACGCCCAAGTACTTCACAGTACGTTGCCAAGCGATTGGGCTCCCTTCAAGGGAGAGGGTCTGGCATCGGGAAGTGAGCTGACGGGAGAAGGCAAACGCCTCGGATTTCTCAGTATTGATAGCCACCCGCCATTTCCTTAGCCAGGCCGGATGTAATGCGAGCTGGCGCTGCACCACGTCAGTCGCAAAACGAAGGTTTGCAGAACTGGTGTGGTACATCGCATCGTCCGCATAGAGAGAGAGAGCGTGACTCCAGGCAAAACTGGCAGGTCGTTCGTGTACACTAGGTACAGAACGGGGCCGAGGACAGATCCTTGAACGCCAGCGGCGACGGGGCGGACAGAAGAGTACGTCCCGTCGACGCAGATCCTAAATTTGCGGTCGCAGAGATACGACCGCATCAGATGTACAAATGAGGCAGGGAGAGGGGAGGTGGCTAGTTTATAGAGAAGGCCTTCGTGCTAGACTTTGTCGAAGGCCTTGCTCACATCCAGAAGGACGGCGACAGTTTAATGATTTCTGTTGATGGCGTCAGTGAGTTGCGTGACAACGCGGACAAGTTGAAGAGTGGTCGAATGCTGCCTGCGAAAGCCGAACTGTTCCTGCCGGATGAAATTATCCAGCAGGGGAGTAATTCGGCGATGCAGGAGGCGCTCGAACACCTTCGATAAGACTGGCAAAAGAGAGATTGGTCGATGATTCTCCGGGAGTGTACGCAGCTTGCGAGCCTTCGGCAACATGATGACTTTGGCTCGTTTCCAAGGGCTGGGATAGTAATGGAGCCGGAGACATCCATTGAACAGCACGTGGATGAGGGAAACGAGACTTGCTGGGGCGTGAAGTAGGGCCGCTGCACCAATACGGTCCTCGCCGGGCGCCCGCTTGGGGCGCAGTCGACTTATGGCCGTTTCCACTTCAGCCTCGTCGATGGGGTCTGCGGGAGGGCGGGAAAAATATCCAGATAGGAAGTCTGCGACCGCTGCCGAGTGGCCGGGGTCGCAGACGCCTCTGTGAACAGTAAATTGTTCCTCCATGGTATCGGCAAAGACTTCCCGAGTACACAATCCCGTTCGGCGATCGTAGGGGGTAGCGGGTCCTTTTCTCGCCAGTGAGTCGGCTCGCAGCCCGAAAAACGGACTGGGGCGTGACTTCCAGAGACTCAAGATATGAGTCCCATCGATGAGCAGTGGCATCAAGCAGAAGCTGCTTGACAAGGTCTGATTGGGCGTTCAGCCTGCGTTTTACGGCAGGGTCCCGGGTTTGTTGCCATCGCCGGCGGATGGCTAGAATCACCTCTTCAGGTAACTGCGACCGTCTGTTGGGCGCAGGGACGTTATAGGTGTGTTTGTCCATGGCGGACGTGACGACTTCTTGAAGATAGTCGGCCACGCGGTCTACATCATCCGGGCTGGAGACGTCGACCTGGGGGTCAGATGGTACTGTTCGACCCAGTTCATCGTGGAACGATCGCCAGTTGACTCTCGTTACACGATGGGGAGGCTGGAGAGGTGTGTCCAGCGTGGGCCGAACAGTGAGTATTACCGGGTCGTGATCAGACGAGAGGTCTGACACGGCTTCGATAGGATAGGCCACGTCTTTGACAACAGCAATGTCAAGGACGTCTGGTAGACCCCTCGATTGGGGATATAGGACCAAGAGCGTTCACATGAGGATGACGTTGAACGTATTGGTACAGAGAGCGGCCGTATGGGTTTGAGACACGGCTGTTCCACAGGGGATGCTTACTATTAAAGTCTCCGGCTGCGATGGTTGGTAGAGGGTCTTCTAATAGAGCGTCCCATTCATCCTCGTCGGGCGGTGGTCCACCTCGGGGGGGGGGGGAGGTTGACTGAAACCAGTCGAACCTCCCGATCCCCGATGCAGAGAGCAACCGCAGTCGCCTCCAAGCGACGAGTCGCCGGATGCGGCAGGGGGCGGTGGGCGATGCGCCTGTGAACCAGAATGGCTGTGCCGCCAGAGGCGTACAGCCGGTTCTGGCCAGGTCGGTCTGTGCGATACGTCGTGTACGCCGGAAGCTGGAACGAGTGAGCGGGAATTAAATGTGTTTCACTAAGGAGTATGACGTCTATGTCATATTCGGTGACGAAGGCGGCCAATTCGGCACGGCGAGATAGAACGCCACATGCGTTCCAAGCCACCAGCCGAAAGGGCCTAGCCATCGAGAGGGATAAGCGAGGTCACGGAAGTCAGAACGATAACTAACAAGGACTGGACATCCTTGGCAGCAAGAATTTGCGGGATTAAGGCGTTAATCCAATCGCGCACGCGGTCGGCGAAAGTCACGTCCGAGGACGCGGCAGACGCCGGTGCCGCCTGAGGCTTGGGCGCCGGGTGTTTAAAGATGATGTCATTCTGGGCGGGGGCCTTTTGTTTTGGCTGCCTTGGACTTTGGATAGTCGGAGTAGATGGTGGCTGAGGTGCAGCGGGCGTTTGCTGCGAGGAGACGAGGGGGGATGGTTTCGTCTTTTTCTTGGACGGCGCAGCAGGTTTTGGCTGCTGGGCCGCGGGCTGTGCGGCAGGCTGAGAAGCAGCTGCAGCCGCATAGCTGGGGGCCCCGGTAGACGCCGGACGAGCTGGGGCAAGTGCAAGTGCAGGTGCCGCAGCAGGGGTAGGTGCCGCCGAGGCGGCAGGCCTTGATGCGTGGGGGCCTAGCCGTGAGGTGTCGGTCGCTCCCCGCGAGGCAGAGAGCCTCCGTGCCAGTGATAGCGCGTAGCAGCGGCATTCAGCGCGGTCGGCATACTAGGAAGGGAGGAAGGAAACAGCTTTGCAGGTAAATTCTGGGGCATGGGCAGATAGTGAATATGCAAATTAAATGAGGTTTAAGTTTACTTAAACTTATGGCGGGTCATCGAGAATCGCCCGAGGGCGTTTGACCCGGACAGGTGGAGGTGGTTGCGTGGTGCTGATGGTCCTGAGGTAAGGGAAGGAAGAGGTGTCAGCTGCGGCAAAGAGAGTCGCAGCTAATGACCAGACAAAGGCTGAGAGAGCAGGAACTCGTAGACCTCCTCGAATTACACTGTTTCTAACAAACCAAGGAGATCCCGACAAGGAACGGAGGGTTCTGGATTGGAAACTTTCCAGCCTACGCCTGTTGGTGGCGGATGCAAGTGACCACCAAACGGGTGCCGCATAGGTCAATACAGACCGGAGAAACAACAGATAGAGGGTAACTTTCGTGCGCAGCGCCAGGGGGCTGCGGCACGCGAGGTATGGGTAAAGTTTGGCTCGGACGCCGCGAGCCTTGGCAAGGGTATCCGTCACGTGGGCGTTGAAGCAAAGGCGACGATCTAGCCGAACGCCTAGATACTTCACCGACTCTTTGTAGGCGATAGACCTCCCTTCCAGGGAGAGAGGCTGGCATCGGGAGATGGACTTACGAGTGAAACAGATCGCCTCGGATTTCTCCGTATTGATCGTCACCCGCCATTTCCGTAGCCAGTCCGGAAGCTGGTCCAACTGACGCTGCAGCTGTGTACTCGCAAAACGCGGGGACACAGAGCTGTAATGATACATTGCATCGTCAGCGAACAAAGACAACGTGACTCCGGGCAAGACAGGCAGGTCGTTCGTGTACACAAGGTACAGAACGGGGCCGAGGACAGATCCCTGAGGTACGCCGGCGGCGACAGGACGAACTGCAGAGCAGGTTCCGTCGACGCTCACCCTGAAGGTTCGGTCGCTGAGATACGACCGGAGGAAAAACACTATGGACGATGGTAAGGGGGAGTGGGCAAGTTTGAAGAGAAGACCTTCGTGCCAGACTTTGTCGAAGGCCTTGCTCACGTCCAGCAGTGCGGCGGCCGTAGCCGCTCGCCTGTTGGTGGCGTCAGAGAGTTGCGTTACCACGCGGACTAGTTGAAGCGTGGTCGAGTGCTCTCTGCGAAACCCGAACTGTTCGTTGCGGATAAAGTTATCCAACAACGGCGAGATGCGGGACAGCAGGAGCCGCTCGAACACCTTCGAGATAACTGGCAAGAGAGATATAGGCCGATAGCTTGCAGGAAGCATGCGCGGCTTGCGGGGTTTAGGAATCATAACGATGTTGGCATTTGTCCACAGGCGGGGAAAGTACTGTAGCCGGAGACAAGAGTTGAACAGCTCGAGAACGAGGTCAACGCCTGAAGCCGGGAGATATTGTAATGCAGCGGCCCCGATCCGGTCAGGACCGAGGGCGCGACGGCGGTTTAGTCGACAGACAGACGAAACGAGTTCGTCTCTGTCGAACGGGAGGTCAGGGCCAGCGGGAGGGCGAGAAAAATAACCAGATAGGAAGTCCCGGACTTCTGCCGAGTGGGCAGGGTCCGAAACGCCTCGATGAACGGTAAATTGCGACTCCATGCAGTCGGCGAAGACCTCAGCCTTGCCTTCTGATGAAGACACAATCCCGTTCGGAGTTTCCAGCGGGTTGCGAGTTCTCTTCTCGCGGGTCAGTCTACTCACCGCTCTCCAGACGGAGGCGTGGTCGACTTCAAGAGACTCAAGGTATGAGTCCCATCGATCAGAGTTTACGTCCCGCAGTAGCTGCTGAACGTAAAGGGACTGTTGTTGAAATCGTCGCTTAACGACTGGGTCTCGGGTTCTTTGCCATCTGCGGCGGAGCTGGCGCCGTAGCCAGATGGCGTGGAGTACTTCCGCAGGTAGGGCCGATTTACGATGATTCACCTCGAGTGCGTACGTGTGTCGATCCATGACACCTTGGACCAATTCCTGAAGATTTGTGGCGCGGAGATCCAGATCGTCACGAGTGACGATTGGGTCCGCCGGGAGAGATGGTAACCTTCGAGAGAGCTCGTCATGATAGGATCGCCAGTTGACTCTCCTAACAATCTGAGCGGGAAGTCGGGGTGACGCCGACAGCTCTCGAACAGTTATTACAAGGGGGTTGTGATCGGACGAAAGGTCCGACACAGACGAGACCTCGATGTTGCGGGCAACGTTCTTGACAACTACTATGTCAAGAACGTCCGGCCGATGGCCGTGAAAGGGGAAGTAGGTAGGGTCTTCAGGGCCGATGACATTAAGTGCCGGGTCGCCAGAGACGAACCGGAACAGAGAATTTCCATAGGCGTTGACAACGCGGCTGTTCCATGAAGGGTGTTTGGCGTTTAAGTCGCCGGCTACAATGGTTGAGAGGGGGTGGTCGAGGAGGGTGTCCCACTCCTCGGGCGGTGGCGGAGTTCGCCGGCCAGGCCGGAGGTACGCAGAAACAACGCGCAGCTCCGATCCGCCGGCGTCCACCGCCACCGCGCAGCCTTCAATAATAGATGTATCTAGAGGAGGCAAAAGCCTGTGGGATATCCGCCTGTGGACTAAAACAGCTGTGCCCCCCGAGGGGGGACAGCGAGGCCGTAGGGGACGATCCTGACGATAACAGGAGTTGGCAGGAAGGGAAACCGAGTGGTAATGAGCCAGATGAGTCTCGGAAAGAAGTATGATATCAACATCATACTCCGTCACGAAAGTCATCAGTTCAGATCGTCTGGGGAGTAGCTCGAAGGCGTTCCACGCAACGATCCTCAGGCTATTAGCCATTTAGGGGAAATAGAGGAAAGAGGGCAGCTAATGATTGGAAGACCAGGGCAAGCACTGTGGTAGTGTCGCGAGCAGTCCTGATAGACGCAACAAGATTATCTGCCCAGGCAGTCAGGGGATCCGCCGAAGTCCGAGAAGATTCCCGGGATTCAGGAGGACAAGCCTGACTGGCCTCGACAGGGGTAGCAGATGGCGCTGGGCTGGTGGACTGAGTAGTAGACTGCTCGCTGGGAGGCTGAGGACGATGACTGGGGGCGGGTCAAGCCCGCGGAGAGGGTACAGGTGGAACCTGTGATGATGTAGGTCGGCCGGCGGAGTTCCGGCGACGACGAGAGCGCTTGGATTTGCCCGATCGGGCTGGAGGCGGGGCTGATTTAGCGGCCATGGCCGCGTAGGAAGGTGCGGGCGCTCCGGCAGGCGCCGGTGTTGAGGCCGCTGCAGGCGGCGCCGAAGCGACGACTGCAGGCAAGACAGCGGCACCGGAAGCAAGCGGAGTCGCTGCCGGGACCTTGGCAAATGAACCAGTGAGAGGCGGGAAAGCCGCTCGCCGGTTAGGGCCAGGACCAGCTACACGGCCTGCCTGCGCGTCAGGGCGCACAGGAGGTCGCTGCGGTTTCATGGCGGCGATAAAGTTAGGGCAGCCTCGGTAATTAGCCGGGTGGGCTCCTTTGCAGTTGCAGCATTTAGGTGTGTACCCCGACGTAGGCTTACCACAGCCACGATGAGGTTCAGCACAACGCACGCAACGCGGGGGCTGATGACAGAAAAGACTGCTGTGGCAGTTGAAACACTGCGAGGGGCCGGGCCGCGGGTCAAATGTCCGGACTTGCACCCGTAGATGCAGAAGATTTTGGAGACTATAAATCTCCTCGAAAGGGCCTACTTTAAGAAGTTTGACCAGAAAGCTGTTAACAGGTCGGCGGTCATCACCTTTGCCAACATACAGGACGCTTACCGCGGTCGGCGCATAGCCGAGCGCAACAAGTTCCTGCCTGATGGCATCAGTTTCAGTAAAGGAGGGAATTCCCGACAGAACGACCTTGATTTCTCGCTCTGACGGGAGGGCAAAAGTGTGAAAAGAAATCTTGCGCTCTGTCAGGAATGACTGAACAGAGCGGAAGTCGGGGATCGTAGCGGTCGCCAGCTTTAGCGAGGGGCCTTGGCACCTCGCCTCGACCTTGACCGAAGGAAGAGCTAGGGATATTGAGCGTAAAAGGTCAGAATAATTCCTATTATCAGGAATTACAATGGGTGGAATTCGTGGGGAAGACACAGTTTGGGTACCAGTTGAATACTCACGCTCGCGCTGAGTGCCGCTGTTACCGTGACTAGACGACTGATGTGCAGCTGAGGCGGGCGGCGGAGTTTGGGCCAGTTTTCGCTTGCGTTTGGCAGATTTGCCCTCCACAAGCGAGAACTGTCCGTCCCCCGACCCAACACTGCATATATCGACCGCACTATTATCACTTTCACTATCACTGTCACTGTTAGGAAGAGGAGTTGAACGGAAGCCGGTTGAGCATGTTTCCATTAAGGAAACAAGCGGCGCCGGCAGAGGATTCGGGGGCGTATTCGACGCCATTTCGGACAAGCCGAAATGAACGTCTACGCTAGGCTAGGAGAGAGGGATCACCAGACACTGAAAACTATCCACAGGCAACAAAAGAACACGACACAGACCGCACAGCACACGGAAACAAAAACACGCCCGCACAAGTTAAATGAAAACTGTTTTGCACCGTTGATGCGATGAATCCGATGAAGTTGATGATGCTGAAGACAATGGTGATGATAATAATGTTGTAGAAACAATATTTCCGCAGAAATTAAGAAAATTCTGCAGAGCAGAAACAGACACAGCCTACCCGGGCAAATACTCTAGGTAGACTCCTGTCCGGGTGATACCCGATGACTGCATGTTGCCTTGCTGTTACCTTGGCTAGCGATCTCGCGCTTTCAAAGGAATGGAGCCTCCATCAATTTTATTTTGGAGGGACAGGATGTTACGATTTTTCTTGGACTCTGGGACCTAGAAGAGACCCGTGACGGCAGAATGGGGGAGACCTCGAAGACTTTTCGCGTGAGAAGCAGGAATTACCCTCCCCACAACGGGTAGGGCGCCCCTAGCCGCTCAGGAAAAGTCGCCGAGGGCTGCCAGGCGGCAATATCGGCGCACGGGAGAGAGCGTAGGAGGAGGCAGCGTCCACCAGAGGTGGCACTAGGCACACCTAGGGCGAGCGCAGACCCCTTCTAGTCTGTCGCCGAGCGCCAGCACGGTCAAGAGAAAGAAGGAAGGAGGAGGAGCGTGAAAATACTCAAGGTCGGGGGGATTGGGCAGATGTTCTGTAACTGCTTATGGGGGGTCGTCGAGCAATGCTCGGGGGCGTTTGTGTCGTCTAGGTGGTGGGCCGACATCTGTGCTTAGTCGACGGATGTGGGGATGGGTCGAGACATAGGCTCGGGAGAATAGTTTGAGGGCTAGGGACCGAACGAATTCGGTAAGTGAAGGAACCTTCAACCCTCGCCTGATGGCATCATTTCTGACAAACCAGGGAGAGTTGGAGATGTAGCGGAGGGTTCGGGATTGGAAAGCTTCCAAACGGGCGACAACGGATGGGCAGAGTAGTACCCAAAAGGCGGGGGCTGCGTAAGTTAGGATTGCCCTAAGAAAGAGCAAGTAGATGGTGAGTTTAGTGCGCACAGGCACTGAACCCCGATGAGAGAGAAAGGGAAATAGTTTGGCTCTGACGCCTCTGGCGCGCTGGAGACTCAGAGAGACATGAGGTGCAAAGCTTAGGCGTCGGTCAAGAGTGACGCCCAAGTACTTTACAGTCCGTTTCCACTCGATTGGGCTCCCGGCAAGGGAGAGGGACTGGCAGCGGGAAGTTAATTTATGAGAAAAGGCGATCGCCTCGGATTTCTCCGCATTGACCGCCATCCTCCACTTCCTTAGCCAGTCCGGAAGTACGGCGAGCTGACGCTGCACCAGGCCAGCTGCGAAATCAAGACTCGCTGAGCTGGCGTGGTACATTGCGTCATCCGCATAGAGCGAGTGAGTGACTCCAGGCTGAACAGGCAGGTCGTTCGTGTACACGAGGTACAGAACGGGGCCAAGGACAGATCCTTGAGGTACGCCTGCGGCGACTGGTCGGACGGATGAGTACGACCCATCGACGCATACCCTAAAGATGCGATCGCACAAGTACGATCGGAGAAAATGAACGAATGAGACAGGGAGGGGAGAGTGGGCCAGTTTGTAGAGAAGGCCTTCGTGCCAGACTCGATCGAAGGCCTTACTCACGTCGAGCAATACAGCGACGGAGGACAGATGCTTATTGTAGGCGTCCGTTAAATGGGTAACAACCCGGACGAGTTGAAGGGTCGTCGAGTGCTCTCTGCGAAAGCCGAACTGCTCCTGCCGAATGAAACCATCCAGCAGAGGCGCGTAACGACCGTGCAGGAGTCGCTCGAGAACCTTCGATATGACTGGCAACAGTGAGATGGGTCGATGGTTTGAGGGGTCAATACGCAGCTTCCGAGGCTTGGGGATCATGATGATTTTCGCACGCTTCCACAGGCTGGGGAAGTAATGGAGCCGGAGACATCCATTGAACAGCTCGTGGACCAAGTTGACGAGGCTAGGGGGAGCGTGTTGTAGCGCCGCCGCTCCGATACGATCATCGCCGGGCGCCCGCTTAGGGCGGAGGCGACCAATAGCCGAGACAACATCGGCTCGGTCGAACGGGTCAGGGATGTCAGCTGGAGGGCGGGAAAAATATCCAGATAGGAAGTCTGCGACCTCGGCCGAGTGGACGGGGTCGCAGACGCCTCCGTGGACGGTGAATTGCTCCTCCATGGTTGCGGCAAAGACTTCAGCTTTGCCGGCCGCGGAGTACACAATGCCGTCCGGTGATCTGAGGGGATGGCGGGTCCTTTTGTCGCCATTAAGTCGACTCGCAGCCTGCCAGACAGATTAGGGCCGGACTTCAAGAGACTCGAGGTACGAGTCCCAACGATGTGCAGTGGCATCAAGCAGAAGCTGCTTGACAAGGTCAGATTGGGCGTTTAGCCTGCGTTTGATAGCAGGATCCCGGGTTTGTTGCCATCTCCGGCGGAGTTGGCGCCGAGTTTGGATGGCGAGGAGCACCTCTTCAGGTAGTTGAGACCGGCGATTTGTCTCTGGGACAAGATAGGTGTGTGTGTCCATAGCGGACGTAACGACTTCTTGAAGATAGTCGGCCATACGGTACGCATCAGCCGTAGAGGCGATGGGGGCCGGGGGGTCAGATGGCACTGTTCGTTGGAGTTCGTCATGATAGGAGCGCCAGTTGACTCTCCGTGAACGAGAGGGGGTTGGAGAGGTGTGTCCAACAGGGGACGAACAGTGATAAGTACCGGGTCGTGGTCGGACGAGAGGACCGATACAGCACTTACAGTGATAGGAGTGGCCAGGTCCTTGACAATGACAATGTCAAGGACATCCGGAAGGCCCCTAGTGGGCACGTGGGTCGGTGAGTCAGGACCAATAACTGAGACCTGCAGATGACGCTGAACGTAGCTGTAGAGCGAGCGGCCACGCGGGTTCGTGACACGGCTGTTCCAAGAGGGATGCTTGGAGTTGAAGTCTCCGGCAGCTATAGTAGGTAGTTCGTGGTCGAGGAGGGCGTCCCACTCCTTAGGCGGCGGAGGCCCTCCGGGCCCGGGAGGAAGGTACGCCGAAATTAGGCGAACCTCCCGATCCTCGATCCAGAGGGCCACCGCCGTCGTCTCCAAATACCTAGTATCTGGAGGGGGTAAGAGACGATGGGCAATGCGCCTGTGGACGAGAATGGCAGTACCCCCGCTGGGACGAGCGGGGGTGGTAGCCGAGGCCTATCCGTGCGATATGTAGTGTACGCCGGAAGCTGAAAGGAAGCAGCAGGGGTTAGGAAAGTTTCGGAGAGGAGGATGACATCTAAGTCATACTCAGTGGCAAAGTTAGCCAATTCGGCTCGGCGAGACGGAACGCCACACGCGTTCCATGCCACCAGCCGAAGAGGCCTAGACATTGGGAGGCAGGAGAGTCATGAGGGAGGTAAGAATGGTGACTAGCAGAGACTGGACGTCCTTGGCAGCCAAGATTTGAGGGATGAGGGTCTCGACCCAGACACGCAAACGATCGGCAAAGGTCGGGTCCGAGGACCCTTCCTCCGTCGATGGCGCCTGCGGCGTGGGCGGGGGCACTCGATACATGATGCCATTATCGGGCCGAGGTGTAGTTGTAGGCCGAGGCTCTTTGGGAGCTGGGGCAGATGCTGACCTAGTTGCAGCGGGCTTGTGCTGCGTGAGGATGGTGGTCGATGACTTTTTCTTCTTTGGCGCGGGTTGCTTTCGCGACGAGGCCAAAGGAGGGAAAGATGCATCGGAGGCGGCGGCTGCCGCGTAATTGAGCGCTCCGGCAGGCGCTGGGCAGGTTGGGGGGACTACAGCGGCTGCAGGCGCAGACGAGGTAGCCGAAACTGGGGCCGCCGGGGCGGCAGATGCAGGGGCTGAGGGTTTCTTGGGGGCAGGTGGGAGAGGCTTTTGGGCCTTGGTGATGCGCTTTAGGGCGTCTTGATAATGTTTACACTGGCGAGAGGTTGCCGGGTGTGGTTCACGACAGTTTGCGCACGTGGCAGTGGCGGTACGTTCACGAGGACAATCTCCCTTGTGATGACCTTCACCACAACGAATGCAGCGTGTCGGGTAGTGGCAATAGACACTGCTGTGCCCGTACCGCTGGCAGTTGTAGCACTGCTTGGGTCCGGGTCGGGACTCGAAAGCTGAGACTTTTACCCGGAGGTAAAAGAGAGAGTCTACTTGGTAAATGGCTTGGAAATTCCCTACCTTGAGGATTTTCAAAAGGAAGGCATTTCTGGAAATGCGTCTGCCGGGGGAGAAGAGAGGAGTCACAGAGCTGACAGTAAAGCCCAAAAGTTCAAGGGCGTGCGAGATTGTAGGCTCGGGAACATCGGCGGGGATGCCGATGATCTCGACCTTGAGTTCCCTCTCCTCCGGCAGGGCGTAGGTGTAGTAGGGGATACCACGATCAGTCAGCAGTTTCTGGGCGAGCCGGAAACTGTCGATGGTCGTGGTTTCAATTCTGACGGAGCGGCCACCCTGACAAACTGCAGTCAGGGTATTCGCAGAGCGGCCCGGTGAAGTCGCCGCATGACCTTATCCCAGTCAACAGGCCGGTCAAAGATCAGAGGCGGCAACCGCCGGGGCGGGGTAGGTAGTGAGGTGGCCGTAGCGGGTCTATCCGTGGCAGGACCCAGCTGGGAAGACCGCCCGGACCCCGCGGAGTCGCCACTGTTTCGCCGTTTCCGGCTACTCACAGTCTGCCACTCCTCAGTGTCCATGGCACTCGTCCCAGCCGACACTGTCTCGGGTTCGGTCGGCAAAGGTTGCGCTAAAGCGCCAGGTGGGATTTCGTGGCCCTGAGAAGGACCGACGGGAATGTTGGGTGCGGCCATCGGCGAGGTTAACCTACGCCTAGGCTGGTGAGACTTTAGGGATCGCTAGCTGGGTAGTGAGGTATACTACTTAAAAGCTACAACACTTACCAGGCAACAGTCACCAGCGGAGAACACCAAAACACCACTAACACCAGAAACTCGAGTTCACCACTGCCCGCACGATTGTAACACAGAGCACTAATTATATATAACACTTTGTGAAAGTTTCAAAAAGATTGATTGGTAATTAGCGAAGTTATTGTGCTCCAGACAAGCTGGAGCCAGTGTTGTGCAATGGAAAATTCCACACACAAGAACAAGAAAACGAACGACGCAGCCTACCTTGGCAACAGCTCAGGGTAGACTCTCACAGAATCGGCAGGGCGAAAGCATCGCATTAAGTACTTTATGGCATGGCGCGATGCGAGCCTCTCACACACCTTCTTGTTTCTGATTGGCCGGTGATGCTGTTCTTACCTGTGCGGGGGTTGCAATTAGTAAACAATTAGCACAGGTAGCGTCGCGGGAAATCAGCAGCCTTCCCCACAGTACTTCTTAGAAAACAAGTGAGTACATAATGGCATAGCTTGGTGCGGGCCAATCATACACCATCTCTATTGTGATTGGTTGATGGTGTCATTTTTACCTGTACGTGGGACTTTGCTGAATTTATATGTACAGGTAGCATGGCAGGACAGCTTTAGTCTATACCACAGTACTGTGGGCCTGCACGTAGACACCCAAAGTGCAGGAATTTTATACCACTGATGATGGCAGCCAGTGGAGCTGCTTAAACGTTTGGTTTTGTTTTAAACCAGGGACCACGGCCAAACAGCCCGGATATCATGCATAATTCAAATGACACCCCGGCCGTGAAAGCCTAAGGAATAATTAACTTACACAATGGTTTCTCAAAAGAATCTTTTTTTTTTTTTATCAAATCGAATTAAATGACTGTATTTCCTCTTTTTTTCCCAATACTGTCAGTTACTTTAGTTATTGTATTACAAATCATTTCAAAGCATTTAATTCCCTATTTTTATGGAAATACTATATTTTAAGAACAGTAAATTATACCTAAAATCTATCAAAATTCTATATATTACAACGGTATAAACGTTGTTGCAAATTTAATATAATTTAAATTTGTGGAGCCCCATGATCTAGGACGCCAATTTTATACAACGATAAACGTTATTAAATGTAAGTGCGTCGGGCGCACGCTCATGTGCGATAAAATTATACAACGGTAAATAACAATTCTAACAATGTGTACGTGTATAATTAGGGGTTCAGGTGTAATTATAATAATGGTAGCCTTTTTAGGAAATTCAAAAATGTTCCCATTTATTAATTTAAACAAACATATCAAGAAATAATAATATACAAATAAAAATTAATTCGTTATATGATATTCATTATATATGGTTGCAAAATTGCTTTGTTTGCTGTAATCTCGTCATAAACAAATCTTATGTAATATTATTCATTTTTATACTAATATTAATTTTAATTAAACATTTCTTCATAATGTTATACTGTCTGGACTACTCAGTCTGAATGTGTGCTTTCAATATAAAAAATATTTAACTACGTTAACTATTTATTCATTCTATGAACAAATCTAATTGATTCTTTCAAATGTACATTAAAATATTTTCAATAAATTATCAATTTAAGAATTATGCTTTCATAATTACTCTACAATTTTAAATTTAAATATTTTTTATAAATTATTACTGCAAAAATTATGCTTTCATAATTTCTCTACAATGCTTTCATAATTACTCTACAATTTAAATTTATGTATTTTCAATAAATTATTACTGGAAAAATTATGCTATAATTTTTATAAATGACATTTACATCTATAAGTTATAAATTACACTTTTTGAAATTATTGTCTTTCTTTTGACAATGTTTATCAATCTTTGATTAAGTCTTTTGTTATGAGGAATACATGGCTTTCTTTCACCTTAATTGTAGCGGTTCCTCAGCATATCCTGTCCTGGTCCTGAGTCCCTGATGTTGTGACTCCTGCGTAGTCTTGAAGTCCTGGATCCTCTCCGGGTCCTCTCGGAAGTCCTGGATCCTTTCCTCATCATCCGGGTCCTCTCGGAAGTCCGATGACTCGTCCTTTACGTCTGGAAATTAAGCCATGTAGTGCTGTCGTCCTCGGTCTGGAGTAGTGCTCCTAGATGTAGATCACTTGTAGACCTCTGACGATTTGTGTGTTACTTTACTTTTTAATTACTGTTATCCATTATTATGTTAAATCGAAACATTTATCGTAATACTTTACAAGTTACGATTAACAAAAAGTCTTATACTTAACTAAAAATGAACTTTTTTCATGTGAAAAACTTACTATTTTATTGTACGCGTTTCGGCTTAGTATCCGCCTTCTTCAGCTTTGGTAACAGACTGCCAGCATTTTGTAACGGTTGTGTGGAAGGTGAAGTGGGGGTGGTGTGTGGAGGAAGGGATGTGAAAGAAGAGATGAATAATCAAGACAACTAAAAAGTCTTATTGGTGTTAGACATATTGTCTAACTCTGTCCAAGGTAATTAAACTTTCGTGTCTCTGACGGACATAGCATTCCACCACGAATGAATACTGTTAGAAGAGAGAGATTAGCTCTCCTGGGCTTCTATTTATATTCACCAAGAAAACTGCAGCTGTCGATTCAGGAATCAACCTGTCGACCGTTGAACTATGGCATGATAGCCCCCACTCTCGTCCTATTTCACATAATTGCACTTTTTCGCCAATCGCACGGTTTAACACGGCGATAAAATATTGTCTAATTTAATGACCTATGTGATGTGTAATTATCATGATGCTCGCACCACTAGTGTAATTATAATGCTTTAAAAATCGCAGTGGATTCACACTGATTGTCCGAATTACGTAAAATTCGCACTGCACTTGTGTCTGATTTTCACACATTTTTAGAAGTTTTTACCTTCTCGCTAACATTTATGGTTTGCTTAATATTAAATATATTCTTAATTTAGCATTGACTTGGGGTGACGTTGCAAACTTTCAGGATCGAACAGGCTTCACGCACACACACTATTTACTTGTATACACACATGCAGCGGTAATCGCGTGATGTTTACCTGTTGGTTCCTGCTTGAAAGCCAGCTTCCAATCTCACACCTGCCTATCACTATTATTAAAGCCAGTCTATTACATATTATTAAAATTAAATTAAATATTTATTTTATATTATATATGCGCATTACAGCCTATGCTTGTATTGTCGCTATATATATATATAGACTTATTATTCTAAGCAAACCAGCGCCCCTTATTTTTATTATGATACACACGCACACACGCTCACCCAGTACATTATTGAGATTTCCCTTTTGAGCTCATAATAATGTTAATTTTGAAAGGTTTCATTTTTTTTTTAATTCTGAAAAGAGAAAAAATCAAACTCAAGGTTTAATCTCTTCGTTGTGTACTTAGCTGTTCATTTTCTTTCTTGGCGACTCGTCAGACTCTTCGTGAATTTGTTGTCACTTTTCACACTGCCTCTTTCACTGTTTTATATTTCCGAAAACTGTCATTTTAATTTATATTTATCACTGTATTTACATCGTGACTCCGAATACTATTTTCGTTTAAAAAAATCACATTGTTATGTACGGGCGCCTGCAATTTTGTTCCAGAACTTTTAAGTGGCTGTACAGCACGAGAGTATTTTGCAGACTGGGGTGAATTTTACTGCCTCAGTTTCTGAGGTAGCGGGGGAGTCACGTGATTTTACTCTATTGTTCTAATTGTGTTTTGAAGCCAGATTTGACAGTGTCGTTAATTTGGATTGACATTCCAAGTGACGTATTTAAAGGTTTGGCCCTGATGTCATCGGGCGTGATTTCAGTTTACAAAGTTCAAATGTCATACGGCTAAAAATAACTGCTTCTCTTGCGTTCTGCTTCACTGACCTTGACACTAACTCGTTCACATTGCATACGTCATTATGATTTCCAAATAAAATTTACAATTATTATTATTTTATCTATTTTCCCCAAATTACTCCTGGGAGTGCTTATCCGTACTGTTACACCAGTATTAATTCTTAAGAAGTAAAATAGTACCTGAATGCAGTCTCAATTACTTATGTTTAATTAGCATTTACAACATATATTTGTATGAAAAATAATATTCGTGACAGTGTTTTAGAAAAAATTCTATTACTTGGTGTATTCTGTACTGTTACAAAGAATGCAAGGGGCGGAATGTAGAAATGCATAAGACAGTAATTCTCCCCCTCAACAGTCTGGATCTGTTATTTTATTTTAATGTGCAATAAGTGCTGTTAGGAAACTTTGTGACAGAGTGTTGTAAGTTTCACCAAGACTAGTAGAGGTTATTCACCTGGCAGTGTTCTGTGTCAGTGTGCAGATCACAATGTATTTTAGATATACATTACTGTCGTGTGGACTCCAATGTGATATGGCTAATAGTGAGCCTTCATGATTGATGATGCCAGGAGTGTTTTCTATAGAACTGGAATCAGCTTTGAGGACGTAGGAAATGCATTTTCAATCACAAAGGTTAGAAGATAACCACTTCCAGGAATATAGATTACAGGAGGTCCTCTAAGTTTGGACATTCGACTTTCACACATTTCAATTTCACTGTTTTGGACATTCAAAGTTGAAACTCTTTACTGAGTTGTGAGGATTCGTACTACAGCTTTGGACTTTCAAACACTTACTGAGGTGTGAGGAAGTGAATAAGCTTTAAGTGAACAAGTTTATTATTATTCCCGGAACTATGGTTTTTTAATAATAAATGTTAGTCTATTAATATAAATGCAGTGTTAAAACGATTAATTTTTGTATATAATAAAGACTGTGCTGTAGGCTGTTCCACAAACACTGCTTATTATTAACTTTACTAATGTACAAAAATCATTAATTTAGCATGTTACTGTATTATGCACTTTTTATATTATGATATAAATTTAAGTGAGAATAATATCCAATTTCATTACAGTACAGCATATTGCAGTTTGCAGAACTGATCTTACTAACTTATGTGCACACTGTACAGTATGCCTACAGTAAGTATAACCTACTGTACAATACTCAACATTAGAGCATGTTTTCGGGAATGAATTATGTTTGAAAGTTGAGGACCTCCTGTGTAGATAAACTTAATAAATATTGATACTACATACATATTTGTTTTGGTACACCTTTTTTTTTCATAGTTTGGTTGGGCAATATGAATATCAAAATAATTATTCTGCAGAACATTTCATGAGTTAGGAACCATTATTAGTTCTTACAACTACATATCTTAAAATTAACCCTACAAGGAGTGATGTTGGTCTTGTAGGAAGTGTTACAGGTCCTAAATACAAGCACAAGGCCAGGTATTCATTAAAGCTGAGTGAGCACAAAATCCATATGGAAAATGATCTTTCCTGAGATGGATTCACACTCATGTGACTTCTGCGATCGAAGCAAGTGTGCTGACTATTGTACCACCGGGATTCCAGTGGAGATTACATAAATAAAACACAACATTCAGTTTTAGTGAAATACACCTGTCTGAAAGTTATGAAAATCTGTAATAAGTCAAAATGATTGTATGGATTTATATTAAATTTACAGAAAAGTTAGTTCTATCAGGCATGGATTTGTATGCCAAATTTAAAGTTAAAATATTAAATATAATAACAAAACATGATGTCTTTCAAAAATCAATTATCAGTTACTTGTCTTCATTGTTTAGGTGAATACTTTTTTTTAACAGATCACATACATTGCCCACAAAAGCTGTGGGCAAGTATTTTTCTTTCAGTGGGTGCTGCCTGCATATCCTGAGAGTATGTCTGTTTGTGTAGAAATGTTAAGTCTGTGAGCTGTGTGATCTGGAACATAATCTCACATCTTTAGTTAAACAAAATAAATAAAATAAAATAAAATGACCGGTTTTTAGTTCATAAAAAAAGACCAGTATACTTTTGTGTTACACCGTACTCTTCCTCTTTTGCAAATAGGAATCTTATGTTTTCACAGCCTCTCTATGAACTCAGGTGCTGTTATGCACATGAGTATTGGCTTCTAAGGATTGATATTTGATATTATTAATAATAATAATCACTTTTGTGTTTGTTTGGTGTGCAGTTTAAAATATACATTTAGCTGTAATTAATTTCATTTAACATTTTATAACTGATACAAAAGTTGTAAAACTTTTTGTATATAAAAATTCCATTCTTTATTACATCACAGTTTTATAAATTTGTCTATACAATTTTAAAAAGGATGAACTGAACTGTTAATGAGTATGTAATTTTTAGTAAATGTTCATTTGCCTTCACAGAAAAAGTTAGGAATTTAATGAAAAATTTTGCATATTCTAAAAAAAAAAATGCAACTTAAAAACACATGTAGCCAAAGTGTTGAAAATTCAGTTTTTAAAGTTTTTTTAATTGCACGTGTAGGCATGATTTGAACAAAGCCATATACACCAACATCAGTTCTTTTTAAAAAATAAGCAGCTGCATGGATATGTAAGTAATTGTAAATCCATCAGACTCTACCTCATTTAAAATAACTTACAATCACATACGCTTACTTGTAAGTCAAGTAGGTTATACGCAAACTTACAATAAAGTAGCTATTTATTGTTTTTACAAAGAAATACTGGCATACACTGATTTTCTCTACTCAAGCTTGCATGCACAATTAAAAAAGAACTAAAAATTCAGTTTAAGAAACATTTTACAAAACTTTCAATTTCTATTTTAATCATCTTGAAATACTTAAGACCATTCATTTAATAAACAAAATATTTCCCTGTACAATGAATAGAATACAAGTAATTCCCTAATTGATTTTAGAAAAAATTTGTGTTTTTGACACACAAATATTTCATACAAATTCTATGGATAAATACATTTTTCACAAAAAAAAAATCTATGAGTATATTTTGAGTTGTACAGAATTTTCGTGGATTTGTTTTTTTATGCCATCTACTCATTCTGAAGTGTTCTGAGCACTTGTTTTTTGTTTTCTTTTGATCTGGTAAGTAAAAGCTGAGATATAAATTTAAAAAAACTGCTGAAAGAACAATGAAAATAACCATAAAAACTGGTTTCAGTCATGGGTCACAGTACAGTACTAAAGGGAGGAGTTTCTGTGATGCCAAGAATACGTTGACAAAAAAATTTCTCATTCAGAAAACTCCCTGTTTACAAAATTTTTAGGCATGTATTCCACTTGATTGTTTTTAAAATTTAAGTGTATACACAATCTTTGAGCACTCTTATTGAAAGTGAATTTTTAGTCATATATTGGGTAAGTAATTATTATCTTATTTTCAATTGAAAGTGTATTTGTGGTATGAGACATTTCATGTTACAAGTAATAAAATATTAACTGAAAACATTTTGTTCCTTTGGACTTTCTGTTCATTTAAATGTCTAGTTTTTAATTGTATAAAAAGTAAAGAGTAATTTTAAAAACTTTCCTTGTTACCTTCACAATTTTTTACTGAATCTGTATTAAATTTATTATATCGTTTTGGGCAGGTTTGATGATTTCCAAGACAGCTTCATATGCAGGAATTTGGCCTTGGAGGGGGGGGGGCAAGTCAAGATGGCTTGATACAAAAGCAAAAAACATTGAGACTAATCAATATTAGTATCTTAAAAGTGGCTGAAAATTGTGTGTGATAACATCTGAAATCAATCTCATTAAAGTAAAGTATAATAACATAATAAAAATATGTGTTACTGAAACATTGTTTACAAGATACTTTTTGACTGAGTTGATTTTTTTATATTTCATATTTCAAACATACACGCAGATGCTGTGTAACAAACTTGTTCATATATTTGAAAAAGAGTTACTACTATATTAGCATGCACAGATGAAAAAATAGTAAAACAGCCTAAACATGTTGTCCCCTCCCCCTGTAAATATGCCCGTGTTCATATGTGCTTTTATAAAATTTTCAAATGAGTTCCTTATGTGTGCCAAATCTCCCCCAATGTTGTTGCAAAACCAAATGGTGAATGGTTTTTTCTTGTTTGTATGAAAAGTTAGTGTTGGATACGCAACACATTCCTATTGTGCAGCCTACACTAGTAGGAAAGAATAGTAGGCTACACAATTTTTTAATCGTTGGATTGGGACCTTAAAAAATATTGGTTTCATCATTCACTAAAAAAAATTTACTTGAAAATAAGACCCACCCTCTTTGAGGAGACCAAGATTTTACTTTCAGAGACCGCCTACAACCCTCAGCTGCACATGGAGTTCATGGACAATTGAACATGGTTCTGTTGCAATGAATAGAAGGGGAGAAAGCCCCCTATTAAACAGGATGTGGCATGCTGTGCTCCCAAGCCAATCAGATAACACTTGACGATGTTGATTGGTTGATGCCGTTTTCCAGTTTAGATCATGCTGGTATGAAAGTCTATATAAGCGGACAAAATACGTAGTCTCCACCTCATCACTGGAGTGAATTGGCAGACACTGTGCCAATTGTTACCGACACTAATGATGGCCTCCGATGGTGAGGCTGAAGTGTCTGTCAGCATAAACTGTAGATCATTGCGTAACAACCCAGTTAATAATGTTTCCAACTATGAAGACCCCTTTTAGTTAGTTTTTGCTTTATAATTTGGGATGGTCTTATATTCAAGTTAGGACTTAAAATCAAGACAGGAAAAAATGAGAACAAGGAGGGTAATCATGTTATGGTTACCAGTATTTATTAAAACAATTTGTAGTTATTATTTTGTTAAAATTTGTGTTTGTATTTATTAAACAATTTCTTGAAACAAATCTAATGACATTTTGCTTTCACCCTCCCCCCAAAATATAATACTAAGATCAGGATAGCGAATTTTTAATTTGGAAAATAAGATTAATGAATACAAAATAAATTTACTTTTATATAAATGAAACTTTCTCTTGTGAAACTTACTTGACTTTTTCCGTCGAACGCGTTGAGGCGTCGTGTTCGCCTTCGTCAGCTTAGAAACAGACTGCCAGTAACGGTTATTGCTTGGAAGGTATAGTGGGGGTGGTGTGTAGAGGAAGGGGATTGGCGCGGGGATCCAAATTATTGTCTGTTTTTTGTATAATTGTGTCAAAAAGTGTATGTGATTTATTTTGTAATTGGTCGTTAAGTATGTTGTTTGGTTGTGTTGTGTGGTGTTTGTATATTTCATATTGTTCTGCTGTGTTGAGTTTTCGACCTTTGGGTAAGTAGTGTAATATTTCAAGATTAGTATCTATGTTGGTGTAGCTATGGTTATGTGTGTGGCAAACGCAGAATGTATATTGTTGTTAGATAAGGCTTTTAAGTGTTCAGAGTAACGGGATGAAAAAGATCTTCCCGTCTGGCCTATGTAGAAACTATTGCAGTTATTACAATTTAATTTGTAAACACCTGTTCTATTGTATTTGTCTATGTTCGTGTTTATATCGTTGATGTGTTGGCAAGTTTGTGTGTGTTGGAGTTATGGTATGTGAGTGTGATGTATTTATTGTGTTGCGTGTTGATGGTATTTTGTGTTTTGTTGTTTTTGTTTTTGATGCATTTGTGTAGTTTGTTTATTAAATTGGCGTTGTATCCGTTTTTCATTGCTATGTATTTGATTGTGTTGAGTTCGTCGGTATAATCTTGTTTACTTAAGGGTATTTTAGTTAGTCTATGGAGCATATGGTTGAAGGTCGCATGTTTATGTTGTGTTGGGTGGTTTGATGTGTTGTGTATAACCATGTCAGTTGTGGTAGGTTTCCTGTATATTTTGTATGCGTGTGTATTGTTAGTTTTGTTAATTGTTAGGTCTAGAAAATTTATACTATTGTTTTGTTCAATTTCCAGTGTAAATTTTAATTTGTGGTGTATTGTGTTTATGTATTTGTGGAAGTTTTCAACTTGTCTTGTGTTGCCTTTGAATAAAAGTAATATGTCATCTACATACCTGTGCCAGTAAATGATTTTGTTGGTGTATTTGTTGTTGTTTATTATGTGGTTCTGTTCTATGTTGTGTATATATATTTCTGCCAGTATTCCTGATATGGGGGATCCCATTGGGAGACCATCTGTTTGTGTGTATATCTTGTTATTGTATGTAAAGTAATTTTGCTCAGTTATTATTTTGGTAAGTGTGATGATCTCTTGTATGTGTGCTTCAGGTGTGTTGTTTTGTCTGAGTAAATTTTCTAGTGTTAGTATGGTTTCTTGAACTGGGACATTGGTGTATAAAATAGTGATATCAAAAGATGCTAGTGTTGAGTTGTGTGGGATGTGGATGTGTTCAGTTTTCTTGACTAGGTCGATGTTGTTTTTGTTAGATGTGTTGTTACTGAGATTAATGTTTTCTCTGATTATTTTGTCTAGGTGTTTGGCGATTTTGTGGGAGGGAGCTTGTGTGTTGTTTATTAATGGTCTGATGGGAATGTTAGGTTTGTGTATTTTTGGTAATGCATTTAGTATAGGGGAACAAACAAGACAACAAAATAAATTGTGGAACCATTTAGAAAGAATGCAGCCAGACCACAATTGCAGTGTACGCACTGTAGCTGGCACAATGTGCACTGCCTAATCCATTTTACTGTATAAAATTCAGTTTATGCTGATGACATAACTTGCCACTTATCATCTGAAGTTCTTAAAACTGTAGATACATCCAACAGCAAACTAGCTTTGTGTCGTGTTCGTAATGTTTGGAGTTTCCGAACTAATTTTCCTTTTTCCATTTTAATTACTAAATCAAAAAGTTTATCTTTAAGTAGGTTTAATATGGCGCACAGTGTTTTATCCAACCTCCTAACATGTTTTCCTCTAAGGTAGCAGTACTTAAATACTTTGTTAAATTTTTCTGTTGACATATTCGTATTTACACCTAAATTGATGCGAAAGCAGTAAGCCCATTGTCTGAAATTTTCTTGACTAATATAATGTTTTTCAAAATAGTAAACTCCCGATTATCCGCGGAATTGGGTGGCGCTTCAACTGCGGATAAGCCAATTCCACGGATAATCTGCAAAATGGCCGAAAAAGGACACAAATCAACACGAAAATGCTTTTGAACAATTTTTATTTACAGTAGGAGGTCTACAAATACAATTATGACTTAATAAACAGTAGTTTTATGTATTTACAAGTTTGTTGGTTTACTTTTTCACAAAAAATCGGTCAACTGTTTTTGTTTTTTCGTGATAAAACACCTCTTCTTTATTTGTGATTGAAGTTTTTTTAACAACATATTGTCACAAAGTGATGCATCGTCTGGTTCTTCCAGATATTGAATAACCCCGTCAATGTGTGCTAAAGCTGCGTCATGGCTCACTTGCTTCTGCGTCTTATCCTCTTCTTCTTCCTCACTCTCCTCCAAAACCATACCTAATGCTCCACCTATGAGTTGTTCATCAGTAAGATGTTCAAAGCCTGGATCATTGGCGTCGCAATTAATCCACTCAATGATGTTATCTTCATCGACGTTACCTCCTCCAGTAACAGATTTCGCTAAATTAGCCAAATCACAAGCAGAAACTTCTTCTTCTTCCTCTGCAGACTCTACCAAAGTATTTTCCACATTTGGTAAAATCTTATTCCAGGACTTTACTAACGTAGATTGCTTGACTCCCAAGCAGTGTTTATGTCATAAATGCTGTCAAGACGCGTAATCTTTTCAGAAGCCCTGAAGATCATTCCCCTCTTCAATCCTTTTTTTCAGTAAGTTTGTTCTGTTTTTTTTTTTTCATTGAAGCAATTAGGCCCTGGTCCTTGGGCTGGATAAGAGCTGTGACGTTGGGAGGCAAAAACTTGATGAAAAAATTTCCATTTTCCGATTTAAAAACACTTTCCCCTGGGTGGGACGGGGCGTTGTCAGTCAGCAATACAGCTTTCTGGGGTATGTTTTGAGACTTGAGATGCTCTCTAACTTGAGGAATGAAGTTTTTTTCAAACCACTCTTTTAAATATTTGTTGGTCCATCCAGCCTTTTTTTTTGGTTGAAGTAGTGTACTGGGAGGTTTTCAGCCCTTGTCCCTTTAAAAGACCTCGTTTTTTTTTTATTTTCCAATCACTACTATTTTAAAGGGGTTTTAATTTAAAGGATGTGCAAGACCTAATTCCGTAAAGGTTCTGAACTTGATAAAGGGAAGATCCTGACATTCACCTTCCCATGGTAGATAGGGGGCAGCTTTTACTTATAACATATTGTATAAGCAAGTGACTAACAAAGGCAGGGATTGAGCATCTCCCAGGATAAGTAGATTCCCTTTTACTAAGTGCCAAAGGCCTCCAAGGAGGGTGGATGAGCGTGTGGTAAAAGGATAAGCCACACTCTTGCCCTTGGGACAGGAAACCATCCCTAAAGGAACGCGAACTGTCAACAGCATAGAATAGAAAAGGCAATACATAATTTTAAATAAATACAATAATTGATATCAAACTTTAAATTGTGTTCACTTAATCTATATATATATACACCCAAATCTAGCAATAGCGAAGCATTGCCAGGTTAGCTAGTATATTATAAATGGCGGCTGTCACTTCTGAATTTTACAGTTTATGGTATCAGGAGAAGTAAAAGACATTGGTATGTTTGACTTGAGGGTGCTAGCAAAAGGGGTTCGAATGAAATCGGTTCATGTGTTTTTCATTTTTTACAAAATGAATGCAAAGTAGAGATGGTTGGCTTTAACTCCAACAACTGTAGAGGACAACAAAGAATAAACACATTATTGCTTTATACGTGTATGCGGTTTTTGCTTGCAGCCTAAGATAAATACACGATCTGATGAAGATAAGAATTTACTAAACTTATTAGAAGGCCATCAATAAAACAAGGTAATAAGAAGAGAAAGCTACAAGTTTATCTGAATTCCTTGGAGACTGTAAAACATTCATGATTGATTTATGATATGGTTGGAAGTTTCCATTATTTGCCCAAGTTGTGCTTTTGCCAGGACCTATCAGTTGCACAGTTGATCTAGCAGTGGTTCCCAACCTTTCGGGACCCGCGTACCACTTCGGTCTTCCGCATTCTTATCAAGTACTACCTTATAAGAAAATAAAATAAGATAAGAGGAGATATCTAATGAAATTTTACCGCAAACTGTTTAGGTTGTGTTTTTATAAGGGCAATCGGTTTAAATCATGTTTATTCTTATTCACTCTTGTAGCTTACTGTTATGTTATTATTATATGTTTCTGATGTTTTTTTCACATTATTTGTTGTGCTATTCTAAATTTAATTGCCTGAGTTTCGCAACTGATTTGTCTAACCAATGTTAGTTTGTTTACTCGTAGTGAAAACTTAAATTAGTATTCACAAAGGGAGACAGGCCTATAAATCCTCTTGTTTCTTTTTTTCTTTTAAACAGTAATAGTTTAATAAAGTCACAGTGTAAAGTAACACTGTTAATACTTTTAGTTTCAATTTATTTCTTATAACGCATTATATAATATAGGTTATGTAATATCTTCAAATAAATACACTGCAAGTAGGTTTATTAATACATTAATAGGTGTATCTAGGTGAAAATAAACCTACTTTCAGTGTATTTATTTGAAGATATTACATAGGAGACCTGCAGGACACTCAACGAGTTACTTACAAAGGAATAATATAGGTTATGTATAATTAGTATATAGTATTTGTACCTGTTATTTTTTTGGAACAATATTTTCATACCTATTATTTTAAAATAACAGTTTAGTCCACCTCTACCAGGCAGCCATGGACCTGTGACTGATATGGTTGTAGATAGGTGGGATCATAGTGAATGTTAACGTTAATTCAGTTACCTTTTTATGATGAACTCCTGATGATTAATTCAGTGATGCTGTTGAATACTTTACAAAATTGACCGTAATATGATTGTCATTACGTTTACAAACATTTTATACACTACATAAATTCTATTTACTATTTTGTTCTATGTAATGTTCATTTATTATTTCACTAAGTTAATTAATAGGTTTTCAGTAACATAAATTACAAACGTTCTTAAGGCTTTATGTGCTTCAGGCATTGAGGCATAAAATTTAATTAACAGTTATTTATAGTTGTTTTGATTGTTCATCTTCTTTTTTCTCTTTTTTCACAGTACTAAATAATATAGAATATAGAACTTTCACTTGTGAAACTTACTTGTTTTTCTTTCCGTACGCGTTTCGGCGTGGTGTTCGCCTTTGTCAGCAGTTTGGAGTCTGTCTCAAACTGCTGACGAAGGCGAACACCATGCCGAAACGCGTACGGAAAGAAAAACAAGTAAGTTTCACAAGTGAAAGTTCTATATTCTATATTATATAACAGTTATTTAGTGAATAATTAAACACAAAAACGTTTGATCGTAGCTGGTTCATCTACAAAACTATAACAGCAATTAGGACGATGATTCAATAAATAAGGCCTCAATAAGTAAACAGTGTCAGCAAATGAAATGAGGACGTTTACCAAAACGTTTATTAGTTTTTATGTACTAAGGGGAGCCTATGACATTTGTCGCACTTTACATGTCACCACCAGTAATATCTGTTTTCCCAGTCAGTCTCTTGTAAATTCCTGCTCCTCCTTCACATCGTGTCTCCAGTTCTTTGAGGCCTAACTCTTCTGTGATTGACCAGATGGTATCCTTCTAGATCATCTCTCATTGCTCATTCTCTGTATTTGGTCCATGTCCATACCATATTAACCTACATTGTTCAACTATTCCATTACTATTTTCTTTTTGACATTTGCTGACTTCATTATTACTTTATTTCTTACATGATGCAGCTGGGATATCTGACAAGATATTTTTAAACAATCCATTTCAACAATTACCAATTTTTTTTATTCCTTTTTGTCATCTTCCAATGCTCTAATGCATATATTATAATTGGCTCTACAATTGTTGTATATAAATTTATTTTAACATTCATTCCAATTCTTGTCGACCAGAGCAAAGAGTTTAACTTCTGGATAGCCATTTGTCCTTGAGATAAATTATGTTGGCTATTATGCTCCTCAGATATTTATATTCATGGCGTGTTTTATAATTCCATAGTCTAGCATGATAGAATTCACTTTTCCCCTACACATAATATTCTATTTTCTGTAAATTAATTTTAAGACCCATTTTTGTATATTCATCCATAAAATCACCGTAAATGAGGCATCATATTTATCATTAGCAACAATAACCACCTTATCATCTGCAAAAAGGAGTGCATAAGGGCACTGTGTTCCAATTTCTATTCCCACTCGTGAGCATTTCCTGCTCCATTTATTAAGAGCTTCCTGAGTATGAGCTTCCATTTATTTTTTAGTTTTACATTTTTTTGTGAATCATTGAGTTTTACCGTTTCACATGAAATGCATAGAAAACACAGTTTCACGTTAAAAAAGTTAGGGATTAAGTTCAGTGTAATTCAAAATAAGTGATTTTTTTTAATGTGGCACAGGTCGTTTTTTTTAAGAAATATAAAATCAGAATTTAAAAATAATTTTATTCAGAACTCTACAGTTTGATGTGTTAGTAAAAACTAGAAAGATATTCTCTTTTGGGTTAATAACCTACAAGCCAGTTCGTAGTTGCTCTCAAAGCTTCTTAAAGCTTCCTCTTCAAAGCATAGTCTTCTTATTCTTATTCTTCTGTAGTTCTGATCTGTGGAATGGGTTGCAACAACTCTCCAGAGTTGCCAGTCTTCTGCAAGTCCTTCATATTCATGTACAGTACTTAGGGTCATTATCAGATTATATTTGGATCCCCAACTTATGCAGGTCTAGCTCGCCTTTGTCCAGCCATTGCAGTCTCAGGCAAACAGTACAGCTCCCATCTGGCTTCGTACTTACCACTTTTTTTGCGTACTTGTTCATGCCCCATCATCTCCATGTACCTAAGCCATCTTAATCTGCACACTTCTATATTGATGACAATTGCTGGGGCATTGTAATATATTCTAACTCGCCATTGGTTCTTATCCTCCACTTGTTATTCTCACGGACAGCTCTTGTGGAGAATCTTTTGTATACACATATTTAGGAGGCTTTCATACTTTTGTCAAGGTCTATGTTTCAGAACATGTATAACCACTGGTTTGATAATTGTCATGTACACCAACAACTTAAGATGTCTTGTCACAGAAAAGGATCTGTGGAGCTTTTGAAAGCTGTAGTAACACCTGCCAGTCATACTTTAATATTTCCATCGGCACTTCGTTGTTCCCCATTATAACATACATACTCCATATGATTGTATCCTTCAAATCGTGTCCTTGTCTCACATTCCTCTATCTCACCTTATTCCTTGCATTGATCATACATTTATTTTTATTTTTATTTATGGCAAGTCCCACCTTGGCTGCTTTCTCTTCTAGTACCGTCAGGTTCTTGGAGAGATAGTTGGTGTTGGTACCCAGCAATGTTATTGGCAAAGGTGAAGCTTTCTGTCATTCTATTTAATTGTGCCTCCTGGGTTGACAAGTAACTTCCCCATCACTGCTTCCAGTGCTAAATTAAATAGTGTACATGACAAAAAGTCCCCTTGTTTCAGACACTGCTGGATGTTCAGTACTTCTGAAAGTATGCCATGTGATCTTACTTTACTTCTAGTTCTTTGGAGAGTCATTTTAACCAGGCTCGCTCATTTTCTTGGCACTCTTAACTCCAACAAAGTCAAGAACAGATGTCTTATATAAATGCTTTTATATATTGCTTTAAAATCTATAGTATAATTTGTATGTTGTATACAGTCTATTATGTTGTATTTGTAGCTCTTCTTTTGCCATATTAATGGTAACATACAATTTTATCAATGTTGTTTGGATTATTCAGGAAAATTTATTTAAATTATAATAGACTCCTTTTTGTACTATTGGAGTAGCTTAGGAGAGTCAGGATGAGCTCCTTAAGTGAGCTGTGTGGTATACAAGGAAGGGAGTATGGCCAGCATTACATTTCAGCCACTCATTGTTAGTGCAGGATGTTATCCCAGGTACTCCTTTCCACAGCCTGTGTCAAGCTGGGAACTGAAAAGTGCATCTTGATTTGATTGTGCATGTGGAGGTTGAATTCAACAGGACCTCTGTGTTAGTAGTAAAGTGCCACACTGACTGGTCTGCTAAGTACAGTAAATTTCTATAAATTATTATTATTATTTTTAATTTAGCTGTCCAAAAAATTCATTTTTTAGGAAAAGAGTCGAATACTCTATTCTACTGTAACACTTTCTTTGGGATGCAGTGGTGGTACTGATTATGTCTCTGTGAGCTGTAGTTTGAGCCCTATCATAGTTAGGTCTTGCTCTCTTTTCTTCTTCTTCTCCTCAACCTATAGGTTGGTGTGGTGGGTTTGCAATTCCTTCCATTCCATATACAGTCACTTAACCACCAGATAGTGCTATTCTATACCATATGTCTTTGTTTACATTTAAGTCTCAAGTTTTCTCTTTCCAGAGATCCCCAAGCAGAGATCCAACTCTGGAATGTTTAACTAGAGACTACCCTGTAATTCTCAGCATTGTTAAACAAGGGACATCTTATTGGATCATTATTGGAGAGGTTTCCTATTGCATTTTCTATTCTATGCTGTTGACAGTTCGCGTTCCTTTAGGGATGGTTTCCTGTCCCAAGGGCAAGAGTGTGGCTTATCCTTTTACCACACGCTCATCCACCCTCCTTGGAGGCCTTTGGCACTTAGTAAAAGGGAATCTACTTATCCTGGGAGATGCTCAATCCCTGCCTTTGTTAGTCACTTGCTTATACAATATGTTATAAGTAAAAGTTGCCCCCTATCTACCATGGGAAGGTGAATGTCAGGATCTTCCCTTTATCAAGTTCAGAACCTTTACGGAATTAGGTCTTGCACATCCTTTAAATTAAAACCCCTGCAGTAGCAGATACTGCAATGGAACCTGTAGCCCCTTCGGGATCTGGGTGCCCTCAAATCTTTGCTGATACTACATTCTACATTCAATTGTTTGCAGAATTCTATTCAACATTGATGAACTTTGCTGATAAGATAGATTTAATTAGTATAGCTAATTAAGCACATAATGTTGTCTGGTAACTATATGTACATGGTAACATTGTTGTCAGTATTTATAACACCTTTATAACTTATAACAAATAACAAATCTGAGAGATAAATTTCTAAGCGTTTTAGTACTACATACAGAGTTTTGTGAAGAAATACTTTTAGGGCATGTTTTGCAGGCAGAAACAAAAAAAAAACCAGTTCATATAAACATAGGTGTGGAAACACTTTGCTTTCAACTTATAGACTCCACAAGACTGTAGCCCAAATTTTAATGCACAAGTAATTTGGCATTAAAATTTAATTCATGTACATTAATTTTATAGAAAATTTGATCATTATAGGTGTAAAACAAACAGGAAATAGGTGCTCAGTAGACCAATGGGTGTGGTGCCTGGCTACTAATGTAGGAGGTACCATGTTCATTTACCGCGCACACCATAAAATCAAGATGCGTTTTTCAGCTTCCAGGTCAATGAAGCCTGTGTAGATAACATCCTGGGGTAATAATGGGCAACTAAAGCATAGTGCTATGCTTACCTAGTGTGGAGGTGGAAGAGCTTCAAGTAGGCCAATGGGTGCACAGATGGGCTGAGTTAGATAGTCTACTGCGACCAGGGAGAGATCGCCCATTAGCCAAGGTGAAGGCAACTCTCTAGGAGAAGAACAACCCAAAATCAAAGTTCCTGGCCCTCCAGGTTGGGGGGTTTGGGCTTAGCATTGACAGCCCTCTCCTGGAAAATGGTATTGTTGCAAAATCAAAAGAAGAAATAGCCAGACAGATCTTTGAGAAGAGAAGTAGCAAATGAAAATAGGACAGGATGAGTCAGGACATCTGTACACTTGGAACTAGAAACTGGAAGTTTATGACTATGAATAGAGGAGAATGGCAAAATCTTCTGAAGAAGGCCACGGCTCACAATGGGCTGTTGAGCCATTGATAATGATGATGATAAAAGCACAGTGCTGGCCAAACTACTTTACCTACTTACTTACTTTCCTTGTACACAAAGAAGCTCAAATAAGACAATCCGCCTTGCTTAACTCCAACGGTACTTTTGTGGTAGAGAAGGGAAGCATTATTGTTTTAAGCCAGCAGGAAATTCAGATTATATTGTCTAGATCATAATTTAAAACTTAATTGCCGTCTCATAACCTACAAAATTCTCAGATAATATAAATGGTTACATTTACTTTAAAATATAAAGTAATATTTTTATAATATTTTGTTCTTTTTTACATAAACAGTTTTAAAGAAAGTTCTAATAGGTCATGGCTGTGCTGACTTTAGATGTGAAACATAAACTCTCCTGCAAAAAGATATTTCTAAAATACAGGCCTCAGAAATGAAATATATTTAAGGGGAGTTAAGGGATGTAGTTTGAGAGATCATCTACAAAATGGCATAAGGAAAGACCTGACGTTACAGTTAGTTCTGGATAGAATAAAGGGATACTGGCAGAATTGAAAGTCCCATGTGGAACGCATGGTAGATATGCATATTTATAAACAAGCATTTGAATATAGGCCAGTGGGAACGAGAGATTGTGGAAGATCCTCGAAAAAATTGTCAACGACTGTGTGAAGTTGGAACGGGCTATAGCCCAAGCTATGTGGTGAAGAAGAAGAAGTTTTAAGGAATGTTATTAACTTGACCTTTTAGTTAAAATTTTTTTCATTTTATATTTATTGTGAATAGTTAGTTTTGCTGCGGTATCTATGTGACTTAAGCACTGTGTAGGCCACACACAAGATATTTATATCATTATTTGTTTCAATTAAAAAGTCCAGTTTCAAGTTGGTTTAATTCAATTTATAGACATAAACTACATTGAAAATTCTGTATTTAAAGTCTTTTCCAGTATGGACCGCATTGAAATTGTCTTGTAAGACGACGTTTCATCCCTATTACAGGGGATGGGGGGATCAATCCAAACAACAATAAATTAAAGTAGGATTAAAGTATGACCACACATGCCAAATTTTATGAAAATTGGTTGATGTATTCAAAAGTTATTTTGAGACATACCACAAACAGACAGATAGACAAATGCCAAACGGTCGAGTTGAAACTGAGAACTCGCTTCATTCATTCAATAACTGAGTTTGCTTGTCAGACTCATTATCATATAGATCTGAGGATGACCATTATAATATGGGCATGACATAGTTTTACAAGACACTTTCAACATGGCCTGTACCAGAAGAAGACTTCAGATACTGTATGGACACTAGTCGCAGAAGCATACATGAGAATAAAGATAGAAATTTTTTTTTTCATTATGTAATAGATGATAATTTTGTATTCCTGGAGTATTTAATTCTTAAATATTTAAATTTGTTGGAAGTATTCCTTTGGGACCAGAGCAGCTGATTCACCCAGTCCCTGATAGAAAAAGATTGGGCTTTTTAAGATAATTTTATAAAATGCGATTTGTTGAGAAAATATTAAATTGTGGTTAAACTACAAATTTTATTAGTGGTTAAATAATTTATGCTACACTCACTTGTTGCACACACCACTAGTCACTGTGACACCGATTAGCGCTTCCTCCTCCATTCTTCGTCCCAGACTGCACATCTTAATGGTTAAACTACAAATTTTATTAGTGGTTAAATAATTTATGCTACACTCACTTGTTGCACACACCACTAGTCACTGTGACACCGATTATTGCTGCTGCACTCACTTGTTGCACACACCACTAGTCAGTTACAACATAATCAGTTCAGTCGTGGCAGTTACGATCTGATGATGAACGGGTACGTTCGAAAGTGCTAATCTGTGTCACAGTGACTAGTGGTGTGTGCAACAAGTGAGTGTAGCATATATTAAATTGTGGGTTTTAGACCAACTTATCTGAATTTCCTGCTGCTTTAAAATATCTTCTTCTTCTTCTCCTCCAAATCAAGGTACAGGCTTACAGCCTGTTTCACCTTCATTGAAGCCATCTCTTCCTCGGTGTACCTATATCTCGTCTTCCTTGAGGTCTGTGTATCTTATTACTTGTTTAGGTAGTCTCATATCTTCCATTTTTTCAATATGCTGCCTCCATTTTATTTGCCCTTCCCTTATTCTGCTGGGCACAGAATATACATTTAACTCGGTTCTTATATCTTCATTTCAATCTCTAAGGGTACAACCTTTGGTTTTTGCTTTAAAATGTAAAATCATAAATTTTGTCATAAAATTAGTAAACATATATGTATAAAATTTGAATTCTAAATTACGTTTTTTCATTTTAATTTGGACAAAAAATTTTTACGACGCTGTAACTTGAAAACAAAACATTTGTAGACCTTTATTTATATGAACATTCTCCTTTGTTTTGGTTTTACCTGTTGAATATGTCTTGAAATTATTTCTGTTACACTGTAAAATACTCAACACTTTATTGTCGACTTTTATAAATCAGGAAATCAAACAATCACTGGTGATACTGACTAAGATACTAAGATATGTACAGAAGGCATCTGTGTTTGACATGACTGTATCCTATACTGATGACATCATCAGACAACGACAGAATGGCGGTTACTTCTTTTGTGTGGACTGTAAGGTTCACGATCTTCAGGTGAACTATTCATTGCACTGTAGTCAATTGGAAAACATGCCACTGTCTTGCCAGTGTAACCAAATATATACTGACCAGGTCCATTAGGGTATCGGCCCAATAAGAAATTGGCAAAACACAGCCTGTACACAGGGTAGTTGAGTGGAAAGTCTCCATTCTGTAAAGTACAAATTTAATTGCATCATTAAGTGTAAGTTATATATGAGATTTCATCAAAAAGCTCATGCTATTTTTTAATTTCCCGTGCCACAAGTGTCCTATTAAAAAAGTGTTTTTATGTGATGTTGGTACACATGTTAGTGGCAATTGTTTAAAATTTTAGCCTTATTGGATGCATATTTTAGATTATACAGCTAATTGAGTAAGTTGTCCTTTGATGTATTAGGTGATTTTTTGTCATTCTACTGTACAATGCAAGATTTAAAAACATGGATTAAATTTTGTATAAACTGTGAGATAAACTGCTCTATCCTAGTAAATGTGTTGCTGAAGGCTTCTGGTGAGACTGCTATTTGTGTGAACAAGCAGTTTACAAGCTAAAAGACTGCAGAAAATGAGTTGAATATTGTGGTAATGAGATGAAGATTATCTTCTTGTGTTCAACAAAATTTCACAGTGGTAAATAAAGAGGTGCAACGGTAAATAAAGAGTATTATACAGGCACATTATGCCACTTGTATGAAGCTATTCATAGAAAATGGCCAGATTTACAGAAGAAGAATTTATGAAAACTGTAGCCCGATAATACACCTGGATGCACGTCGTAATTGCTTGTTAAGAATTTTGCTATGCTAGGTAAAAGAAAATATCATAACAACATGGCAACTGCCGTATTCACCAGATGTGGCCCAACATGATCTTTCCTCCTCCCAATAGTGATAATTTCCACGAAAGGGCAACGTTTTGTGGCTATTGAAGACATAAAACAAAAATCATTGAGCAACCTCAAGGCTATAATAAAAAGCACATGCTTAAAATGTTTTGAAGTCTGAAAGAAGGTTGGCATAAACCTGTTTCATTCCACTGAGACTACTTGAAGTGGCAGTATAAGTGTTGACGAAGCAAGGCACAATTTTTCAAATAAACAATAATTGCGTGAACTTTTTGATCAGACCTTTTGTGTATAGAGTTACAAGGAAGTGTGATATAAGGCAAGACTTATGAGTAAAATTAGTAACAGAAGTAGCATCACAATAAGAAAAAGAATTGTGTGGAAAGCTGTAATGCTATGCATATTATGTATACACTATTGGAAAGGAGACATTTTAGGAAACGGAGAATATGACAATGAAGCTAGAACAAGCAAATATACCTAATTCTGGAAGAATAGAAGATCAAAATACACATTGTACCAGGGTGTCTCAAAACATAAAAACTCTCAACATATGAGATGTTATTATTCAGGGATTTTTTATAAGCAAAAAAGGAGCAGTCACTTTCTGCAGTTGTAGACTATGTTTAATTGTGTGGTGGCTCTGAGAAGGGTTATTTTGCTAAAAATCGAATTATAATATGTACCATTTTTGGGCTGTTCAGTTGTTTGTGTTATTAGTGCAGGTGTTTTTAGTGGACAGATGTTTTTGTGGGCAGTACATATTACAGGTGATGTGGAGATGGCCTAACATGTTTCTGTTGTTGTACAAGGAATTTTGTAGGCAATTAGCATCTAGGCCCAGAAGAGAAACCATTAGGACATGATATTAATTGATGACTCATTGGTCACTTGGTGAAACTTATTAATACAAAGGTTTTTAACAATATATAAACACTTTGTACATTTCAAAGTTTTTATTTAACTCTGACAGCTGTTTCAGCTTGTGAAGCTATTCTCATAACACCACCCTAACATCCTTGTTAGTTGTTCACCGATCTCTTTGAGAATAGCTTCATAAGCTGAATCAGTTGTCAGAGTTAAATAAAAACTGAAACGTACCAAGTCTTTATATATTTTTAAAAACCTTTGTATTAGAACATGAGTTGAACAAGCCTTCATTTATAATTGCCCTCTGTTCCTACCTTCAGCTGGTACTCCCATCATGGGGACAGTGATCAGAAAATCTTTAGAAAAGTGAAGTATAGAACTCAAGTTTGCAATATAGAAATTATCAATTCAATTACAGGTGACTTGAGATGCAGGATTTTTAGTATGATTGTGCATTCAGTTATTTGGTATGTACAGTGAGTGGCCGAGCAATGACTAAAGAAACATGAATATGTTACATTGGCAAACCAAAGGAAAAAGCCAAACAGACCAAGGAAAAGCAGGAGAGAGAGAGTGCGAGGGAGAGGGTGGGAGAGAGAGAGAGAGAGAGAGAGAGAGAGAGAGAGAAAGAGAGAGAGAGAGAGAGAGAGATTGAAAATGATGTGCGAATCAACTGAGTAAGATGGATTTTGGAAATTTGAAAATGTCAGAGAAAGTTGTAAACTGATCTTTGTATTTTGTCATTAAGGGTATTGACAAAAGGTTAATTTGTATACTTTTATTAAGAGACTGTAACAGGCATATTTACTATACCTTAGTTATCTGTAAATATGGTTACTTACTGCAGTCATGGTGTTGTAACCCTCAGGCAACATTTGACTAACTTGTTGAGCAGAAAACCCCATTACAGATGAATAGAAAGCTCCCAGTTCTTCACAGGTTATGATTCCTGATCCTACAACACAACAGCATTCTATCATGTGTACATCATCATTGGTATATTGACACAAATTAAATCTGATATTGTTTTATTCTAAAAAGATAAATAAACTTATTGTTCAACATTACAGAGCATGCTACGTGTTTTTTGGCTATTCCAGCGGAGCCCGGGTATAATGTGTGTGTGCGTACATATTGCTGCTACTTTGAGATGAAGGACAATTACGTGACACTTGTCACGCGTCCGTAATCGAGACTGATCCAAATTTCACCAATTTTGTGTTCACTGTGTTCAAGGCAGCAAATAATTATGCTCTAGTGTTTTCTAGTAGCGTTGTTGCTGCTTAGTATAGATTATTCTTGAATATCAGTACAAATACAAGTACTCAGCGATGGTTGGTTTCAGTTTTAAATGGTGATTTATTCCAGTGCGGTTCGAAGTATTGTGGCGAAGTGGTATGTGTTTTATAATTGTGCGGGACTCTATTAGTTGACATTTTTATTGCGTGTGAACAATTTTTATTTGATTTGTTGTAAGAGACTATCTTGCTGATTACAAACTGTTCAATTGTGATAATTAAAGCTGGTGATTAGTGACTTATTTAGTGTCTTGTATTTTGTTTTCCACTGTACCATACGATGATCAGTTATACCATTGTAACAATATTATACACAAAACTATCATGGATTTAGATGATTTACATTGATTTTCTAGGCAACTTCTTATTTAAATGTTAGAAACTTGCTATTGAAACTTTTCTTTGCTACATAATCGTAATATCATCATATTACAGTCACAGACACCACATCTGTCTCTATTCTTATCTATTCCAGATGTGAGTCTCATCTCTTCCCCCATACTGTACGTTATTCAAGAGCTTTAGTCTTCACTTTCCTTTCTTATTCTCTCTTGTACTGTCTTGTCAAAACTTATTAGTAGCCATTCAGAGCAACTGCCTCCATTTGTTATTAATACCGGTAGTCCATTTGTGTTCAGAGCAATTGTGTCCTTTTCTCAACTTTACAACCTGCAAATGTGTTCCACCCTCTTGATTTTTTCGAGCGTCTATGTGAAGAAGGCAGTACATATGGATTTATGGCAAAACTTATGCCAGCAAACAAGGAAAGAGACTCATCTAAAGTTTTATAAAGTAATGGCTGTGCCAGTATTATTGTATGGTTGGTTCTGAATCTTGGGTTCCAGTGAAAAAACATGAGTGGGATACAGGCACTGGAGATGAGATTATTGCGACCTGTTTAAGGCTGCCCACGAAGAGGTGGATTCTGCAATGAAGACACTCGTAAAGAGTTGAACATTTGTAATATCCACGCTCATATTGCAATAAACAAGGAGAGATGGGTAGGATGCCAGGTGGCAAGTTGACTAAGGAAGTTTCGCAATGCAAGCTTATTGGACAACAAAGTATAGGAATACCTAGGAAGCATTGGTGAATGATATATTCATTTGGGATCAGAACAAGTGACTCACCTAGTCCCTGATAGAAGAAGATGTATGCTAGCTACATGTAATGAGTAAAAAATTAATACGCAGCCATAATATGTGGGATGATCTGGATAGAAGATTAACTTGTAGTTACATTTTATGCAATCAATACAGGAGTTCTATAAAATGTAGCTGCAAAGTCACAAGAACCATACTGTTTTGTCTTCCATTGGTGGCTCAAGATTATTTGCTATTGCTTCATTCTTGAGCACCACCACTTTTCCCATCTTCTCTGAGCAGTTGGCTGCATAACATCATGTGGTGAAGTGCTTCTACTTAAATGGCTTCAGACAAACATGATATTAGGTAACAGTCAGAGAAGTTTATTTATGATGTGAATAGTGTTTCTACGTAATTTTAAAATTAATGTACTTTTTAAAGAGATGCAAAAGATTATAGCAGTATATTAGATGAACTGTGCAATGTATATATGATAAAGCTACAGACAGTGTGAAAAATTTAGGAACCTTACAATACGACCTAATGTTAATTCTATTTTTAATATTAAAGATATAAAAAAATTATATCAGGCATCAACACAGCGTTATATGGTATCACTGAATATATGTTGAATTAAGCGCATATCACAAAAAACCATTATGACATAACAATGGCCAGATTTGCAGTCTGGTAAGAATTATGAGGCAATTAAAAATACAAACCAATGTGTTTGATCTATATTTGTAAGCAATATACATTATAGTTTTGTTATGTCCTTACACAAAAGTGTACATGTCGCATTTGTGGGAAGTGGAAGATTTAAAAAGGCATCACATTGACCATTAAAGTGTTATGTACTCACCACTTTTGTTGATCGCTGCAAACAGCACTTTAGGAAAATATTGCAACCATACAGGAAAATCTTTTAAATTCCTTGCGCCAGCTATAAGAACACACCAGCGTTTTATCCAGTCTTCAATACTCAAATAATATTTATTTAAATCTACAGGACCATTTTCTGAAACAGAAATAAATGTGTACATTTTGTTGAGTTTGTAAAGAGTAATTTAATTGTTTATACCTTATAAGGTATAAACAAACATTCATTTGATGTTCACAAAAGTTAGCATGGAGAAATTATCAGAAACATAAAGAGTAATGGAAAGACAGATGCTATATGTGGATTTGACAGACAGAAAAAGGGACAGCTGTTTAGGAATGTAATAATGTTAGGGAAGAGGTTATTCACTGCACAGAAGCCTACAACAAAGTAACTGTTAGAATAAACTCTTTGCCCAACATATTGGAGACTTGGAGGATACAAAAGAGAAAGAGGAAGCCTTAAATTAGATGGACAGAATGCATATTAAAGTGTGGTGGTCTTGCTGGATAATCTTGATACATGATGGACAAGATTGGAAAATGTAATTAAACAATTTTGTCAGCGGTTTTTAGATTCTTTCTACCGAATCCATTTACACCACTCTGCTATTGTTTAGTGACTCCCAGCAAGCACTTTTAAGAGATTTATCTCATCTTGATAAGTCTCACCTCTAAGTGGTGGTCAATGCCTTCTGTTTCCTGTCAAATGGGGCAGCAGAGCCTAGATGGAGGTAGAAGCTAGATGCATAGTTGGTCAGCTCTGCCTGCAAATCCTACTTCCATGAGTCCTCAAAGATCTTATTAGTCATTCGATTTGTAGGTCAGCATGTGGGTTGTCATTATGTATCACGATGGAAAAGAGTGAAAAGGTGAGTTCTCAGCACCAGAAAACAAAGACTACTTGGCTACGGTATGGTAAGTCCAACAGAGGGATCCTTGGTCCACCAGGTTGTAGGTTTAGTATTGGGCTATTGGACTAACATCGCTGCACTATAAAAAATTACCTGTTATATATCCAAAATGATAGAGGAGAATGGAAGAGAATAATTTTAGAGACCAAATCTCATCAGGGGCAGAAAATCTCATCATGAGATTAGCATAAAAGCTCCCCCCCCCCCACAAATACATATGAACATATCAGTGTCTGGATTTTATTCTGATCTGATATGAGCTAAATGTCGTGAAAGCACTTATTATGAGTAAATAAAAAATAGTGGAGTGCAACATGTGATGTTGTATAGAAATAATGGAAAAGACAAAGGGAGCCCCTATATTCTAAAAAATGGATGAAGTTTCCATACAAGACATGGCATTCTATGGTCTCAATTCCTATCTTGTTTTAAGCCTCTTCTTTTAGTGTCATGCTCAAATAATGTGCGTTTGTGTATCTTTATAGGTTCTTGAAAGACATGTTTGTAGATTCTATGATAAGTATATATGCCACCTACTGACTAACATGAATTTAAAAAGAGAGTAGTACTAGGCACTGCACTTAATAAACAATGTTATTTATTGATTTTGGTCATAGAAATTATAAAGCACATTATATGAAGGTACACCATTGAATATGTCTGTGTCAAGAGTTTTATTTATTTGATATGCAGAAGGATTGGAAAGATAAAGTAGAATGCAAGGGCTATTCCAAAATTAACCTCCAATTAGCTGGTATACGCAAACTGATTGCAATACCGTAACACAGCGCATGTAAAATAGCAAACACTATCCTTTTACACGCAGGTCCTATATATATTTTGTTTAATTTTATTTGATTAGTGACTGGCGAAACATGAAACATGTCATTGGCTTTCTCACTAGATCTAAGTGCATGGCAATGCTGTTGAAATGTTTTGTTGTCTGCTGGGTAAATTTGGAACTGTTTAAGTATAATTAAAATCCCAGTGTGTTGTTAGACAATGAGGCTTTTGGTCGATGGAAAAGTGGGAGTGAAAACAGTCCAACTGCTGCCAGGGTTGTGTGGGATTTTGCCCTGAATGGCCCAATATAGATAGTAGTCATCCAATCCAATCAATGTTGTATCAAAGGTAGAAAAAGAGTGCCAAGTTGTAGATTAGGCATCGGGCCCCATTTGCTGCAGAACAGCCATCATAGACTAAGTCCTTCCACACTTAAGGAAAATTTCAAATTGAATTTGTGGATGATTATGCACAGCCCTTTTGGTGGCCGAATCAAGAGCAGTACACCACCAGACCAAGTTTGGGCAAGGGTTCCGTTGTGTCACTAAGATGAGAAACTGGTTGACTACCTTTATTATTTATAGCTTTGAAACCAGTGACAATCTCATTATTCGTATAAATTCTTGGCTGGGTATGTCAACCGCAACAGTTTTGTACAAAGTACTGGAAAAGCTGATATTCTGATATGATAAATAATTACAGTTTAGGGGTTTACTATGTGAAAAAAGTAATATAGATATGAATATTTGCCTTTGTACTTTTTTTTTTTTTACTAGCCAATCTGAGGTCAATTTTGAATAGTCTTTGTAATAACCCACGAGAAACATCAAGCAGAGTAAAAGAAAGAACTCAACTTATTACTTTTTGCTAATCTAGTGTGCCCAACAGGTGCTTTAGTTCATCGTCAGATCAGATTGAAATTCATAACCTGGTCTGATTTAATAGTCCAGACCAAATTGCTGAAAAGATCTTATTGTGACTAGGCTAGTGGTAGGCATAAAGTTGAATTGTTAATAAAATGTCTAAAGAGGAAAATTAAGGGGCATAAGTTGTATCTATATTGACGGGAAAAGGCCTAAACTACACTACTCAGAACCTAAAATTATGTGAACCTAAGAATTGTTCAAGAAATGGAAGTAAATAAACCCTGTTACACTTATGTAATGCCAACAATTTACCAGAAAATTATTAATTAAAAACTGGATGTGAATCATAGCTCTACATGGTTTTAAACTACATATGCTGGGAATAAGAGAATTAAAATCTTTAAACAAAAGCTTTTGAAACGTGGAGCTAGAAGTGCTCTCGTCGGTGAGGAAAGATATTTCTAGAAATCTTTATTAAAAATTCTAGAGACCAATTGATAGATCATGAAATTAGAGACAACAAAATTAAACATATTTTAAAAGGCACAGCGTGTAAGTGGCTTTTTTGCCTCATTAGGAAGGACCCTCTAATGTTTCTAAGTGAGTTGATTGCTTGTGTAGCCTTATATTCATCTTTATGCAAAACAAATATACAGTCTTAAATTTTTTAAGATTATTGACTGTAGGAAGGAAACAGATTAATTGATAATTTGTGTAAAGAGGGATACAACTGAATGAAAGAAAAGCCAATTTGGAATAGACCAATATGGAGTAATGGGTCTGATATTGTCAAAATTTAAAAATATCGGTATGGAGAACCATACATGACTTCCATATTCTAAGATTTATATTTAAAATCATTTTCGAAATGAAATATTACCATAGAAACTATTTCTTTCTACTTACTGCTTCAGCCTTAACCACAGTACTGTGGTCACTAACGTATACCACCTCACGTTATCGCACTCGATTTTCACTGATGATGGAAGTCGATGGCATTGCCGAAATGTCTGGTTTTGTAGAAAACATTGGACTATGGCCAAATATCCCAGGAAGAAATTTGAACAAAAACTACTTCTTTGTTGCTGATAACGTTGTACACATATATATAAAAAATATGCATAAAATTAATGACTTGTATAAGTTAATGATTGATCTCCATTAAGTAGTGCTCAAGTTTCCAAAGTTTTAATATTATGATGTCCGTAATTAAAACATCAGAGCAGGTTTAGTGTGTATGAGGGAACACCGTGGACAAAAATTTTCAACATTTCCTATTGAGCGTTGCTTAGAGTAAAGCTGCGATTCTATAGTGTACATTTCACAGAACAAACACGCGGAAAAGAAGGAGCGCTCCGAAGTCACTCATGGACCCTCAGCATCTTGCAGAGGGTTCATTCCCTAAAGACGAAAAGTCTGTCTATGAATCGTTCCTCTGTAAACACGTGCAGTTACACTACCCAGCGATCCACAGGAAGCAAATCGCTATCCATGCTGGACACTTTTTCGGCTTGCACGCGTTATGTTGGTATGGGTTTCGGCACTTTCCATTTAAAAAGCGTGCAAATGTAAGAAAATAAACATGAATGAGGCCAGAAATAACTCGAATTTTGTGTGTGTGTCTTCCCTGCCTTTTTATTGCGGTAGTCATAATAATAAAATGGAAACATAAACATTACATAACTGAGATATGATTGCCTGCCACGAACGATATATTTTCTCTCATACATGATTTACATTAAAATGAAAAAATTATAATTTTATTGCCTGGCAACAAAATTATTTTATTTTTAACAATTACCATTGTTTGAAAAAGTTTAAATGAATTTTCAAGTACTTTACTGTTGTTAAAACATAAAAGGTTGCAGGTAAACTACCTCTTCCCCTTAACGGATCTTCACCAAAATCAAAAGGCCTTGAGTTCTCTACAATTCAGTGACGTATGCAAAAAATTATTTGATTCTGTTTGAATATGCGGCAGTTATCGTTCGTCATAGAAAAAATTACCCTTGTTAAAACATAAAACGTTGCAGGTAAACTACCCCTTTCCCTTAACCGATCTTCACCAAAAACAATAGGTCTTGAAAACTCTACAATTCAGAGTTGCATGCAAAAAATTATTTGATTCTGTTTGAATTTGCGGCTGTTATCGTTTGCCATAGAAAATACCCTTGTTAAAACATAAAACGTTGCAGGTAAACTACCCCTTTCCCTTAACCGATCTTCACCAAAAACAATAGATCTTGAGAACTCCATAATTCAGGACTGTATGCGAAACATTATTTGATTCTGTTTGAATTTGCGGCTGTTATCGTTTGCCAAAAAAAAAAATACCCTTGAAAAAAAAACCGTTGCAGGTAAACTACCCCTTTCCCTCAACCGATCTTCACCAAAAACAATAGGTCATGAGTACTCTACAAATCAGGGCTGTATGCAAAAAATTATTTGATTATGTTTGAATTTGCGGCTGTTATCGTTTGCCATAGAAAAAAAATCTACAGACACAGACAGATAGATAGACAGACAGACACACACACAGACACTTTTCGAAAAACGACTTTTTTTCATGTTTTGAGTGTAGTACAATCAGAATCTGCAATAATCTCGAACACGATTTTTTTTGCCATCACCATACTTCCATTTCCTTAAGGAATATGGAAGTAAAAAGAAAATGTGCAAAACGCAGATAGATTTGAAGCTGCTTTATACAGTTCCTTATAAAATCAACATTTAAACATTTTGGTTCTGTAACATATTCTGTATTTTAATACCATATCACATTCCAGTGGCATACAGTGGGTAAAACTTTTGGTGAAGCTTATGAAGTTATATTCGATGCGGTACTTAGGTCTGTACGTCATTTAAATTTCCTGCAATTGTTGGTGCGCCATCATACACTTGAGCAACTAGTTTTTCACTGAAAATTCAAATTCTGCCAGCAAGTGGCAAATGAGTTGTAATAGCCTGAGCATGTCGATCACAACTTATGTTAGTAAATCCTAATAATCTCTCTTTTACTTCTCCATCGTAAGCATAGCAATAATAAAAAAAACTATAGAGAACTGTGTTTTATTTGAAATGTCTGTGATTTAATCGATCAATAGAGCTACAAAGTTTGCCTCCTTTATTTCATTTTTTTATACCACTAAAGGAAGTGAGCTTTCTGCTTCAATGAGATCAATTTGTATTTGATTAGACAGCCCCCTGAATACAGTAATGTTTCCATATTATCTGTAAAAAGAGTTTCATATATGGCTGTGTACTTTGCTTCGATTTGCTGAATTTTCCATTTCGTTGTGTTCCTGAAATGGTAATTCTTGTTTATCTAGAAAACAAACAGCATTAATTAGTCTCTTAATAATGTACCTACTGCGTCAAACCTTCTGGTTGTGAGCCGATATCTCCAATTGAAATTGGTCATCTAAAGCTGTTTCTATTCTACTCTGACCGAAAGTAACAATACACAATGATGAATGAAAATAAGTTACAGTAATTTCATGGCCAGCAATAGATTTAACTAGGTTTCCTAAATGTTTAAATCCAGTATTGGTTCAGCTAGTGTTCCTGTCCTTTCCAAACAACAAACAATACCAGCAAAATAGTGCATTTAGATCAGCTCTACCAGCCAACCACTCATATTTGCTGCGCTTTTGTTGGGTTTTTGAAAGATCCGGGGTTGACCTACCAGTTTTTATAATGACAGGTTTTTTGTTAAATATCCGGGAAGATAAAGACTTTGCCAACATGGTATAAAAACTGACATTGTAGAAAGTATTTAAACCATCACTGAAACTTTTCTAAACTATATAACTTCAAATATAATGTATACCGTTCAAACACAACGTAAATAAAACGTAAGACGCATTATTTAATAAGGTATAACTATAACTTCAAATGTTAAAAAAATGGATAATGCATGTGGTTTTTAATATGGTACTAAACAAAACTTAATATGCACAGCCATACCAGCAAACTAAACACCATGCAGTTCAACTCAGCTGAAGCTAGAATCAGTTAGCGACCACTGCAGTGGTGATTTTCTATCTTGCTTTACTACGTGCGTGTGCATCTCTTTACATAGGACTATCGCATGCTGAGACGAATCAGCTTCACCTGTTGTAGCACTGCCAGTGTATAAAGTCAATCTACTTAGTCATGTTAGATAATGCCAGTGAATTTTTATTTTGGTTAATTAAAATTAGATTCAATTAAATAATAACATCTTCTCTAAATAATAATTGCAGTTAGTGTGTCATCAATCATTAGTGAAGCAGTGCTTCACTTGCTTCCTTGACCGCATGCCACTGTCACATTCTAATCTTATACTATATTTTATATTTAACATATTCTACATTATAATATAATCATATAACATTCAAAATCAGTTTAAACTATTTTAGCATGTACAGCATAAACATAATAATGTTTCAGAAACTGATGTATTATCATTTGTATTATATTCTCACCAGTTTCTTTCGAAGGCAGTTGTAGAAATGTTTCTGTAAATGCCTGTTGGATTTCTTGAAGTATCACATATTCTCCGCAATTCACTGACCAGTCAGCAAAATGGCGTAATTTCTACAAGAAGTATCATTAATGAGAATTCATGGAAATATCATATACGAGGTGTGATCAAAAAGTTCATGCAGTTCTTGTTTATTTTAAAAATTATGTCTTCATTCATCGACACTTATACTGCCCCCTTCAAAGTAGTCTCAGTCACATTTAACATGATTAAGCCACCCATTATGCAAATGCAGTCTTCAAAAGACTATTCACTTTTTGGTATAGCCTTGAGCTCACTTAGTGATTTTCATTTTGTGTCTTCAGTGGTTGCAAAACGTTGTCCTTTTGTGGGAATTATCATTGTTGGGAGGAGGGAAGATCATATTGAGTCACATCTGGTGAATACGGCAGTTGCTGTGTCATCATTGTGACATTTTGTTTTGCCTAGCCTGGCAAAATTCTTAACAAGCTATGATGTGCATTCAGGCGAATTATCGGGCTGCAATTTTTATAAATTATTCTTCTGTAAATCTTGCCATTTTCCATGAATAGCTTCATACAAATGATATAAAAGGTTTGAGTAATAGTCTTTATTTATGACTGTGCCTAGCAATGAATTTTGCGAAACACAAAAACATAATCTTCATAACTAAATATCACTATTACTTTAATGACTCGGAACACTAGGTTTTTTATAAGTGACTTATATTTAGTTAAGTAACGGACACGTCATGGACAACGAAATCCAAGAATAATCTTCTGAACATGTTTACCAGGACAGAGCAGTTTATCTCACAGTTTACACAAAATTTAATCCATGTTCTTTAATCTTGCATTGTAGGATGACAAAAAATCACTTAATACACCTAAGGACAACTTACTCAATAAGCTGTGAAATGTAAACTGTGCATCAAATAGGGCTAAAATTTTAGATGATTGTCACTAACATGTGTATCAATATCACAAAATAAAACAGTTTTTTAATCGGACACTTGTAGCGGTAAAAACTGCAAAATTGTACGAACTTTTTGATCAAACCTCGTATATCTAAAAAATACTATTCACAGACCTTCAATGTTTATAGATGTAAAATTCCTGACTGTTAGGCTATGGTCGGTTGTTCACACATCCTCTGCTGAAGTTGTTTCATCTATGGCCATGGCAGCCATCTTCAGTGGCATAACATATGGGATCATGGAACCTGTTCAGCAGACCCCATGCGTTTGTCCATTGCATTGCTGAAGATGACTGCCATGTGCATAACTGAAACATTTGGCAGATAATTCGTGAACAACTGACTATGATCTAACAGCCAGGAGTTTTACATCTACTGAATTGAAACATGTAAGCCTCAAACTTCAGTGTTTACCTTGTATAAGCATTGAAGTAGGCTGCACTTCTTCATGCTATATGCATTTGCCCATCTTATATACAGTCTATTTATTGTATATATATATTTGAAAGTGGAAAATGTATGAGTACTCTCAAAACCAAAGAGGCACCTGCAGTCAGTGGCATTACAATAATAATAATAATAATAATAATAATAATAATTATTATTATTATTATTATTATTATTATAATTATAATAATCATCATCATCATCCATCATCTTCACATCACAGTGTAGGCAAGGTTGCACTGTTCTGCCTTCAAAGATCATCCAGCCATCTCTTCCTGGGTCTACCCACACACCTGTGTGCTCTAGGCCTATATTTCCAAACTTGTTTGACCCGTCTTGAATCTGACATTCTTTCTAAGAGTTCTTTCCACTGTTGTTTATAATCTTCTAATTTTCATTCAAGTTAAAAACTTGTAAATCTTCTCTTATGGCCTCATTCTTTATATGGTCAAGTTTAGAATGCCTTTTAACTCCTCTCTCCTCTTAAGATGCCACTTCTGGGGCCTGTATTTTATTTTCTTGTTTCTTAGTTGTTTCCATAATTCAAACCTATAGGACAGTACAGGGACTGACATAACTTTGTAAAACTTTAATTTTGTATCTCAATGTACCTTATTTCTAAAAACATGGTTCATTGTTCCACTGATCGCTTGGAACTTTCCTAACTTAACATCAATATCATAACTCTTATCATAGCCAATATCATTTCCCCAATAGTTAAATGGCTCACCTGTTCTACAATTTGATCATTAATCATTATTTTTGTTCTTACTGATTCCTTGCCTCGAAATTCTTATTACCTTTGATTTGTAGTGGAAATTTTCATATACCAGGTATTGTATTGTTTGAAAATCTGATGAAGCGTAAAAACAGATTTTTGTAAATCAGATTCTGTATTTTGAAGTACAAGCAAGTCATCAGCAAACAACAGCACATTCAAGTATCTGTCTTGTGATAACTTAATACCAGGGTTCACTAGATGTTTCCATTTCCTTACCAGATCGTCAATGTAAATGTTAAAAAGAGTAGGTGATATACTGCATCCTTGTCTAACACGTTGATTGATAGATATTTGTTGAGACATCCTACAGTTATTTTTAACAGCTATTCTTGTTCTGTTATATAGGTCTTGTATAGTTCTTATAAGCTGTTGTTGTTGTGAAGAATGCCCCATTCTTCTAATACTTGCTACAGCAAATTTCTATCTACTCTATCAAAGGCCTCCTCAAAGTCAACGAAAGCTACATGTGTTTCTTTACTGAACTCATGATGCTTCTCAATGATTTGTGTAATAATAAAAGCATTGCCTGTACAAGATCTGCCCTTCCTGAAACCGTTTTGTTCTTCCAAAATAAGATGCTCCAAAATAGGCTGCAGATGGTGATTTATGAACCTTCCATAAATTTTGTAGCCTGTATCAACCAAACATATTCTCGTATACTTATTTCAGTCATTCCATTTTCCTTTCTTAAAAATTGACACCTCTTGAGCAATTAGCCAATCTTGTGGGACCTGTTGTCTTTTCCAACACTTAGTATAGAAATGTAATTATCAAAGTTGAAGCAAGATAACGCCATGCTTATAAATTCAGTGTTCAATCCATCCTGTCCTGTCGCTTTTTGATTTTTAGTTCTTCCAAGGGCTTCTTCAAGCTCGTCCATCGTTATTAATTCTCCCTCATAGGTACATGTTTTTTGGTTTCTATATTACTATGGCCTGCTTTCACATCATCATTATACCAGAGGGCTTTATGATCTATCCATTTACGTTCGCGAATGATGTTTAAATTTGCTGTATAATTTTCAAATTCAATTATGCTTTTTAGCATTTTATAGGGTACAAGTTGTCTATCAAGACTTTATATATAAATCTGAGATGTTAATATATGAATATAATTATTTCACTACCGACAATGCATGTGATTTGAATTTTCTCTGTTCGTTTAGGATGTCATTTTTATTTGTTTTCGTGTGTTTGTATATTTCCAATTGTTCTAGAGTGTCTAGTTTTCAGCCTTTTGTGTGTATGTGTGGAATGTTCATGTTATTGTTGATGTTTTTGTATGTGTGGTTTGCAAAGGTGGATTCTGTAGTGGAGTGGAGTGCCTTTGTGTGTTCAATGTATCTTTGTTTGAAGCTACGGCCTGTCTGGCCTATGTAGAATTTATTGCTATCTGAGGAATTTAGTTTGTAAACACCAGGTAGATTGAATTTGTTTTGTGCTTTGTTTGTGTGTTTTGATAGTGTGTGTTCTGTTTTGTTAGTAGTTTTGTAAGCGATTCTGTAACCTGCTTTTTTGAATTTGAGGGCTATTTTTTCAGTTTGTTTGTTGATGTATGTTAGTGTTATGAATTTGTTGTTTTCTGTCTTCGTCTGTTGTTTGTTTTGTGTTGTTTTATGTTTTAAAAACATAACCTTTACTGGCGAATACGAACACAACAATAGCATAAACTTCTTAGACCTATCCATCATAAAATTTGAACACAGGCACACATTCAGTATATGCAGAAAACCGACTACAACTGACACACTAATACACAACTCCTCCAATCACCCAATACAACACAAACTGGCTGCCTTCAAAACCATGATACATAGACTTAACAACATCCCCCTAGACGAAAAAAGACTACAAAGATGAACTAAACATGATAAATTATCTAGCAGAATCCAATGGATATGACAGAACAATAGTCAATAAACTCCTACACAAAACACAAAACAAACAACAGACGAAGACAGAAAACAACAAATTCATAACACTAACATACATCAACAAACAAACTGAAAAAATAGCCCACAAATTAAAAAAAGCAGGATACAGAATCGCTTACAAAACTACTAACAAAACAGAACACACATTATCAAAACACACACACAAAGCACAAAACAAATTCGATCTACGTGGTGTTTACAAACTAAATTCCTCAGATTGCAACAAATTCTACATAGGCCAGACAGGACGCAGCTTCAAACAAAGATACATTGAACACACAAAGGCACTCCACTCCACTACCACCTTTGCAAACCACCTCATTGAAGGAAACCACACATACAAAAACATCGACAATAACATGAACATTCTACACGTACACACAAAAGGCCGAAAACTAGACACTCTAGAACAATTGGAAATATACAAACACACGAAAACAAATAAAAATGACATCCTAAACGAACAAATACAATTCAAATCACATGCATTATTCGAACATATCACACCCCACACACACAACATCGGTCTTTCGAAAATCGATACTGCCGCCAACAACAAGACGGACAGTGCTCCCAATGGCAGTCTCTGAAGAAGCTTTTTAAAGCGAAAACCGGTTCAGGTTATAAGGTAAAACTTTCCCTTTTTACCCAAAAAACTTTGTGTTCCGAGTCGTTAGGGAAATAATTATATTTAGTTAAGTAACGGACACGTCATGGACAACAAAATCCAAGAATATTATTTTGTATTTTGTATGTAACTCTATAATATTTCTTGCAGATTTTCTGTATTATGAATATTTCTTCAAATAATAAATACAGTAGACTCTCGACTATCCGGCCTCCGTACTATCCAGCCTATTTTTGAACCTACGTGCCGTGTGCTAAACACAAGTTGCGGCATGAAAAGTGCGGATTTCCCCCCACCCTACTACCTGGTCTTTGTTTCGTCAGTTGTGTATTGGATGTCAACAAGTGTGGAATACGTTTGCCACTGTTCCTGGTTACATTTGTAAATTATTTTTTGGTGTGCTTCATTATTTTTTTTATTGAAGATTACGAAATGGGTGATAAATGAAAAAAGTTTGTAGTGACTATGGAGGAGAAACTACCCACTATAAAACGACTGAACTCTGGGGTAACGGCAAAAACTATTGCTTCGGTGTTAGGAGCTGGGAAAAGTACAGTTGGTGACTGGAAGAAAAATTGAACAGAAATTGAAAAGTGGTGTGCTGCCCAAGCTAGTGGAAGTGGAATGAAAGTAAAAAAAAAAAACATGCTGAAAGGTAAGCATAAAGAAGTTAAGGAAGCTTTGTTTTTGTGACATGTGCACTTGAGAGGAAAAGGCTTGCCTGTAACTGGGCCGACATCGGAGGAAAAAGCATTGCAATTTAAGCAACAAATAGAAGGAGAAGATTCAGAATTTACTGCCAGTGATGGATGGTTAGATCGGTGGAAAAAATGATTCGGTATTCGCCAGATTACCATAAGTGGGCAGGCTTTATCTGCTGATAAAGAGGCTGTACTTTGTTCAAAGACTATCTTTTTAAGCTTATTGAAAAGGAGGGAATTTCTGGGAAGCAGTTGTACAACTGCTATGAGACCAGTTTAAATTATAAGATGCTCCCTAGAAAAACGCTTTCATCAAAAAAAGAAGCTGCTGCACCAGGGTACAAGAAAAGCAAGGAACGAGTCACCATCTTGGCTTGCAGTAATGCAACCAGCAACCACAAGCTTAGGTTGACTTTAATAACAAAATCAAAGAAACCTAGAACTTTTAAAAAAACTGGAAAATCAGGAATCACTATGCCTATATTAAACACATCAAAAGAAAGCATGGATGAATTCAGAAATCTTTAAAACCTGGCTCCAAAATGAATTCGTACCAACTATAGAAAAACATTTGAAAGACAACAATTTGCCGAGAAAAGCTGTGCTAATTCTTGACAATGCACCTTCACATCTGGCCACTGATGAACTCAGATGGAGACATCAAAGCTTTATTTTTACCAAGCAATGTGATGGCTGTTTGTCAGCCGATGGACCAGGGCGTCCTTGAAATGCTAAAGGGAAAGTATTGCCGGCATCTTCTCAGTTTGTTGATATCAGCGATTGATAATAATGAAGCCTACTTAACCACTCTGAAAAAGATTGACATGTTAGATGTCATAAGGTGGTTGGCCGAAGCATTGGAAGAGATTCCAAACATATTACTTGTAAGGACTTGGAAAATTCTTTTGGACCATGAAGGTGGACATTTCAACCTTGTTCCCGTGTGTGAAACCAAAGTGGAAGATGAAAACGATAAACTTGTTTCATTGCTGGAAAAAAGTACCGGGCTGTGACGATGTCAATGCAGAGGACATTAAGAATGGATGGCAAGCGACAAAGTTGATGAAATAACTGAGAACGATATTGTGGAAATGGTGACACAGGGAGGAGAAATAGAAAAAGAGGAGGAGGAGCCATCTTTAGATGACAGGAAAAATCCATCCCACATTCGGAAGGGTTCAAGACAATTGAGGCAGCGCTACAGTACATTAGTCAGCAGGAGGAAACGACGCCAGCTGATATAATCTGGTTGCATAAGTGGAGGGACATTGTGTCGCGGAAGAGGGCTAAAAGGGAGAAACAGTCATCTATCAAGGACTTTTTCAAAAACTAAAAACTGTAAGTTTGACTCTTTCTCTCTTAGGCCTACCTTTTCAGATTTGTGTAATCTTTTATCAATGAACAGTAAAATAAGTTTAAGTCATTTTTTTAAGAATTAGGCCTACTTTTTATGTTAATGTTTTGTTTATTTTAAAATTGTATGTATTCATACTGTACAGTGCACATCATTTTGTTTCCTGCAATTAAGTTAGACATTATAAAATTTATCTTAAAATGTGTATACAATATTTTTATTCTTGGACTTCCTTTTACTGTAATAAATTTTTAAAACATACAGTACAGTACATAACAAACATTTATAAAGTACTGGCCTGTACTAAGAGGTCAGAAAATATGAATAAGAGCGGTTTTGGTATAAAAAGTATGTTTTTAATGGTATGGGTGGGGCAGGAAGAGGGTAATTATAGAACTCTGACCTATCCGGCTTTTTTGTTATCCGGCCTGCCCTTCCGCCACATTAGGCCAGATTAGGGAGTCTACTGCACTTCTGCAAGTAAAATTTTATCGGATTATATTATCATGTTTTCACCTGAAGAAATATTCATAAATTATTATTTACATACTTCAGTTCAGTTGGCTTTACCTCGGCAAAAGTGGCAAAGTCTTGTTGTGATATGAGATCGTCTCTGTCCATATCAAGTACATGTGAGAACAGATGAATGAACTTTTCCTTCTGCGTGTCTGTCAGTATATTTGCTGCAGCTGATGCTTCGGATCCGTTCTCTTCATCGCTTGGATATCGTTTGACCCATGTTGCTACATAACATAGTAGTAATGAGTAAAACAAAACAATCACAAATTATAACAATCACTGAGTAAAACGTGCCTAATTATGTTTGCAGTTATTAATAATATTGTTACTAACACAATTTAATGTTTTCTTTCCTTCAAGGGTTCTATTTTTGTTAAATATAATATTTAGTATATTACTTTGCAACTAAACATCAGTAATATTACAGAGACGGAGTGGCTTAGACTTTATGAATGGTTCTGGACCCAGGAGCAACTTAAAGAAACACAATTTGCAGAAATTAGTGAGTGTGTGGATTCATAAGCGATGGATGAATTTTTAGCTACTCTATAACACTGTAAAAATAGAAAATCGTCAGGCACTGATGGACTGAATTTTGAGTTTAAGAAGTAAGCATTAGCTCTGCTGCACGATTGTTTATTGAACTTTATCAATCTGTGTCCATATTCTCGAAGATTGATGGATGGAAAAGGTAGTCCCCATATTCAAGACAGGAGATCATAATAACTGTAATAACTATAGAGGGGTCAGTTTGCTTAATATGTCTTACAAATGTATGGTTCTGTCTTAGTAAAATGACTGAATAACAGAGACCATTCTCTCAGAGATCCACATGGTTTCAGGAGGGGCAGATCATGTTTGGATTGCATCTTCACAATAGCCCAAGTCATTGAAGAGCCAGAAAAGCACAGAAAATATCAGTTGCCCATATACATAGCTTTCATTGACTTTGGAAAGGCATGTGATAGAATCAATAGGGACTGTCTATGTGGCAGTAATAGCAAAGAAAGGGATCCCACTACATCTCATTAGAGACATACAAAGTCTTTATGTGGAAAACAAAATCTTACTTAAGACAGGAACAATGAGTACAACTCTTAGTATGAGCCTGATCATTTGTGGAGTATGACAAGGGGCCCATCATCACCTTCCCTTTTAATTTATATATAGATGACTAGCAAAATACCCGTGCTTTGCTACGCAGTTTCACGTTGTAAGTGATTGTACAATTATTGCTCGCTTAATAGTATAGGATTAGATAGATTGTACAAATTCTCAACTCTTAGTTTGTTTATTTACATTCATAGCAACAGCTATTTATTATTTATTTCGAGAAAATCGTTAGAGCCGTTTCTGAGAAAAAAAACATACATTTATTAATTAATTGAACTTCGAAATTTTCTCGACTATAAGAACCTGCAAACAACGAAGTTTTTTTCAATTTAAAACAATGATTAAAAACTCAGGACTAAATGTGTTTGGGGGTTTCCAGTAAACTGAGATGTCAACCACTTCATTTACAAAGTATGCAATTCCCGCGATAAATTTCAGTATTTGGTTTTTTGCCCCTTAGGAGTGAAAGTTTTTAAAACCGTTTCTTAGTGAGCACCTAAGACCTATGATGAAGCTATGTTCAAAGTTTCATTGATATCCATTCAGTGGTTTCAGAGATATCGTGATCAGTGTGTCAGTCAGTGGTATTTGGGTTATATAGATATCTATATCTAGCCGATTTACCCAGCATTCCTCGGGTTCATAATTTATTCGTAGGCTCATAGGCACCTATTCTTGTTCTAACATTATATTACTTGTATATTGTATAACTTATATTGTTACGTTCGCATTCTCACTGGAGGAATACTCTGTAGTGCACCTGTTTAAGAACATGTCATAAACTGTATTCTTATATCTGGAGAAGAATTCTGTTGCGCGTGATGCTCCTGCTCGATTTCTAACTCTGGGAGAGGGCGAACAGCTAAATTAGTTTTCAATAAAATGTCTACAGTACTTGCACGCGCTGCATATTTAACTGTGTTTTATAATTCATTGTGTTAATGTTGAAATAAGGCATTTGTCTCCTAAACTTATTCTAACAATACAATACCTCTATAGATTTCAGCTTATCAATTTTTAAATTCAAACTGAAGCAAGTGCATTTATATTGTCTGAACACTATGATCTGAATACATTCACTATCAAAACTTTGTTTTTTATACTCGCTTATAACTTACTTCGATCTTAACTTATCCACTTTTAAATTCAAACTGAAACAACTCTGAATTCACACACTATTAATAAGTTTCTTAAGATGCATACACCACCTTTGATATCATAACCTATATCTTTATTTATAAAAACCGTGGACTCTGGCCCCGCCGTCTTTCACGGGATCCGACCTAAGACTCCCCCCGGGTTCCGTGGATGAACTCCGGGGAAGGCCCATCGGACGACTCCCGCGCTATTTCCTACGCGGGAGACTTCCACCGGTGCTATGGTAACCAGAATCTATTCTATTGGGTTGCCATAGTAATCAGATCTAATAGTTTTTTAAGACCCAAAGGACCCCCCGAAGGATCATATCGAGAAAACACCTATCCTATGTTGGTTCTCCCGTTGCGTAAAATATTTGTGCAAGTTTGGTTGAAATCGGTCCAGTGGTTTAGGAGGAGATGTGGAAGACCCCAAAGAACCCCCCCCAAATGACCCCATCGAAAAAACACCTATCCTATGTTGGTTCTCCCGTCGCGTAAAATATTTGTGCCAAGTTTGGTTGAAATCGGTCCAGTGGTTTAGGAGGAGATGTGGAACATACATACATAGATACATACATACAATGGGGGGGGGGGGTTCTTGCATCTTAGGAGTGAAAGTTTTTAAAACCGATTCTTAGTGAGCATCTATGACCCCATAAGAATATACCTTCAAATTTTGAGATCATTATCTTCAGTAGTTTTTGCTCTACGTTGATTCTCTGTCAGTCAGGACAAAGCCGCTTATATATACAGAGATATTGTACACAATTGGCAGATGAAACTTTTGAGTATTTTATGGTTGGTATCTCTGCAGCTGACATGTTGTTTGCTGATGACCAGGCTATCCTACTGACTTTGGATAGAGGCTTGCAGATGGCTGTACGCTCATTGCATTGGATCTGCAAGGATTTTGGATTACAGATTTTTACATTGGAGACTAAGGTGATGGTTTTTCATGAATCTGATCCCATATGAGGAAAAACTGTTTTAGATGGTACTGTTCTGGAGCAGGTCAGCAATTTTGAGTCTCTGCTGGTGAGCAGAGAATCTTATATTTCTTATATCATAAAAATATAAGAATATATTACAAACAATGACATGGTGAATAAGTTATATAAGTCAAAGGTTTTTAAAAATATATAAACACTTGGTACGTTTCAGTTTTTAATTAACTCTGTCAGCTGTTTCAGCTTATTAAACTATTGTCAAAGAGATCAGTGAAACTGTGAAACGTACGAAGTGTTTATATATTTTTAAAAACCTTTATATTAATATGTTTCACCAAGTGCCCAATGAGTCATCACTAATATCTTTATATAAGTTCAACCCTACGTACAGGACCATCAGGGGAACTGTGAATCAACAAGTAAAGAAACACATCTGAAGTTCTACAAGATGGGGGGCCTTCTCACACTTCTTTATGGATCTAAGAATTGGACTTTAACCCTTTCAGTGCTATGCTTTTGTAAATGGGGTACTGTCAACAATACATTAATGTGTCAATTGCATTGAAAGGGTTAATGAAATCCCAAGGCAGTCATACTCAAGCGGCCAAAGTGAGATTTCTCTGGCATGTAGCAGAGTATACTCTCCAAAATCATAAAAGAAATGCAGATACGTTTGCAGGAACTGAATATTATGTAGAACTGATTTGAAGTATAGTACAAAGGGAAATTAATTTAAAGTTCTACAGGGAGAAGGGTACTTGTTTGTCATTGTGTGGAAGCAACGTGCGAAGTCTAGCAAGAAGGCAGGAGTAGAGAGTACTGTCAGTAGAAGTGGAATTTCTTGAAGAGTGAAGGAGTCTTCATAATGTAGGAAATGAGGATATATATGGAATGAGGTAGACGACGGCAGCATAAATGACAAAACAAGAATGTATGGAGAGAAGTGGTGGGAGCTGTCTGAACTTGTGTGGTTGTACAAATCACTGGTGAGAAGCTTATTGGGGTGACTAAGACTGATGAATAAAGTCAGAATAGACATGTTGCATAAACCCTATAGAAAACACATGATGAAGATGGTAATGCTAAAAGTAATTGTTTTACTTTTTATTGGCAAGACTGCGGGATTACTCATAGATTACTGAATCATAAAGTAGGAGGATCAAAAAACTTTACAAAGCCAAGCCCAAACCAGAATTGCTATGTGGACGCTTGAGTTGCGCACTGAGCAGTAAGTAAGAAAATAAAAGAGGAAAAGTGTCAGAAATTGTATATTATTATAGAAGACGAAGTGATACAGGCCAGAACAGTGATGATGTTCGAGACACACAGTCTCAACAGCTGTGCTGCGGTTGTGAGACCGAGTCAAGATCATGATTCGATCTGCCTGTCCACCACTATTTTGGGACAATAATACAACAGTCTTGTCTTGCATACTTAGGCTAGATTAGTAAAGATTGTCAACGTTAGAGAAGCTCAATTTGCGTCGGTAAGGAGAAAGGTGGGGGTACACGATAATATTGGTAGGTATACCCACTCCCCCCACTACACCACTCTGTGTTTCACTGCGCATATGCTTCTCTATCATTGACAACCTTTACACACACACACTCTCTCTCTCTCCTCCCACAACATGGCTCCCTGCATGTGCTTCCTAGATGACTGATTTCTCTTTGGCATTGGTGGAACATGACTTATACCACACCCAGGAGGTACAGCTGACCACAGGCCTTATTCCTGAAGAGAGAAAAAGAAGAAAGTCATTTTCTTCCTAAAACCTAGCACTTTGAAATGTTACATACTAATTACACATACATTTTTGTTAAATGTTTCTATACTGCCAAAAACAAATTGGAATATTTGGAAATAATATTTGGATAAAAATTTTTAATAGTCTTAAATGTTTCCAAAATATTTTTGTATTTAATAAAAGTACTTGCAAGTGTAAATAGATACAAAACAAAATAACTGTAAAAATTGTTAGTGAATAGTGTACAGTATATACACTGATGAAACTATATATATCAATGAATATAAAAGAAGATTGTTATAAACAAATTGTTATGTCATTTAACTATTTTAAAGTGTCTAGATAATGATTGGGTTGATGGGGGTAATTCACTTAAGGAACATGCACATACACGGACATACTCACCCCACACATGAACACTCCAATTGTGCTCTGTGCCACGGCCACCGCCTCCTTCACCACCTTCTTGATTTTCAGCCGCGTTTGTTTCTTGCATTAGTTCTGCACCTTCCGGCATAGTTCTCCATCTCTTCAGCAATTCTTTAGTCCTGTCTTTGGTTCGATCACATGCCATTCTCCATGTCGAGATAAACTTCTTTGGTATTTTAGGAGACACAACTTCAGAGTCAACACTTAATGTGTCGCCGTCTTCTCCAAATGTGCTGTTGCTGACCGAGTCTCTGGAAAAATTCACTCTCTTTTCGCTTCCTCCATTTTGATTCTGAGTTTGATTTGATTGGAAACTGCTTTCTCTACTTCGAATAGAATTATTTTTACTTTCCATGTCACTGTTTAGCTTCTTGTTTTCATATTTTAATATTTCATTTACATTCAATAGCTTGTGTTAATTATTTCAAGTAACTGATTTGCAAATTCTCAGCTTGATTGTAACTGTTATTTGTAACAGACAATAAATCTATTTTATAAATTTGATACGAATAATATAGGTAGCATGTTTCTCTATATGAAAGTTTTATTGTCTTTGGTAAAGATCAACAAATAATGTTAACAAGTACTTCATTTTGTCTAATATGTCTGTTACTGTAATATCATGGGGGTATGTTGGTATTACTCCAGCATTTGTTCATTCTGTAAATTTCTTAAGTCCCAGCCACATACTGGAAACCTAAAAAATATCAAGAAGAAATATTATTACTAATGTGCAAAGGCTTTCTGGGCTTAGTTCTCTGGTAAATGTTTCAGTATGTGTCTCCATGGTAGCAGTCTTCAGAGGCATAAATGGATGGGGCAGTGGAGTCTGTATGGTGCTCACAGCAAAGAGGAAACAATAGGTAAAGATGGCTGCCATGGTTATAACTGAAACGTTCAGCAGAGGATTTGAAGAACTGGGATATTTTAGATAGAAACACATTCTTGTATACAATTGAACAGACTGAACTCTTTATATAAACAAACAATAATGTCAAGAATGTCTGGCCTTTATGTCTATTTTGTTTTCATAAAAGGAAAATGGTACTTATGAGTTTGTCACATTGACTGACACAAGAACAGATAATTTCTTCTGCGAATATAAGATTTTATATCTGCATAATTGGAAGCTTTGATGATGCAGATAATGAGTGATATAACTTGTATATGTATGAGAGAGAGAGAGAGAGAGAGAGAGAGAGAGAGAGAGAGAGAGAGAGAGAGAGAGAGAGAGAGAGAGAGAGAGAGAGAGAGAGAGAGAGAGAGAGACAGACAGACATACAGACAGACAGACAGACAGACAGACAGACAGGCAGGCAGGCAGGCAGGCAGATAGAGACTAGTAAAGAGTTTTGCATGACATTTTTACTTTATATGTCAAAGTCATGGATGATGATGAGAGGAAGGCTGGAGGTAAGGTTGAGGCACTGGAAATGTTGTAGATGGATAAAATTTGTATTGAAGACGTGCTGAAAAGAAGTGATTCCCCTCACTTTAAAAACAAAAGTAATGGGATTCGAAGGCAAAGAACCGGTAATAACAACAATAATAATTAATGTTTTAGTGGATGGATAGTGAGGATCCGTCAATAATACAAATTTTAGCTATTTTGCATCGACGTTTCGACAATATTTATTGTCATCTTCAGGACAAACGTGTATTTTGTCGAAACGTCAACGCAAAATAGCTAAAATTTGTATTATTGACCGATCCTCACTAACCATCCACTAAAGCATTCATTGATTGACGGCCACTAAAAATTTAAGGAAATAATACTTAATGATCAATTATAGAACGTGTGAGCCATTTTAACTATCCGGGAAATGATATTGGCTCTGACAAGAATTATGATGTTGATGTTAAGTTAGGTAACTTTCCAGTGATCTGTGGGACAATCAATCATATTTTTAGAAACAAGGTACGTTGAGATACAAAATTAGAGTTCTACAAAGTTATGGCGGTCCCTGTAATGTTCTATGGGTTACCAATCAATTATGGTAAGGAACCAAGAAACAAGAAAGTAAAATATAGGCTTTGAAAATGGTATTTTTAAGAGGAGTTGAAAGGTGTTTTAAATTTGATCGTATAAATAATGAGGCCACAAGAGAAGAATTACAAGTTTTTAACTCGAATGAAAGTCTAAAAGATTATAAAAATGGTGAAAATAACACTTAGAAAGAATGCCATATTCAAGACTAGCCAAACAGGTCTGGAAATATAAACTTATAGGACACAGGTGTGTGGGTAAACCCAGGAAGAGATGACTGGAGGATCGGAACAGGCAGCACCTTGCCTATGCTGTGATGTGAAGAAGATGATGAAATTTCATATTTAAACTAAAGTGTTATGTCAACAAATGTATTTAAGTTTCAAGCTAATAAATATACACTTGGTGTAGTTCTGCAGACCTTTTAAACAAGTTTCATCAGATACGGCACCTGGTGGAACAATTGTCAGGATTAACAAAAGCCTTGTAGATGTAAAAAAAGTATTTACTTATTGTTTTTAACATTATTAACATGTTCTACAATGTGCCGAGTGACCAGCCCACCAGTGTATTAAAGTTTTTTTACATGCTTAGTGAATACAAAATTATATTTAAATACGGTCATGTGGTTAAATAAAATGGAAAGAGAAAAATTATCTTTTATTTCGGAGCTCAATAATTAACAGAATTACTGAGTAAGTTATAATATGAATGTAGGTACAGAGAGATTTTTTTGTGGTGGGGGGAGGGGGTTGAAACTGTCTGAAATTTTTCACACAGGAGAAAACCCATAATATTGTTTCATTTTGAGATAGGCCTTAATATTGTTTATAAACCTTAAACATTTGTAGTGACCTTCAATCAATGAATTTTTCTGGTGAAGGGTTTGTGAGGATTGGCCAAAAAGTATAACACAAATTTTAAATTATTTGTGTCGACTTTTCAGAAAATTGTTGCTGAGTTGTTACGATGCCAAACACACAACTGTAGTGCAACACTATTGTCCTGATGATGGCAATAAATATTGTCAAAACATTGTTGACACAAATAATTTAAAATTTGTGTTATACTTTTTGACCGAACCTCACTAACCCTTCACCAGTAAAATTCCGGTGTTTATAATAATAAGTAATAATTCTATGTATCTACAGAAACGAGACCTTGGAAAAGAAATATAAATTAATTAATTTATATTAATAAAAATGTATTTATTAATTAATTTATTAATAAAAATTAATGGGAATATCAATATGCTAATTTTATTACAGCTATAACACTTAATATTGCAGGTCTTCTTTCTCTTTAAAAATCACTTCATAAGTGTGGAGACCATAGCTTTTTACACTGATTACCACTGACAGAATCTTAAATCTTTCTTTTGAATATATATCAGTTCTGTATTACACCATAACAAAATAATTACGTACATTAAATTTCTCTAGTAAATTGCTCAATAAGTGCAATATTAAAAAAAATAATAAAATAAAACAGATCTTGTAATTTATTTTTACATATTGGTATTAGCAATTAAGATGGTTTATGTTACAATCATTGCTGTTATCATATTGTTAGCAGAGTTTATCTGCTAAGCTGTCCTTCTTTCCCCTCCTTGCACGCCGACCGCGATGTTACGCCTAACACTGGCACGGAGGCTCTCTGCCTCGCGGAGAGCGACCTACGACTCATGGCGTCTGCTTGCTGGGCTTGAGACAGGGTGACTTCTGTCACCTGAATCGGTTCAAGCGGGAGTGCCCAACGATAAATTAAATTAAAATAAATATAGAATTCTTTCTCCCTCGCCTTCTGAGTTAATTCGTTGGCGGTTGTCCCTTCCAGTTTTAGGAACCTGTTTACTGAACCAACTGTAAGTGTATCACCAGGCAGCCATCGGGCTCCACCCAGATGCACCGGGTGCAAAGACGCCCCGCTACTACAATGCTACATGCTACATACTATGCCGATTCATAGCGATCGCAGAATGTTTCTGGATCTGGACGGACTCTATGTGAAGGCGAGGGAAATATGCACTTACCGCCGACAAAAGCTTCGCCTCATCGAAGAGGATCCGAGGGTCGGCATTGGCGAGCGCTTGCTCAGCCACGGCAGAATTCGACTGTCTCAATCGACAATAGCGGTTCACCCACAGCCCACGAAGTACATTTCCACTTAATTGTTTAAGTCGTAATGACTATAAGGATTAATTTTTATTTTATTTATACAATCCGCTTTTGATAAAAAATAATTGTTTCCTTCCTCGGTTTTGATCAAAAACTGTTTTTGTAATATATATAAATGAGTGTACTTATTCTCAGTATTATACTATGTATATCAATATTGCCTCAATTTCTGTCCGAAATTTTAATCTAAAGTTAAACTATGATTAACTTTATCGTTTTCCTGAGTTACGATTATTGTGATTGCTATCGTATTGTAGGTTAAAAGAAAGTAATTTAATATCAAGAACCAGTTTACTTACAAACTGACGGTAATTGTATTATTCAGTATCGAATTAAGATATCATGATAATTATATGTGATTGAACGTGACACTTCTGAGTAATACAATAACGATCAATTAGTTACTACTTTTTTGTAACTGAATTTGTTAATTGCAATCTCGGGTTGCAAATTTATATCGTAGAAAACGTTTTAAGTAGTGTTTAGCACTGTGAGTTGCAGACGTAACAATCTGAAGGGGCGCGCAGTGTGGTTTACTAAATACTGTAATATAGTCACACATTGTTTAGTGCGAAGTAGAAAATACGCTGGCATACGGAATTATTGAAACAAGAACGGTTCAACAATAACAACAAAAACAACATCAACAACAACAATAACAATAGTAATATAAGTAGGGTAGTAGTAGTAGTAGTACTAAAAGAAGTATAAGTGGTTGGTAGAAATAAAAATATTGGTAATATAATGATAATAATATTATTAATTGAAATCGAATATTTAGTCTTTTTCTAAGCTTACGAGAACACAGTTACAGTAACATAATATTCGACTATATTAAAATATCTGTACGTAAAAAATAAACTTCGGTTACTTTCAGTGATTGTGAAACTGCCATGCTGATTATTTAGACTTTAATATGCTACAAGTTTATGTAAATCTGAAAATACCTTAAGAACTTTTAAACATTTAACATTGTTATTTTCGTAAAAATAGACTTTTAATTATTAAAAAAAATAGAACGCCATTATATCGATACTGTTACAGTCATCGTGAGTTCGATTCCTCCGGCTAGGTTCCAGAAAAAGGTAGACGGGTATTTTTATGGTGTAAAAATTGGTTAATAACAGAGTATTTCTTTCTAGTTTACAAAATCTAGTACAAGAAAACTTTTGAAAAAAAGATTTTTCATTTTCAGAATTATGCCTGAGGAATTTTTTTTTTTTCAAATTCAGCTAATTGTTAAGTGGGGTTTTAATCACGTTTCTAAAAATGTTATTGTTGTTATTAAACCTGTTTTTAATGCTACTGTGATCATAACTTATAAAATGAATGTTATTGTTAACTATTAAAACGATATTAATAGTCTATTATTACTATGGAAAGTAATAAAGATTTCGATACACGAAAAATCAATTTTTTATTTAAATTTAAATATACTGTATAACGTTAAATCGTATTTCTTTTTCTTTTTTTTTTGACCAAATCATGGAATATCGCGTTACCAGATCGCAAGGCGTTACGTCATCGTCGTTCCACCGTCGCATGTAAAATGAGGTTTATTCGATGCTTAAAAAAAACCGTTCAGATGTTTATACAAACATCAATGTTGTTCGCGTGAGTAGCTACTGTTAGCGTGTTTTATTTCCGTATGAAGGAAGGCTGTTGGCGCACGAAATATTTAATAAGTTCACGGTGAACCAAGTCAATACACAGCGGCCACAGCTGCAATACACTTCTTTATTCTTACTTAACAACGCTGCTATTTCTAACGCGACTTGATTCGCGTAATAAAATTTATACTCGTCATTCGTAATTAATATTCTTCGTGTATAGTGTTCTTGGAAGGAAACTAATCGTTATTTGAATTTTGCGAACAACATTTTATTATAAAAATTACACGTATCTTTTAATTGTAGGCTAATTACTTCACGGCATAATGCTAATGATGTCAGAAAATCATGTTTGAGATTACTAGATTTGTTAGGTTATGATCTGCAAAACGTAAAAAAATTTAGTTTATAAACAGTGCTTGTTATTCAATGGTTATTTGTGTTCATTTTGGTGATGCTTTTTGGTTACTACACTATTATCAAGTCACTACTGAATAGTAAGCCAAAGCCAACCAGATTTCGTGTAAAATAAAAATAATAGCCCAAATATATAGGAACATCTTTGAATTCTCCAATTTACCAAAATCTGCAAAGAAAATAATCGTGTTACACGAATCTTGTTCAGGGTGGTTCATAGCTAATGCAAAATATTTTTAATAAAACCATTCAGATGTTCTTAAGGCACCTTCACAAAACTTAAAAAGAAACTGATTTTTTTAGGAACAATTTATGGAATAGCTTGAAAATTTTCGATATTAATTGATACAGAAATTAATTCTGTTTTCCAGCAACACTGGTCTGTAGGCCTATTAGAACAGCTGCACACACACAAAAAGTCACAACTTACGGAGGGTGTAGGTCCCCATGGCTCTGCTTTTATCACTCAGTTCAGTCCACATATGAATTTTATATGGGTCATTCCAAGTCAAGTTCGCCTCTACGAAATTTTTCCGCATAAAGCTGGTTCCTTTATGATTAAGAAGCTCTCTAGGACACGTCGAAGTACATTTATGTTCAGTCGTTTATGTACAGTTGTATTGTTTTAGATTTCTGAAGGAAACAATAATAAAATAACTTGAATTTGATACTTGAAGCGGTGTGTTGAAGGATCAGAACAACTAGTTTATACTTTCTGCCCTTTGTCGTGTCATATTAAAGTAAATTTATTTGAAAAAATAAAAAAAAACAATAGGCCTATGGATGAAAAACGACAAGAAAATTATCTTTTTAGGTGTGTAGGAGTCTAAAACAAAACAGGCACTCTCCATTGTTTGGGATCAAATTTTAATTTCGTATTAAACCTTTTTAATTGACCTATTCAAAGCAAAATTAAGTTTGAAATACAATTAAGTTTTGAGCACAAAATTATTACAAATGTATGAGAAAATCCGATTATTTCAGAACCAAACTGATTAACAGAATTCCCGAATGACCCATAACGCTGCTAGAAAATTTTGTTACTACTGTATCTTGTAGTCTTCTCTCTGCTCACTTCTCTTAGGCAAAAATTAGAAATTTCGTAACTGTGGATCAACAGCCTCGTAACTTAAAACTTTCCCAATAACCATACCTACACTCATTTTCGATATTTCGTTTATGCAGTTATTGGCATCGATATGCAGTGAATATTGCATATAATTTTTGTTAGACAACAGAAATCGTGAAAATTTGTGTTCGTTATAAAATAGCTTGCTGACGATTGGAGTCGTTTTTTCATTGTCATGTTTTTTATTGTTTCTAGCAATAATATAGCTCTGATGTGTACCTGTGACGCCAAAAGTTGACGTTGTTAGGTTAATATGAAAACTAGAAGTACACATGAAAACCAACACGCTTTTAAGGCATTTTGTGAAAAGAAGGACCACCTCTTGCTTGTTACTATACATATTTCCCTTTTGACACGATAATGTCTTTTGGCTGGGGGTCATTTGAAAATTTCTGTAACGCATCACGCTGTATGACGTCATCATTTACCAGCCGGGAATCGTTAACTAAAACCGCGACCGCTAACGTGCTAACGTCCGTCGCAGATTAAAGACCTAACAAGCAAACAACACTGCATAGCTGTAGATAGGTATGTAACCAATCAGTCAGTCAGTAACCATAATAATGTTGCGTTTAGCTGGCGGCTGAAAGACATTATCATGCTCTTAAGCTTTTACCATTTGGTAAACGGTACTTTACATTTTTGTGGCAGAACTCGTTTTTTCTACTAATACTCGGTATTTGTCCAGATCTCTGGAAAATCAACCAACTGAAAGTAAGGCGGGGTGCCATACATGTCTCTGTTTTTGTGTTTCGCATAAAATTCGCTTCTAGTGAAGTTTCCAAAATTTTACAGAATAACGTAAAGGAATATAACCTGACTAGCGAAAAGTAAAATCTTGTTTTCGTTTGTTAATGCCTTGGTTTTCTTGTTTTAATCTATTAGAAATAATTGCATTTTGCACTTTACCGTTTCTGTTGTTTTGTTAAAAACTTTATGTTCTTTATTTTAAATGTTACACTGTTATTAGCATAGTATATACAGATTAAACGTTATATTTTTCTTAACCAAGGCTTTTATTTCTTTAAGCAGTAAATTAAAAAATAAAAACATTAAATTAACTTCACAAATGAAAACGTTAGGCCTACGTATTTTCATTTTACATTAAGAAATATAATTTACTATCACGTCGTGGTATATCGATACTACCACATATTGAAAACATCGAAAATGTAGTATGGGTACGGATATTGGAAAAGTACCCTAAAAAGCATATAGGATACGTTAGCTTGATCACCTGAATGTAAGTGTCGATAATTTTCTTCCGCAATCGCCAACTGGGTCTGGATGATCGAGCGGGCCTTAACCGATGCTAGTCCAAAAGTGTTGAGTAATGCTGGTCTTTTCCAGGAATCATAGTTTGTTCATACATAAGTTTCTGCCGAACCCCCCCCCCCCCAAGAAAATATGACACATGGGTATTAAGCCTATACTAACCCATCGTTGTGAGCATAAATACAGAAACATCTTCTGGCAAAGTCAGGAAACTTCTTTTATTGATGTGTTGCCCCGACTAACTGAAGTTAGCGGTCACATGGCGAATTCTTCTCCATTTCAGCGGTTGCAATTAGATCTGCGAAATTTAAGATGGCCTAGAATATTTCGTAATCATGACAATTTTGGTCTTTCAACTAAGCGTTATACTTCATCTTGTTATTTGAATCAGCAGACTCCGTAATTCCAACTTAATAGTGATCACTTCCTAAACTGCTACCTGTCATGCTGCGGATGAAGCTGTTCAGTGTCTACACCACCATTATCAAGTCCTAAACCACGACAAACAAATATACAACTGGAACCCGAATATATTCCCGTCAATCCGCCTTCACGACCGGTCAATTCATAAACAACTCTACCTGTCACTTCCCTATTGGCTCAGCTCCGTTAACCCACGGCCCTTCTGTCTTCCTATTGGCTACCTACTACGGAGTTTCGTTTGTCTCTTTTTACCCTATTAAACCAAATCCAGCTTTGTCTGCTTACCTAACACTTGTTATAGTACTGTCTAACGAAATTCACATGTCTCGCCCTTGCAAAACATGGTAAAATATTTCTTCATTACTAAATTCAGTCTTAATGTTCATAAGTATAAGCCTTTCTGTTCATAAGTATAAGTCACCCTTACTGTTCATAAGCGTTATACCCGGTGCCGGATTAAGGGGGGCTAAAGCCCCGGGCCCCGCTTGTTGGGGGGGCCCCTGCCCGACATTTATCTATGGCCCCATACCACGACAGCGTCTATTTAATCAGTATAAAATAAAAAAACTATGTGAGTAAAAATACGGTTTAAGAACAATATTTTGTTTATTATATTTATTAAATGATCGTCTGAATAAAGTAAAGTATTGTGAAAAACGCGAAAATTTCATACATGGGCCCCTGCTCTTAAATAGCCCCGGCCCCCATAGTCTTAATCCGGCCATGGTTATACCTTTGATGGTAGGTTGCAAGGGATACAATTTTTTAACTTGATAGACAAATAAAATGTGAGATATTCTCATTATTTTACAATTTGAAGCAACTGTCTTCCTTGTTCAAACTCATTCAGCAATGAGTATGAGAGTCGCAAAATCGGACGGAACGTCCACGTTTTAAATGGCTGAAGGTTCACTCGACCTATTTGAAGATCTGCGTTTCAGCTTCTTACCTTCTCACAGTCAGGGGATTATCTTCCCCCAGTTACGACCGAGAGTAGTCAACAGCCCAGAATCCATTCGTTCCCATGCAGAAAAGCCGCGTGACAAGCAAAGGTCCCGTGTCTAGCTGTCATGTAAGGATCGGGTGGGGGGATGGATAGTGTTCTGCAAAGGGTAATCCAGTACTCAACAGACAACGTTTTGTGGCCTCATAAAAACAGTCATTACCACTGACATTTATACTCCTGTACTAAACCTACTAGACATTATAGCCTCCCAGTCGTTTATGACATCAGCTGTGATAGAATTGACATGCGTCTGATTCCTTAACGCTTCTTTACAGTAAGTCCTTTTTCTTTTTCTTATTGATCAACCTTTTGTTTTTCCTCTTAGTTATTAATGGTTCTGTATACACACTATGTAAATCTGCGCTGCCCAATCGCCTTTTGTTATAGCTTTTGTCCGTTGTTCATAAAGTATATGAAAGAGTGTCTTTCCCGTTCAGTACGTCTAGGACCGCAAACCATGCGTCTTTAGTCTACACGCTATAACTTACAATACATGAAAACCAATGCCATATAAAGCGACATGAAAATGCGAGACTTTTTTGGCACATTAATTATTAATACGGAGGGTTCCCCGCTAAGACGGTTTCATTCGTCTGCTCGGATCGGCGCGACGACTGCTCGTATAATGTGTCCAGGCTTGAATGCCCGACGGTAGCAACAGGACGTAGAATATTTTTCCTTTTGATTATTCGTATCCTTGTTTTGGACTTCCAAGAATTAGGCACCTTGCCTTCTTCGACTTCAAAGGCCATTATATAGCTCTTCGATATCTTGCAACACTTCAGCACCCTGTAGGGGTTAGAGTAATTATTTTTTAATTTTACGAGGGTAGGTGGAAAAGTTTCTGAACAAATGGCCGGAAGAATGCACACTTTCGGGATTCGTGGGTTTGGGTATTGTACCCGATCCACTGGAAAAAGTTACTTCTCTTTCCTCTTCTAGAACAATAACCTATAACTGTTTGACACATTACTTCGGGTTAGGCCTATTATTCTTCAACCCTGGAGCTCACGCCTGTCTTATTATTCCTCTTCTATATTATGTTGTCCAAGTCTATCTTCTTCAAATGCCGAATTGTACGATCTACCCAAGGAACCGGACATCGTCACAGTAATAAAACAATAAAACAACGTAGAATTAGGTGGGGAGGTCACCTACAAAGAATGACAGAGGATGGGGCAGTGAAAAAGTATTCATTGGAGAACCAGGAGGAAGAAGAGCAAGAGGGAGGCTAAGAAGAAGATTAATGGGCGATGTAGATGAAGACTTGAGAAGACTGGGGGTCAGAAGGTGGCGAAGAGTCGTACAGGATAGAGAGGAGTGGAGGCATGTCGTTCTGGATGCTAGGGCTCTTCATGAGCTGTAGCACCGTGGTGTAGTAGTAGTAGTAAGCGTAGGCCTACCTTCTTCACCCGAAAGAATCTCTTCTGCGAAGCGTGTCACAAAGTTCCAGGTGTCCTCCCCTTGAAGCATTGCTTCGACCGTGTTATCTGGGGAGATCTCCTGCCTAATATCCTCTTGCAGCGATCTTCTGTGTTGCTCCCATCTGTCGCAGATGAAGAAGGTATGGCTGACATCATCCGCAGCTCCCGGAGAGTACAGGCACTCTGGTGACTCGGCCTGTCCGACATTCTTCAGATGAGATAGAAAATACCCGTGTACAGTCAGAAACTGGGTGAGGTAGTCGATCTCCCCATGCTTCCTCTCCGCCCACGGCTGCACCTGCTTGATGAGCCTTCTTGTTCAGCCTTCTTGATGAGTCTCTCTGCCAGCACTCCAGCATCTGGCTTCGTGCCTCTCGGCGTCCAGGTTCATCACCTACTTCCTACTACCTACTTGTTTCTCTGGAAGACGATCTTACGCTCCTTGACGAGAAGGTCGATCGCATTATTCCGGCAACGACCAGGACAGCCGAGAGGATTAGGGTAATAACAACAATAATAATAAACTACAGTTATTAGGATCACTACAAAATAATCAGTTCTTACAATAATATATAACCCATAAAAGGGAAATCTTAGTACAGTTTCCGTCTTCTTTTATTCCATCTAATGCTAGGTATGACCGCAGTTGTCTACCAGAGTAACGAGCTTACGTTTCACTAAAGCATAATTCTGAATTCTTAATAATAAGACGTAAATCAGATTTTTATCAAAAGACTTAAATCAGATTAAAATTCTTTAACCACAGATAAAAAATAAATAAAACATTACTACCGATAAGATAATACTACGATAACAATCACAATAATCGTAACTCAGGAAATTTCATAGTTAAACTTTACATTAAAATTTCACAGAGAAATTAAGTGGGTGCTCTACAGGTCATCCAGCGGATTTTGGAAAAATTCAGGTTTAAAGCAATCGGTCTGTTCGACAAATTAGTCCCATCGCTATCTGATTCATCTTGAGAATCGTTTTAAGTTTATATGTTTACAATGTACAATTAATTCGTCTTTCTGGTAACAACAAATTACTACTGAAAAATTCGAATACGCTAACTTTTTTTTTTTTATTTTTCGAACCTGCTTTTCAGATAGGATGAAATCTTATCCTGGACTTTATAATGACAAAACTCCTCTTTGAGTTATTTTTCAGATCCGTTGAAACTTCCGGGGCTTCGGGTTCTTTTCGTAACACGTTCGCGATGAAGTTCATACAAGTTTATGTATTGTACGAGAAATACGCAATATCCTCTACTCGGCACTGCTTCCAAGGTAATATTTTCTTGCTTGACGTTTCGATCCCTGGAATCGATCTCTAGAATCTGGGATCGTCCCCTCAGAATTTGAAAGTGGCGGTTGAAAGACCATGTGCCTGTTGAGGGTCTTTCATCCGCCACTCACAGCTTCTGAGGACGATCCCAGATTCTAGGGATCGAAAGTCAGGCAAGAAAAATATTACCTTGGAAGTAGTAGCCTACCGAGTAGCGGATTTATATATATATATATATATTCAGTAACTTTCTGCTACAGTTCGTTTCTTGATATATATAAAGTATTTAAAATTTATATTTATATTACCTCTGGTTGACCAGACGCAAGATCGCGAAGGCTGAGGATGAGAGCACGGAAGCTCTCGAAACATGTTCCAAATAAGGAAAAATAACATCTTGAGGTAATATAAACATAAATTTTAAATACTATATATATATATATATATATATATATATATATATAAAACATCGGTTTATAGCGTCTGTCGTCGCTGTCCGATTTCCAGACTTTCTCTCCAATATTTTTTGTCATGACAATGTTTGGATTTGTCTGACAAAGAGCTTTATGGATACTCTCTCCCCATAATCGTCTGGGTCTTCCCCTCTTTCTCTTCTCCGGGGTAACCATTCCACTATCCTTTTTTAGCAACCTTTCTCCTCCCACCCGTTTAACGTGTCCAAACCAAATTAACTGTCTTCTTTCTATTTCGTCTACTACTGCATGTTTCACTTTTACCATTTCTCTAATCTGTTCATTTCTTATTTTGTCTCGCCTGGATACTCTGCATGATCTCCTTAGTGCAGCCATCTCTACAGCTAGTATTTTTCTTTTGTCCGCTTATGTCATTCTCCAACTCTCAGCACCATACAACAGAATACTCTTTACGATAGTATTGTATATCTGTACTTTCCTTCCTCTAGTTATCTGGTCATGCCACCACATATTATTTAGTCTTTACCCCGTAGAGGAGAGTAGGCTACCCGTAGAGTAGACGATCTTACGCTCCTTGACGAGAAGGTCGATCGCATTATTCCGGCAACAACCAGGACAGCCGAGAGGATTAGGGTAATAACGATTTACCCGTAAGAAATCACCCATCGCTTAGTGGTTTTAAAGATACGTAATAGTGATGCAATTGGAGACTCTGAAATACGTTAAAAGAATGTTGGGTTTGGGTGGGTAAAACATTTATGCACGTCGATGATAATGTGATTTGCCGTACGTCTGCAGTGCACACCTTACATGTCCGCTTACGGCGACCCTGTCTCGAATACAGTAATTATTGAGAAAAGAGCAGTTGAATGCAATGACTCAAAGGGCACTGGCTACTGAGCGATTATGAAAGTGAGACAATATGAATAGTACGATGTTTGACATGGCAAAGTTTCAATTTCAGAAATAAAACTTTTTAATTTGAGGTATTCCCGTAACTTGCCGCTTTGATAATCTCTGAGGATAATCACTGATAAAAGAGCCACAACTAGGTGCTCAGTAACCCTGAGCAAATATGGTGTCCCCCCCCCCCACACCACGGTTCATGAGGGTGGTGCTAGCAATTTTTTATTATTTTATAATTTACTAAATTAATAAAACTAATTTTCAGTCGGTTTGTAGTTTTCTTAAATTGAACAACTTAAGCTACAGAAATTTTCAGTCATGATTGACAAAGTAGGACATATAATATCTTGCGCACTACTTATTAATAACTACATAATCACATAAAATCGATTCCGCGGTTAACATCTTCAACATTGTCTGCGTATTACAAAAAATAAAATACTCTACTGAATGAATCATACGAGTCTTTCAAAGATTCAACTCGCGAGAATTTTTCCAAAGATTTTGATGATGTCATTATCTATTTTGATCAACTGAAACAATACTCAAATTTAAAAGTAGATCTATCCTCAAGCCGCTTCTTAAGTAATATTTAATAATTTTCAACTTAGTAACATTTCTTTCCCCTGAAGTTACAAAAAACCTTAAGGTTGTGGTCAAGTTGGATATTATGCTTCTTCAGGTCTGTGTTCGTATATTAGGCTCGAGAGTATTGATATAGGCGTCGTTTTTTACTTCCATGTTCCGTAAGGAAACGGAAGTGTGGTGAACGCGAAAAAACCGTGTGCGAGATAAGGGCAGATTCTGATTATACTACCTTCAAAACATGAAGAAAAGTCATTTCCCGAAAAGTGTCTGTGTGTAGAATATTTTTATGGCGAACTGTAACTGCCGCAAAGTCAAACAGAATAAAATACGTTTTTGCATATGTGCCCGAGTTGTAGAGGACTCAGTTTACCTGCAACGTTTTACGTTTTAACAAAGAGTGAAGTACTTAATTTTGATAAATAAAGTACCCTGAAAAGAAGCTCATAATAATACACTGTAGAAAGGTAGATGAAATGGTGTCCCGACAGAACGTACCAGCGACAAAACGTACCACTTGACTTTTCACGACATAACGTACCACTTAGGTCGATATCTATCTGCGAAGTGTCTCCTTGTAATCCCTAAATAATTTACACCGCGACAAAACGTACCTGTTACCTGTGTTTGTCAAATTCAAACGGCTTCCGCGTAACTGGTAAATACCCCTCGAGTCGTTGACCTGTGTTTGTCAAGTTTGGCATGGGACACGGACGGCAGCGAAGTAACCTTATTACTACCATAACATTCACACTGTGCGGGTTTTAACGTTTTTTGGAATAGAGCTGACTACGACTAATAAAGGCGGGTTGTGTTTGCACTTCGAGGGGTATAGTTATAGGAAGAAACGGCAGGGGAAGGACGATACGATAACTTCGATTTGTCAAAGGCAACAAAGTAAAAAGTGTTGTGTAATTATGAAATCAAGAGGAGGTGAAGTTGTCAGTGGGCCTTTAGCCAATCATGTGTGTGGACCTCCGAACGATGCTCAGTTAGAAGTTATTAAACGCACGCAAAGCGCCAAGAAGAGGGCGCGGGAACAAGAAACACCACTAACTAAAATTCACACAGACACTTTGAGCTATCTCGTCGATAGAGGTAAGTGTTATTAAAGTTTACAAATTGATAATTTATTGTTTCTATTCTAATTCTAAGGAGTATAACTTTCTATTTCTAAAGGGGTATTCTATTTATAAGGGGTATTCTAATTCTATTTTTTACAGGGTATAACTTTGTTGCTTAAATGCCGCGTGAACAGTCTATCAGAAGAACCTTACAGCGGCAGAGATGTAAGGCGCAAGGCAACACCCAAAAGCCGAGCAACTGCAAAGAAGTGGTTCTCGATGAAGAAACTCTGAAAATGTTCGACGGAACTTCTTTTCTGCTGGCCGATGATGGCGAAGAAGATAGAATTATAGTTTTTAGCGGTGAAAAAGGCAAAGACAGTTTAAAATGCTTCAAAAACTTTTTCTAGGATGGTACATTTATGTGCTCTAGTAAACAGTTTACACAGATATACAGTATTCATGCAGATTTTTGCCCTATTCCCCAACAAGAAGAAGGAAACCTACATTCGATTGTTTCAATTGATCCGTAAAGCTGTTCCAGAGTGGAATCCAGAAACGGTGAACGTGGATTTCGAAATGGCGGCTGTGTCTGCTATTCGAGAAGTACTGCCTTCAGCACATATAAGAGGATGCTTTTTTCATATGAAAAAATGCCTTTGGCGCAAAGTACAAGAACTAGGACTCTCAACTGAGTACCGTGAAAATGAGGATATCCGACTCCATATCCGCATGTGTGCAGCACTGGCTTTCTTAAAACCAGAGGAAGTGCAGGACGGCTGGATCGAGACTCACTCCAAAGCCCCAGAGTCTCCCAAGCTAAGTCTGTTTTTTGATTACTTTGTTGAAAATTGGTTGGAGAACCCGGAGTTTCCAATAAAATTGTGGAGCTGTTACCAAAGGCGTCATCGGACAACAAATTCTGTCAAAGGGTGGAACAACCGTTTGAACACGCTCTTAGAAAGGCCAAACCCTTGAATAAAAGACGTGGTGATGTGTTTAAAAGGAGAAGGAGAGAAGACCAACTGCGCTTTTATGAAGTACGAACTGAACATTGAAGGCTCAAAAAGAAGGAAAAAGTACATCGAGTATGACGGACGACTTGAAAGAATAATGAAGCGGTATGAAGCAAATGGAAACCTAAGATCCTGCTTGAGAGCTCTTTCATATTCGCAGAACTTCGAATGAAACTTAAAAATACAAAAAACCATAAAAACAAAACAAAAATAATAAAAAAATTAAAAAAAAATATAAATTAAAAAAATCCAAAAATGACGAGAGCTTAACCACAGCTGATTTTAAACACGCCAAAATGATTTTGCCAGTCCAAAGCCTGGATAAAGTGTGATGAGAATCAGAACCGTGAGGGACTCGAAGTTTACATTTATATAATTTTTATATAAATAAATTGTTTACACTTGTTACTGACTAACAGCACTTAACTGACTATTAGATACACTATAAGTGAACGAAACAAGTTGCGGAGTACGTTTTGTCGCATCCAAAATATTCTGATGTAATTAGCAGACCCGTCGCAGGTAGCCGGCCGGTTAGACGGTACGTTTTGTCGGGTGGTAAGTTTTGTCACTGGTACGTTCTGTCGTGTATTCGATGAAATATCTATACATGAAAGGGAAGTTCAAGGGGGAGGGGGTAATTTTTTGTATTGATGTTATAAATTTATTCGACCGAAAAATTAAAAAATTTCAATAAAATATTAACAATTGATATCGTTCCATGCTAAGTAACCACGGATACGTAAACAAAATAATTTTTCGTTTTCAGAAATTCACAGATAACAAACGCTGAGCGGTATTCGCGTTGTTTAAATAAAAGATAATTTAATCAAATTAATTCTTTATTTTTAAAATATTAACAACTAGGTACAATTCGTATTTTGATCATCTTTGTCAGCGTTTTTACCAAACGCATGCTGATATATCTGGTTTCGTTCTGAGTTTCTGTGTACATATTAAAAATAATTTGATAATTAATTAGAACATGGAAGTCATGTATGGTTCTCAATACCGATTTTTCTAAATGTCATCAAAACTTAAAACCATGGTGTTTTAACTTTCCATTTCTTCAAGTTTATTTCTTTATGATTTACATTATACAGTATCTATATGTCTCTGACATTAGATTCCACCTTATAAAGAATGTGTTACATTCATATGAAATTATTTATTACTAGCTGTGGGGATTGTTATAAGCTCCAAATTGTAAAAAACGTTCAGTACGCAAATACTATGTTGTCACTTTCGCGCCCTCCTATTACTGCGCCCGTGGCATGTACCCTTCTTGCTCCCCCCCCCCTAGTTGTTGCTCTGACTTATAAACACAGTTTTTGTCACAGAAGATAGGCCTATTGATACTGTTCATTACGTAACTTTGTATCGTACGTTGAATTTTGAAATGCAATCAGAATTTTTCTGTCACCCATACTTTTGTGTGTCAGTTGATTTTTCAGATTGTAGGTTTTTAAGTTTCGGATAAAACAGTGAGTATACAGAATAATATTGTTACGACGTTAGATAACAGTCCACGTGTTTATCGAATGTTCCAGTGGAATCCGGCTGTAATGTGTGCGTACGTGATTCTCAACGCGTTAGCTAGACTTTGACATAAGCCGCGCGCACTGTGTCAAGGTCGCAAGCAATTACTTCTGGTGTTTTCTAGTAGCGTTCTTGACGCGCAGTGTGGAATAATCTGGATTTTCGGCGTGGTATAAATACAAGTAGGCCTACCCAGCGACGCTCAGTTCAGTTTGAGTTGCGAGTTATTGTCGGGCGATTACTCTGTGCGTTCAAGTGGTTATTAGTGAAAAGTAATTATTGTGGCGAAGTACCTATTATGTGTTTTATAATTGTACTGTACTCTATTAGTGGACATTTTGTTGCTTGTGAACAATTTTTATTTGATTTGTTGTAAAAGACTATCTTGATGATTACAAACCGTTTAATTGTGATAATTAAAGCTGGTGATTAATGACGTAATTAGTGTCTTGTATTTTGTTTTCCACTGTACCATACGACGATCAAGTACACCGTCTAACAATATTTTTCGTTGTGTCTAGAATGTTTTATCGTAAGTAGGGTTCAGCACTCTTTTGTTTATTTGGAAGATAAATACACACAGTACAAAGGTTTACTTGGCCAATCAAGCTATGGTATGACTCACTGACTGACGGTGTCGTAGTATGTATCGTCTAGCCTATGTGTCGTTATTTTTTTCGAGTAGTAACATTGTTTTCATTAAGAAACCATTAAGCATTGTGTTTTTGCAAAGTGAGTAGTTCCGTAAAGTAGTATAATTATTTCGGACCTTATACCTTAATTAAATCTTTTAGCCTATATTCTTTTATTCACCTAAACAATTTCGAATCAGCTGTTACGCGTACAGACTTCAATATGTTTTCATTAGCAATTCAGTATAGTTGTACTCCTGTAGAATCAAAATGATTGAACCGGTTTAAATGAACAAAGGCCACAGATCGTCTTTTTTAATATTGTACCAGCATAAAATAAATTCAAAAATAATTGAAATCACGAACCAAGAAATAACAATTTTCTTACGCGTAATATACTAAAAACTGTAAAAATGCCGTGTCCTGCGTTCGGCATTTTGTTATTTTTAAAAATACTATGTTCTGCCATTTGTAAGAAAAAAACAAACAAAAAACAAGAGATTCTGTTGTTTGTTTATTTCAGTTCATTACATTTATAATAATAGATAATTATAGGCCTACTGATGGCTAATAATTCTACAAAGATAAAAATGTCAAGAAAATTAATTTTACCGGTTTTTTCAGAATTAGGCTACATATTACACTTCGCTTTGTTTTGATTTTGTGGGTTTCGAAGCCGCGGTCCGTTTTGCCTCTGTTTTTCAGTTGATTTTACGGCTACATAATTATGATAATCCTTCTACCTACTGTACCCTGTCTTGACGACGAACTAAATACATGTAGCTGCGTAGCCAGTGAATTCAGCTGACGTTACTGACGTAGGTTAGCGATTCATAAAGAAGCCGATGGCTGTCAGTACGAATAAACTGACCGTTATCAACTATTTCAGTTTTTACTTAAAACATACTTTTGGCTTTTTCTTCTTTTGAACTGCAAAGAGAATAATTTCGGCAAAGAGGGTATAATAATTTCCTCGCCACTGCCTCGTCATTGTACCAGGAGTCTCGGGTTCAATGTTGTCATTTTCATCTACCTTTAACTAACCAAATAACTGCTATGCAAGGATGCTGTCAATAATTCTCTGTTTAATGTTTTGTAGTTTCATAACCTTCACGTTTTAATTTTCAATCGGTACGAATTTATCGTAAGTATGTTACCAAAAAGACTTTTTAAAAAGAGAAGAATTTCGACGAAACCGAAACATCGGAGCATGATAATGTACAAGGCTTTTGAAACGTACAATGTGCATAAACTGCATGTTTTGAAACGCGCGAATTTTCTCATCTTCAGTTGTATTTGATGAGAACGGAGTATTCATCAAGAATTCATTTAATTCTTCACGATCCCTGTCTTCGCGTTGTCGTTGACGCAGGCGTCGCACACGTTCAGTGGAAAACATCACGACTAACACTGAACAATATACACTGATATGCATCTTATTTCACTGTGACCAAATTCATTTATTACTAACATCACCTGGAGCGTTACATTTTTCGATGACGTTACACATTTTGCATCACGCATTTTGTGGAAAATATTATCATGTTTTCTATATAACTTTATAACAAATATTTACTATATAACAAACATTATCATGTTAAAAACGACAGAGACCGAAGATTTCTAGACTGTGGGGAATCGAAAGTGTGGAAAAAATATACGTGTTAACATCACCTGGAGCGTTACATTTTTCGATGACGTTATACATTTTGCATCACGCATTTTGTGGAATGACCCCCAGCTTAAAAACATTATCATGTTAAAACTGTTTCAAATTTTATTTAAAACTGTATTATACCATTAGGGTGTGCCCAGCCACACCCCTTTGCGCCTCGGAGTCGAGACCACAGATAAGTCAAGCATATCACACGGAATCAGCGTTTCTCTTTCTCCACCTCCTCTGTCCATTTCATCATCGTGTGGGTTTGGCGGTACTAACAGCTTTTAGTATTTATTTGTTTGTTCCTGAACTCTTTCTTCCAGCCAGCTGTTTGCTCCGCATAATGATTGTCTCGTTGCTTCGTATACATCTTATCTCGACCATTTCATTGAGGATTCACCTCTAGACCTTCTACGTTGAGGCTTTCGAATATAGGAAATTTATTCCAAAGGTGTTATCAGTGGCTTGTGAAATGAAATGATTGACAGGGCTGCTGACTTAAGCTGAGCCTCCCACCATGCCTAGTTTTCCCCGTAGCTTTGGCGGAGGGTGGACCCAGGCAGTGGGTAATCCCTCCAAAAATTCAAACTCCGCCCCAAAAAATTCAGTAAAAATACATACTTATTTTTTTAGGCCTACTTTACTGGCGGATTCTCTGCACACAGAGATGTTCATTGGATTCTCATCGCATTATAGGGGTTAAAAGCCTAAAGAAGTTGTCATCATCGCTTAGTGCATGTGCACTGCTGCCCTTTCCGAGTGCAGCAGACTTAACTCTCAAACGAGATGGACCTTAGGCCTACTTATGAGCCGTTCTCGCTTCTAAAATTCATCACCCTCATCAACAATATCTTGTACAAGGATTATACAAGAATTAAACCGAAAATGGTGTGTTCCGGTCCCAAGCAGATAGACTAAAGCTGGCCACTCCAGCGCTTCTTCGGACCCCCTAAACGTCTCCGTCCTTTCGGCTTATAATTGCATAGTTGTTTGGGGATGTGGTGTTCCAGCCGTTTTACCCGATATTGGATATTCTTATTGAGTATACTCAAAATATACAGTTCTTGCCTTATATCTGCATTTCTTTTACGATCTTGGAGAGTGCCGGTATTGAGAAATCTCACCACGTGCCTGAGAAATCTCATTTCGGCCGCTTGAATACGACTTAAAAACAACGTTTTTTAATATCTTAAAAATAAAACCAAGGTTGCCACAGAAAAGTTAGATGAATAATTCCTTCTCAATAGAAGTGAACAATTTTTCAAGACTTTTGGTTTGTATCCATGGTACAAACCATAGACAGACAACCACACGGCGATTAGACAAGGAAAAGTCGTTAAACAATTCAAAAAAGTTAAAGAGGTGAACTCTTAAAAAATAAGTTTAACTAAATTCTCAAATGGAGCTGAATCAAAAATCCGCTGGAATAGGACTAAATGTAAATGTCAGCAAAATAAAATCATACTAATTTCCCCATGAGAAAAGAGAGAAGAAATATTCCTAATTTATGAGATATTTTCCGATTTTTACCTGGTGGATCCCGCCCATATTATAAGTGTATAGAATTTCTAAAAAAAATGTAAAGTACCGTTTACCAAATGGTAAAAGCTTAAGAGCATGATAATGTCTTTCAGCCGCCAGCTAAACGCAACATTATTATGGTTACTGACTGACTGATTGGTTACATACCTATCTACAGCTATGCAGTGTTGTTTGCTTGTTAGGTCTTTAATCTGCGACGGACGTTAGCACGTTAGCGGTCGCGGTTTTAGTTAACGATTCCCGGCTGGTAAATGATGACGTCATGCAGCGTGATGCGTTACAGAAATTTTCAAATGACCCCCAGCCATAAGACATTATCATGTCAATATCTGTTACCAAATAGTTAATCGTCATTCGGAACTTTATGTTCTGCTACTAGGGATCAGTTTAAAATTCGTTATTTAAATGGAACGTGTATGTGGGACAACAGGGATCGAAATCACGGCGTTTATATTCCCCGAGCGGCGAGATAGCCAAAGTTGCAGTTACCGCGAATTTATAAACAAGCGAAATAACGTTGAACAGGCCAGTGTGCTAGTTGCGTCTAAATTAGTTAGTCTTTGTATCCAGCAGCATCTGGCAGCCACGGCTAATTGTATACATTAATTAAGAGTAGACGTGTAACATTCTGCGCGCAAAACGTGCAGCTGTAATAACTTCAAGTATCCACAGGTCTGTGTCTAGTTTATTTTTTTCTGTTATACACTAAATACATGTTATTAAACGTTATTTATAACCAGAACTCAGATTTTTATGACCTAAAAATGTCGTTTAAATAATATGTAAACATCAATTAAATACCGTGAAAACTAAAAAAGTGACCAGAGTCGTCAAACTTTTATTTACTACTCTAAAACAGATTAAAATAGTAAATACTTTTCGTTGACTTCTCCCCTTCCCCAGTGCTATTAAAAATTTCAGCGAAATTCCATAATAACATAGAGTAGGCCTATTTTTAGAGGGTCTAACTACCGGGTGACTAGACTGATAAATGTCCAGGGACCCACAAGGTAAAGGGGCCCCACCTTCTTTCTTTTCTACACTGAGAAAAATATTCTAGCAAAAATTACCGAGTTATTTTGCAATAGAGAGAGACAAAAAGTCGAACTTTCGGGTAATTAAAAGGCTTTTGTGTAATATTACTTGGCTAATTAAGCAAAAAATTACGTATCCACCCACAGGGGAGGGGAGGGCGCGACTGAGGGGACTAAAGGAAATCGGACAACACCGCTGGACTCTACAAAGGCGATACAGTTATAATTAGCGAATGAACAATGGTAGCAGACACTCTCATAACATTTATTTTTCTCCCTTTTTTTTACTTCCATGTTCCATAAGGAAATGGAAGTATGGTGATGGCGAAAAAAATCGTGTTCGAATTAAGGGCTGATTCTGATTGTACTACCCTCAAAACATAAAGAAAAGTAATTTTCCGAAAAGTATCTGTGTGTGTGTCTGTGTGTCTTGTGTGTAGAATTTTTTTCTATGGCGAACGATAACTCACGCAAATTAAAACAGGATCAAATAATTTTTTGCATATGTGCCTGATTTGTAGAGGACCCAAGGCACAATTTTGGTGAAGATCGCTTAAGGGGAAGGGGAGTGAAGTACTTTATTTTGATCACTAAAGTATCCTGAAAAGAAGGTCATACTAATCTATTGTAGAAAGGTAGATGAAATATCTATAAATGAAAAGGATAATTGAAGGGGGAGGGGGTAATTTTATATAAATGAAAATGATAGTTGAAGGGGAGGGGATAATTTTGTATATGTGTGCTACGTTATCGGCAACAAAGAAGTAGTTTGTTGTTAAAATTCCTTCCCGTGCTGTTGTTTGGCCGTGGTCCTATGTTTTCTGCAAAACCAATTGTTTCGGCAGTGCCATCGACTGGCATCATCAGTGAAAATCGAGTGCTCTAACGTGAGGCAGTATACGTTAGTGACCGCAATACTGTGGTTAAGGCTGAAGAAATAATTAGTTTCTATGGAAATATTTCATTTAAAAAATGATTTTAAATATAAATCTTAGAACACAGAAGTCATGTATGGTTCTCAGTACCGGTATTTAAAAACAAAAGATAGAATTCACAGTCATGGATCAACAACCAAGTAACTCTAGACTTTTGAACTCTCTACCACACATGAATTTGGTGCAGTCCCAAGTTTATTATTATTATTATTTGTTTTTTTGGTCAAATGAACAGAATTTTGTCACTCGGGTAAACTTTATGCTATTTTTTTTCAGACTCTAAAATGTGTCGGCTTAATAAACGTTTATTTCTGTAACAACCGATTTGGCCAAAAGTGTAAGTAAATTGTGGGTGCACGTGTGCGTTGTGTATACATAAAATATTTAAATATGAGTGACCTCTATTTAAATATTGATTGATTCTCCTCAGTGCGGAGCGAACGCGGGTAGGTAGTGGTTGTTGGACACGACATACACAGGCGGTCGCGGACGCGCGCACGGAAACTAAAACGCTTCAAAATAGTAGTAGTAGTTTTGTCGGTTGCCGCGGACTCGCCACAACGCTTTTCCTCTTTGTACTTTGTATCTTGCACTTCACACGACTTTTTTTTTAATCGTTTAATAATAAAAAAGCTACCGCGCTTTTGTTCGGAAAATTACCTGTCTAAAATTCCAAACGATGCGATAATAAAATTAAATTACTTTCAGAGACACACAATGCGCCGTGTTTCAGTATTGTTTTAAACCTTTAACAGTGTACTGAAACCTGCTGTGTTTAAATAAATATGAACATAACGTGGTCAGTCGCAACTTTCTGTGTGTCACGGCAGCCCAACATGTTTGATATCGTCGTAAATGATGGAAATAAATTTTCAAATACAGTATTTGATGAAACTCATTTTGAAGTTAAATTTATGTGCATCTATATCTTTAATCCTAACAAAAATCTAATCTTTTTATTTATCTAAAACTGTTTATTTATATTACTTCTATTTATCAGCAACGTAGTCTATTAATGGTTTTTATTATTCTTCTTTTATAACTCCCTTTGCCGTCAAGCGTCTGGTTCCGTCAGCCAGCTTCTAAACTCCTTTCTCTCTTGGGGAAGGCGTTTGCAATTTACTCAACCCATTCCAATATTAGTTTTTGTCTTTCTCTGCCGTTGTCAGTGTTTTCGTTCGTATTCACTACATTGTTTTCCTCTCCACTAATCCGCAACCGATTCCTGTTGAAAGTTGTTTTCTGATGTTCATATGTCAAATTCGATCTCAACAGTTCGTATGTCCAATTCTTCCAGCTTCTCGCCTCAAAAAACTCATTTCACTAAACCTATTATACACTTAACATAACCAATTATACATGTTTTAATTCAAATTTTAAATTGATATTGTAAATGATAAATTTTAATAAAACGGGATGCTTGGCTTTGCAAGTCTTCAGGAAGTGTTTTATATTCCGGTGAAGAGACTGTAAAAGATAGTGATGATTTGTCACACTCCACCACCGAATCCACCTTTGCAAACCACCTCATTGAAGCAAACCACACGTACACAAACATAAACAGCAACGTGGATATTATACACGTACACACAAAAGCCCGAAAACTAGACACTCTTGAACAATTAGAAATATACAAACACATAAAAACGACATCCTAAATGAACAGACACAATTCAAATCACACATACTATTTGACACACACACACACACACACACACACACACACACACACACACACACACACACACACACACACACACACACACACTCGATCTTTCAAATGACGGCGCCGTCACCAAGAACAAGATGGACAGAGCTCCTAGTGGCAGCCTCTGACGAAGCTTGTAATAAGCGAAAACTTGTTCAGGCTATAAGGTAAAAATTTTACATTTTTACCAATAAAAAACTTAGTGTTCCGAGTCAGTAGTATTATACTTATAATTTGTCAAAGCTAGTACATAAAGTCAGAAAGGAGAGCGTCTGACAGTCATTGAAGGACGGTTTTATACATTGAAGGAATTTATAGTAGAAAATATTAACGAGACGGGTAGATCAATAAAATAACGCGTGCTTTGTTATTTTATAGAATTATGAGATAATTTTTTACACACACAGCTCCTAAAGTCTCCTCTTTAAATTATTTATTTTGAACGTTTGAAGTCCGATTATTTCTGTTTCGAGTTCGGTTTTAAGAACTTGACAATAGAAACTGAACACTGACTTCGAGATGCGCAGTGGACAAACACCTCGTTTCGAGGCTAACGGAATTTTCAGTCATTTACACATGCGCACAACAGTCTTGTGCAGTTGTGTAATATCGTCTGCAACAACGCTCTGGCGAGAACACTAGAAGCATGTGTGTGACAGAGAGAGAATAAGTGAGTAAAGTGAGACAGTGAACTGTTATCGCGTTGTCTCCCCTCACTCCTCTCTAGACAACTTAAGTGGGGGTAATTCATTCGTTGTGTCTGCGCAGCTCAGCCACCAAGAAAGGCTAAAAGACTGGAAGCGGATTCGAGTCTTGGTTTGAAAAGAATCGAGGAAATCAAGATCGACTTAGTATGTACGGTCGATCGGTCGATCATTATTTATTGTTTTACACGTAGACAGTATAGGGCTAGTTACAAACGAAAACAGATATTTACAAAACCAAAATACAGTAGAGTCAATACTGATATATTGATCAAGATATTGGCCATTGTCAGAGAAATATCGCAAAGCGCTGAAGCAGTAGAAATGGGCTTTCTCAGACGTGCTTCTATATAGAATGTCCAGACGAGAAATGAAGGCATTAAACAACAAAATGGAAAGAAAGAGACGCCTTATCATCGCATTCTTTTTCGTCGTTGTTCGTTTTTCGTCAACGACGTGGTGAAGGAATATAGACAGAAATGGTTTGATCACGTAGATCGTACGGACCAATCAAGAATACTACACGTGAGTGCAAAATATATGCCTAAAGTAGAAATCTGGGAAAAGATGAAGAGATCAGTTGTAACGACGGACAACGGCTTTGAACCTTATACTTGGAAAGGAGAAGAAGAAAAAGAAGAAGAAGAAATTCATAGGTAATAAATTCAGAAGAAGACAAGAATTATGCTGAAGGATCGGGTGTGGGTGGAGCTGAAAAGATTTAATGTTAGAAACTGGAAATCGATTCTTTGGACAGGTCACGATCCGTGGAGGGTTGTGGAACCGCGGAAGATGATGAGAAAAAGAAATCTAAGTATCGATTTAGTAACTGAACGAGTAGAAAACGGCGACCGAAGTGTTCAGAAAGCTCGCTGGTAGATCGGTGAAGTGTATCTGAAAAGCAATAGAAAAATAAGATAATAAAAAGTGAGAAACGTTGAGGAAACGTGGAATGATGGAACATCATCGATTCTGAATAGAAGAGAAGAGACCTAATGTTAACAGAGTGTAAATGATTGGAAAAAAGTAAAAACCAAAAGTACAAAAAAAAACCTGTAGGCTTATTAGTGGACACAAATGTACTGGAATTAATATATGTAATCGTTTTCTGCATGTACGCGGTTTGGAATAGGGTTAATTAGGCTTTTTACAATAGTTTTTATTACTCTGTCCCTGTGATAGCTTTTCGAAATCCACCACGATATTATAATTGTGTTGTGGGCAACCCACACAGTGACAATTTTTACATAAAAAGTTTAGCTGTTCAGTGAGTTTTACATCTAATAAATGTGTCTACTCGAAGGAAAAACCAGGAAACCTGAACAGTTTGAAATCGAACCACTAAACCTGGAAATAGGTAATCGGTTTAAATATTTGGTATGTTGGATTGCAGAAGGTAATGAAGAAAGAAATGAAATAAGGAAAAGAATACAGGGCGCAAATAGAGCTTCGTTGACAACTACATTCAAAACAAGGAATATCCACCGTCAGTCGAAGGTCACATTAAATAAAGGTATGATTAGACCGGTGATAACATATGGCAGCGAGACTTGGACTCTGAACAAACTAGCCGCTAACGTAGTCAATACCTTTGAAAGGAGAATTCTGAGGAGAATATATGGACCAACCCAAGTCAATGGAATATGGAGAACGCGTCACAATGAGGAAATATACAAGCTATATAAAGACAATGATCTGGCCACCGTATAGATTGCAATAGGCAGGACACATCATTAGGATGGAAGGCAACCGAGTACCTAGGAAGGTATTGTTTAGACAAATCGAGGGTAGAATGCCTGTCGGAAGACCTAAGCATCACTGGATTGACACCGTGGCGAGTGATGCTGATATTTTGCTTAAAATAAAACGATGGACATCGATCACCAAGGACAGGAAAAAATGGAGGCTAAGGCTCGACTCCGAACTGTGACGCCATAGAAGAAGAAGAAGAAGAAGAAGAAGAAGAAGATGAAGACGAAGAAGAAAAAGAAATGTGTGTCTACTTACTACCTAATAAGTAGGCCTATCGTATTAGCCTTCCAAATAAAAAAATTCAACTGTGTAAATTTATTAAAATACATACAAAATAAATAAAAACACGTAGGCCTAACACAAGAATTTTTGTTTTACCTTATCTTGACTACAATTTAGAAGAAATGAAAAATTCAAGAAATTAAATTAAAAAAAAAAAAAAAAAAAATTTGTATGTAACCTTGTGCCACTTAATGCGCAAATAGGACGCTGACAGCGGGGGATATAGCCGTAATTGCCCAGGTATATATTTTTTGTATTATTTAACACGATCTAAATCTTTTTTTAATTAAAATAACTTCTAGATCCTGTTACTATGAATTATAGAAAGTCTAGGAAGATCTAGGAAGCGTTGGAGAAGTGGATATGTATTTCTTTGGAACCGGAACAGGTGATTCGCCTAGTCCCTCATAGAAGAAGAAGACCTTGTGTCACTTAATGCTCAAATAGCACGCTGACAGCGAGATAACCGTTATTGGTTAGATATAGTTTTTTTTTTAGTTAAAACGATTCAAGTCTTTTTTAAATTAAAATAACTTGTAGATCGTGTTAATACGCATTTAGCAAAAAATTCAAACGAGAAGAATCCGTCTTTCATTTCAATTAAAAAAATGTAATAATTTTTCTATGTCTGTAATAGCAAGCTCACACCTACTAGTATAAGTTGAAACGAATTTATTTGATTTCAGCTTTTAATTTATTTTTAATACACTCTATTCGATGTAAAAAATTTCCGTTCCAGTAGTTCGAACGACTTCATCCTCGGATCGATGAAATGATATTCGAAAGCGTTTATCAGAGCTTGGAAACGCATTGGAAAATTAATTTTCTTCTTTAGATAAAAGTCAAGAAAGTATAGAATGACTTTGAAAGAATTAAAAAATAAAATTTGACTTAACATGTCTGGAATAAATTAAGAATGGAAATTTCACACACATCAGAACTGTAATGTAGCCTATTACACCTCACAACATTTAGGGTAGACTAGGTTATGATTATATGTATTTGTGTGGGTGCGTGTATGTGTAATATTCGTATTCATTCACATTATTTTTGTATTCAAACTGATAATAAATAATGCTTTATATACAGGATGGCCCAAAAGTCACTGCCCATTGCGAGTTACTGAGTTACCCATGGTAAACATTAAAAGTCACTACCCATTCTCAAATTGTTTTCCATCTTTGTCGATAAAATTGCACTCTAGTGTTTACATAAGAAACTATCAGACACAAACCAAAGGCGCGTAATTTAAATCGATGGGAAGATCACAACCAAAGTTATCTTAATGTTTACAATGGGTAACTCAGTAACTCACAATGGGTAGTGACTTTTGGCCCAGCTTGGGTATATATATATTTTTTTTAAACAAGAATAAATTTTTTTCAATTCTATCAGAAAATATATTAAAAAATAATACATTTTTTTGCTTTTTACAGTGTTTCGACAGTCTTAAATTACTGTCATCATCAGAAGTATAATCTTACAAATTACTTTTGATGACGACAGCAATTTAAAACTGTCGAACCATTGTAAAAAAAACACTATATTTTTTGTTCAAAAAAAAGTATTATTTATTAGGCTATATGTGTGTGTGTGTGTGTGTGTGTGCTCGCGCGCGCATAATTAAATTTATTCTTGTTTATCGAGGAATATTATTAATTATAAATAATAATATTATTTTTTATTATTTATTAATAATGTTCACACACACACACACACACACACACACACACACACACACACACACACACACACACACACACACACACACACACACACACACACACACACACAAATTAAATTTGTGTATGTTTATACATATTTAATAAGAGCAATGTTGTCAGCCACAATTTCGATTCCCACTTACTATGGTTTGTTGACGTTCAAATCGCCTGCCCGCATTATTTTGTACATGCAAATGTACGGTGGGTACAGTCGGGTCGTATTAAACTGGATTCGTTGTTGTTAATTATTTATAATCAGTAATATATACATTATTATTAATTGCACCGCTGTCTCGATCATCGATGTCTCCCTGTCTCTTTTGAATCGTAGCCCGTGTTCAATCATTATATGCGCGCATTTAAGAACACACGATACAACGTTATCACCACTTCCGTTTGAAGACATTAAATATTCAGTTGTACGGATTTAGTCTGAATAATTCACGTCTGTTAAATCGTAATGATTCAGTTTTGTGTTTTGATAAAAAATCGCATATGGAGCATGGCCGTACGTTACAAATGGATTAATGAAACTAAAGTTCCTTTTACAAAGAACAAACAATTTTGAGAAAGTAATGGTTAAAAAAAAAACGTAAAGTTTTGACGTATCATAATAGGTAAGTCATCCTAGTGGTAAAAAATGACTAAACAGAGATCAAAGATTTAATTTAAAAACTGTAAATTGGTACCTTCACTGCGACCGCCTACGTGGTTAAATATTTCATTCGAGTCTTGTAAAATGAAAGTTTTTTCATTATTTTGGTGTATAATAGATTTTTAACGGTGCGCTGGTTTCATAAAGATCTGATGTGACTTACAGTCAGGTTGAAACCTTCGTGGCCAAATATTTCAATAAAAAACTTCGTACAAAATAAACAAATACAAATGTAATAACGAACATCCATCTGATTATAAAACAAGATTTAAATAAATAAATTTCATACTATTTTCTAGAACGAGTGATGTCCGTTTTACAAGACAGACACACATCCATGCACGCGCGCACTCAAACATACAAGCATAAAGACACGTATTTTTTACGTTTACCAACTTCTTAAAAGTTATCCACTTTTCTTCGCACTAAAAAGATCAACTAATGAAAAAACTATTCGTCATTAGAGGTAACTCATAGTTTCACATCGAATGCTATCCATGGGCCCGATCTCTCACACATTTGCAACAATTACAACACAACATGTAGTCTAATTATTTACATACGGGAAGCGCATTTTTTAACTATTGAAAATATTATGATTAAGTTTAACAACCTAGACATAGATGTTCCTTTAAAAACAACTTATTGACGCACATAGAGTGTACATGAACTTTGTAAACTACAGATAAACGTAAAAAGTCCATGAGTACGTTGCACGCACAGACTTCATGATTACAATTTTCAATTTACATAGAAGTTACAGGTTAGAGGTGTACATATAAATTGTGTGCAAGTTTGATGCGTGCGCGTGAGTGTGAGCTGCCTTACCTCGTCGTCTGCGGCCGGTAATGTTTATAAACCAAACTAACAACAGTACTACTACTACAATAAGGTGTGTGTGTTTGGCGGCGCACACCCGCGACGCCTGTACATGCGCTCTGACACGCGCAGCGTGTGGACAATGTTTCATTATTGAAAGACGACAGGCCAGTGTGTGTGGTGTGCCCGGTTAATATTACTTTGTCTTATTACTTTCACAGTTGTCTGGTAATTTAGACGCGACGGTATTGCGCTCGTTCGCGCGCGCGAGTAAATAAACACCGGGATGTTAGCTTATTGAATATCAACAATCGATGTCTCGTTGCGTCTTTACGATTCTAGAAACGGGTGTTGGGTCTGTTGCAACGGTTAAAATTAAAACGTGGGAAGCTGATGTATTTAAATTTAATTGACGCAGTTGCTCTAAATTCTTTAGGCTTTCAAGATTATATAGAATTAGAAGCGAGTCCAATACGGTTTAAGAGAAGGACGTGATCAAGAAATCGATGCCATAAAGCTGCAACTTTATTAATCTCGGTATTACGTTTTTATTATTGTTTCATTATTATTTTAAAACATTGTTTTTAAAAAATCGTTAAACAGTATTCTGAATGCTGTGTAACCGATCGCGGGAAAGTTACACACTTAGCCTATGACTTTATTGATTTCGTGTTAAAGAATTTAGATTTTTTTTTTTTTTTGTGAGAAAGGCTTTAGCCTCCTTTAGCTTCCCCGTAGATTCACCCACTGTGATATCTGCATTAAGCTATCTCCGTATAAGCCTAATTTACAACAGTGGTTGCCAACCCGCGGCACGCGAGGTATGTTGAGTGGCACACGGAAAAAAAAAATACTTGAATCTTGTTACTTCATGTATATTTTTTACAACATTTATAATAAATTTAGAACTTTACATTTAAATGATTTTAAAACGCGACCTACATTAAAAGCAAGAAAAACTGAACACGAATCGTTAAGTAGGAGACATGAAAAGCTACACTCTTACGTGAGGTGCCACAGATACAGATCTGAATTTTTTTTTAATTGTAAATTTATGAAAGTAAAATATTTTTCTTTTTTTTAATTTAAGGTATCTGAAAATAATACACACTATTTATTTTTGTTTTATCTGATTCTGATGTACATTTAATAAATTAATATTTGGGAATATTTTTCATCATCATCATCATCATCATCATCATCACTATCGTCATTTAGCGAACTGGTTATGTCTGCCGCTGCTTGTCACGTCCTTGCTTCTGTCTACGCTGATCCAAACAGCCCAGTGGGGTATCTAGAATTTGACCTTGGGGGTGTCCGGGGTCGAGTCGGCTTCATACAAAAGCAAGAATAAGTTAAGAGTAATCAACATTACTGTTTTTAAAGTGGCTGAAAAACGTGTGAAATCAGTTCACTAAAGTAAACGGTCATGACGCAATAATAATACGCGTTATTGAAACATTGTTAAAAAATACTTATTGACTGAATTGATTCTCCTACATTTCATATTTCAAACGTATATGCTAATGCTGTGTTTGTATAAGCCTGTTTGTTTGTAACAACCTAAAAGTTGAGATTAACAAAATTCGTCACCTTTTTCGACCCTCTGGAGGAGGGGTGTGGTCCCATTCGTCTCCTCCCATAAATACGCCCCTGAAACAATCGTCTTGTGTGAGGCATGTGACACTCATGGTTGAAGACACACAACTTTTCCCCAGGATTGTCTAGGCCTTACTTTTTCCTTATATTGGGAAGTTTTCGTTCCCATACGTTCTTTGGCCATCTCTCCCTTGACATGTGCTTTAGGGATCAGGTTTTGTCTAAGAACTCTTTCTTAGACCTCTCCATCACAAAACTTGAACACAGGCACAGAAAACCGACTACAACTGACACACTAATATACAACTCCTCCAGTCACCCAATACAACACAAACTAGCTGCCTTCAGAACCATGATAGGGGAGGAGTGTCTGAGACGGCATGGTGGGAGAGACGGCATAGCAGCGATATTTTCGAAACTATACGTTAGATGGCGCCACCGACCCCATTATCGTGTTTGCTTGAGCTCGGAGAGCCGTGCTAGGTGCCAGTGCGCTTGCCGCCATTTTGGGTTCGATACACGTGATTGTTTCGGAGACGCTATTTTGAAAAAATATTTCGTAACGTTTGGAATTGTCGTGATATTGAAGCAGTGCACGATATGAGGTAAGTCTTAATGCATTTAGTACTTATAGAAAGTGGTGATTCTGATAGACTCTGCTGTTAGGCGTTATTTTAAGCATGGAATTTTTAAAATAATTTTCGGTTAGGTCGGTGTATTTAAGGTGAGACGGCATACTACTATGCCGTCTCACCCATTACAGTATGCCATCTCACCCATAATAAGAATATATTTTTTATATTCTGTTCCGAGGGCGAAATGTAACCCTTTTTGCGTAAATCACTTTCTGTCCTGACTGATCTTCTGTCATAGGTCATACTAACTACCTCGTAGTTTACACGGTGACTTTTTTATTAATTTGTCATTAATTTTTGTTTCAGGTATGGCTCCATACATTCGTAAATCTACAAGGCAGTCTTGGAGCGAGAACCAGATGCAAGAAGCCATCGAGGCTGTTCGGACCAAAAGAATGGGCTGGTTACTGGCTTCAAAAACGTTTGATGTTCCGTTCACTACGTTGAGACGTCACGCAAAACCTGGAGGAAGAATCACCAAGGGTTATTTGGGTGGACAGAAGGTGACATTTAATGCCAAACTCGAAAAAGAAATTGTCGAACATTTAAAGACCTTAGAAACTCGTTTTTTTGGAATGACTACGATTGATGTTCGAAAGCTGGCTTATCAAGTCGCTGTTGCGAAAAAAAATCCCCACAGATTTTCAGAGATAACAAAAATGGCCGGTGTAGATTGGCTGAGGGGCTTTAGAAAGCGCAATCCTTCGATATCGCTTCGCATTCCAGAAGCAACATCTGCTGCCAGGGCCAGCGCATTCAACAAGCTTCAAGTACAAAAATATTTTCGTTGCTTGACTGCAACCGTTGACGAATTCTAATTTGAACCTCAGCAAATCTGGAATGTCGACGAGTCTGGATTTACAAGAGTTCCATCTCAACACCCGAAGATATTTGCAACAAAAGGACGCAAAGTCGGCATTTTGACCAGTGCAGAGAGAGGCCACCACTACACCGCGGTATGCTGTGCAAATGCTTTAGGAAGTTACATTCCGCCAGCATTCATCTTTCCGAGAAAAAACATGAAGATAGACTTGATGGACAACGCTCCGACCGGTGCTGTTGGATTCGCACAGGAAAAAGGATGGATGTCAGGAGAAGTTTTCCTTAAATGGATGCACATTTCGTTAAGTTTGCCAAACCGACCAAGGAAAATAAAGCTTTGTTGCTTCTTGACGGTCACAGCAGTCACAAGAACTTTGACGTTCTTACGTACGCAAAAGAAAATGGTATCATTGTGATGTGTTTCCCGCCACATTGCACGCACCGGCTCCAACCTTTAGACGTCAGCTTCTACGGACCGCTCAACATTTTTTACAATCAAGAGCTAAATACCTGGCTCAAAAGTCATCCCGGTGTTACTGTTACCCACCAGCAAGTTGCAGGGATATTTAAAGAAGCGTATCTTCGTGCAGCCATAGTAAAAAATATTCAAAGTGGTTTTAAGTCATCTGGCATATTCCCACTAAACGAAAATATTTTCCCGGATCACAGGTTTGCTCCGGCAGCTGTAACTGATATCGAAATGCAAGAGCCTGTCATCGCTGCAGCTGCACCCGAAACGGAAGAGACTATCGCCGCTCCAGCTGCAGCTGTAACTGGTGTCGTAATTCAAGAGCCTATCGTCACTGCAGCTGCACCTGAGACTGAAGTGGAAGAGATTATCACCGCCCCAGCTGTGACTGAGTCTGAAGCTGGAGAGCCTATCGCCTCTGCAGCAATCGACAAGACTTTGACCTCCAGAGAAATTCACGACCGTCCTGAGGCATTCAATGAGCCAGCAGAACGTTCAAGCATCCCGAAGGCTTCAACGTCCAATAATACGGAGCAAGACCTGACTATAGCTGGCATTTCGCCATTACCGGTTGCTACGATAACAAAACGATCTAACAGAAAAAAAAGGGAAAATTCGGAATTTTGAATTCTACGCCAGATATGGAGGAATTGAATTCAGTTGTACCCATGAAGCGCGCCGAAGAGCATAGAAAGTCTGCTCGACGTACTAAGAAACGGGTCTTTTATTCATCTTCCGATAGCGACCAAGATGTTTCCAAAGAAGAGGATGAAGATCCATTTTGTATCTACTGTACGGAGCCATATAGCCGATCGCGAGCCCGTGAATGGTGGCTTCGTTGCCAGATCTGCAAAAGATGGTGCCATGCACAATGTATCGGCCTTCCAAAGTCATCCAAAGTTGTCATCTGTGACGTTTGCAAGTAGTGTACCGGGTATGCCATCTCATCAACCGGGTGCGGGTGAGATGGCATTTTTGAAATATTTAATTCATTATTTTCTCTCTTTGTATATTGATATTGATTGCTGAATAAACATTGTACAATGTGCTAGTGTTCTTGTCTTTTATTTCACAGTACTTTATTTTCTAAAAATCTATTTTCAAAATGTATGCCATCTCAGACACTCCTCCCCTACATTGACTTAACAACATCCCCCTAGATGAAAAAGACTACAAAGACGAACTAAACACGATAAAATATCTAGCAGAATCTAACGGATATGACAGAACAATAGTCAGTAAACTCCTACACAAAACAAACAACTGACAAAGACAGAAAACAACAAATTCATAACACTAACATACATCAACAAACAAACTGAAAAAATAGCCCACAAATTCAAAAAAAGCAGGATACAGAATCGCTTACAAAACCACTAACAAAACAGAACACATACTATCAAAACGCACACACAAAGCACAAAACAAATTCGATCTACCCGGTGTTTACAAACTAAATTGCTCAAATTGCAACAAATTCTACATAGGCCAGACAGGACGTAGCTTCAAACGGAGATACATTGAACACACAAAGGCACTCCACTCCACTACAGAATCCACCTTTGCAAACCACCTCATTGAAACAAACCACACATACAAAAACATCGACAATAACATGAACATTCTATATGTACACACAAAAGGCCGAAAACTAGACACTCTAGAACAATTGGAAATATACACGAAAACAAATAAAAACGACATCCTAAACGAACAGACACAATTCAAATCGCACGCATTATTCGAACATATATCACCCCACACACACAACATCGATCTTTCGAAATTCGATTCCGTTGCCCACAACAGGACGGACAGCGCTACCAGCGGCAACCTCTGAAGAAGCCTTTTAAAGGTGAAAACCGGTTCAGGTTGTAAGGTAAAACTTTGTTTTTACTTACAAAAAACTTTGTGTTCCGAGTCGTTAATGTAATAGTTGTATTTAGAAAATAGTTTAACAGTGGGGATACTTTTTAAGAAATTATTGAACGAAATTCAAATAAATGATTTTAAATATAAAACTTAGAACATGGAAGTCATGGTCAGTTCTCAATACCAATATTTTAGTAATATTTAAAATTTCAAATAAATTATTTTGTTTTGTTTTTATTCAAATTTGTGCTTTAACTAATCTATTACTATTGTGTTTATATACATTCAGTTTTTTCTGTAGATTTTGTATTCTTTTTGTATAATATTTGTTATTTTAATGTTTTAAATGTCTAAAAAGTATTGTATGTTATTTAAACAGAGTGTGAGTAAATTAGATATACATATACTGTATGTGGCTGTAAAAAGACTTGCCATGTTGACGAAACCTGTTATGTAGTTTCTTTCTTTGTCTGCCCTGTATAAATTTTTTGCAGTCGGCTCATTCTATTTGTATATTCCATTTATAATATGACCATAAGATTTAGTTTTGTTTTATGTTATTTGCATTAAAAGAAATTTTTAAGATCGTAACTTTAAATAACTTATTTTTCTGTTTTGTCAGTAATATCATTATATTGTCTGTTCTTGTTGTTTATATATTACCACTGTTAATTTGTAAATGTAGGTTTATTAAGTGTCTGTTAAATGAGTTTTTTGTAAATATAATTATTTCACTACTGACTCGGAACACAAAGAAAGAAAACTTTGTGTTCCGAGTCGGTAGTGAAATAATTATATTTAGTTAAGTAACGGACACATCATTGACAACGAAATCCGAGAGTTTTTTGTTTGATTGTGTTTTCTAATTTATTGATAATTTTTATCCCATCATATTACTTTTTTTATCTTTTTCTATCTCAATTAATGAGATTCAAAGCCTTCGGTACACAAAAGTATTGATCACAATTATTTTATGTCTGAGTGGATGAATTCTAAAAAGTAAATAATTTTTAAATACAATTAGATTAGTGCCCTTTAACCTAATTAGATCAACAAATTCCAAGCAGTGAAACCAGAACCATGTTCATAAACACAACCAGCAATAGAAATTGCAATACCAGCTGCTATAAATATTTATGCTGAAACATTATGATGCTATAATTAGAGACCAGTTGTGTTCACGCTGTTTTTTCAAAACATCATCATTCTGAGAATAACCAAAGTCTACTAAAATACCGCAAGAGAAAATATCAACTATTGGAATCTCCCATTAAATACAATAGAATGTAAACTGTGTATACACAATTTGTTGTCATTATTAGTCGACTGTTTAAACACTTTTAAAAAGCACAATTTATTTTCAGTTGTAGACATAAATACTTTTGTTGATAGCCACCATGGCTCACAGTTTGAAAACTGGAGAAGGCTCTCACATACATAGGGACACATAAGTTCACAAATGTTTTGAAAAATCTAATTTCCTAATATGTTATACAGTATGTTGGAATATTATTGTAGTAAATTCCTGGATTTTGTTGTCAATGACATGTCCATTGATTAACTAATTATAATTATATCACTGGTGACTCGGAACACTAACTTTTTATTGGTAAAAATTAGTGTTCCGAGTCAGTAGTGATATAATTATAATTAATTATTGTAGTAACTTGTTTGTTTTCTGGGTATATAAGTAATTTAAATGAGTTATCTGTTTGTAAATGACATCAAGTTACAAGTGATTCCCACCAGAGGCACAGCAAGGGGGGTTTGGGGGTTAAACCCCCCCCGAGATTTAAAAATAAATTTTTTATATGTTGAATGGGCTACATAATAAAGAAGTTTTAAAACAGTTTAAGAAGTTCTCATATCAAAACATGCTGACAGTGGACTGAGGGGTGTTAATCCTCAATTCTATGACCGTAAACTGCGACTCTCTGCAAGTCCACTCGGTGAGTGTTTGCCGCCATTACCATGGCAGACAACACCGCTATGTGTAGAATGATGCGCGTTTTACTCGCAGTGGTTCAACCACTTAACGTATAGAATGCACAATTTTTATTCAGTTTGTAGCAGGCAAACCGCGGCGGTACACCCGCTCGTGTAGAATAAGCCTTTCTCGTTTTTAATTGGAGGGAAAATACACGACTTGTCGGGAATGTCCGGAAGCGATCGTCTGACTTCGGCCATGAGGCGCGCGAAAGTGGTGGGGTTTGGGTCAGTCTATAAACGTTTGTCTTACTCGCTCGTCGCTACTTCTGGCAGTTTCTCGTCTTCTCGGGAGTGAAGAGAATAAGTTTTTCTTTTTGTTTCATAGTTTGTTCCTGCACTCTTTATTGATGGAATTCGGAGGTTCTTCAGCCAGCATTCTGATGCATCAAGAAGTTTAACTCCAGGTAATTTTGATTGTTCATGACATGTATACAGTTTAACTAAGTAAAATAGTGAGCACTGTCATAATGTCAAATACTTATTTATTTCACAGATTACTGTATTATAATCCTACTTGGTAAATGCAATATGCACAAGAGTTTGATTTTTGCAATGTAGCACACTTACACTGACTACCACTCAGTCACAGCATTGAAATATAATTTTTGCAATGTTCAGTGAGTTTGAGGTTATGATTTATCATTGAGCAGTAACCGAAAAATCGTATCAAACAGTGCTGCCACCTCATTAAAAAACGTTTCCCTAATATTGATAGAAATATTACACAGTCTATATTTTGTTCTAGTCTCCTGGACTAGTTATATATAACAAATCTGTAGATGGGGTAATTTCTTTCTGTACATTGAAAATGTAAGCGAAACCCCACTTTTACAGTACTTCACAAACAATAGAGACTGAAAGTTTTTAATTCCATTTGAACAAAAACAATCATAACTTTGTAAAAATAAACTTGGCGTAAAATATAGTTTTTACTCCTCTTTCATTTGTAATTCGTGGTCCACCAACATACGAGCACAATAATTCCACTTTATAATATTACTATAGACCAGCACGTGAACGAAGTCGAGAGCAACGAACGGCTAGTTGTTCTATGCTAACACTAAAATTGGTCAAATCCAGGTCAAACATTGTTAAACTATTAAATGTGTAATGAACATTTTAAGTTTTGGAGTTTTTTTCTAGATGGCGATGAAGGCAAAAGAAGATAAGGATTGAGTTCGACCACGTTGATAAGCAAGAAACCAAGGCTCAAGGGAGATGAATCTTCATCAGCTTTGCTGCAACCCAACTCTACAACAGTGTTTGATTCTGATATTGGCCTATAAATTGGAAAACAGGTACGAACAACATTTGTGAACAAGAATTCAGTAAAGTTGATGTAGTTGAGAAAAGTTAATCAATTCAATATGTATACTTTTTTAAATATCTGAAGAAGGATTCAAGTTTTCATCCTTCCTTCTTTCATCCCCCATTTTTTTTTTTTTTGAGAAGTCCAGTATACCTAATTGTTTCTTAAAATTTGATTGTTTTCTCGTCACTATTGTAAGATAAAAAGATTTTTCTTTTTACAGTATCTACTTAACTTTTCTGTTATGTTCCAGATTGATGACAACATTAGGAAGAAGCTTCTTCTGAGCCCTTGAAAACCTGACTTCAGCTTTATTTTTCCGTCATCTGGTCCAAGAAACTTGAAGTTTGTTCTAAGATGGCTTGGTGAGTGGGACTGGCTTGTGTATTCACCATCACAAGACGGAGCATTTTGTAAGTTTTGTTTTTTGTTCTGCACTACAGTTGGGAAGCAAAGTTCGTGTCCTGGAAAATTAGTTAAGTATCCATTCAAAAAATGGAAAGATGCCAGGGAAGTTTTCCGAGAACATGAAGAGGCAAAATACCATGCTGATTCTCTTCAAAAGGCAGGTTTGTTTATGGCCACACACTCGGAAGGGGTTCCAAGCATTGACAAGGCTTTAGATAGAGGGCATGTAGTTCAAGTCAAGAAAAACAGAGAACTATTGAAGCCGATTATATCTACAGCAATTTTCCTTGCCAGAAGAGGTTTAGCATTCCGTGGACATAGGGACTCTGGAACTCTTTCAATGAACAAACCTACTCAAAAGGCAGAGGGAAACTTCAGGTCTTTATTAAGTTTCCGGATTGAATCTGGTGATACTGTTTTGAAGGAAAATGCAATAGAGGCTTTGCAGCATTGCAACGCTGACCTCCCTGCCCATGGTAAATTCTTTACTTTCTATTTTTTGGCAACAATCCCAGTCACTACTTGTACACCTGAAAGGTCATTTTCTTCATTGAAGTTGCTGAAGAGCTATTTGAGGAACAGAACTTCCGAAGAGCGCCTAAATGGACTAGCTATGGCATATATACATGAGAGAATCTGTGTAACCGAGGATGAAGTACTTGACGAACTTTCTCGAAAGTCACGAAGACTCAATATTTCTTTGTAACGATGAATAAACAAATTTAAAATTTACTTTTGGAAAACTTTTCTATTTGTTGCCAACCTACAACCTTGTGTACCTTAATACTACCCTTTCCCTATTTATCACAGTTATAAATTATGTACATGCATAATTTAAGTTTTCTCAATATGACATAAGGTCCGCAAAATACATCAGATGTGCGCAAGACATATATTAGGCCCCGGTAGACCGCATCTGCCCACCCTAAAAATAGTAGAGTTAATCCCCCCCCCCCGGATAGGGTTGCCATACGTCCTGAAAAAGCGGGATTGTCCTGAATTTGAGCATGTGTCCCGACGTCCTGACTGAATTTTTAAAAATCCCTAAATGTCCTGAATTTTAAAAATCATAGCAAGTTATTTAAAATTTGTCCGGGAGCAGCGTGTTTCCGCTTTGGTTACTATTGCTAAGCAGACATTTTGCACGGTGCTCGACGTGGTTTCGGCATATTATCTGTCTTCAACATTGGTCTATTTTAGTTTATTTGCGTGTTTCTGTAATATACCATTCATGGAAAATAGTTATAAAGGTATTATTCACAAGTTGTATTATGTCGAAAAAGAGACTTTCAAAATTCAACGAAACATGGACAAAAGATTTTCCATCAGTTAAATACATGCTGTTTTTAGTTTTCATTTACTCGTGTTACTGAGAAATGAGTAATTCCACGTGAACTGTCCCATTTGTTACTTAAAAATCTATGCAAATAAACATTGAATATTATATAATTTTGGAGTGGTCTGTAAAGTAGGTATTTTACTTAAAGTATGATTTCTTATTATTTCTCTATTTGATTTTTAACATTAACATCATATAACAAGTGTGTCTTTTGGTAACGGATGGGACAGTTCACATGGAATTACCCAAATACACTCGTTGGAACTATACGCGCCGACTTTTGGTCTTGAGCACGGGGCCAAGGATAAAAATATCAAACATTTTTATGGGAGCAAAAACACGATTGCGTCCCCGTACCACTATATGCACGGGGGCAAGTGCTCCTGTGGAGTCTGCGCCTATGGTTGGAACTTGTTGATGTTGGTGTCCTGAATTTCATCCTGAACCTTATGGCAACCCTACCCCCGGAGAACTTCCTGGCTGCGCCCGTTTCCCACAGCCATAAACTTTGTTTTATTTTCATTTATAACAAGCCCCATACTCTTAGCTGAAGATTCAAGTACTCTAAAGGCATTCTTCAGATTATTTTCATTTCTGCTGATAATATCTATATCATCTGCGTATGCTAGGAGCTGGACTCGCCTAGTGTGATATGGCCACGTGGAAAAGATACCTAATGATGGTCAATCCAAAAAATTGTCAGACTATTTTCTACCTAGATGACGGGGAACTGGGATAGACCTATGAGATCATGAAATGGAGAAAAGAGTGAGTGAAACAGCACTTTATTTTTCGTTACACGTGGCCATTTTTCTTGAATTTGTGGTGATTGGAACAACAGAAACCTCTGGTGCACATGATGCAAGAGATGGCACCAGCTGTAGGAGTGGATTCATCCACTTCATGAATTTTCATCTCACTTGTTGCTCATGCTATATGTCCAAGCTGGTTTAGGTATACAAAGGTAGGGTGAAACGTTCTGGCCCTTAATAAGAAAACAATAATTTTTTTGACTAATTAACTTGCACTTATTTCTCAACATAATCTCTATTTAACTCTATACACTTTTACAAATGACGTTCTAAAGCGGTTATGCCTAGTCTGATAGCCTAATTTATTGAGGTGCTCAAAGCAGCCATTTACAGCATCACTGACTTGATTATCGTCAGTAAATCTTTTTCCAGTGAGCCATTTTTTAAGGTTAGGAAAGAGGTAGAAGTCACTTGGCGTTAAATAGGGCAAGTACGGTGAGCAAGGAAGCAATTTGAACTTCAATCCTTTAATTTTGTCTTGACAGAACACCACTTTCTTTTTCATTAAATGTGGCCATTTTTCTTGATTTTGTCATTTACAAAATGCAGTAGGTTTTGCATAGTAATCGGCATTAACTGTTTCCACCTTTTCAAGGTAGTCATTGAAGATTACTCCATGGATGTCCCAAAAAAACAGTCGCCATAGCCTTACCAGCAGAAGATTGTCTTTTACCTTCTTTGGAGTTGGTTCGCCTTTCGTGGTCCATTGTTTTGACTGTTGTTTGGTCTCAGTAGTGTTGCGATGGACCCATCAACAGTTGTGGTATCTCATCAAGTTACGAATCAATGCGAAATTCCGCTGGACTGCACATGCAGAGTGCCAAACAATTAGTTGAAAAATCCTTTCAACACTGATTTTAGTCACATATTAGCAAACGCAGCACCCAACTAGTGAACAGCTTTGTCATAAAGCAATGTAAGATATTGTGCACACGTTCTGTTGATATACCAACAGTCTCAGCTATCTCACTCACTTCAATGGGACGTCCAACACGTGGGTCGTCAGTTGTGCTTGTCCAATCCATTTTAAATCCAGCAACCCAGTGTTTAACCATTGTATTTGATGGAGATGAGTCCCCCCCACATTGTATCCAGCTCCTTTCTAATATCAATTGCAATTAAGACTTTCAAGAAAAAATAAATAAATAAAAACAATAACTGTTCTGCAGAAACAACAAAATTTCTCACAAACATTAAAAATGCGCCAAAATTCCTGCTAACAGATATTGGTCGAATAGAGAGGGTTAGAAAATCCAAGTATTTAGGAGAGATAATTCAAGAGAATGGCTTGGAAAAATCTGCTATAGAAGAAAGGATTCATAAGATGGACGGGCATATGGTATAACTAAAGATATTTACAATAAAAAGTGCATATCTAAAAATGCGAAAATAAGGCATTACAGTACAGTAGTGAAGCCACAACGCCTACATGCAAGTGAATGTCTAGCATTGAATTATAATTTAGACAAATTAGAAATTTTGGAAAGACGAATTATTAGGAAAATATTAGGCCCACAAAAAACTTCAGAAGGTTGGAAATTAAGAAGTAATGATGAAATATATCAAAGTATAGAAAGTATAACAGAAACAATGAGAAAAAGAAGACTATTATTTTTTGGACATTTATATAGAATGGACGACAATAGGTTGACAAAGCAAATCTTCAAATATCTGTGGGGGAAGAAGTCAACATAAAGTTGATTAAAGACGTCCAAAAGGATTTAGAAAAAACCAATATACACGCAGAAGAAGCAATTGACAGAGAAGTTTTTTGGGCAAAAGTGTTAAAAATGGAGGGAGTCCAGGGTAAGAGAGAGAAAAACCCAGGTTCAAAGTGGACTGAAGACAGGAAGAAGAGACACAGTGAGAAGATGAAAGAGTATTGGAAAAAAAGGAAAGAACAAAGAGTAAAGAATTAAAATTAGTGTGGTCCCTAGATGGCCAATACAGAAAAAAAATTACGCGTACGTCAAGGGGATGGACTCTCCCCTATTCTCTTTAACTGTGTCCTAGATAAATTCATGAAAACCTTCCTCCATAAAGCCAATTCCACTAGGGTTAGAATAGGTAACAAATCCAAAGGCATAGAACTAAGCTGTTTAGCTATCGCGGATGATCTTGCCATCTTCGCCCACTCAGAAGAAGAAGCAAGAAAGCAAGTAGATCTCAAAGAGAAAGCGGAGAAAACTGGCCTCCACATCTCCTTTGCTAAAATGGTAATTATGACCACTCTATTTAATTCCCGAAAATGTGCCTAGACACTACGTATGGAGAAATAAAATATATTAACAATTTTAAATATCTTGGGGAAAACATATACCGAAACGCCTCAGACAAAGAATCGTTTACGTTAAGGAAACTCAAATTAACAAAGGCCTTTACTCTAACCCGGGAACTGTATGGAAAGAAAAACCTTTCCATAAGTGCGAAAGTCTGCCATTACAGCACTGTGATCACGTATAGAGCAGAAACAATGTGCTTTCAACATTTGGAACCTCTTCTTAAAATTGAATGAAGAATTCTTTGGAAAAAATTTATGGCCTCAAGAAAACTGAAGATGGGTACGGGCACAGACCCATAGAAGAGCTGTACAGGTGATTCCGATGGCTTTCCGAAGAAAAAGACTGAGATTCCTTGGACATATGGTTCGGTCCAGATTAAATAAACAAATTTTCAAACATATCTGGCAACTTTCTAGTCTGAACACCAAACAACTAAAGGAGGAAATGATGAAACTAAGTATCTCTTTGAACGACTGTGTGGATAGAAATACATACAGAAACAAAATTCAAAATCTTGAGGTTCCCTGCGGTAAGAAGAAGACGAGAAAGGGATGGACAGTGGAAAGGAAGGCAGTGCATAGTGTACGAATGAGGGCCTTCTGGCAGGAGAAGAAAAGGAAATGATATTCGCGTGGTCCACGGCTGGCCTGTTCGTGTAAAAAAAATAATAATAAAAATAATAACAGCACGAATTTCCAGTCTATCCAATGATGCCCATGCTGCTTACAGTGTTGGACTGTGTCACTAATAACAAACGACTCATTGACTTTAAATTATTGAATCTAATACAAAGGAAGAACTCTTACAACATGGTCAAAACAATGAGCACAGCAGTGCTACCACTGTGTCAGGCCCAGAACTTTTCACCCTACCCTCGTACCTTACTAATATATTTTAAAATCCCTTTTATTTGAAATTCATGTAACATGAAAGCAGTTGTTATTCAGTACCACACCACAGTGGGTGTGAATGTCTGCAGGCGTGTACCATCTAATACAATTGAATATAGTGAAGTATGGAATAAAAGGACTGTTGTGCTAGAGGAAAAAGATAGAAGACAGGAAACACTAATATATAAAAAAAGAAAAGAAACACCACATTTAATATTATTAATATAACTGTACACTAGTTAAATACAAATGTTTTATTACTGTAACAGTTTTTAAAGATATATTTAAAAAAATTCTATGTGAACATTAGATCAATATAAAACATAACATAGCACAACTATAGTAGATTATATAGATTTATTCTTTATTTCTACATATTTTTATTTTTGGAAGCTTGCGATATTTTGTTGCCGTCTCTTTGAGTACACAATTTACGATTGCTGTGAACTGTCACTTGTGACAGCAAATACCATTCACTCACAATACACAGTAAGATTTGCTAATAAATGCAGTATTTAGAATAAATGCATTTTCGGAAAGTAGTAGTAATGTTAACACATGCTAACTATGCTGTAAATGTAATCTTGCTCGTGAAGTCTCATGGTTTTTGCTATTAACAGACAACAATACTGGTCGTAAGGTTTATTTTTCTCAGCACCAAATGATTCATGTGCTCTAAAATGGGACAATCCTCAACAGTCTTAGTTAAGCCCCTGAGGCTACTTCGCTACAGAAAAGGCAAAATGTACGAGCCTAAGGAAAATGAGACAGTGTTAAACCTAAAATCAGAATGTTAGGAACGATACCCGTCTCTTTCCCTCTGTCTCTCTCTCTCTCGTTATCTGCTCTGAACTCTTTGGCTACTAACGTTATCATATGTAGTAGTCAATCTTGTGTAAAATACTGATAAAGGCATATGATATGAACATATATACCATCTGCAGAATGTTAATGCTGTCATACAAAAGGATACTGTTGTAAGAGGTCTGTCAAGAAAGTATCCACCCATTTTGAATATCTCAATAAGCGCCACGTGACCTTCACAAACTGCACAGCCAAAAAGACATTACTGTGCACAAACGAATAGTCAGGGGCTCAGACTGAACCCCTCACTTTGCAGTGAGATACCATTGAATGTAAGCTTGTCTTTATACACAATGACTGAGTAAGTAGACCAATGAGGGAGCCTGCATCAATGTTAGCTTCAAACGTAGACATCCATTCATCCATGGAAACTGTATTGATGATTAACAGGACCTTCATGAAGGTTTCCATGAATAATGCTCAAATTAAAGTGGGGTATCAACTTTCAAAATGGCTGGGAATCTATCGAAAGTATTGCAACCCATAGCAGAGGCAAAATTAATGGAAATTCAAAATGATTTTCGGAAAGGAAGATCCTGCTCAGATAATATTCATATAATGCATAGAATGTTGGAGAAGCAGAGAGAATTCAACCTTGTGACATATTTTGTTCATGGATTTTGAAAAGGCTTTTGACAAGGTAAGACAGGAAGATGTTATGGGAAATTTTACAAAGAAATGGCTAAGCACCTTACTTCAGCAGTAAATAGTCTCTATTTGGACACACAGATACTTCTGCAAAGAGAGAGTGCAGAAAGTTCTAAGTATAAATCAAGGTATAAGACAGGACTGTAGTCTCTTGCCAATGCTGTTTACACATATTTGGATGATGTCACTTGTAGGTGGCAGAGCATTTATCCATCAACAGGTATTTCTCTGGGAAAAAGGGAATTTGTTAATATGCTGCGGTTTGCTGATGACCTGCTGCTTATAGATACCACCAAAAATGGTTTGCAAAGAGTGCTACGCAAATTACAACGGTGTTCGATTCAATATAACTCAACAATTTCCACAAGCAAAATGAAGGTGATGGCTTTTCTGGGAAGCAATCCTGTAAGAGCCAAAATAATGATTAACAACCAACTAACTGAACACTTTAGCTACTTACGGTATGGTATATAATATAAGAACAATAGAAACACAGACAATAAACTACATAAGTTTGAAATGATGTACAGCACCATAAGTAGAACACTAAAAAACAAGACGTGGAAAGATACTCAGCTCAAGTTATACAAGGTAATGCCTGTCCATACGGTTCTTTATGGAAGTGAGTCATGGATAATGAGAAAGAGAGATAAAAGCTAAATACAAGCAGCAGAGATGAATTTCTAAGATCAGTCAAAGGGTGTTCTAAACAAGATTGATTTCGAAATGAAGACATCAGAGAAGAGTTGGAAACATACAACTTAAATGAGAAAGTAAGTTGCATAGAAGACATTGGAAGACCATCTGGAACGTATGGATGATCGAAGACTACCAAAAGTGGCAAGTAGATACAAATGAGCTGAAAGAAGTGTAGGGAGACCAAAGAAAAGATGGGAATAAATCCTGTGAAGCCGGAACAGGTCACCAAGGCCTAATCCTTGTTGAAGAATAAGTTCTATCGAAAGCAATCCACATTTTGAAAGCAACATCAAGGCCAAGTTGACTATTTTTTCAACCATAAAGGTTTTGTACATCATGAATACACTCCTCCAGGACAGACAATAACTGAGGATATATAAAAATTCTTTGCAGGCTGAGGGATACCATGAAGAGAAAATGAAAGTAGCTGTAGGCAAGTGGTGACCAACATCTTCACCATGACAGTGCACCTGCAGAGTCTTTGTGCCTTGTACAGGATTTCCTGCCGAAACATTGCATTGTACAGGTTACTCAGCCACCATACAATCCTGATTCGGCTTCTTCCAACCTCTGGCCCTTTCCAAAGCTAAAATTACTACTGAAAGGGAGGAGATTTCACACAGTTGGCAAAATTCAACAAAATGCGACAAGGCAGCCGATGGTGATTCCGATAGAAAAATTTGCAGACTGTTCAGAAAGTAGAGGAGACATTGTGATACGTTCGTGAAGTCCTGAAAGGAGTACTCCAAAAGGGGGTTAAGGTCCCATCATGCTGCACAAGCTATTTTTCCAAAAATATTACATCACTGGATACTTTCCAGACAGACTTCATACATCAGTTTAAATAAGAAATCTTGTCAAATGTAAAAGTTATATTCTCTTATTTACTATTTTGTCAGTGCTTATAATAACAAACAAAATCTGACTATATAAGGCAGTACTATTCATAAACTCCAAATTACTTATGTCATCAACAGATACCATATTTTATTGTTACATAACAAAAAAGAAGGAAAAACCCAAGTTTCTGCCAGCAACTTTTGCCACTTGTATTTCATCCGCTTGAATACAATTGGCCTGGGATTTTGTTAAAATCCAATCTCAGAAAACTGTTGGTAGGACCCATAACTTTGTAGTACTTTAGGCATGTTTCTCTACTTATTGATTTTAGAGTTCTCCCACACATATGGTTGAATTTGTGCAGCTTTTTCAAGTGAGAGTGTATCCTGCCATGTGCCTACAACTGACTACTTGTACGAGCCATGTTTTTTAAGTAAGTACCGTTTTGATACTAAAAATAACAAGTAATATTTTTTTGAACAATTTTATTTTTACATGAAAGCCAGTACATAAAACTATTTTTCAACTAAGTTTCCACCTATATTGAGGCACATGTCATATCGTGTGATCAGGTTCTGTATTCCGTCTTCATAGAAATCAGCCGCCTATTCATAGAACCCAGCGTGAGCACAACTTCCGATAATTTAAGCTTTCCGTCACAATTTCATAGAGAGCACTTCTTGAAACTTGAGGAAGTTCATTAGACAGTGACAAAATCGTAAACCGCCTATTCTCACGAACTTTTTTGTCAACTTTCTGCACCAGGTCGTCATTAATGACAGACGGTCGCCCACTCAGTGCCTCATCGTGCACATTTGTACGGCCTTCTTTAAAACGCACTTTCTCACCATGCCATCACTCACAGTGTTTTCCCCATACACTTCACTTATCCGTCGATGAATATCGCCCGCTTTCACGTCTCTTGCATTTAGGAAACGAATTACAGCCCGTATTTCACAATCGGCGGGGCTTTCAATAGTATGAGGCATTTTAAACATGCACAGGAAAATGTAATCAAAGACTTCTGCTCACATAATGGGTCTGTAGCAAGCCAATAGATGCAGACACTCAGTGCGCATGTGCAGAACGGTGACCGCTGCGCTGTAGCGGTGATATAGCGAAACGGTACTTACTTAAAAAACATACCTTGTATTTCAGCCGCTTGAATACAACTCGCCTGGGATTTTGTTAAATTCAAATTCTCAGACGCATAGAGAACTGTGGGTAGGACCACCACCTTGTACAACTTTAGGTCTGTTTCTTTATTAGTTGATATTAGAGTTCTCCCACACATATGGTTGAACTTGCACAACTTCTTAAACACATCATTTTTTTGTAATGTAAGGCACTTTACGGCCCGGATATTCAAAATTATTGCTCAAGAACAGTACCATCTACAACAATTTTTGCTCGTATGGGATTAGCTCCATGAAAGGCAGTACCTTGGTCATAAAAATCAGTTTTGAACATCAGCACAGGAAATCAAAAAATTCTACACACTGTTTTATCAAACCTTGTATAGCTAAATTATTAGTTGGCCACTGAACATGCCCCCAGATCTGTTGCTTGGATTTTACCATCATCATGTCTAACTATAATACACTCAGTCACATAAGTTTATCAAATTAAGTACACATTTGTCCACTATACAGTTTATCTATTCACAGTTTATATTTAATATATATTATGTACACTTTTTTTTATAAACCTAATTTCAGTCAAAATCACTGCCATCATGAGTATTATTATTTATTAACATATCTTTTGATTTTTATTTCTTACCTTAAATATACTACATTCATACATATATACTGGGTATATGTATATAATATGTGTATACTACATATATTGCACTGTATACTAGATTTTGATTAATTATTCAATTAGTTATGACAGTTGACTAATTATTTGATTAGTTATGTTATTACCAACGGAGTACAGATGCAAAGAGTAGAAAACATTTTTGCAAACTGTATGAACTGTGGCTAGCAAAGTTATCAGATAAAATCGTATGCAAAAAGTACAGGGTGACCCATTAAAAAAATCATCATCTTCAAGGATTAAACCAAAGATGGTTTGTTCCGGTCTCAAATAGGCAAAGATTATAGCTCGTCACTCCAGCGCTTCCACGGACGTCCCACACCTCTTCGACCCCTCAGCTTATAGTGTTTGGGGATGCGACAGTCATCCATTTGGTAAAGATGTTCCCACCAATTCAGCCGATACTGGGTGATCCTCTCGAGTATACTCATAATATTCAGTTCCTGCTGTATATCTGTTTCTTCTATGAACATGGAGAATATACCCTGCCACGTGCCTGAGAAATCTCACTTCAGCCGCTTGGATGCGACTGGACTGGCCTTTTGTTAAAGTCCAATTCTGACACCCGTAAAGAAGTGTGGGAAGAGCCATCACTGAAGAATTTTAGGTGTGTTCCTTTACTTGCTGACTTAAGGGTTCGCCTAATGGTCCCACACATAATGTTGAATTTATGCAACTTATTCACTACGTCGTTGCTTGCATTATAAGACACACTGTAGCCCGGGTATTCAAAATTGCTTACTTGTTCCAGGACAATACTATTTATAACAATTTTTGCCCATATGGATCAGTTCCATGCAAAGCCATCACCTTGGTCTTAACCCATTAAAATCTTTACAATTTTCATTGAACATTAAAAATTATCAGTACTTTCGAAGCAATGTCTGTGTCTACTGCAGGCTTGTGTTTTAGCCAGCTGTGCCATACAAGGGCTGCTGTCAGGTGCGATATTATATAAAATCCACTGGTGGCTATATATGGCCAAAAAGCATTTTGTACAATTCTTTTTGAATTTTGACTGTAACCCCTATCGGTTAACGGATTCGATAAATTTGCTGTCCATTACTCATAAAGTTTCCTGAAGTTCTTATTTATAGTGAAACCATACTAATTTGGAATGCATCTTGGAAAACATGTCATTCATTTATATTTACTGTCAAATAAAACCTTCAAGAATATCTTTAAAACTGTTCATAATTAATGAATCTATTTGTAATTTTTTCTCCGATTACTCCAAATTAGTGAGGGTCTTAGTGTAGTCTTACTCAGAATCTATTAACATAATGTCATATGTGGTATAGAATACAGAGTTTTGTTTTATAATTAAAGTGAAGTTTCACTAGCAGCCGAAGGACTCTGCGATTGTCCACCTCCACTGGTATCCTGGTGCTTGTGCATTTTATTGTGTTCCTCTAACGCACTTAACCTCTGCTTCAATGTCCTAACCTACAAAACAAAATGTTAATTTTTTCAGAAGTTTCATGATAATTTACTTAAAACTAGCAAAAATACAACACTATTGTATCATTTCCAATCTGATACAATATTGAATCATTTACAAAACAGATTAGATCTGTGTATCAAACTGTGTTCTACTCAACAAGTTTAAATAGTTTGTTAATTAAACTGAAATATTATTATTATTAGCAGGGGTCCTACAGTCTATGCCGCATCCCGCATTTCGATCACCATTTCTCCCTATCTTTCCAGTCATTGTCTTCAATAGCTCGATCTCTCATGCTCTTCCTAATTCCTGCTCTCCATTGTGTTGTCAGTCTTCCTTTTCTTCTCCTGTTTTGTGGTGTGTAAGGCAATGATTTCTTTGGCCATCGCTTCTCCTCCATCCTCATTATGTGACCATACCATAGCAACTGTCTGGATTCTATTCTTTCTGCTGTTGTAAGTATGCGCCCTGTTTTCCTTCTTATATCTTCATTTCTAACATGTTGCATTCTAGAAATATTACACGCTCTTCTTAAGAAGTCCATTTCCACAGTTTCTATCATCTTTTTCTCTTTATCTGAAAGTTTCCAGCATTCCCAGCCATAAGTTAAAATGGGCTCCACAATAGTTGTGTAGATTGTCAGTTTAGTTTGAAGTTTCATTTTGTTCGACCAAAGTAATGAGTTTAGCAAACGAATAGCCTTTTTTCCCTGTTGTATCTATTTTTGATGTCATTCTTTGTTGTTCCATCTTCTGAAATAATGCTTCCCAAATATTTGAATTCGCTACACTTTCCGATTCTATGGATTTGCAGATCTGGGGCTTCTTCTTGCATGTCTCCTATTTTCAGATATTCTGTTTTAATAGTACTGTATTTATGTTTAGACCCCATTTCACATACTCCTCTTTCAATTTTCTAAACATATATTCTGTGTCGTCCTCGTCACATGCTATAATTATCTTATTGTCGGCAAATAGGAGAGTTGTTAAGGACTGCTCATCCATTTGAATTCCCATTCCTGATGTTTTTCTTCTCCAGTTACTGATGGCTTCTTGGATATATATTTTAAACAGGGTAGGTGACAAGCTGCACCCTTGCTTAAGCCCTTTTGTGATAGGAAACAATTCTGACAGAACATTTCCCACTCTCCCACTGTATTAAATTGAAAAAAAAAGACTGCAGTAAAACAATAAAATTTGAAAATATTCAGTGATATTGACATTAAAACAACAGGAGTTAAAAAGGTGGTTGAATGGAAGCTGAGGAATGTGAGGACAGAACAAAAGATAAACCACAGACAGGATGACAAAAACAAGCAATTCTTCACCTTCTGCCATCAAGTTCGGGGTCCTTCACAGCCACTTTCAAAATTTCTATTATAACTTTGTGTTCCTGTTCTTTCAAATACTTTCACAATCTATAAGTTCAAATTGTATAAATATTTCAAAGATACACTCTTTTAGACTCCTAAACATCAAATGATCTGATGAACTTCTGACTTCAAGTGGTATATTTTCATACTTAACACTTCAACCTCCAGATTCTGGGGGGGGGGGTCTTTAGAAGCTGAGTGCAGTGGTTGAATGACTGTGTTGTTAGGTCTTTCAACTACCACTCTCAACTTCTGAAGACAACCCTTCTGATTATGGGGGTGGGGTGCGGATTATTAAGCATAAAATATTATGATGGTAGTAGTTCAGGAGAAGGGTTTCAGATAATCTAAATTCTAAATATCACTGGCTTTCACCGGCTGTAAGGTAAATCTTTACGATTTTACTTATAAAAAATTTAGTGTTCAGAGTCGTCAAACAATAGTGATATTTAGTTAAGTAATGGACACGTCATGGACAATGAAATCCAAGAATCTAAATTCCTACTTACTACACAGTACTGCCATCATAGCAAGAAATCAAGAGAGGGGAAATTTTCCTTTGGACTGACAAATTTCCCTCTACTGTGTGTGATCGTATGTGCAGTAATTGGCTGCAGTAATAACAGTTTTAATCTTGTTATTTGAATTAGCAGTCTCTGTAATAACAACTTTGTCGTGTTTACTTGCTGAACTGCTACTTGTCATGTTCCAGACGAGGCCTTTCAGCGTCTCCACCATTATCAAGTCCTAAACCACAACCTAGGACTTAATTATCATTATAAAGTCATGGTTTAGGACTTGATAATGGTGGAGACACTGAAATGTCTCGTCAGGAACCATGACATGTAGCAGTTCAGCAAGTAAACACGACAAAGTTGGAATTGGTACAGTCACTACTGCACGCTGTGCTCAGAACTTTTTGCGTGTGTTTGTTAACACAGGCAACGCGATAAATTTTGGAATGTCTTGAAGACTGTACATATCACTGCAATGCCACTGTACAGTGGAAGTTGGTATTCCATTGGATCACTAACCAGACAGCTTCCTAAATTGCAGTGATTGTGGGTCCAATATTATAACAGGCTTTGGTTTGTCAAACCCTTTGATCAGGGACATACATTCTAGGCTAGCTGTGAAGCACAACGATTAAAGAACAAAAAATTAGGAATCTACATAAAAGGAATCAGAGATACCTAGTGAAGACTTACCTTGTTACAACTCGTGGTATTGTTATGACAACAACCGAGTGACTTGGTGGGAGGGGGGGGACAATGATGTGCAGCAAGCTTAAGCTTTAACACTGTGTTAAACGTTTTACAAAGTTATGTGGTCTCTATACTGTCCTATCGGTATGATTACAAACAACAACCAAGAAACAAGAAAGTAAAATACAGGCCTCGGAAATGGTGTTCTTAAGAGGAGTTAAAAAGTGTTATAAACTTGATCATACAAAGAATGAAATCGTCAGAGAAGAATTACAACTTGTCAACGTGAATGAAAGGTTAAACGATTATAAACAACGGTGGAAAGGACACTTACAAGATGCTGGTAATATCTTTACGGAAAATATAATTCGAAATATATTTATACTTGTAATCTTCATAAGTATTTATAATAAGATTGACTATATTTTTTGTACATCCTTAATGTCAATAATTTTTTAACACTTGACTCTGATTTACTTTACAAACATAAAAATAAATATGCTGTCTATTTAAACTATAGTTTGTCTATATTAAACTGTTTTTACCTACATATGTATAGATTATGTGACACTTTACATACTTGGACCATCTGCTTACTTGGGTCAAAGTACATGAATCCCACTGTGTCCCAAATAAATGGAATTGAAGGGTTGTGGGTAAAAACATGGTAACCCACAATAAGGTAGAAATTGTAATAAGCCAAGCCCCTGCTGTCTAATATACCAAGTTGTGGGATTTACTAATTAGTTTATCAGTTCTCTTCTAGATAGCAACACAATTCACTTTTATGTAACCCACAGCAAGTTTTAAAATGCATAAGTTGGTAAGCCACACTTTCACTGTTTGAAATGGATGCTACAACAAGTGAGGTGTGTCCAAAAAGAGTGAGAAAAACTAGACTTTTTACTAATCCTGATGATCTCTGTGATTTGAATGCATTGTTTGAAGATTTACAAAGTGAATACAATCCAGAATGTGATAATCAAACCGATCGTGATGAAAATATAACCTCTGTAAGTAACACGTTTCTGTTTCTGTTAGGTTATGTTGGTTACCATGTTTTAACCTTCTCAAGATTATTTCGTAGTTTTTTGGCACATAGATTTATATTATAATGTATGACTAACTCAGTTTTATATGAATTGACATTATAATTTAATAACTATGAGAAGAAGGGTATTGATAATGGGCCAATAACCGAATTAGTGTGGCTTACCATGTTTTGCATTTTATATAGTATAGACAACCAGTGGGTTACATAAGAGGAATCCTAACCTAAGGCGAGTGTTTGGCTTCTGTTTCAGTTTGCAAATAAAGAAAAACCAGCATCACTTGTTGAAAATAATGACATTCCCGTTATAAAAAGGAGAAGGGTTCAGATCAATAAGAGAAAAGAAAAGAAAAAACTCAGAAATTCTGGACTTCAGTATGAGTCTTATAATAATGGGAAAACTGTAGAGAAGCGAGAAATTGGGGAAGATTGCCGTTGTAAAAAAAGATGTTTTGAAACATTAGGAAAAGAACAAAAGGAGAAAATATTTTGGAATTTTGGAATTTGGGTCAATATGATATACAAAATGCATACTTACATGGGAGGTTAAAAATTATGCCAGTAAAACGCAGATATACAAAGAAGAAAGAATACAGTAGAAGAAATAACACAGTACAATACACCGTTTTAAAAGATTCATGTGCACTCGAGGTTTGTGAAGTAGCATTTTTACACATCCACAGACTTCATAAAGCAAGGGGAAGAGTTGAAATTTTAGTGAAACAAATTTGTAATGGTCAGGTAGCTCCTCCACTGGATAAGCGAGGTCTTCATGAATTTAGGAAAAATTCTTTCACTGAAGAACAAAAAGAACTTGTATTGGAACATATAAGCAAACTTCCTAAATACAAAAGGCATTACAGCCGTAAAGATAATCCAGATAAGGTTTATATGGGACATGAATACAATATAACTATTATCTATGATGACTATATAAATAATTTTTGTAAGGAGAAGCTGTCAAAACCTGTATCTTTGGATAAGTATAGGAAAATATTTAGAACGCTCAATATATCATTTAAACATCCAAAAAGTGATACTTGTAAAACATGTGACAGCCTATACTTGAAAATAAAGCAAAGTAGACTGAATAACAAAGCAGATGAGCTTCAAAACTTGACATGTGAGCAGCACCTACATCACAGTAGGGCAGAAGCTGGACTACAGAAAGTCAAAGTACGGGCACTTGCAAAAGAAGAGGTTGATACTTAAGTTTTTACCTTTGACCTCCAACAGACTTTACCTCTTCCAAAGTTAAGCACTGGGCCAGCATTTTATTGCAGAAAGCTCTGGTGTTACAATCTAAGCATCCATGATTGTAAAACCGAAAACGGTTACTTTTATTTCTGGGATGAACCTACAGCAGGAAGAGGATCAGAAGAGATTGTGCTGCCTCAAGAAACATGTTGAGAAATATGATATAAAGGGGAATAAACTTATCTTAATAAGTGACAACTGCTCTGGCCAAAATACGAGGCTTATGCAGAAAGTAAGTACCGTTTGGGCATTAAGAAAATGATACAAATTATTTTCAAATTAATTTATTTTTCAAAAATTCTACATACCTTAATCTACGTTTCTACATAGTCACCATGCAAGCTGAGACATTTGTCGCATCTTGGCACTAATTTTAATATCCCCGCTTCAAAGAATTCGGCCGCCTGCGACTTCAACCACTGCTGGACGTTTCCCTTTATCTCATCATCACTTTCAAACTTCTGGCCGGCAAGAAATTTCTTCAGATGCAAAAACAAATGGAAATCGCTGGGAGCCAAATCTGGACTGTAAGGAGGATGACTGAATTGTTCCCAGCGAAATGAATCAACAAGTGCTGTCGTTATATGTGCGGTATGCGGTCGTGCGTTGTCATGCACAAACACCACTCCGGAAGTCAGTAATCCACGCCTTTTGTTTTATATTGCTCGCCGTAACTTTTTGAGTGTTTCGCAGTAAACTTCTGCGTTGATTGTTGTGCCTCGTTCCATAAATTCCACTAACGAAATTCCCTGACAGTCCCAAACAACGGTGCACATGATTTTTTTTGCAGAAAGAGGTGGCTTTGCTTTCTTGGCTTTTGGGGAACCAGTATGCTGCCATTGCAGTGACTGTCGTTTAGTTTCTGGTGTCTCGTAAGAAACCCATGTTTTATCACCAGTGACAATTCTTTTCAAAAAACAATTTCCATCTCTTTCATAATGCTGCAAAAATTCCAAGGCTGCTCCCATGCGTTTCATTTTGTGACCGTCCGTTAGCATTTTCGGCACCCATCTCGAACACAGTTTTTTGTAGTGTAAATGTTCAGTCACAATTTCGTGTAATAAATATCTAGAAATGTTTGAAAAATCCATTGACAAATCAGAATGAATTTTTATTGGAACGAACCTTCTCGTCAACACTGCGCAGCAATTCTTCGTTGACTAAGGATGGGCGACCACTATGCTCCTCATCGTGAACATTTTCTCTTCCATTGTTAAACATCCTAACCCATTTTCTCACCATACCTTCACTAATCGCATTCTGTCCATAAACTTCACAAATCTGACGATGAATTTCATAAGGACAAAGATTTCTCACATTCAAAAACCTAATAACTGTTCTTATTTCACAACTGGCGGGCCGATCGATTTTTTTAAACATGATTACCGACGTGTAGTAAACGTAAATCGGAACGTAAACAAACAATACAGCTTGACTACTTCATCGTCGAATAGAAGGAAGTAACTACGCATGCGAGACCTTCGTACTACAATATGCGCGGGATATATGCGCAGACAGTACTTACTTTCTGGATAAGCCTCGTAAAAATTGGTCCATGGCAGCATTTTGTTTGTACATTATCTCCACACGATGCCTTAATGAAGTAGAACATCATTTTCCTATTCCGGTGCACACAATGCTTCCATCAGATCAAGACTTGGGACATGTAGAGAGTTTTGTTAGGAGACATGTGCAATTTGTTTATACGTCACAAAACTGGATAGACATTCTTGAAAAAGCCTGTTACAAAACCTTTTACAGTAACCAGAATGATGAAAGATGACTTTTTATGCCTCGACAAACTGATAAAAGTATTTTACTTTTAGGACAAAAATTGAAAGCAAACAGTCAATCAGGTTTAAAGAATCTGTATGCTTTTTGTATTCATCAAAGGAACCTATGAAAGTAAAAATTAGGCAGCACTACAGTGGAGCTGAAGATACTGTAAATCTTTGTCCTAGAAGACAAGTGGTCTCAGTGAAATCTGCAAATTTTCCTGTCAAATATAGTGCTTCACGAAAGATTGACCCCTCAAAAATTAACGACATATTATCCATGAAAAACTACATACCAAACATTTTCTTTGATAGCTACTACAGTAAACTATTTTGTAATAAAAACCATGTTTACTGTTATGAAAGTTGTTGTTTCAGTGCTAAACCATTTACACAATCATATTTTTGGCAAGCCACACTATGCAGATATAACATTAAGCTCACAGTTGTAAAAACATGGTAAGCCACAAAATTTCCTACAATATTTAATAAATGTCAAATTTGATTTTACACGTGATTTCAATTCCTTTAGTTATTAAAAAAATGCTTTATTAGGACTATAACAGCGATTCTCATCTCAGGATTAGTTTTGTGTGTTTTTCCTAAAGTTGCAAAATTGTGGGTTACCATGTTTTTACCAACAACCCTTCAATTTATTTGCTGATTTATACAATTTGTAGTTAGTACATATGTCAGTATGTAGGCCTCTCACACAGTCAACAATAACATACATCATTTCATGAATAACTGATTAAAAAGTACCTGAGCAGCATGCCGCTCGACCATAGCAAACATTTGTGTTTCTAGTTTGCGCTGTTTTGCTTGAGACTTTCGCTTACACCTTTCAAGACTCTGCACCAGGGCACTGCAACAAACCAGAGCATATAACCAAGCTAATCTAAATAATGAAATTTGCATGAACTGAATTATATAAAGTAAAATATGTTCCTGTTACTTGACTGAAGTCTTCATGGTGTCAAAAGACTGCAGTTCTTGTATGTCGGGTGCAAATGGGGTAGTGATGCACAACTTATGATGCCACTACATATTGGAGTCACTTAAACTTTCCTACCTAATTCTGGCTCCCCCCCCCAAACAGTGGCAAGGAGGGTCAGGACAGATGAGAATGGGAAAAGTGGTCCCAAGAGGTTTAAGTTTGGGTTCAAGGTTAGTTACCTCATTGTAGAAACATGTTTTCCTATGAGACATAAAACAAAGCCTCAGAATGGTTGGACCATACACAAAATACGGGGAACGGATGAATGATATAACTATTGAAAACTGGAATGTAGGAATTATATATCATGCTAGGGCACTAAGGAAGGACACGGACACTATGGTGAGGCAGTATCTGAAAGAACACAAGGGATCTGTTGTGTGTTGCTGAACAGCAGTCTGTGTCACATAATCAAGTTATTGAATAATAAATTGTACATGATTTTCTGTATAAGTTTTCTTAACTTATCTGTGTGTTTAGTAATACGCAATCAGAGGCTGGTTTTATGATTGGAAATGTAAGTACTGAACAAGTAAATACATTCACACATTAAGGAATTATAATTAACAGGAGAGGAAGTACAGATAATAAACTAAACAAGAAAATACAAGGCAATATATTGAAAATGTATTATGTATTAGAGAGGACATTTTTTGAGCACCAAATAACTAATAAAAAATATCAATTTACACATCCATATACTTAGTGGTGCTACTGTATTATGAAGAATAAATACTGGATACTGACACGATGGGCAGCAGGAAATGCTACAAGTAGCAGAAATGCAACATCTGCAACATCTTGGAAAAGTGATATGGGTGAGAAGAGCAGAAAAGATAGGAAATCAAGGGAAAAGGAAAACATAACAAAGAGACCAGTCCGGTCAAATTAGAGTTGGAGATCGAAATAAATAGAAGGATGCGACCTTTTTTAATAAAGTATTTTCATCTAGAACATTATTTTAAAATATTTTTCACTCCTCAGCCCTGTCAAAACACCCATAAACAACCCTTAAAATTCGAAAATTCAGTTTTCAATAATAACTTTTAAACCATTTGTTTTTTTTTTTTAAATAAAAAATACCACCGTAAAGTAGAGAAAATTTCTCACAAAAAATGTCTTAACACTTTTTTTTTCTAGAACTAATAGTTTTTACATAAACAAATATTGAAGCATCCGAATAATTTGTTGCTTGGAGAGCAAGGGTAGGGCTAGTTGGCACAAGTTTTAGATGGTGCGCAACCAGTTATTTGCTTGTAGTTTTAAAAATAATGTTGGAAAAAAACGCTCTTGTTTAAAGGTAAGATGCAGCTATACGCCTGTGTAGTTCTTTATTTTAAAAACTTATTTTTTCATTACAATATTAGGTAATGTATATATATATATATATATATATACGATAGCTTCGAAGTGTTGTTTTATCCTACAAATAATAATATTTAAAAATGTAATAGTTTTATTCAGAAGATAATGTGGTTTTTAATTACTGATACTATATACGAGGTGTGTTAAAAAAAAAGACCGAACTTTTTGAATACCATATCAACCCGCACAAACAACGCGCTTCGAATTTAAGCGCGCCTAGCAGTAGTTTTTGACAACAAACTGCCATTTATTCTGTTCCGCTATAAGCATTAGTCTTTGAGGTATATCAGATTGAGTGGGGACGTGCGCACGCTGGCCGGCGGATTAGTGACAAAGTGATTAAGAAACACCTCCAGTAACAACGTGTGAGTACGCAATTTGCGGCAACACTAGGTTAAAACTTTATAGACACATTCTGGTTGTTGAATCGAGCATACGCGGAGGCCTGTATGAGCCGAACAATTATTTTAAAAATTTTTTAAAGAGAGACAAATCAATGGTTCTGCAGATCAAAGCGATGTCGAAGATCATGGGAAGAGAGCTCGTGATGTGGTAATTGTAAAACATCGTTTAATTGGCGAGACTTTCTGAGAGAATACACATACATATAAGCTTGTAAAGTTAAATTTTTATAGAAAAATTTAAATGTATCGTATCACAGAAAAATTCTTACTGTTTGTTGACGCCGATCAGAAAGCAACCCATTTTGAAATCGGTCAGCAACTGAGGAACCAATGCAAATGGTAACGACAACTTTGGAATGTAATGGAAGTTGCTCTGTAACGATTTTACGAAGTTAGCAGCAAAATTTATACACGCACGTTGTGTTAAGATCTTCATTCTCACTTCGTTATAAATCCGCCGGATGGTATGTGGCCATGCCCACTACAGTGCGTGTAGCTCGAAGACTGGTGATCATGACGAGACGGAGAAAACGGCATTCCGGCGTCAAAACCTGTCGCTAGCAGCACTTAAGTGTGCAGCTCACTCTATGGGCAGGTGGGCATGCTACACAAATAGTTCGGTATTTTTTTGAACACACCTCGTATATGAGAATGCAAAACATAAAAAGTTGAGATTGTTTACTGTTTTTAAAAAACAAGACTATGAAAATCGCGAAATTTCCATTTTCTTAAAATTTGCATAAAATTACAACTTAAAATCAATATACAACAATGAGAGTTCATCCCAATTAAAATACGAAGCATGTATTTTAAAGCTTGAAGAGTCTACTTTTGACAAGTGCAATTATTATTTTAATTAAATTGTTCATTGTCAAAAAAATAATTATAGAACAAGTAACTGTATAAAACGTGCTTTTTTTCACATTATTACTTCTTACGCTTCTATTATGAGAAAGTGACTTATTAACTGAATGCAAATCTCAGGAAATAACAGAATTATGAAATTTCCTTAAAAACGGATACGCTACTATAAGGCGAACCGACAAATTTTGGTGCAGAAATTTTACTGATATGACCACTGAGCAAGATCTCATGCGAAGTATGAAAGTGGTCGGGGGAATAGTTGGTAGGGGCGTATCAGAAACCACGACACATCAATGGATTTTAAGCTTACCATTTACGTACGATATTTGTAATGAGATTGAGCGTTTTTGTGGTACAAAATTTTCATCATCTGATCACCATGTAGATGCGAGAGATGCACGTAAGAGCCGTGATCAAGAAGATATAAAAAAAAATTACTGAGTGGTTCATTTTCCACAACCCTTTCCTCATCAAAAAGGAATAATGGCGATATCTACTGGTGTAACTGGTAATGAAAATATAAATTGTTGTGATGCTTTTGAGGTTGGAAAAATAGGGTTAAGCAAAATGGAAGGGCAAAAATTCAAAGATTTATCATTCAAACGCAAAGATAAAGTTTTACCATTAACTAGCATTATTAATAGTTCATTAAAAGTACATGACGAGATTATACCTATTGATTCAACATTTCTGTTCCAACGCATAGGCCTATATGTTGGCGAAGGAACTGCGGAAGAATTTAAAAGTTACAAGCATTACGAGCTTGCGCCTTACCCAATGGCTTTATTTGATCAAGGTATGCTACTTAAGACTGATAAATCTAAAATATATGGTTTGTGCCTAAATTAAAATATTGGTATGGAGAACCATACATGACTTCCATGTTCTAAAATTTATATTTAAAATCATTTTCGAAATGAAATATTTCCATAGAAACTACTTCTTTCTTCAGCCTTAACCACAGTACTGTGGTCACTAACGTATACCACCTCACGTTAATTCGCTCAATTTTCACTGATGATGGCAGTCGATAGCACTGCAGAAACGTCTGGTTTTGTAGAAAACATTGGATCAAGCCCAAACAGCCCAGGAAGGAATTTTAACAACAAACTACTTCTTTGTTGCCAATAACATAGTACACATGATATATAAATAAAAATTATCCCCTCCCCTTGAACTATCATTTTCATTTATAAAAATTACCCCCACCCTGTTCAACTAGCCTCTTCATTTATAGATATTTCATCTAGTTTCTACAGTGGATTATTATGATCTTCTCATCAGGATACTTTATTTATCAAAATTAAGTACTTTACTCTTGTTACAACATAAAACGTTGCTGGTAAACTACCCCTTTCCCTTAACCAATCTTCACCAAAATCAACAGGCCTTGAGCCCTTTACAATTCAGGAACTTATGCAAAAAATTATTTGATTCTGTTTGAATTTACAGCAATTATCGTTCGTCATGAAAAAATTACCCTTGTTAAAACATAAAACGTTGCCAGTAAACTACCCCTTTCTCTTAACCAATCTTCACCAAAATCAATAGGCCTTGAGTCCTCTACAATTTAGGGATGTATGCAAAAAATTATGTGATTCTGTTTGAATGTGAGGCAGTTACCGTTCATCATAGAAAAAATTACCCTTGTTGAAACAAAATGTTGCAGGTAAACTACCCCTTTCCCTTAACCGATCTTCACCAAAAACAATAGGCCTTGAGTCCTCTACAATTCAGAACTGTATGCAAAACATTATTAGATTCTGTTTGAATTTGCGGCTGTTATCGTTTGCCATAGAAAAAATTCTACACATAGACACACACACTTTTCAAAAAATGACTTTTCTTCATGTTTTGAGGGTAGTACAATCAGAATCAGCAGTTATCTCGAACACAATTTTTTGGCCAAGACCATACTTCCATTTGCTTATGGAACATGGAAGTAAAAATCGAGTTTGATCACGGGAAATGTACTTTCGTCCTCGATGGTGTTTCTTCATCACGTGACTTGGAATAATAATCAGTTTAATGACATATTCAATTTCTACGTAGCTTATATTAAACACTTCATATCTAATAATGTCATTGTGGTTTTTGATGGCTACGAAAATAATTTTAATAACATAAAAGGCGCTGAACAAACACGTCGCTCCAATAGAAACTTATGCCCTGACATTATTTTTGATGTGGAAATGTGTAGTATGGTACAACAGGATACTTTGCTCTCAAACAAGCAGAATAAAATTCGTTTCATTAAATATTTAATAGAATATTTAAGAAATGCTAACATTACAGTCATACAAGCAGAAAATGACGCTGACTTATTAATTGTAAAGAGAGCTTCACAAATTACTGATAAAATACCTGTTATGGTTGCTGACGACTCAGATATTTTGATTCTTCTATCAGCATTAATCCAAGAAGAACGGGAAATGTATATGTTGAAATTAGGAAAAAACGGAACTCCACCTACTATTTATTCACAGAACAGTCTCAATAAATTACCCTTTTGCAAGAAATATATATTATTTCTTCATGCAGCAACCGGTTGCGATACAACATCCTGTTTTTTTTTAAAGGGCAAGATAAGCATTTTTAAGAAATTTGAGAAAAATGTCATGATGAGACTTTTAAAAAATCGATTGAAAACTTCTATATAAAATCAATCAAAGAATGCATCTTCGAGAGTGGAGTAAACTTCATTTCTTTTCTATACAATAAACCAATGGGAGTAACATTAGATGACTACAGTACATCTGCTTTAAAAAATATGTCTTTAAACAAGGTATAAAGAAAAAGGAAACTCTTGCGAAATACATAAAACTGGAATCTTTGCCTCCAACTTCAGATGCCGTAAAATATCATTTTTATACAGTGTATCTACAAGTACCAAAGTGGATGTCTAATGATTTACCTGCAGAAGATTGGGGATGGAAAAGGGGACAAATCCTTACCCTTATTCGAATGTCCAAACCAGCAGCCCCCAAAAAACTTAATTCATAAGATATTTTGTTACTGTAAAAAAGATTGCACATCAAAACAGTGTTCCTGCAAAACTATTGGGCTTTTATGTACGGACGTTTGTGGTAGTTGTACAAGTGAAAAATGCAAAAATTTCGAAAATAATTGTGTAACTGAAAACGAAGCAGAAGACAATATTGTGAGTCCAATTGCCAGAGGAAATAAGCGATGAAGATGAGAATGAAAATACAAACCTAGATATTGAATCTGATGACAACGAACTTCAGAGGAAGAATTATAGCTATAATTATAAAATAAATTTAATTAACTTTAATGATTAAATAAAAATGTTTTTGTAGACTTTAATTTTTCACAGATGAAGGTCAAGACAACTGAGGAACAGTTCAGCTGACATTATTTTAACCAAGAAGGGAAAAACTGAGCACAGCTTAAAAAAATAGCAGAAACCTGAAAAAATGGCAAAGTTTTGTAGAAAAATGTTGCAACGGTTAAGAAGATTCAAATAACAATAGGAGAAACTTCGACACACTAAGATAAAGATGGTTAAATTATGTACCATATATGAAACACTGCTTATGAGTTCTGTTTATTATACGATGACTCTTGAAAAGGGCTTCAGATTTGAAAGGATGAAATATCACATAATATAACAATATTATTATAAAATTGTCACGCAAATCAGAATCCAATCTCCTGAGTCAGCCCACCATGCATGTGTAATAATTATCACTTTATTTTTAGGGGAAATATTGTTTGACAACTTGTGAGTGCCTATTACTTAAGGGACTGGTTTTATAATAGAAACATTAATAGCAAGACAATATATTAATGTGATTTACAGTCTACGTGGAAATGATTTCATACACAAAGTCAGGTGATAATTATAATGGCATAGTGGCTTATAACTATAACTCATTACATACTTACTGACAATTCACGTGAGATATAGATAATGAAAACAGTGATGGGCCTAGTAACGGTCAAAGTTAGCATAACCTAACTGGCAGCTCACAAGGTAATCTGCACTATTATTCATTCCTCCCTCTTTTTGTATACTAGCCTAGCCTGGAAACATTGGACTAGTGACTTGTATAAAATAAATCCTAAATTATAAGTCTATTACCATCGAATTTGATACGCACAGTGTAAAACAAAAATTTTCACCTATAACAGTATTTCAAAATTATGCCTTGCTGCAATATCAGAGCTGATAAAATGGCTGTCTGAGCTATAAATGTTTTTACAACTGATTTTAGAACATGCGAGAAAAGAGTAGTAGTGCATATACCTGAGAACTCACCTTCTAATCTTCTATTTACTCTATAACGTTAATTTAAAAAACAGCACAGTTTTAATTAATAACCAACTTAATTTGCCTTTGTTTTGTGTGTGTTTTGTTTCAGCTAATACAGTAATGTACGTAATATAAAGTCTTAAAAGTCTGTTCATAAATAAAAATTTAATTACTCCACAATGGAGAGTTTTCCCATTATTTAAAAATGCACATTGAATAAATGTGTAACAGTTTTACCTGTTTGCATTTTTCAGTTCGATAGTGAGTTCAGCAGCCTGTCTCTGACGCAGTTCAGCGTTCCGACTCACTCGTTCTAAAGTCGACGCCACTTCTTTCAGTCTTTCTCTCAGTCTACTCTCGCGGCCCTCACCATCAACATCCTCGTCTGTGTCATCGATTTGTGCCTCCAGGTGCTGAATGGTGGCCAGATGAGCCTGTTGCTGTGACTGCAGTGTGGCCAGTTTCAATTCCAGACTCTCTCTTTCTCTTTCCAACAAGTACACTCTCGCACGCAAATCAGTTTTGTCTTCTCTCATTGCCATCAGTTCCTGGAATTTCATTGTCAATACAATGTAATGAAATGTCACACTATCATAGGCCAAGGTTTCAATTATTAACATTTTCTAACAATCAAATTAAAACGTTAACATTTTAATTATTAAAATTATTAACATGGATTCGATAAACAAAGTTTATGGGGAGGGCATGCACCAATAACTTTATCAAGATATCTTACTGAATGCTTCAGGTGCCCATATAATCACATCCAAATTCAACTTGCTGATATCTGTCAACCTGCTTTCAGTGGTGAACTTATAATCAATTAGTTTGTCACCCACACTTTACGACACTTTGAATATCAACAACACAATGTTACACCATGTGAGGACTTGGTATTTTGACAAATGGTATAATGTTACACACCATCCACTTTCTACTGTGTTTAAACACTTTGTGTGTTATAATATGCCACAAAATTTAGTTTCTTTTTATTTAGTTCTTGTGTTTACATTAAAACTGCAGCACTGACAATGTCATTTTATATCAACAGTTCTGTTTCCAAGTTCTGTATGTTTGTTTACATTCACCTCCCTGGTATATATGTATGTTTGTATTCACAGGAGCTCAAAGTGAAAGTTATTGTCTCTGTGTAAATGTAATTTCAAGTTAATTATTGATTTTTTTTTAGTTTTATCATTTGTTTGGGCTGTTATAAACAATAAAAATTGTGATAGCTGTACATGTTAATCGGACTATTAGGGTTTGGTCCAACATTAAAATTTTCTGAAACACCAGACGTTTCAGCCACATGAACAGTGGCCATCTTCAGTGTAGTGTGAACACAGTTAGTACTGCCCGCTAAAGAACAAACTTAGATATAAATTATGGCCTGATGTATTGGTTTAGATAAAATCATAGTTTTGAAGATTTTTAAATCTCATAATTATTAATTTTGATTACTAATTACTTATGTTCATTTAGCTTTTATTGAAAATAAACACATAATCAAAACCCAAAGGATTTATTCAGAAAAAGGGGGAATTGAAAAAGTATGCTGAAATTATCTTTTTAGTACAAATTTTTGTAAACATATATCAGTGTTTATCACTGATAAATATATAGTGAGTTTATAAATATATAGACAACTTTTTGGGAATAAAACAGCTGATACAGGGGATGGATCTGGATTGAGGTGTGAATACTCTAGGTGTTGACATGGAAAGATGCATGCGCCATCAAAGGAAACCAAAAATTGGCAACATTAACCTGGAAGCATCAATCTTCGCAATAGCTTATTAGCACCAGAGAAGACAGAGATCAAGTTGCAGGATTTCTTGCATAGAATGAGCTGAATATGTGCCAAATACAGATGAAGATTTTCCACCATAAAACTAAGTTGATAGCATTCCAAAGAAAAACTCAGCAAGATCTATGATTATTCTCATAAATGAGTCTGTAGAAACAGATTTCACATTTTAATTGTTTATGCTGTTATGTCAGTTATGATCATGTGAATGTTACTGCCAGTGAACCGTATCATTTGCTGCCAGTAAATATCAGTATGATATACTCTTTGATGAACTCTTCAGCGAAAAACTTAGGAAGTAACACACATGAAGTTGTAAAAAGTTGGGGGAGTACCAATACTTCTTTTTCTGGAAGCCAAATAAATTGAAGACGAAAGAAGACAATTCAGACAATGGAAATTACATTTTAGAAATATGTTACAGAACGTACAAGCTTGAATAATGGGCAGCCTTTGGAGCAGAGTAATATTTAAAAAATATTTACACAATGTGGCAAAATTAATAAGCATAAGAATATCTTGATAGAATATACCTTGGTGAACATTTGTCTGTGTTCGTAATTGGTAAAAGAAGTTAAAGAATCTGACAAAAAGTTGGCAGGAGTGGAAGTTGGCGTAAACTACAACAAGGCCTTGACACAAAAGAAGATTCAACAACGTTAAATCAACAATTCAAACAAACAAAACAGAGAAAATCAAATTCCCAAGTCTTTGGGAACCGGTAACAATGGAAAAAATTATAGTTGTAAGTTTCTGGAAGTCTAAGAAATATTTAATACTGACAGTGGTTCTCAAAGCCTCAAGAAGTAAACTTTCTTGATCTTGTTTTGATTTCCCGATTGGCCTGCTGACGTTTTGGTTTGTGTTTGAATTATGTTAAATAAATCTTATTTTCTGTCAAGGTTTAGCCCTCTCAACCTATACTGACTTCCTCCATTTCTGCTGCTGTTTCCTCAGTCTCTATAGACTTCTGTTGCCCTTAGGAACGTAGAGATGTGCTGCCTTAATAATTCACTTCTCCTGCAAGATTAAAACTATTTTGTCTATCTGACATTTCACAGACTTACAACCACATCACCTGAGACTGACATCTGTGAAGATGTAGCTATAAAAATTTAATATTTTTACACTCGCAGAAGAAATAAATTATCCTTGTGTAAACTGTGATCAAATTAATTGTGAGACACTTTGTTTGGACTTACAGTTTAACAGCATGTTCTGAAGAAAATATAAAATTCTTTCAATAGAATATGAAAATCTCTTACTATAAAAACAAAGGTAATGGCATTTCGAGGTAAGGAGGAAATAAGAACAAAAATAATGATTAATGATCGAATTCTAGAACAGGTGAGCCACTTTAATTATTTGGCAAATGTTGCTGGATATGATAAAAATTATGACACTGATGCTAAGTTATGTAAGTTGCAGATGATCTGTGGTACAATCAACTGGACAATCAAAGTTTTACAAAGTTATGGCAGTCTCTGTACTGTCCTATGGGTGTGAATTATGGACAACGACCAAAAGACAAGACATTAAATACAAGCCTCGTAAATGGTGTTCTGTGAAGAGTAGGTAAAAGGTGTTCTAAATTTGACCGTATAAGAAATGAGGCCATACGAGAAGAGTAACAAGTTTATAACTTGAATGAAAAATTAAAAGAATACAGACAACAGCGGAAGGAACACTTAGAAAGAATGTCAAATTCCAGATGAGCCAAACAAGTCTGGAAATACAAACCTATCGACACATGTGTGCGGGTAGACCCAGGAAGAGATGGTTGGAGGATTTTTGAAGGCAGCATATTGCCTATGCCGTGTTGTGATGATGATGACTTTCAAAAAAAAAAAGCTTCCAGAAAACTGGAAACACACGGATACTAATCGTAATCATGGATAAATTTGCTTATCATATTACCTGCATAAGGACAGCAGTTTCCAAATCCAATTTGCGAGCATGTGCAACAGTTGTCGGAGGACACGGAGGCGCAGCTTCCACATGGCTTTCCAATTCCACAACAGTGTTGCTGACACAGTCTCTTTCTGCCTTCAGATCTGCAATCAGTCTTTTCAACTCGTCTTCATCTGCGTGCCTGTTTAAAAGCAAATGTCGTTCAATTACTGTTAAGTAAAAGATAACAAAAAAGTAGGATGACCAAAGCTGGGATGACAAGATGGAATGCAATGAAATGAGGTAAGGGTTGGAATATAAAATTGGAAGTTTGCTACAATGGACAGAGACCGTCCTTCAGCAAGTCAGGACTGAACCAGCACCCTAATGTTGCATCTGATGATAATGAGTATCTAGACAGTGTGTGTGTGTGTGTGTGTGTGTGTGTGTAACACAATCAGCATTCACACACTGAAAAACTGGGGTGGGAAGATTCTGCTACATTATATATAGTCTACACCTTGCTCCATCAGAATTCTTTTGTTTTTGGTGCTTCATGAGGGTCATTATATGGAGTGAAGTCTGAAAGCCACAGAGAAACGAAAACGAAGATGTCAAAAATAGTTGACTTCGAGAGTAAGAAATCTTTGTTACTGGCATAAAAAAAGTATTGACAGAAATGTTTAACTCTAGCTTAGGGGACATGTTGAAATATAATGCTAAATCTGATTATGAACAGTTCTTCAAATATTAACTGTTTCTACACACAAAATTATATTGTATTATCACCTTACGCATGTTTCACTGATTCACCTTATCAGTGAAACGTGCAAAAGGTGATTATACAATATAATTTTACTTGCAGAAATTGTTAATATGTGAAGACTGTTCATAATAAAACGTGCAAGAAATACTTAAGAGTTATTTACAAAATAAAGATAAGTCTGATTAATAAATTGTATTCAAACAATAGTTTTGTTGTGTCTCCTCATTTGCTGAATGAGCCTCATACTACAAGAATCAGCCTACCGTTAAAAAAAGGAAGTGCATACAATGAGGCATCTAGAATGAAGGAAAGACAGCACCACGAAACTTTCTCATGTTATACAACCTCTATAAAAAAATACAATAAAATTTATTCTAACTTCAAAACGAAGCTTTAACAGGGAAAAATTAAAGGAGACATACTCATTAAACAAACTACTTCTATAAACAGTAGAGAGCAAACAGATACTTATAAAAAAATATTAACAAAAAATCACAGGTGGTTTAAAAAAAAAGTGATGTATTAAGAGAACAGAAATAGTGATGTATAAAGTGACCAGGAAAAGTACATGGAAAACACTACAACATCTATTCAGGGTTTACAGAATACAAAGGTCATAATTTCCTAAAACAATAAGCAGGTAGATTAAAAGAAACTGAGTATTTCAGATTCGATAAAAGTCCACTCACCTCATATTACTATCCACTCCTGTAACATGCCTATGTGATTCCAGCAGAGAGACCAACACATCGTATGCTTCAATCGCCTTGTTGGTTGCGTTCAGAGCAAGCCGCAATGCTGTTACATTTGATTCATATTTTCCAACCAAGAGACTTAACCTGTAACAGAAAAAACTGAGTTAAAAACACTTCCTCCTCCTCCTCCTATGGCGCTACAGCTCAAGTCAGGCCCTCCACCAATCTCCGCCTCCAATCTACTCTATCCTTTGCAGCCCTCCTCCAGTTTCTTATCCCCATGCACCTCGCGTCCTCTGCAACGCCATCTTCCCACCTCTTCCTCGGTCTGCCTCTAGGTCTCGTTCCCTCCCATGTACCCTGCAGAGCCTTTCGGGGTTCCTGCCATCCTCCATTCTCATAACATGTCCAGCCCAACGCAATCTTTGCATTCTTATAAATTTTGAGACTGGTATCTCTTTATATTTTGATACAGTTCATTGTTGTATCTCAGTCTCCATGAGCCATTTTCTTGTATTTGGCCTATAATGCGTCTGAGGATTTTCCTTTCAAAGGTGTCTACTATGTCGGCTGTTTTCTGTGTGATTCTTAATAACATTTACAAAATTTTATTTTACACAAGCACATGTAATTAGATTATATGAAAAGATGTTTTTCAAGTTAACAAGGATAAACAGAAATTGTGCAGATGACTGAAATGTGACGGAGTCAATAACTAGAGTACAGGACTGGAGGTTACAGTGTTATGGCCAATAACACTGTAAATAACAGTGTGGTTAGAAAGTAGACTGCCAATAATGATATTAAGATGAGTCAATAAGTACTAAATGAAGGAGACCTCCTTTGTCTACATCGGAATCATAAAGTGGGGTTATTGGTAAAAACTACCAAATCCACTCTTGTGAATTTATGGAAAACTGAAATTAAAGGTTTTCAAGTGCTATGATATAAATCATAAAACAGATTTTTTACGGTTAATTTTTATTATTAATAGTTTCTTATTGATTACATAGCTGTTAAAGGATAAAAAGAAAAAGATAAATGAATAAAAATGCTGTTTTTGAAACACCCTGAAACATCATTAAAACTTGGACTTGGGTAGTTTTACCACTAGCCCTACGATATATTAAACACATCTGAGAGGTTTAATAGAACGTGACAACACAGACAAGATTTAAAGAAATGAAGAATGACAAACCTTCATAAACTTTTGTTGATAAGATAGGGAAATTTTTGAAGGCAAGAACAGAAAATACAAGATAAGGTATTTACTTATACTAACATCAGCAGCAGGGCCGGCCCCAGTGCTTCTGCTGCCCTGTACAGTATTTATGAGTGTCCCCCCCCCCCCAATTTTAACTCTGAACACATTCACGCACACTAGATCTACTCTAAACATACAGCGATTGCCTTCAAATGGGGAATAGGAATGTTTGCATTGTTGTGTTTATCAAGTAACTAGAACATTTTTCACGTGTACGATGCGGCGAACGGCTACAATAATAATTGTAGAGCCAATACAAGGAAACGTCAGGCAATAAAAATGTATGCCTATGTGATGACTTAAAATTAAAATACTAACTAAAATTCATTATGATTGAAATATAACAAAAGTAATGTATCACATACCTTAGTTAAAAAATACTCGTCTAGCTTTTGCACTGGCAAACTCCTTTATGACTTCGTTGTAGTCAAGTGATTCAGCTAACTGATGTTCTGTAGATATAGTCGCCAGACAACTCAGGCGAGTCTCGGTCCTACTCGATATGAGATAAGTTTTAATAAGTTTGAGCTTCGAAAAAGTCCTTTCTCCGCTTGCCACTGTCACAGGTAATGTTAGCAAAATTCTTAGAGCGACACCAACTTGACATTTGGCATGAACCCATACTCTTGAACAAATTTTAAAGTCTTGACAGGCATACTTTTAGGTTTTACAATTGTTGAAAGCACTTTAAGTTCATCCTGCAAATCAATAGCATTGATGTCTTTTGATTCGCCATGAGTTAAGCCATTGCACAGTTTAGTATACTTATCCGACAAGACTTCCGGTGACATGTCTTTGACTTTACTCACGTCATACAGGAAGTCAAAAAGTTTACTATAACTCTTAATCTGTTGAATTTTTCACTTAATCTTAATCTTTCAACTCTTCGTTAAAGTCCGCTAACTTTATACATAAAGTAATTCTAACTGATCTTACAGATTGTGATGAAATTAAGTGAATAATTTTATTTTTTTCCCTCAATTTCAAAACTTAACATCTCGGAATCTGCCATCCTTTAAAATTTGCCACCCTGGGCAGTGGCATGGTTCGCCCCTGCCTGAAGCCAGGCCTGATCAGCAGTGCCATTTCTTAAACATACAATAAATCTAATTTAACAACCACTTCTTAGAAATTAAAAAGGATGACACCTAAAAGTCAGGAGTTGTCTTTAAGGGAGAAACCAAGTCGACAGTCTTATGTAAATATGAATTACAGACATAATATGTGAATTAGCTTCAAACTCATGAGATGGTGTCAGAGCCTAAATTCATCTGAAACCGTGTTCTAAAAACAAAAATCATTGTCAAAAATAATTTTTATTCTAACAGGATATTTCACCTAGGAAACTCATAGCCCACAGGGTTAAGGCTATTATAAAAAAAATCTCTCAATTTATAAAACGTGCAAGCTAGCCAAAACACACAATCTTCTGAAGAATACCATCATACCATTATATGATATCCATTATATTATATGATCAACAAAATTTAGATATATTTTACAATTGTACATACAAAATGTAAACATATAACTCTTCATTCTAGAGATAAGTAAAAGATTCTAATCTTCTCACTTATAACATATCGGAGGCATTATACAAATGTGAGACAAGATTTTTTTTGAAAAAATAGGGTATAGTCGAAGTGACAAAAGCAAAAAGATTGAAAAGTAATAAGATGGTATATGGGTATGTCAAAAAAAAAAGAATAATGAACATTAAAAAGATTATGAAGTGTAACCCATACAAAAGTGGACCAAGAGAAAGATGAAAAGTGAGATGGGGCAAATCAATAAAGACATAAACTGTATGGGAATAATGGAATGGGCAGAAAATGCAATGAAATGGAATGAACAATGCAACAGAATCAGATAAAGCAAAGAAAGAACACAAGCTGTAAATATATGAGTAAAGTAGTATGAGTAAAATGTATGAGTATTACATCTTGTAATATTGACTGAGGAAAGAATTTAATTTGGACATATGCCTTGCCTTCATTGCCTACAAGAAAACATTTTATAGAGTCAACAAACCCATTCTGTGTAGAAGATCCTAAACATCTTGTAGACGGTATAAAGAAATTAGACTGTCGTACAAGGATAGGGTTGTCTACAGTGAGAGGATTTGACAGAAGAGATTTACATTAATCAGGGACTGCGAAAAGATTGCAGCATGTCTCCAACACTGTTTAATATTGATGACACAGTTAACGAGTGGAAATTACAAGTGAATCTGGGAATAAAAATAATAACAGAACATACATTAATACAATGCTGGCTGTGGATGATCAAGTAATCATCCAAAACAATGAATGCCAGCTCCAGAGATCAATGTACCAGTTACAACATGTCTGTTCAAATTACGACATGAAAATGTCTGCACAGAAGACTAAAACTATGCCAATTTTTGGGCACATATCCCTTGCAAACTAAGATTGTATTGGATAATAAGAGTATAGAGCAGGCATCACATTTCCGCTATCTTGGCTGTGCCAGTGTTATTGTATGGTTCTAAAACTTGGGTTCCAGCAAAAAAAAATTGAGTAGGATACACGCGTCGGAGACGAGATCTTGTGGTCTGTTAAAGACTGCACATGCAGAGATATACTCTGCAATAAAGACATTCGTAAAGAGTTGAACATTTTTAATATCCAAGATTGTACTGCAAAAAACAATGGATTGCTCAACTGAATAAGATACCAGATGGCAGGTTGCGTAAGGAAGTTTGGCAAGACAAACCAATTGAACAAAGGAGGATAGGAAGACATAGGAAGCGTTGGTGAAGTGGATATATTCCTGTGGGACTAGGACAGGTGATTTGCCTAGTATCTAATAGCAGAACAAGTGGACATGGACTGATCATTGCCACCATAAGTCAAACGGATTGGAAGAGCTCAACTGAGTAGCAGCACTTGTATTAGGAATGTATAGCCTTGTATTATATAATTGCAGAAAATACAACATGTGTAACGTGTCCAAAATTGGGTCATTTTATTTCTTACAGTTATAGGGTATTTGCATTTTTATTTATTTCATTTTTTGGGATTTTATAAAAATATGGTGAAAGTTTTATTTTCCGGCAAACGCTATTTCCATTATAACAGACCACGTGGCAAGTAGTACAGTGGACAACAAAGCAGTGAGACGCAGTTGTTCAACGTCTGTCATAAGTGGGGAGACTGTCCCACTACAAATCCAGCAGCGGTGAGGGTGGGGAGTGTGGAGAGAGGCAGTGCCGACTCTGCGCGCCAGCAGCAAGCAGTTAAACTATGTAAACTTTTAAACTTGTTAAACTACTGTATATATAGGCTAAACTTTTAAACTGGTATACTTTATAACCAACATTGTACTGTGAACAATATAGTGTTCTTACTTAGTGAACTTTTTGCGTGAATCTTATTTCACCTGCCTTTCAAACTACAAACATTGGTGACCCCGACGTGATTTAAAAACATAAACGAAACAGTGTAAAGTGTAGTGAAACAATGGAAAGTGTAAAAACAGTGTAAGAAATACGCCAGTGTGTGGAAGTGTAAACAGTTTAAGGCATTACTGCAATAACGACGACACTCAACAGTTCGTCAACGTTTGACCAGATGAGTTTCACAATATCACATATTTATTTAATTAAATATCATCACAATTTCACAAATATAGATTTATTATTAAAAAAAAAAAAAACACTTGATTTAAACGTTTAAGTTAAGGTCTAGTTTCCACTTAACGCTAACCCTTGCTATAAAAAAAACCCTATTACGCCACAGCTTGTGTGGCGTCATTTTTGTCAAGTGTTGGGTCGTAAAAGTTTTTATGTGCGTAGCACGTCACCCTTTTAATGGTTCTAGCCAGCGGTGGCGTAGCTCAGAGAACAAAGACCTCTTTGTCAATGCTAACTAAATGTTACTGATTGCTTAATGACAGTTTTTGTAATGACATTCGTAGTTAATGAACATTCTTTGTATTCTTGTTGATATTTTTATTCTTTGTACGCGATAAACTCTTAATTGTGTTGCAGTTCAACTCAACTCATGTAAAGATATTACACAATCTATTTTTGAACACAATATATTATTAATAGATTATCAGTATCATTAGCAGTTAAGGCAAATTATTAATATTTTACTTGTATCTAAGTTATTAGTTATCAGTAGTATTATTTACGTTCTTATTCTTAGTTCATGTTACCAGTACTTGTATTATTACTTATTTTATTATTAAGTTTATTATTACTGTACTTTGTAATCCCTATACTCGTTTAAGATGGATGCTAATATGAAAACTTTAACACGTAAACGTGGACAGATAAAGGCGCGAGTAACTCGAATAAGAAATTTCGTTTTATCCTTCAGTCTTGAAAGTCATTCATTGTCATCTTTAAAATCTAGACGCGAAAAGCTAGAAGAATGTTGGTCAGATTTCAATGCGGTTCAAGCAGAAATTGATGCACTTCCTAGTGACGATAGTAATTATCAAGATGATGAATACTCCGAATTTGAGAACGATTACTTTGAGATTAGAGACAAGATTGAAGACATTTTATCATCACATGAAAACAGTAATATGTCGATTAACTCACACCCTCCTACACAACAACTGGATGTATCTGATAATATTAAACTTCCCGATATGCCTTTACCTTCGTTCTCCGGAAAATACGAAGACTGGACCGATTTCCACGATGTCTTTGAATCGATGATACACAATTCTACCAAATTACCAAAAATACAAAAATTCTACTACTTACGCTCTTGTCTTTCTGGTGAAGCTTTAAGAACCATTAAAGAATTAAAGGTTACCGCGGACAATTATGACATAGCTTGGACAACTCTTAAACGACGATTCAAGAATAATAGACTCAGTATTAAGGCCCACGTACAGGGTATTTTAAACTTCAAATGTCTTGACAAACCGCTTGCGTTAAAACTGAAACATTTATACGATACTGTTACGAACCATTTAACTGCATTAAATAATTTAGGCGAACCAACAGATCAATGGGGTACACTTCTAGTGTTTTTAATTACAGAAAAATTGGATTCTGAAACAAGAGACCGCTGGGAATCTTACCATGCCAAACATGTTAGTGATGAGTATGAAGAATTAGATGTCGGTAACAAAATTAGTGGTTCACAGATCCCTAATAATAACTCCAAACCATATTCATTCAAGATGTTAATGCAGTTTATTTATGAACAATGCATGATACAAGAAGTCAGAGAAGAAAGCTACTCTACCGATATAAAAGTTCGCCCAAAGGAAAACAAACACAAATTTCAACACCCTTCTCCAGTAAACAAACCTTCATTCCATACAGTTAGCATATCTAAACCTGCTTGCGCTGTTTGTAAAGAAGGCCATACCACGTTCACCTGCAAACAGTTGTTGAGTCTTAACTTATCTCAACGACTCGACAAAATAAAGAAACTGAATCTTTGTATAAACTGTTTAAGAGTAGGACACAAAACCATACAATGCAAAAGTCCGCATAATTGCAAACATTGCGAAGGACGTCATCATACTGTACTTCATAATGACGGACAAAAGGAAAAGGTTAACCCTTCAAATCAAAACCATACCATTTCTGCATGTTCAAGCATCAGCGGTGAAGTACTTCTTGCCACTGCTATTATTCTTATTTTTGATAATCAAGGTGACGCCTATCCTTGCCGTGCATTGTTAGACAGCGGCAGTCAGTCTAATATTATAAGTCAATCACTTATATCTTCTTTAGGCCTGAAAACCTCCAAAACAAATGTGTCAGTCAACTGTATTGGAAATACAGGTGTTTCGACCAATTCATTTGTACGCACTAAAGTCAAGTCAAGATTCAGTAATTATGAAGAAGAAATTGACTTTCTGGTTCTAGGAAAAATCACTAATGATCTACCAACCTCTTCAAATCTCCCGACTTTAAGTATCCCTGGCGGAGTGAATCTCGCTGATGATCACTTTTACAAATCGAGAGGAATTGACGTTTTACTTGGCGCAAGTGTCTTTTATAACACTTTACGAAAAGGCCACATTAAACTCGGAGATAACCTACCTGTTATACAGAATACAGCCTTTGGTTGGATTGTTAGTGGCAAGCTAGCATCTGATGAGTCTACAAATAAACTTTATTCAACTCTGAACACGGTGTGTTTTACCTCTGTATCAGCAAATCTAGAAAATCTTATCTCATCCTTTTGGAAGATAGAAGAAATTCCAAATAAGAAGAAACAATCCTATGAAGAGGAAGCATGTGAAAATCATTATGAGGCGAACATAAAACGTCAGCCAGATGGCAGATATGTTGTTAAGCTTCCGTTTTCGACTGATCCAACATCTTCTCTCGGTGAGTCAAAGGATCAAGCTTTCAGGCGTTTTCTAGCCTTGGAACGTAAACTCAACAGAAATCCTGAACTCAAGGAAAATTATACTTTATTTCTAAATGAGTACCTAGAGAACGAGGAAATGGAGAAGATATCTGAGAAATCCGAACCTGACAAAGTATACTATTTGCCTCATCATCCTGTCCTGAAAGAGTCAAGCTCTACAACCAAACTACGTGTGGTTTTCGACGCCTCATCGAAGACATCTACAAATAAATCACTCAACGATGTTCTCATGGTTGGTCCTACAATACAACGCGATTTAATCTCAATATTGTTGTCATTCCGTACTCATATGTATGTTTTCACTGCAGATATCAAACAAATGTACCGTAAGGTGTTACTAGATGAAACTCAACGAGACTATCAACGAATTCTTTGGCGTGATAACACAACTGATCCAATTTCTACATATCGACTCAAGACAGTCACTTACGGTATCGCGTCAGCTCCATTTCTCGCAATAAGAACTCTATTTCAGCTTGCTGAAGACGAAAAGCACATTTTCCCTGTAGCTTCAGAGACTTTACAACATGATTTCTATGTAGACGATGTATTGACAGGAACTGATTCGCTTGATCAAATTATTGAAGTGCAAAGACAACTGATAAATCTCTTAGAAAGAGGAGGTTTTGAACTACGAAAATGGTGTGCGAATCACCCTATGATCTTAAACAATATCCCAAGTGAAAATATTGAAGCAGGATTCCTCATTGAAGAATCTGAAAACAAGTCAACCAAGGCCCTAGGTATTTTATGGCAGCCTTCAAATGACACATTACAGTTTCATGTTAGTCTTTCTGAAGCACCTAAGCTTGTAACTAAACGAGTAATACTTTCTGACATTTCCAAAATTTTTGATCCTATTGGCCTTATCTCACCAGTAGTCATCACAGCAAAATTATTTATGCAAGAAATATGGTCTATAAAGGACTTTGGATGGGATGAACCAGTTCCCGCCAACATACTGAAGAAGTGGAACGTTTACAGAAATTCATTGCAAGATCTAAACCAACTAGCCGTGGAGAGAAGAGTATTAAGTGGCACTTCCAATCAAGAATATGAGATACATGGTTTTGCTGATGCATCTGAGAGGGCGTACGGATCATGTTTGTATATAAGGACCATCCAAGAAAATAGTGATATTAGAGTTAAACTATTATGTTCCAAGTCTCGTGTTGCACCACTTAAGCAACTAACTTTGCCCAGATTAGAATTATGTGCAGCACTTCTGTTGTCTCAGCTATTAAACAAAACTTTGAGTTCCTTGGAAAGGATACAAATTAGGAGCATCACTCTGTGGACTGACTCAACCATAGTGTTGCATTGGTTAAACTCATCTCCAAAAACTTGGCAGACCTTTGTAGCGAACAGAGTTTCACAGATTCAGGAACTAACAAACAACTGTACTTGGAAGCACGTTAGATCTCAAGACAACCCAGCTGATTTAATATCTAGAAGTACGTCTCCTCAAACGCTCATAAAAAATAAGCTATGGTGGCACGGACCTCAGTGGCTGACAAGCACAGAGTGCAATTGGCCCAAGACAATTCTAACTACTCCTGTTGATTCAGAATTTGAAGAAAGAAAAAAGAAAATTAACATACATTGTACTAATTCTTCATCATTTGAATTGATTGAGAAATTTTCATCTTGGACGAAACTTCTAAGAATTACTGCTTTATGCCGACGTTTTATTAAGAACTGTAAAAATCCTTCAAACCGAACCATAGGACATCTCACACCGGAGGACTTGCATAATGCAGAATTAGTATGGATAAAATCAGCTCAACGTACATTCTCTGACGACATAGATAGACTTCAGAAAAAGAAGACCGTAAGCAATAACATAAAATCACTTGCACCATATGTGGATGAGATAGGCATTCTTCGTGTTGGTGGTAGACTAAAACATGCTTCAATATCTTCAGATTGCAAAAACCCAATTCTGCTTCCACCTGATCATCAAATTACAAAATTGATATTTCATGAAACTCATACTACCACACTTCATACGGGTCCTCAAGCACTTCTTGCAGCAGTAAGGACAAAATATTGGCCTATTAATGGGAAGGTGTTAGCTCGATCCATCGTAAGGAAATGCTTTAAATGTAGTAGGTCAATGCCAAGAGCAGCTAAATATTTAATGGGCGACCTACCTGCTTGCCGAGTTCAACCTTCTCGTCCTTTTGAAAATTGTGGTGTCGATTTCTGCGGCCCTTTCTACTACCGGAGAGTTTTACAACGAAAATCTCATCCTGTAAAGGCATACGTTTGCATGTCTACCAAAGCTATTCATCTCGAATTGGTACCAGATTTAACAACGAAAAAATTCCTAGAAGCTCTTGACAGAATGATGGCACGACGCGGGAAGATCAAAAACATCTACTCAGATAATGGCACTAACTTTGTCGGAGCGAAGAATGAACTCATCGAACTTCGTCAGCTATTTAAGACTGAAAACCATCAATATCAACTCCAGTCATTTTGTGCGTCTGCATCTATAAACTGGCATTTCATTCCACCTCACTCACCACACTTCGGTGGCTTGTGGGAAGCGGGAGTTAAATCAGTTAAAGGTCATCTTAAACGAGTACTGGGAACACGTATTCTGTCTTATGACGAATTAGAAACATTACTCATTAAGATTGAAGCTTGCGTAAATTCTCGACCTTTGACACCTTTATCCACTGATCCTAATGACTTATACCCTTTAACGCCCGCTCATTTTCTTATAGGTGAAACCTTATCATCTTTCCCTGTACCTGACTTGACGCATTTAAAAATGAATAGATTAGATTACTGGCAACATGTTCAACAAATGTATCAGAATTTTTGGAAACGCTGGTCAAACGAATACTTAGTTACATTACAACAGAGAAATAAATGGACCAAGGACTTTCCCCCTCCCCAACCAGGCTCTCTAGTGGTCATTCGAGAAGATTTTAGACCACCACTACACTGGGAAATTGGCCGTGTCGTTGAACTTCACATTGGGTCGGACGGAAAAGCTCGTGTTGCTACGATCCGAACTTCTCGAGGTTTGACTAAACGAGCTCTCGTCAAGCTTTGTCCTCTTCCAGATGATTGAAGTCTGCGCCTTCAACGGGGGCGGCATGTTCAACGTCTGTCATAAGTGGGGAGACTGTCCCACTACAAATCCAGCAGCGGTGAGGGTGGGGAGTGTGGAGAGAGGCAGTGCCGACTCTGCGCGCCAGCAGCAAGCAGTTAAACTATGTAAACTTTTAAACTTGTTAAACTACTGTATATATAGGCTAAACTTTTAAACTGGTATACTTTATAACCAACATTGTACTGTGAACAATATAGTGTTCTTACTTAGTGAACTTTTTGCGTGAATCTTATTTCACCTGCCTTTCAAACTACAAACAGCAGTTTCTGTTGTGTAACCAGGCAAGGAATTTGCACCACCCTAAAATTTCTCAGAACTTTGCATAAGTGTGACCACGCACCCACGAGCAGTACAAGTCCGTGCTCGGGGGACGCCGTCATCCGAAAACCAAGATGTCTGGGTAACGATTTTATGCATCGTCTCCTTAGCCGAACGGCAGGAAATAAAGTTTAAGTCCGGCCTCTTTGGTGACGTCAACCAGTGCGTAACAAAGATCGTCTACGGTTACCACACAAAAAACACGTGTTGAATGAACAGTGACGGAAAATCCGATCATGAGGGAGTGAAACTTCCGCTCTGTCCGAGTGTTTGGAGGGAGGCAGATTGATAATTTTCTTCCCAGTCGACTAGCAACCCAAGCCACGTGTGGCAGCTATCAGTTTTGTGCCCGGGCAAATCTTCATATTTTTTTTCTTAAGTCGGCCGACAAAATACCTATGTGATTCTACAAAAACATGTATAACAGTGCCTCTAGTGACGAAGAATGAATATTGAACGTGATTAAGTATTATAAACCTTGTGAACATCCGGAGAATGAAAGACTTTGGAAGACGCACCACGTGGTCGGGGAAGAGGACGCCACACACGTAACGTTTCACACTGAAAGCATTATGATCATTAATTTTACATAAAATGGGGCGTTTTTATCTTAAAAAGGGGTTTTAAGAATGTGAGTAATGCGTGCGCAGGTTGGGCTATCTTAAAGTATGTAAGTAATAGGATGTAAGTATAGGAACTAAGATGTAAGAGTTGCACAACCTTTGAAACATGTAAAAAATATCTATTTTGGAGAAAACTTATAAATTCAACACTTTTGATTAATAAACAAAAAATAATTTCTCTTCCAAGATGCACTGTATAAGTTATTCACGCCACCTTGAAAATTACGCTTGTATCCCAAAGTATGTATGAGACCCTGGACCCAAGAACACACAAGAACGGTAAGTGTAAGTTTTTTTGTATTTATTGTTTTCTATGGCATTTTAAATAATGCTAGTAATTCGTAGCTTAACATTTTGCGCCCTAAAGAACAGGGACAAAAATAGCTTAACATTTGGCGCCCGAACAGGGACGAATTTAATAAAATGAAATTCCATACCTACAAATAAGATACAAGCGCAATTGAGAGGTTAAGTGAAAATACATAAAGTTACGTAAAATAAGTAAAAAAATATTTGTTCAGACAGATAAGAAATAAATTACATATTTAAAAATATAATAATGGAAAATACAGAGAACGGAGTCGATTTGTCCGACTCGACTGTGATAAGCGAAACAGCTGAATTTGATGAATCAGCTGTTATGAATAGTCTTGAAGTACATTGAACACCGAATGTAGGTCAAGACGACAAAATTACAAATGTAACCAAAACGAATGAATCAAATAATACAGATGATTCGGGGATCCAAACGACCCCAAAATCAAATAGAGAAAATAAAAATAGTAATAATGAAGTCAGCTTCACTGAGTAATGTAGAAATAACCAAATCAAAAATAATGACAGATGTCGAACACCAATCGACACCTATTTCAGTCAACCAAAATAAGAAGTCCGATGAGGACAATATACTGACACGATTGTATAATATGATGTATAGTAATTTTAGTGAACTAAGAGGCGATTTCAATACAAAATTCAGTGAACAGAAGAGTGATTCTGATGCTAAATTCAATGTATTAAAAAATCAGAATAATGAATAGAAAAATGATATTCAAGAAATTAACAGACGTTGTAAAAATACCCATGAAACAATAATAACTAGTCTGAATAAATTAGAACACAGTGTTGAGCGAATGGGAGTACATGCGATGAGAACAGAGAAAAATAAAAGAAATGAAAATTGTAGTGACAAATGTAAAAATATGATACCAGAGAAAGAGTTAATAAATGATAACAAAAATGTTGAAAATAAGGAGAATAATAATATTGAGTATAGTAATGTATTTGAAGAATTAGTATCGGAGACCGATACGGTAAAAATAAAGAATGAAAGTACTGATGAGTTGGTGGAATGTAGTGATAATGAAATGTTAATGTGTATTGATGAAGTAGAGAGAGTGTGGAAAAATAATGTTGTGGTAGAGTGGGGACAGTGGGTAAATTTTCCCCTTATTGTTTATGATGATTTAATGAGTTCACAAGTGTTGTTGTTGAAGGGCAAGAGTCCCGTATTGATAGATGAATTGAAGTATTTATTTTTGTTGCGTAATTTTGTACCCTCTGTCTGTAATAATTTTGAGAGTGTGATTTGGTGTTATGAAGAGAGAGATTTAAGTAGAGAATTGTATGTTAATAAAGTAACAGAATTGTATAATTTGAATAGAAAGTATGATGAATGGAAAGAAAGTTTAGAAGTATATTTGAATAATAATGACTATAATGATTTGACAAAAGTAATTAACCCGATAATGAATGAATTTAATGACGGAGACTTAACAAAAATGCCTAACGTTGACTGGTTTAATGATTATTTGGGTAAGATGAATGAAGTCAGTTTTTATGGTTATAACACACAAAACAATAATTTGTGTGTTAATGAAATTGAACGATGCTACATAACACCAAGATTAATACATGACGATGGAGGCTAAACTATAAAACAATAAAAGGCAGTGATAAACATTATGTTTTATGGTTCTGACATGGCAGATTTGGACAATGAAGTGCGGAAAAACTGAACAGTTATTAACTAAAGTTTGTAAATAATTGTAGTGAATTTATTTGTGTGCATTGTAGAATGTTAAGTAAACAAGTGTGTGTAAATGTTGCAATAATAATAATAATATTTTGCAATTTAAATAAATAAATATCAGAATTAATTTTGAAAACAGGAATTGGTTAATGGTAAACATTTTGATAGTATTGGAACTTGTATTTTAATAATGAATTTAATTAAAATAATTGGAGATGTTTTAAATACTTTGATTGATTATGTAAATGCTAATTAATTAAATTCTTTAAAGGAATTCAATTTATTTTACGAGATTGGGAATTTGATAATAGATGGCTAAATTGTTTGATGTAAACTAATACTTTTGTGAAATGTTTCAGAGGTGAGGTGAAAGTATTGGGGTGTAGGGGGTAGATGTTTTGTGTATACCATGTTACATGGATTGTAAGTATAGAACTTTTACAGTGTGAATCATGTATAATAAAAATGTTTACAGGTGTAACTAAGATTCTAATTCAATAGTGAGATTATTGGAAATAATTGTGTTCAATAAAAATGATAATTAAAAAATTTAATGATAACTGAAAAATGATATATACTAATTATTAATAATAAATTTGGAAAATTGAGTGTGTGGATGGGAGGTGGCTCAGATGAGTCACGAATTTAAATTTTATAACATAAAATATTTAACTCAAATTTTGATCCAATAAAAATGCTTGTGCTCTATTTCAATATTTAAATAACTATACGCTCAGACATTCAATATAAGGTGTTCATTCCATAATTTTAAATGTATTATTTTATTGTTGTACGTTAGATATAGGTATTGATAAAAATATGTGTTTTCATTATGTGTGTATTTGTGAACCTAAGTAAATAATTAAACCGTCTGGCAGGCGGCTAACACAAAGTATCAGAATCAGAGAGAGGGGAAACAAAGAGGTCAGAAGCGAATATTGATAAACATATATATTTCATGTAATTTGTTCAATTTTGAGATGTGTTTTAATTGTGTTAGGGATATCAGCTGATCAGCAATAAAATGTCACTGGTATATTGGTTTATAAATGTTCCAAGTAATTAATGTTTAATGTAATGTTTTAATGTATTACCGATGCTGTTTTAAAGTAATGATAAAAATAATTTGATAAAGTGAGAAGTAAAGTAATGATTTATGCCAGTTAATAAAAGATAGTTTTTGGGTGATGAATATTGTATGGGACATGTAGATCTGTCCAAGTTGAAGTCAAAGTTAGAGAAATAGTAGAGATGAAAATAATGTAATGTTGTTTTGAGTTAATATATGTTATAGAGTTTTAAAAGGTATTGATGTTGACACAGTAGTAATGGAGAATCTATGTAGAGTTTTGAGTGATATATTGTTGTTTATAATTAATGATGTTATTTTGTTGTAGTTGTAGTAAGGTAATGAGATTGAGATTATTGGGGATGGCAATTTTGTAGTAGGGGGTAGTGTAATGTAGGAGTCCGCAACATAATGATAGTTTGGGACAGGATGGGATCGATTTTAGTGAGAAGGGGCCGCCTTAGGTAGAATCCAGGGGCCAGATAAGGGAAATGAGTTTTTTGGGGGGGGGAACACGTATCCTAAGTACAAAGGGTTAGAGAGTATTTTTTTTATATATATATCGAGAGAAGGTGGCGATTTGAGTTTAAGGATAAGTTGGGTTTAGAGTGTTTTGAGAGATGTTTTGATAGAGATGGGTGTCATGTAAGTTACAGTTGTTAGTTGTTAGAGTCATAGGGAGAAAGATTATATGTGTATACAGAGCAAGTAGCAAATTAAATGAGATAAATATTTACATCACCCACAGTAATGTAGAATAAGATTGTTAAGCAAAGAGAGAGATTTGTTAATAAAGATATAAAAGTTTTATTTTGAAACCAGTGACAGAATTTTGATAGAATTTGGAAATAATGTAAAATTAAGAATTGTTTATTTTGAATAATTTAAATATCAATTTGCTTATTATTTATAATAATATTTTGTTATTTTAAATGTTTTGTTTTATTATGTTTTGTGTTTCAAGTTAGATTGTTGCAGATATTAAATGTATTTTCAGATAGAACTTACATAACACAAAGTTGAATACATAACACATGTAGGTCAAGGTTGTGGACTTGACCTAGTTTCGATCAGCTGATGAGGTCATATGCATACTAAGCTTGCATAGTAAGGAAGTCAATTCAACTTGTGTTTTTTGATCAATTTAAACAAATGTTAAATAATTTCTATATGTAAAGGAAACATTTTAATAAATTTAAAATTTTTTCTTTGAACTTTGAATTTTTTTTTGGAAAATATTTTTTTTTTTTGGAAAAAAAAATGATTTTTCGCCTGCCAGCTAATGAATATTTTAAGTATTGATTATTTTATTATTTGTGTGCTAACCATGTTTATTTTATTGATTTATTGTATTGACTTGTATTGTTAGACTCTAAGTATTCACATGTTAGGTTAAGGATATGTTTAATTATAAGAAATGTTTAAATTCACTTATTTTAAATAAAAACAGAAAACAATGAAGAGAATAATTTAGAATTTGTAAAAAATTTATGAATCAATTTTACCTGAAAACAACCAATGGGTTGCCAGTTAAATAACTTTGAAAATTTTCAATTTTATGATATGTGATGTCAATATGTAATGTGAGTGTGTGTGAGCCCAGTATCTGCTAAAGGCAGCCCAGCTTGCATACCAGGGGAAACATATCGGTGGAGGATCTGGCATAATCTAAGCCAGGGATGGAGGATTTTGGGGTGTAGCATGTTAGAGGTGAGGTGTGCTGTGGTACTTGTCTGTTCGATTTTTCGGTGTTGGGATCTCTTACGGAGAAGTCCAGTGATCTCGTTCAGATGCGTCCATAGTTGCCGAGCCCGGGGGGTCGTGTACCCATGAGGAGTAAGAACAAGAGGGGGTTGTTGGCACCAGTTCCTCACCGGTCCTCTTTGGGGTTTATCAATGAGACTTCTTCTGTTTTGGACAGCAGAATTCTCATTGAGGGGGTATTGTAACGTGTCCAAAATAGGGTCATTTTATTTCTTACAGTTATAGGGTATTTGCATTTTTATTTATTTCATTTTTTGGGATTTTATAAAAATATGGTGAAAGTTTTATTTTCCGGCAAACGCTATTTCCATTATAACAGACCACGTGGCAAGTAGTACAGTGGATAACAAAGCAGTGAGACGCAGTTTCTGTTGTGTAACCAGGCAAGGAATTTGCACCACCCTAAAATTTCTCAGAACTTTGCATAAGTGTGACCACGCACCCACGAGCAGTACAAGTCCGTGCTCGGGGGACGCCGTCATCCGAAAACCAAGATGTCTGGGTAACGATTTTATGCATCGTCTCCTTAGCCGAACGGCAGGAAATAAAGTTTAAGTCCGGCCTCTTTGGTGACGTCAACCAGTGCGTAACAAAGATCGTCTACGGTTACCACACAAAAAACACGTGTTGAATGAACAGTGACGGAAAATCCGATCATGAGGGAGTGAAACTTCCGCTCTGTCCGAGTGTTTGGAGGGAGGCAGATTGATAATTTTCTTCCCAGTCGACTAGCAACCCAAGCCACGCGTGGCAGCTATCAGTTTTGTGCCCGGGCAAATCTTCATATTTTTTTTCTTAAGTCGGCCGACAAAATACCTATGTGATTCTACAAAAACATGTATAACAGTGCCTCTAGTGACGAAGAATGAATATTGAACGTGATTAAGTATTATAAACCTTGTGAACATCCGGAGAATGAAAGACTTTGGAAGACGCACCACGTGGTCGGGGAAGAGGACGCCACACACGTAACGTTTCACACTGAAAGCATTATGATCATTAATTTTATATAAAATGGGGCGTTTTTATCTTAAAAAGGGGTTTTAAGAATGTGAGTAGTGCGTGCGCAGGTTGGGCTATCTTAAAGTATGTAAGTAATAGGATGTAAGTATAGGAACTAAGATGTAAGAGTTGCACAACCTTTGAAACATGTAAAAAATATCTATTTTGGAGAAAACTTATAAATTCAACACTTTTGATTAATAAACAAAAAATAATTTCTCTTCCAAGATGCACTGTATAAGTTATTCACGCCACCTTGAAAATTACGCTTGTATCCCAAAGTACGTATGAGACCCTGGACTCAAGAACACACAACAACGGTAAGTGTAAGTTTTTTTTTATTTATTGTTTTCTATGGCATTTTAAATAATGCTAGTAATTCGTAGCTTAACATTTTGCGCCCTAAAGAACAGGGACAAAAATAGCTTAACACATGAAGATACCATAAAACATACCACTTTGCAGATTACAAGAGTGACATGTTCAACTGTGAATGCATGTGCCATACTGACCTCTCACAATGGTTTTTGGTTTCTTCCAAAGTAAGTTGGAGAACTGCGTTTTGTGCGCGAGCGTGTTCCAGTCGAGAACCGAGTCTTTCCGTTTCAAACTCCAACTGTTTGCGGTCATGTTTACTTAGTTCTTGTAAATCACATTCCTCTTGCAGCTCGGACACCAACTGCTCTGCCACTTCGGTGTGTGCTATCTGTGTGCCAAACATATAAAACAAAAAATATCAGAAACTACATTATTCTCTGCATTGCTACATTTTTTTTTGTACACAGTGTATGTCATTTTTACATTTCACTTTACAAATGTTACAGCTGATGTCAGATACAACGTGACTAACACGTTTGAGTACCGTCACCTAAATCCACAATACATCCCTGTGGCAAGTGAGCTATTAAAAAAAATCTCTGTATTAAAAACTGATAAATATTTACTAAAATGTATCAAACTAACAAAGTGAGTTTTCAGTTTTAATTCAACCATTTGTCACTAGTGGCTGTCTATTGAGGATGTTAATAAATTTTGAAGACTGTGTTGGAAGACTGGTGACTGACAGTCGATGACATTGCTAAATCATAGGCATCTCCCATGAGCTTGTGTATCATACTTTAACTCATGAACTTTGTATGAAAAAATGTTGTGCCACATTTTGGATCCAATGGATTGTTGGATATCTTTTTTCCAACCAGACACTTTAACTATATCTACAGTAGTCCTTCTTTACAGTACTTATTGGCAGAGGTGTAGCTGGGGTTGGGGGGGGGGGCAAGGAGGCAGCCGGCTTGGGCAGCATAGCCAGGAGGGTGGCAAAGTGAGCATAGACTTGAAAAAATTGTTTTCATTTCATAAAACTACAAACAACTTGCTTTTTTATATGAATATTCCTTAAGAATTATACGATTTTCTTCATATAAGATTAAGAACTACGAGTTCCAAAGAGTTGTAACAATTTATTTTTAAATAAATTTGCAATTATTGTATTCCATAACCTACCTTCTCACTCTCGCCAGGGTTCTATAGACGAAACTGTCACAGAGTTGATAATTAGGGTTTGACTGGCGAAATAATTACGCTAACACATGGTTTTCATCTCATTTATTACTCTTTCAAAATTTCTAGTTCTCCTTTACTTTTCTTTCTCTTACTCTTTCTTTTTATCTGTTATCTATTAAAAAATATCAAAAAACAAAATTTACTTATCCAACTAGGTTACACGTTACTTAGACATATTCTCATTTTCTTTTACACATTCATAACCCCCGTTTACTAAGCTCTTTTGGTTTTTCAAATATTTTAATAGGCTATTGATTAATTTATTTATATGTACTTAAAGGTTTAAATGTTTTAAAGGGTACTCATCCTTGCTGTAGCCATTGTCCAATTATTTCACCACCGCTGCAGATTCATTGGTTTCACAGGACACTCCGAAATATGTTCTGAACTGTTTAAAACTGATGTTGTTGAATATCGGTTCACATTACATTCTTGTACTTATTTAAAACAATTAATGTAACATTTTTTAGTCGGCCGACGAAACTTGCTCGCGACCACTAGGTTATCTATGACTGACCGGTCAGGAAGTTGAGTGTCGACTGACTGTTATTTCGTCAGTTATTTCCCGCGGGTTGCATACGCACAGGGCGTTGGGCGCTGGCCGCGAAATGTGCAGAGTTTATACCGCCTTCTCTGATTGGCTGGTTTAAAATGTTCTAGAAGCTAGGCCAGCAAATTCTGCAATTTTTTCCTGCCTGATGAAATTGGCGTGTTCCGTAATTCACAGACATCCTGGGTTAGTGCGGTTTCTCAACTCGTCTTGCCAGACTGACGCCAGACACAAACAGTTGTTTCACAATAAGGATTGTATGCATGTGGGTTAAAAGAGGTTGAACACTGTATGAATTAGGATTTATTAAAATTATTTATTCCCCTAATATGTCCCGTTACAGAGTTTATGAAGTCTTTTATTCAAGGAAAATCAAACCCTGAGTGTCAAAATATTACAATCAACAAGGAATCAACTTGCGGTCATAAAACGTATGTTATTAGTGACGAGGCTGTTGATAAATACAGTAAAGTTAACGACGTGAATACTTCAAACTGTGAAAGTGTCAAAGTACAGTTACACGATTCAGTTTGTTCTAGAACCATGGATGATGTTGGACTGTACAGTCTTGAAATTACAGGCGACGAAGGACAGAACATTACTAGGAACAATGCAGACCGTGTTCCCGGTGCTGCTCTACAAGATTTGGGAGCTTGGCCAAGCGAGAAATCTCAATCCTTCCGCGATATAATGGTGAATAGACGAACAAGTCAGTTGCAGAACAAGGACAGCCATTTTCCTGAAGATGAAGCTGGACGATCCTTAAACAAGTATTGGTTTGATAAAACTTTGCAAAATGGCGAAAAGGTAAATCGCATTTGGATGTGTTTTTCTCTCACCAAAATATCTCTATTTTGCTTTTGTTGCACTTTATTTGCACAAAAAACTAGTGCAACAAAAGCAATCAAAAAGGCCATTTTAATAGTAAAAATGGGTTTTCATCGTGGCAAAAGTTAAATCCCCATATTCAGGATCATGAAAATAGTCCTGCTCATCGCTTTGCGTTTTTTGAATGGAAGGAATTGGAATGTTCTTTAAACAAAGGGGGACTTGTTGATGATCTACTTCAGGAACAAATGAGTAAAGCAGTTAAGACATGGAAAGAAATCCTCGAATGGGTCATTGCTACAGTACAAACTCTTGCACTGATAGGACATCAAGAGTCAATTACTAATGATCCAAATCCTGGAAACTTTCTGGCTTTGTTAAAATACTTGGATAAATTTTTAACGTATAAAAGTACACTTTGTGCATAACGTGTTAAAACACTTTATCATTACTAAGGCAGAGCAGATATGTAATGAATGCAGTGTTAATATAACAAAAAGAATAAGAAGGAACTGCACGATGCCAGGGGAGTATGCAAATGATTCTGCATTAACTGTTCGGCAAGAAATGCAATGTTCTCTAATAGAAATTTGGACAAACTGTCAGTTGAAATTTCAAGCCGTTTCTCTAACATAAATGAGTTAGAAAAACATTTTGGGTTCCTCTGTAAATCTGAGGCATATGTAAATGATGGGGATATACATTTTAAGGAACAGCTTTTCCAAATCAATATTAAGTGCAGAGTACTTGCAAAACTGGTATCCACATGACCTAAACGGTGAAGAACTGTTCAGTGACTTGAAAGATGTCATACTTTTATTTAAAAGGGAAAAAGTTAATGGAGAACAAAAAGACGTTACACTTCAGGGACTGCTACAATACTTTTCTTCAACAAGATTAGAAGCCTACAAAACACTAGCAACAACTTTAAAAATTTTTCTTACTTTACCAGTGTCTGTGTCTTCTTGTGAAAGATCATTTAGTTATCTTAAATTGATTAAATCAACAATATGATCAACAATATCTCAGGACGGGGTATCAAAACTAGCGATACTTTCAACTGAAAACGACATTGCTTCGTCTTTGGATTATAGTGATTTAATAACCCACTTTGCAGCAATTAAGACCAGGAAAGTTACATTTTAAAATGTCTCATTTTAAATATTTATTCGTATTAAAAATAAATATTAAGTGTTTATTAATAGAAGACGGAACCATTAACCTGTAATGGTAAGTGATTTATTTTATTACTTTTAATGTAATTCTTTGTTTAACTTTATGTTGCTTTAGGATATTGTTTTGATGATGCGCTTTAGACCTACAAGGAATTTGCATGTTTATTAGAACATTATAAATTTATACATTTTTTATAGTCTACATTTGTTTATAATAAATGTATACAACTGAATATCGGTAATATTATACTATGTAATTTCTTAATTTTGACTTAACAAATATTGTTACAATGTTTGATGGACATGCTTTCATACAAAAATCTACACATTTGCATTTATTAAGTACTTTGTTCACTGGATGAGCCTTCATTTGTGCTCTTTTGTCCCCCTTTAATTGTGAAGGTGAGGCGGCCGACAATCTCCTTGCCTTATAATCCGTCTTGCAGTCTTGTAGTTTTTCAATATGTATCACTACATGTTTCGAAAGTAAACTTTCATCATCAGGTATATATTGTAAACTTCCTCCTATTTTCTAGGGCTTGTTAGTGAAAATAAAAAACAATAATTAATTAAACAACATAACACAAATGTACTAGTCAATACGATTAACACCGACATAATATTTTGTAGCAGTGCGCACTGTACTATTGTCAACACACAACTAAGTGGGCTTCAAAGTTCATTATTTATCTTCATTACTGTGTCGTATAATATATTGGATTTAAAAAGGAGTTGGTCATTGAGTAAACACTTGTTATTAATTTTGGAAGCTCTGTAAATTTCGAATTCTTCTAGAGCATCCATGAGTTTGCCTTTGCTACATATGTGTAAGGGTACTAAATTATCTGTGAAACTAGTGTAACTATGGTTTTCATTTACAAGATGCATGACGAATGTCGACTTCAAATTTCTAATGTCCCTTTTTGGCATGTTCTTTGAATCTTTCTAAAAATTTACGTCCAGTTTGGCCGATATAGAACTTGTCGCAGTCACTACATTGTATCTTATATACTCCTGAATTGTTTTCCATTGCTCTAGGCGGACTTAGTTTAAATATATTTTTTAGATTGTTGTTTGTTCGAAAGGAGACGTTAATATTAAGTTTTTTGAATTCATTGCTAAGTATATTAGGCATTACATTGGTGTATTCTGCTGTGACATAATAGTTCTTGTCCTTGTCGGTTTTTACTTTGTTTTTATTTTTATTTTTCATTTTGTATTTGTGTTTACGTATAAGTTTGTCAACTATGTCACTTTTATACCCATTATTTATAGCTATATATTTAATGGTATTTATCTCCTCTTGATAGTCATTACTACATAAAGGTATACTCAATAATCTGTGTATAAAGGCATTAAAAGGAGCCAATTTCTGAGTTTCAGGGTGATATGAATGAGCGTTGATAACCATGTCTGTGGTCGTTGGTTGTCTATAGACCTTATAGGTTAAAGAAATATTCTCTTTTCGTACAGATAAGTCCAAGAAATTCAAGCAGCCATTGCATTCCAACTCCATTGTGAATTTGATCTTACTATTTAATCCATTCATATAACTGAGTAACTTATCTATTTGTCTGTCTGTACCATCAAATACAATAAAAGTATCGTCTACATATCATGTGTACGAAATAATATTTTTGGATAGTGTGTTGTTAGTAGACAATAAATATTTATTCTCATAAAAGTTTAAGTAAACCTCTGCCAATAATCTACTCAAGGGGGAGCCCATTGCTAAACCTTCTTCTTGTATAAAGAATGTACCATCATATGTGAAATAATTCTGTAGTAGTAAGATTTTTAAAACCGATAAAAGTTCATTATTCTGTTGTATGTTTAGTATAGCTGTCCTAATAAGGACAGTTCTAAGAATATCAATTGTCTCTAGTATTGGTACATTAGTATATAGGTTTATAATGTCGAATGATATCAATTTATACCTGGGTAACATGTCAATATTTTTAACCCTTTCAATAAATTCCATGTTGTTTCTAATACTATAGTTGTTTTTACAGTTCGATACTGTTTTTTATTATACGTTGTAGTGTTTTTGCCAATTTGTTTCCTGGTGCAGAAATGAGATTGATCAGTGGACGAATGGGTATATTTTCTTTGTGGATTTTTGGTAAACCTGTGAACTTAGGTGCTTTGGCATTGATTTGTTTAACGTAATTCTTGGTATGTGTGTCAAATAATGTATTGCAATTGTTGATAGCCGAGTTTAATATTTTTGTGTAGTTTCATGTGGGGTCCTTGTCTAAGGATTTAATGTTATTGTTATTAATAAAATCATATCCTTTTTGTATGTAATCCGAATAGTTCAGGAGAACAACCGTGTTTCCTTTGTCAGCATTAGTTATTACTATTTTATTCTTGTCCACTTTATGCTTTATGTTCTTGGCTATTTTGTAGTCCTTCTTATATCCGTTGGTGACCCCCATGTAATTTACCTATTCTCAACAAAAATGTTTTACTGAGGGAAGTAACTAATACGGAAGCTGCAATTAAATGCATCAACAATCAAGATAACCAATGTGAAACACGATTTATGGTCAGTAATAAATTTAACCGAGTTCTTACAACAAACAAATCACCTTATTTGGGGTTGCCTAGATTTGGGGTTCACCTTACTTCTCCATCCTTCTGTTCTCACATCAGAGATCTTTTTGTGTTATCATGTTTGATTCATCTTCACCAGGTAGCCGTAACATTTTGATTGTTTACTTGCTAATTTTCTATAAAGGATTCCTGTCTTATGCTTCCGTTTCTTAATCATTCCCACCACTTTTTTAAGTTATTTCATTATGGCATCAGTAATTCTAGATTCAGTCTTCTGATCTTTCTCAATAGACACCCAGAAAACATTTATGAACATAATTGCAACAAACATGATAATATACGCCATATTTTATTGACACTTACACCAAGAGATGTTAAGTCTGATCCAGTTACGTGTCTGTCCATTTTCCGTAACTTGACCCGTTCTGCGACTTTCAAAACGGGAACCATGTCCTGTCTGAGTTGATGCGGTGGTGAGCCTGGGCCCCTTAAACTCAATGCTTCTCTAAGCTACAAACAGTAAACAAGATAATTAAAATAAATATAACACACAAAAGAATTTTAACAAATTAATTAAATTATAGTACACATCATAGTAAGCATACTACTAAGTCACAGCTTTCATATTCTTGAACAATTCTAGCCAATATGTAATCTCTGTCACAAAATACTATAGTATTCTTGAAATGAATATTAAGTTTTTGTAAACATTGTACTGTATTGTCAATTTTTATTTAACTTTCCTACGAATGTCATCATCAACATCATCATCATCATCATCATCATCATCATCAGCAGCAGCAGCATCATTATCATTGGCTCGACAGCCCTTTGTGGACCCTGGATTTCTTCAGATTTCCTATTCTTCTCTATTCATAGCCATGTTCTTCCAGTTTCTAATTCCAAGAGTACTGATGTCCTGACGTACCCCGTCCCTCCATCTCAGTTTTTGCTTTTCAACTTTCCTTTTACCTTCTGCCTTTGCATTAAATACCTTTTTAATAGCTCTGCTTTCACAAGCACATATATGTACAGCCTGCTCTAAACTTTTTAAATTAATAACGGTGACCACATCAGGTTCATCATACACCGTCTAAATTACATCTTTTCCTCCAGGCTCCCCCCCCCTCTTACACTGGACCAAAAATTTGCCTGAGGATCTCCTTTCAAATATACTTAGTTGCCTCTCATCTGATCTAGGTAGCATCCATGTCTTTGATGCATTCGTATGTATATAATTAATTATGTTTAATTCAAATGTAATTATTCCTTTAAAAGTATGCAAACTCTATAAATTAAATATAAATATATTAACAATTGTGAATATATTACAAGTTGTAAACAAACTTTCCCCCGTCAATTTTTTTTATGTTCAGTAATGCTGGTAGAGGTAGCACCTGTAATATACTCACCTGCTTACCTTCAGAAGAGCCCAGAGTCGCCAGAGTGTTTGTGGATGACACTCAACCCAAATAACGCATCTGACTTTTTAAAATCTCCCCTCAGAAATTCCACGGTTCGTTTATGCGAAACTTTGGCTACAGTGATCAAGAACGCAATAGGCGCTGTAGCGGGGCATTTTTGGGCAGACCTGGGGTGATAACAGAATTTGTATTTTTTTTTCATAAATAATAATTAACTAATTGAGAGATAGAAAAATTTTATGACCGAGAGGTAAATTTGTTATGTGGAAGCGATCGCAACGTGGCTGCACTGCTGTTGACTGTATGAATTGTTTAATAATATTGTGTGGACAGTTTTAATAACAGCCAACAAATGTACCAAAGTCAGTTCAAGGACAATGACGAACACGAAAAACGTAAACACGTTATGTAACAAAATCTGTAAACCAATTACATAACCGTGTCAGGCGATGTGTTGCGTCAGCAACTTATATAACGATGTGTGTCACCAGTTTTGTCAACAAGCCAAAAAACAGTCCACTGGCGAACGAATACAAACTGTAAACCAATGAGAGTTGGGCGAACAACAGCCGCTTCACAAAATAGCGCCTGTAAATCTCCCCAGTCTCATCTCATCACCACTCGCGAGTGGTATCTATAAAAAGTTTCGGCAGTAAGTGCGGGCCCGCAAAACCATAAAATGTGAATACTATATTTTAAAACATGAACTAAAGTCAAAATTTCGTATTAAAAGTGTAAATAACAGTTTATCTATAATAACAGTTCGATAATCATGGAGTGAAGTAAAGTGCGCACGTAAAACCATGTGACGGCTTCAGGAATAATAATCGGCTTCAAATTCAGCTAAGTAGCCACGTATCCATAAGATTTTAACAAGGGTTTTTCAAAATTACTGGCAGAATGGGGAAATAAATTTTTAATAAAATATAAAATAAGAGCTCTTAAATCATAAAATAATTGTGTGTGTGTGTGCGTGAGAAAGTATGTAGACAAAGAAGGCTGGTTTGTGTTGTTTGTATTTTAATTCATATTTAATGTCTTGAAGTTTGTTTGGAATTTATATACCATGTTTTAATTCTCATTGTAGCAGAATGATTATATAATCAATAACTTTCGTAAATGTGAATTTATAGAGAGAGAGAGAGGATGGCAGGAGGTAGTTTGTTAACAATAAAAAATTATAGTAAAAAATGTCAATAAAACTCCATTCATGGGAAACAAATAAAGTTTTCTTTAATTTTGAACAACCGATTCTGATCTCATGTTCGCCTAAAAAAGAACCCTCAACATGGTTAGAACATATATTTTTTCTTTGTACGTAGTTGGTAACAAAGATGGCGCCCGACAGTAAACAGTGAATACAGTAACCGTAGAAACAGTTCAACCATGTTTTGATATATTTTATAATATCAAGATATTGAAAAGTATCAGCGCGCGTGAGCAAACAGATTGCACAACACCTTTTGATTATGGAAAAATTTGTTTTAATGCACTATTTTCTTCTGAAACATTATTAATCATTTCTCTAATACATTACTGTTAATTCAATTGTGACTTAAAATCTTACTTCACTCACTCATTCACAACTTAGATTTACCAGTACCACGTGCATTCCATTACTTTCACTCTCTCCCAAATTAAATAATTATAATCCCATTTCTTTTATTTATTTTTATAGCGCTTAATCATTCAGGGGCAATCAATTTCTATTAGTGGTATTTTAACAGGTACCTGAATATTTTTACAAACACTTAGCTGAATGTGAACATAATGGCTGCCTTCATCTACGCCGCATGTAAATGGAATCTGTTGTTTTCCAATTGCTGGGCCGAAATATACTCCCGCGACGTATCTGTTGTTCTCACTGGCTCTGATGATTATCCTCTGCCATCCTGCTAGTAATTAATACGTGATTTCCGACTTTCGATGAACTAAAGTTTTAAAACTGCACAACCAGACTTTTTAACGTCTGGCTGCGACACAGTCCGGGTTCTAAGAGCTGCGAGATGCCGGACGCAAGTGCCACAGCTAACCTATTATTCGCCGCTCTCGGCTATTTGAATTTTCGTCGTCGTAACATAATTGTCTCAAACGTATGCATTATTTACTGTTCTTTATGACGCATCATCCTGTTTTGTGTGTGGTTCACGTCATTGTTGAGTGACGGGCATAAATATAATGACGTGTTATGCCGTATATGGTCACAAAATGATGTTAGATATGCGATTGGTTGTTGACATCGTCACACAGTTAATGTCTTAGGCCTGAATAAATATGAATCACCGTTGCTGCAGACCACCCTTCAACTGGTTACATTCATTTTTACAACACTTTATATATTTATTTCACAATATTATTGAATAAAATGACACCTACTCAGGATTGCCCCATTACAAAGTTGAACTGGGAAAAATCTAGTTCACAGTATACCAACCGCTAGTTAAACATTTTTTTTAAAGTCAAGAAATTGTTTTCTGTACTCTTACAATACATTATGATATTTTAACAATACATTAAATCTACACATTGATATCTATACATTTTGTATGAGTGCGAGCGCACGCGCGCGCGCGCACGCACACACACACACACACACACCAAATTTTTGGCAGAAATGTCTGACTTATCAATTGCCAATAATCACAAAAATACAAAATAAGGCATTCCCTGCTTAAAAATACTCCAATGAATTCAGAACTTACTTTAAACATGTAACATTTTATTATAAACAGACTTATCTCTTACTAACTAATACTAGTTAATTAAGAATTAATTAATTTTGAAAAAACTATGAAGTCTTAAGTAAAGTAAAATTTACTTGTATAGAAAGTACATCTGTTAAATGAACTTTAGTGATAACAACAGTAAAACTTTATATTAAATAACAAAAAAACAACAACAACTTTAAACAACTAAAATTCCAATAAATAATTCTGTGACATAATTTATTTTCAATAGTTCAATAAACTTTAAATCATTTGTTTATTTATTAATTTTTTTAAACAACCAGTAAGGTTTGTTTGCTTTTGGCTCTTCAAACACCTATTTTTTATCTAAAGTTTCCGTAACATTATTTTACTGGTGAGTTGTGAATCACTTTGCCACTCTCAGTATTCCAGAGGGCCATCAATATAAAGAAGAGTGAGAATATGTAGTTTATACTATTTGCCCCTGATTATTGTCACTTTCTCTCATTCTTGTTTTCATTAATCATTAATAATCATTTCATTACCCTACAAAAAAATTTGTCAGAGAGTACAAATTCAGAGTGCATCTAGGAATTAAAATAAATAACAGAACATACTTGCATAAAATGCTATTTGCGGATGATCAAGTAAGCATCCAAAACAATGAATACAAACACCAGAGTTTGGTGTTTCAGTTACAAGTCTGTTCGAATTACAATATGAAAATTTCCATGCAGAAGACAAAAAATATGGCTTTTATAGGTGAATCCCCTTTGAGAAATAAGATTGTATTGGATAATAAGAGTATAGGACCAGGTGAATTTTCATTCCAACACATTGTATGATACGGCATTGCAAGTCTCAGAACGTCTGAGGCCCACGTCACAGATAGCGCACAGACTACAATGACTACAGATGGCAGTATCGATATTACACCGTATGGTGCGCACCGTGAACTTCGCGCGCTATTGTTAATTAGTGTTTGTGTGTTTAAATATGTGCTGTGTCTTAATGTGCTGACGACCTCAAAGAGTGAAACGCACCTGATGATGGAACATAAGTTCTGAAACGCGTTGTTTTTACATTTTTAATTTTATATAAGGAAGCCATAGGATGGACTACGGAGGTAATTTATTCATTTCGTTTAGAGTATAGGAGCAGGTTTCAGTTGTGACTTTACTTCATACTGATAATCTGCATTACCAAAAATCAGGTCACTGATAATCAGAAATCTACTGTATGTGGTTCACCTCGTGTTCAGATATAACAGATTTATTCTGAACATTTGTGGCGAAGACAGGGATAAGTGAACCAAGATGGAAATGATACTTGAACACTGACTGGAGATGCAAGATAAGATGCACTCAAAAGAATAACAGTGGACTAAAGAAGTTACTAATTGCAATGAAAATGCCTGACCTTTAGGTGAAGAAGAAGCACCAATTCTGCTCTACAGCATAACGCTTATAACTATTTATCTAATACTCACCTTGTTTCGCAATTTATCTCTTTCCTCTCTAATGCTGCTGAGTAAAGTTTTTGTCTGTTTCAATTCAACCTCTTTTTTTGACAACTGCTCCTGTAGAACAGTATTCATTGCCCGCATGTCATTCAGTTCTTTTTCCAAACGTGACAGTTCACCACCACCGACTCTTTCCTCATTTGGCTCTTTCTGTTATTAAAAAAAACAAACATTATCGATAAAAGCTCTAATAAATTTTCAATACCATATTAAAAGGAAATGATCAAACATTGGATAAAAAAAGGAAATTCTGATATCATAAGTATGGGCTACAATAGTCTATCATCTACGAAATCCTAATCAAAAAATAATATACTGTATTGCATAGTAAGTATGTGACTTGTTAGAAAGTACCACACAGCAATATACAGTTGGTACAATCAGCCACTAAATGATAAGTTATTTTTTTAATAGATTCTTTAATTAAATTAAAATATCAATATTATACAATTCAATATTTGTTCAATTATATTAAATATCAATTAATAGAATTTAATTTTGAATTTGAAATACATTACAAAACTTTTATCACATTCCATTTGGGAAAAAGTAATGCACTATATGTAGATTTCTCTCCACTTCTGCCATAAAGAAACCAGAAATCTTTGTTTTGGTGTATCAAATGTTTTCTTGATGTCCCTCTCTGGAACCTGCACAGCAGCAGCAGCAGCAGCAGTAAGCTGTGTGATTGTATGCTATTTGCAGTTACTCAGAGTACACACATTGAAAGACTACATTGGATCATTGTGTTTTCCACTGAGCTCCCTTACTTCCTCATCGGGATGCCCCATTTCAATTCTATCATCTTTTGCTACACTGTTAATAATAATCACTCTGTGCCAATCAGTCTCTGTTAAGCATCTTCCCAGTGGCACTGCTGCTGATTTTTAATGTTCCATTATTTTCGCTTTGTCTTTTATAATATTATTTATTTACTTCACATAAGGCAGCCTACCCTGCCTACTCCTAAGCTACTTCAGTGGTATACATGGGAGCCATTATTATTATTATATTTATTTACTTATTGTCCACAATATGATTTAACCTTTTGGTACCAGTTTTTTTTTTTTTTTTACACCAACAGGCCAGCTGTTACACTTTCTACAGACTTGGAACTGTCTATATACGTTGATTTTGAATCTTAAAACTCCCACATTAGAAGAAGAAGTGGTCCCGTTGTATTATTTATTCACTTATATTATTTAAATATTTTTCTGTTTTTTTTTTTAATAATTTTCTTTTTTTTTACATGAACAGGCCAGCCGTGGACCACGCGAATATCAATTCCTTTTCTTCTCCTACCAAAAGGACCTCATTCGCACACTACGCGCCACTTTTCTTTCCACTGTCCACCCCTTTCTTGTCTTCTTCTCACCGCAAGGAACCTCAAGATTTTGAATTTTGTTTCTGTATGTATTTCTATCCACACACTCGTTCAAAGGGATACCCAGTTTCATCATTTCCTCCTTTAGTTGTTTGGTGTATCCGTTCAGACTGGAAAGTTGCCAAATATAGTTGAAAATTTGTTCATTTAATCTGGACCGATTCATCCGAACCATATGTCCAAGGAATCTCAGTCTTTTCACAAGCCTCCCTTCTTCTTCTCATATGGCCCTGCCAGCTGATCAGCGTTTCTTGAATATACTCTAACACTGATTTTGTTCACAATCTTAGTATGTAGGCTTTCACGGCCGGTGTCATTACGATTATCTTCTAAAACTTCCGGGCTGAAATGCAATCGACCACGGCCTTTCAGCCCGGAAGTTTTAGAAGATAATCGTTTGTTCACAATGTTTCTCTTATATGTACATTTCTGATATGGTCCATCATTGTCAACCAGTGGCAAGGTGTGGGTACATAATAGCTGTTGCCAGTTGTGATAGGCCTAAAAGTTACCCTAAAAATTAATTCGTACTTTTTCCTAGTACAAAGTGTTCTTTTCAGAGTCAAAATACTCTTTTTAGAGCCAAGATATTTTTTATCATTCGCTGGTAGAAGAAGAGGGTCCCGGTTGAACGGGATCTGACTCCATTACATTATACAGAAGAAATCAAGACACAAATAATCGAATTAAAAATAATAAAGACAAACAGAGAATTACACAACTAAAGGAACAAAACACATATAGGTATATAGTAACTGCTGCACGTTTTGAAAACAAACATAGCTGCTAACCGAGGGTTTTGCCGGTTTATAAAGTGGCAACATGTTGGGTGGACGAATATGTCCTCTCTCCACTAGTCTGTACAGTGGCAACTACTATGAGGTCAATGACTGTACACAGTAACACACTGCCGATGTCTGAACAGCAACACAAGACGGAGCAAGTGCTCAGCAGTTCGAAAGCAATGCTATGCTTTTCTTCAAGTTTCCCCACTAATATTATTTGCATTTCAAGTTATTTAATAACTAAAGTACTTACTCCCTTATATAATTAATTCTTTCCATTTCCTTTTATTGCTTGTGCTATTGCTGCTGGCAACAGCGGTTTATCAACCCCACCACTTTTCACAAATACATTATGTTTGTATTTATAGTAAGTAAGATGAATAGTAGTTGATATAGTAAGATGACTGAATCATAATGCTTTCCCAGTGAATGATTATGTTTACTAACAAACAAACACATATTTCTTTTTTAATTTCCATTGTAAATCCCATTCTCTTTGTTGCAAGCTCACCTGGCTCGTAGTAGACTTTGCCTATGGAGGAATGTGTATCAATGTCATGACAATGTTGTCAACTTCTGGGGGGTGTGTGGAAAATGGTTGCGTTTCTTCAAGATTTTGTTGAAGTGCTGAGTGTGAGCCAAGAGCCAATCAGACAAGTCAGAAACCCAGGCAAACATTAAATAAATACAGTACACCCTCTGTAATCCAGCACTGCGGTAGTCCGGCGTTCTCAGGCGGGTGCTGGCGAGAATAGGGGGGGGACGAACAGTCGCTGACCATAGACGTCAGTTGCATCATTAGTCCCTCGCTGTGTACAGTGGCATTGTTTATTTGCAGTTGTTCTTTTCTTGGTGTAATTGTTTGCTGTGTTTACATAATTTAAGATCATGAGTGCAAAATGTCGTCAAATGCTGAACTGGACAAGTTGCGAGATACAATCGCTGAGAAACTAGTACACAAAATAGATGTTTTGACAACGGATGATGTAAACAAGTGGCTGGCAGATGATGAAGATGAAAAAATCAGTTTATGACAGACGATGAAATAGTCGATGTGATGACCAGTGAAGAGGAGAAGGAGGAAGAGGAGTAAGAGGGAGAAGCAGCGACAGCTGTTCATACAGTAGGCCATGATATGGCACTGGACACCTCACAACTTCTATTAAGTGGGCAGAAGAAAATGGCGTGTCTGCTTGTGAAATTCTCGTGTTGAAAAAACTGCAAGAAAAGTGTTAAAAGTGTTCTTTCAAGCCAAGAAACAGAAGAAAATTGACAGCTTTTTCATTCCAATGGAACAGTACTGTACATTACTCTGCGAGTTTCATTTTTTCCTTGCAGTTTTATTTTTTCATGTTTGAGTAAATTATAAAATTAAACTAATTTGAATAATTTTAAGAAAACGTAGAAGACAATTTAGTACATTTTTAATCCGATGTTTTAATCAGGTGTAAATTTTTTCATGTTTTATCATTATGAACAACATATGCTAGTTTCTGTCACTTAAATGCATTTTTTTCTAATAACCATCCATTAATCCAGCATTTCCACTGATCTGGCACTACCCTGGTCTGATATCTGCCGGATTAGTAAGAGTTTACTGTAAATAAAAATATAACCCCTGCTTTCTCCTAAGGAAGACATTGAAGAAGGGTAAGGTAGAGAGCAAAACAAAGCAAATGTGATCAATCTGGTAGAACACGAATCCTTGTGTGTGTGTGTGTGTGTGTGTGTGTGTGTGTGTGTGTGTGTGTGTGTGTGTGTGTGACATACTTAGGTTAAAAACATAAGCACTTAGATTTATAACATCGTACTTACCACAGGAACTGTGATGTCATCTTCCTCAACATCATCCAAACATGGTATGTCACCATCCACCTGAGAGCCGCTGTCTGCACTATGTTCTGTTTCTATTGTCAGACATGAAACAAGCAAAAAAATCATAACACTACAGATGTTATTGTGTACGATCAAAAATTTATCTTTCTGATGTTATACAATTTATCTAACAGAATTAAAATGAGATTTATCTACATCATTTGCACAAACATGCTTTACAGATTCCCTTAAACCTAACAAACTGCCACAGGCCATTAACATTTTATTTAATAAAATCCCCATCACCTTGAGAAAGCCTAAAAAAACACCAAGTCAGTAAAAACAATATTCTTTTAAATGCTACATTAACTGGATATGATTTATATTTAGTAATACCTGAGGGAGCGTCTTCCTCTTCCGTAATGACTAGAGTACGCTGTCGTTCCAATTTTCGACTTAGCTCTGCGATGACAGAATGTAATTCTGTCAGTCGTTCTTCGTACTGCTGCTTCATGCTGTTCAAACTCTGACTCAGCGACTTTTCCAGAATGTCTCGTTCTTCTGTCACTGCTTGCAACCGACTAGACAGATCCAGTATTTCACCCCGAAGCGATGCCAGTGCTGCTAGATGCAACTAAAATACAAACAAATTTGTACATTTTATTATAGTATATTTTAAAAATTGTATGGCTCACATTTAACCAGTCACACATTAAAGTTTGTAATGGAGATAATATTCACAGGGTAGAACAACAGAAAATTAACTTTTTCCTGTAAGGATAATATTCAAAACCACAAAATCAAAGATAGCCACTTTGAGTTTGAAGGGGTGTATAGATTCATATATATATAGGCTGAAAAAAATTTAACTAGAAAATAATACAACGAATCTGGGTCAATCCATTTCAAATCACCCAGGCAGTGTTGCTCAACATTTTTTATTTTTATAATTTTTTTACCAGTTGTTCCTTTTAACAATGTTAGTTAAACACCATAGTTAAAAACATTTTATGTCCACCAATTTTAATCGGCCACTTAGTTGATTTTTGGCTCAAAACGAGTTTTGCGGAAAATCATCTAGCTCTGTCATTTTTACAGATATCAAGATAAATCAAAAACCAAAATGATCAGCACAATATGTTCTAAATTGTCTGTTCCTACTATATTTCATCTAAGTAGTGAGGAAAATGACAAAAAAGTCACAACTATAGAATAAAAATAAATGTAAAAAAAGTGGTTTATATGATGGAAATGTTAATGGTTTAACGTAAAATTTTATGAAGGAAAAGAGACTCACCTTTAATTTTTTTTTTCTTGTATAGTTTTATCATAGTACTACTTGCTGTAGGAGTTTCAGTCTTAAGAATATTCTCCTTTTTTTTATATGGAATTTCAAAGATAGCCGAAAGCTCGTTATCAGCAGCATTCAATATCTCAAAAGGGACTGAGTGAAAAAATATCCTGTGACAATTTTACAGGATATACTTCTTTCTAAGAAGAACATTATCATATAAATTTAATGACTGAGACTCTACTGGTTTCAGAATTATAATGCATCAAAGTTGGCAAAAAATTGACACTACTTGGATGCCCAGGCAAGTGGTAAATAAAGAATTTGTAAGTAAAAAAATATTAAGATATGTCAAAAAAGTCAGGAGAGAAACCACAAGTTTAATTAATATGAATCTTCTTCTTCTATCCCAAATTGAAGATTGGTAGGCAGCCATATTCTGAAGTAATCAGTTAATTTGCCTTAATTCGCAGTGCATCAGTTGTTTCCCAGTTCTTCTCCTTGAAACAACTGTACTCCCTCAAGCCTATCCATCCAGCAATTTAATCCAGGTATTTTTTCCTTGGTCTTCCATTAGTAATTCTTTCATTAATTTTCCCCTCTACCATCAGCGTTTCCTCATGGCTATATTTTTCCAAAAGGTTTGTCTTTCATTTATAAATTTAAATTTCTCAGCACTGCTTACTTGATTCCTCTGTGAGATCCCTTGCATCCTCCACCAACACCATGTCACAAACACCTCTATTCATTCCTTGCAGCTTTTTCCCACTGTCCATGTTCAGGCTCATACAGAACCACATTCCATACAAAAGATTTTATGTCATTTTTCCTTATCTAAATACTAATATTTCTAGAAGTTGGCATCCTCATACTTTTCATGAATCCACTTTTTCTATAGCTATTCTAGATTTAATGTCAACATCGTCTTCTATCCTTTAAAATTGTGCTACCCAGATACTTGAGAATCATGACCTGCTTCCCAGTCGGACATGCACACTGCTGTGGGGTTTCCTGTAACCATTGTTTCAGTTTTTTTCCTATTAATTTTTATATCAAACTCATGTAGTCTTTTGTCCATAGTATGCAGATTGTTTTGTGGGTCACTCTCATTTAACAATATGAATATGGATATGGGGAAACAATAAAGAAGTCCACAGTATGGTTTAATAAGATGCAATAGGTAAAGTGGATTGTGAATGAATATGGTATAGGACCGACAGCCCTTCCTGACCAGTAAGGTGCACTGACAAAATGCATGAATTACCCCCACTTACTAGTATTGGAAATTTATCTACAGAGGAGAGAAGGGAAGACGACGTGATAACAGTTCAATGATTCACTTCCAAATTACTTCCCTCAGTGTCACAAACACGCTTCCACTGTTCTCGCACGTCCTGTTGTAGCCGATGTTCACACTATGAAACACTGTACAAGACTGTTGTGTGCGTGCACGAAATAAAAGTAAATTTTGTTAGCCTCATAACGAGGTGTTTGTACACCGCACATCTCTAAGCCATTGTTCAATTTTTATTGTCAGATTTCTAAACGAGAAGAAGGGATTAAAAATATTATAGCCATGAAACTACAAGGAGTTCAGAAAAAATGTAGACTTATGGTACAATGTACTGCTAGACATGATGGTTATATGAAGAATGGGGATAGAGGAGTTGAGAGAAAAATGGGTTTCAGGAAGAAACGGAGGGCTGTTAAATGTAAAGCAAAAACATACTGATCTATGGAACGTTAATAAAGAATCATGAGCTAAATATTTCATTGCAAATAAAAGAATTAGGAGCTCTTTTTACTATAAAAAAGCCTCTCTTACATATGGCTACAGTTCAGTTATGAAATGTAAACCCCAAATATATAAACAAAATTTATCTAGATGACTAGAAACGAATTTGATCAAATGATCGGCACATGTCTAAATTAAAACAACTTACCTTGTTCGCGAGCTGGAGCAAACTTGCAGTGTTGGTGGCCGTGATAGAGCCCCCAGCAGCTTCAACAAGCCTCTGCAATGTGTTTGGTTCTGGACTCAGATCCCGGGCACCGCTGTCAAACTCCCAGCTTTCGTGTTTACCTGCAGAAGCTCCACCTGATCATGCAACACCAGCACATAAAACTGAGCACACAACTAACCCACACACCTGACATTTAATAAATATCCTATAACATAAACATCACTAATTGCCATAATTACTCTTTAATAATACTCTTAATATTCATGTCTTTTATTAGTTTCTGAAGTGAATACACTGAAAACAGTTTTTTATAGTCTTCCATTACACTGTTTTTCTCTTTTCTATCCTTACTTTATAGTTGCAAAAATATTATTTTTGAATACAAAAAAAAAAAAATCACAACACAATAAATAAATAATAAAATAATTCAAAAAAATCAGTTGCAGTCTAGCCTACTGGAAGGAAGATCAGCTTAAAATTATGAGAGGTAAAAAAAAAAAAACTGGTCAAATGAAATATCCACACTACATCCCCAAAAAGACCTGTATGGTATAACAGTATTCACCTTCAATGAGTGGATGACCAAAGAGTCAAAAAGAATCTGAAGGAAGAGGCAAGATGACATTCTGAGAATCATGGAACACTGACCCTGACATCCAAGAAATAATTGGAAGCTGACGACTTCAAAAAACGATTGGTCAACGTGGCATAAGAAGAGTGAGCTAAAGCCTGTGCTGAAGAATAAAGTCAAACAAAACCTTTAGTCTCTGCCTACTACTATTAGTGTACAGATTTTGAGCTACTGAGCATTCTCCCAGATTTTGTATTCTTACACGAGATACTTCCTTTTTAAAGTGAAGCTACAATGCTTCAACAGCACAACTGTATTGTAGAAACCTTATATAGAAGATAAAGATAAAATGAAAAAAAAAAGAAATTAACTATCTCACAGAGGCATTCCAAAAACTATATTTTATATGAAACATAAACAAGACTGCGCATTAAGGTTCACCTTGAGACTGATATGAAATTAAGTATACAATTCAGCAGCTTTCTGATATACAGAACACATTTTGAAGTTTTATAATTCATCAGAAACAGAAAATGAGTGAGAAATTAAGTAGGCGTATTTGTACATGATACATTACTGAAATCATATATGAAGTTTCTTTTTGAAGTTAATGTATACTTAAAATTCTGTTGATAACAACCATTAGTTTTCATCATCTCCTACAGTTACAAATTTAGATATACCTAACTCATTTGTATTGGCGTTTGATTAAAATACAAGAAAATAAACCAGTACAATTTATAGCTAACCAATATGTTTAATTATTTAATTTTAAAAATTCTTCATTACACATACCAAGGCTGTTCTCGCTGCTTGTAGGAAGATAGTCGGGAGTCGCATGAGGCTGCGGTACATTTCGCAGGGCGTCTATCTCTGGGCGTAACGCCAGACGACGCCGTAAAAACTCCTCATAAGATATTCTGCCATTTTCGTCTGCCCCCAATTCCCTCATCAGTTCTTCAACAGAATCTTCCAAGTTCAATTCCCTGCATACCGTCAGAAGGTCTTGGCTGGTACAAGCGAGATTAAAATTAAATCGTTAATTTAGTAGTGACCGTCGATCAATAATTTTTAACGATAGACAGTTTAGCAAGGTTTGGTCAAATAATGTAAAAGTTTGTGTTATACTTTTCGACACAACAAAAGTACATTTGTCACACTGCTATTCAACACCCATCACTTATACACAAAAGCAAATTGTGGCCATTTTGTACTTAAGCAACTTAAACAAAATTTGATCCATTCTGTAAAAAAACTCAACCGTGGCCAGGATTTTGTTGCCCATGACATGTCCGTTGTTATTAATTAACGTGTGTAACACTACCAAGTCGGATCACAAATTATTATTGATAAAAATTATAAATTGAGGCCATCAGGTAAAAATTTATATAATTTTTATCAATAATAATTTGTGATCCGAGTTGAGTAACTACTCAATCATGGCTTCTTACTAGTCTGCAAATTCCAGACTTTAATTTCAATTACCTCAGAACTAAACTGGACATGATCGAATGTAGCATACAATACTGGACACTTATGCAGCATCTTATCTATACCCGAACTGCTCAGCAAAGCAGTGCTCTTATTGAATCCTTATATAATCAAAGTAGTATTGAAGGTACATTTAAATAAAGCATTCATACCATATTGTATATGTATAATACTAAAAAAATGTAAACAAACTGCAGCTTTAACTGTGCGAGGTGGCGCTTATATAATAAACAAGTACTGTTTCATATTTTTACAACTCATAATGATATTCTAAATTATTAGTATTCTAACCAACGTTTTTCTCTTCTCAAGAATGATGTATTAAACAGCCCAAATCACAATAAAAGCTAAAATCTGCTTTAAAGAGGACACTTAGAACTAAATAACACTACAGATAAGATGTATTTGGTTACAGTCCGAAAGGTTACACGCAGCAGTAACTGTATGACACAGGCTACTCAAACTACATTCAAAGACATAATCTGAAACTAACCTGTCAATGTAACCATCTCCATCACCATCGCAGGCTTGAAATAATTTCCTAACCCTTTCTTCATCGCATAAGGAATTTGTATCTTCACTGCATGCCGATTGTTGCTCTAACTCTGCCATCTTCGGTTAAAACGTAAGTCCATTGCAATTTGCCACTACATCAGTGCACTGCTTTCAACTGTGAACTAACACGAAAACACCATGGTGTAGGCCGATAATGGAGTTCGAGTATAATAATGGAGCACAAAGGCATAGTGACTACTTCACGAATTAAATTAACCACACTTTTTTAAACTTCACATTTTCTCTCTAAAATTACCCGTCCTTATACTCTTATACGTCTTTCTCCTTAGATTCTCTATGTAACATTCACATCCCCTATCAATCACATAATACAATGCAATAGCACTACAGCTGCTAAGAGCAGCAGTAAACAGTACCAGTAGTTACTAATCGATTATTAATGACATTCTATTTTTGCTGTCAACTTTATCGTTGTCAAAAATGCTTTTCATATTAACATAACAGAACTTACATAAGGCTATAAAATGCTAATACTGGTGCGAACAAAACGAGAAACTTGTGTAACAATAACTCCATTGAAAGATATAGCGTAATTTTTTCGACATATAACTCGTAGAATATGTTTTCGATTTACATCGAAAAATATCGAATCAAAGATGGTAATCTGTCAAAAATCTGTCAATTAGTTACAAAAAAAAAAAACTGTCCATTACCAAAAAAGGTTTAATGAATAACCGAATTATTTGGCACAAAGCTTTCAGATGTTCACATTTAGTATTACAATATATATTTAAGAAAGTACGAACTAATTTTTAGAAAATATATTGCAGTACAATCAGCTGTTAACTGCTGAACATAGAACATTTTGGTTTGTTTGTTGAAACAAATTAGGCCTATAGTTGTACCATATTTTTTATAAAAATACTTTATCCATTGCCAGGTATTATGTTTAGGTTAGGTTTGTGCAAAATCAGACGGATTGTTAACAGGTCCCTATTAAGAAGGGGGGGGGACGACCGGACCCCTTTCCTGAGGGCCGAAGAAAGTTTATCAATTTTGTTAATCTCATAATTTTTAGGCTCTTATTATATTCTCAGTTAGCAACTATTTTTACATATACAAACAGGTTTATTACACAGCATTTGCATACACATTTGAAATATGAACTATAGAAATATCAATTCAGTCAGTATCTTCTACATAATGTTTCAGTAACATGTATTTTTATTGTGTTATTACCGTTTACATTAATGGGGTTAATTTCAGGATGTTATTACACGTTTTACAGCCACTTTAAAGATAGTAATGTTGATTGGTCTTAACTTGTTTTCTCTATTGTATGGAGGCGACTCCACCTGACCCCGGAGCCCCCAGACCAATTTCTAGATACGCCACTGGTTGTTATCAGTTGTAAACATGGATTGTTTAAACAAACAGTTATTAGTCACTTATAAATAGGTTTATAATTCAAGCATATTTATATATCTGAATAATGAAAATATTTATTTATCGATAATAAAATAACAAACAACAAAGATACAACGACAGATTGGGGCAAGGTGCAGATAGAAAATTATGAATATTTTGAAGAATAAGAGATATTATATTTAATTTGGAAAAAGTTTTTAATGAGATGTTCTTTCTGCTTGATTAAAGGTCAGAAAGTGAACAATGGATGAGTGGACAATTTTCTTCCCATCTTTGTGTTTCCCACCACCATCTTCCAATCTCTCTTATCCTTTGTTTTTTCTTTCCACCCTATTGTTCCAAAATTCTTTATGTCTTAATTGGTTTGTGGAATTTTGAGGACAAAGACAAGGAAAGAGACAAGGCTTAAATTTTATAAAACAATGGCAGTACCTATTTTACTATATGGATCTGAAACATGGGTTCCTACAAAGAAGATTAAAAACCAAATTCAAACTTCGTAAATGGTTACATCGTTTAGACAGAATGGAGGATGGACGACTACCTAAGATCACGTTTCAATATAGACCCTTTTGTACAAGAGATGTAGGAAGACCAAGAGTCAGATGTAGAGATACTCTGTGAAAACAGAACAGACGAAGTGCCTACTATGTGAGGTGAAGAAGGAGAAGATGGTCTGTCTCACTCACCTCATTTTTGGTCTCCCTTGAGGTCTATATCCTTCATGGCTTCCCCTACATAATCTTTTAACACTAAAATCTTATTTCTTTCTATTACACCTGCAAACTGTTTCAGTATTTTGTGTCTTTATGTTACTGTAACTTTTTCCCCTTCTTCCAGTATTTCACTAGAGTCACAATTTTTTAACTGTTTACACTGTTCTTTGCTTATTTTCATAACTTATATATGTCTGTGTTTTAGTGTTTAATAAAACGTAAATAATTATAAATATATAACTATTGACTCAGATCATTATATATAAATATAATTATATTACTACCGACTCAGAACACAAAGTTTGTTGTGGGTAAAAACGTAAAAGTTTTACCTTATAGCATGGACCAGTTTTTGCTTTTAAAAAGCTTCTTCAGAGGTTGCCGTTGGGCGCACTGTCCGTCTTGTTCTTGGCGATGGTATCGACTTTTGAAAGAGTGATGTTGTGTGTGTGGGGTGTGATATGTTCGAATAATGCGTGTGATTTGAATTGTTTCTGTTCGTTTAGGATGTCGTTTTTGTGCGTTTTCGTGTGTTTGCATATTTCCAATTATTCAAGAGTGTCTAGTTTTTGGCCTTTGTGTGTATGTGTAGAATATCCATGTTAATGTCAATGTTTTTGTATGTGTGGTTTGCTTCAGTGAGGTGGATTCGGTAGTGGAGTGTAGTGCCTTTGTGTGTTCAATGTATCTTTGTTTGAAGCTACGTCCTGTCTGGCCTATTTAGAATTTGTTGCAATCTGAGTAGTTTAGTTTGTAAACACCAGGTAGATTGAATTTGTTTTGTGCTTTGTGTGTGTGTTTTGATAGTGTGTGTTCTGTTTTGTTTATAGTTTTGTATGCGATTATGTATCCTGCTTTTTTGAATTTGTGGGCTATTTTATCAGTGTGGTTATTGATGTATGTTAGTGTTATGAATTTGTTGTTTTCTGTCTTCGGTTACTGTTTGTTTTGTGTAGGAGTTAATTGACTATTGTTCTGTTGTATCCTTTGGATTCTGATAGATATTTTATCGTGTTTAGTTCGTCTTTGTAGTCATTTTCATCTAGTGGGATGTTGTTAAGTCTATGTATCATAGTTCTGAAGGCAGCTAGTTTTTGTTGTGTTGTGTAATTGGAGGAGCTGTGTATTAGTGTGTCAGTTGTAGTCGGTTTTCTGTATGTACTGAATTTATGCTTGTGTTCAAATTTTGTGATGGAGAGGTCTAGGAAGTTTATGCTATTGTAGTGTGTGTTATATATAATTATAAGTAGTTATATATTTATATTTTTTCAATCAACGGACACATCATGTACAACAAAATCCAAGAAAAGATAAATTTCTTCTTCTACACCACTGCACATACATTTCTTTATCTTCTTCTGCACTGCAGTCCTTGGCTTACACGAGCATCTGGGCTACTGGATCCTGTCTTCAACAAAATGAGCATACCAACTTTCTGGCATCCTCCTCAACAGCATCTCTCCAGCGTATTCGAGGGGAACCTTTCATTTTTTATGTCAGACAGCGTTACTAGAAGATTTTCTTCACATATCATGTTTCATTCATGCACTGTATCATATCATTGTATGTATACCATATCATTTTATCCTCTGCATTTTTATGTATGCCAATAATGGGAGTTCTCTTTGTAGATCATACAGTTCATGATTATTTCTTTGGCGCCAACTTTCAGTGTCTTCTCTAATTGGACCAATTATTATTGTCAGAGTTTTCATGAAATATCTATTTAGTACAATTCTGGTGAGATATTTTATAATAATAACAATGTGTTGTACAATTGACACATACTTTTTACACATCTTGTGTTTAAAATTAACATGAACTGATTTATTGGTTAAAAAAATCTTATTACAAATATATGTTCTTACATAGTACTATACTTGTAATTCATTATTTGTCAGATCATCTTCATAGAGGACCATTAGCCTTAACCAGTTTTCACTTTTAAAAAGCTTCTTCAGAGGCTGCCACTGGGAGCATTGTCCGTCTTGTTGTTGGAGACAGTATCGACTTTTGAAAGTTTTAAAGATCGATATTGTGTGTGTGGGGTGTGATATGTTCGAATAATGCATGTGATTTGAATTGTGTCTGTTCGTTTAGGATGTCATTTTTATGTGTTTTCGTGTGTTTGTATATTTCCAATTGTTCTCGAATGTCTAGTTTTCGGCCTTTTGTGTGTACGTGTAGAATGTCCATGTTATTGTCGATGTTTTTGTATGGGTGGTTTGCTTCAATGAGGTGGTTTGCAAAGGTGGATTCTGTAGTGGAGTGTGTTCAATGTATCCAACAAGACGGACAGTGCTCCCAGCTTCAGCCTCTGAAGAAGCTTTTTAAAAGTGAAAACCAGTTAAGGCTATAAGGTAAAAATTTTACATGTTTACCCATAAAAAACTTTGTGTTATGAGTCGGTAGTGAAATAATTATATTTAGTCAAAAACAGACGTTTCGGCAGTGCCATCAACACTGCTACTGTTGATTGAGACAGCCGGAGAAGTCTGATGTGGCAGAGCACGCACTCGCCAATGTGAGTGATATGTAATGCTTTGCTTCAGTGTTGCTTTATGTAGAGTAATGGGTCTTGTAGTAGTTGCTTTTAGTAGTTAAACTGTGCTTGTTATGTACAAATGAGTAAAGTGAGAAACTGTTGCTGTGCTTGGTTATGTACAAATGAGTAAAGTGATAAACTAAACATATGATTCTGTTTCTTTATCATTGTATTCTTTATGACAAGAAAACTATTCATGTTTTGTTTAAAATATGATATAGTGTTAATAATTTTTAGCCTTATTTAAAAAAGTTTTAATAAGTTTTCAGAAGATTATAATTTTGTTTACTGTGTGCTGATTAAATTAGGCTTTCCTGGAGCACTACACCAGTAGCTTAATGTTAAACTACTTGCGTTCTTGAGGCGATGGCAAATTAGGAGCTATTTTTTTAATTAGTAAGGACAGTATGCTGATCTACATTATGGAATATACACTGTATACACTGAAGATACACTATAATTACACTGTATGTCATCTTAACCTGTTTGAGAAGTGAGTATCATGGTTATTGAGATGCGGTCTGCTTACCCTTAGTTCATGTATCTACCAAAACAAACTGATCCTGCCTGTATGACTGTTTTTCTCCAATTCTATTTCAATTCCTATTTTGTGACTTTTCTTGAATTCCTGCAAGTAGGGGCCTACAATCATTCCTAATTTCAACAGATCTTAATTTTAATCAAGATAAAGTTTAAAATTAATTTCTTGGATTTCGTTGTCCATGACGTGTCCATTACTTAACTAAATATAATTAATTCACTACCAACTCGGAACACCAAGTTTCCAAGCCTCTGAGAAGATTTTTAAAAGCGAACACTGGTTCAGGCTATAAGGTAAAACTTTTACGTTTTTACCAGTAAAAAACTTTGTGTTCCGAGTCAGTAGTGAATTAATTGTATTTAGTTAAAATCAATCTTCACCCATTGTAGAATTTCTGGATTACGGGGTTTAATAGCCCGTTGTTGGCGTCACTTTGCAACGTTTCGTAAATACCGGGGTGATTATTTTATTTTATCCCATTTAATAAGTTCCAATTTATTTTATTTTATTTGAAAAGTTTTTGTTTTAAAGTTTTTTATTTATTTTGGTTTAATTCAATTAATCCAATTCAATTGTTTGATTGAATCCAATTAATTGAATCCGGTGAATTGCTCTTGATGTTGGTTAACGAAGGTATTTAAAATGTTGATAATTTATCTCAATGTATTTTCTTCTGTCGACTAGGCGAATCGGTGACGTGTATTCCTCACTGAAAGTACATATATTTTTACAAGAAATGATCACTTACTTGGAGTGAGTCTGGCTGACTTCGCAGGGTCGATGTGGCAATCTAATTTTTAGATTGACTTACCGTAATTCAAATTGCCGCTGTCTGACGTGCCGTCCAATGAAAGACGTTCACCTATCCTATAAAGCTCTAGTCTATTGAAATAAACTAACTGACTCTGATTTGTCATATAAGAATTGGAATTTATTTCTTGTTAACACTTCTTTAATGTTTTAAAATATCATTAATCATTTTTGGTTCAAATTTACTTAACATTGGTAATTTGTTTTTATAAAAAATTATCTCAGGGTGGTAGTATTGACCTACAATGTCAGACTATTGTTAACATACTTTTTGTTTAAATATTTTATTTAATGTGTAGGTTCTTTTAGCCTGCAGAATACCAAATAATTAACTAGAAAACTTACTCTACCATTATTAGGTAGTTGGAGATTGATTACAATTCAATCACCTCTTATACATAACATACAAAATTATAACCATGCCTGATTTGGCATTCTAGGTTAATTTGTTTAATAGTCGTTTGACTATAAAGATTAAATGACTTAACGAATGTTTATTAACTTTTTAAAATATCTAAAACGTGAACATAATTAAATAATGATTCGAAACAGTGTTGTTTAAAGAAACATCTGAATCGACATGCTGGATTCCTTAAAAGGTAATCGTTTAGTTGTCAGTATTTATATAGCTTAGTATCACTAGCTTTTATTCATTATAGAAAGAAATATTTAAAATAGTAGTAGACTCTTCTAATTAAGAAACATAAATAATATTTGCATTTTTTGTTAACTTTCGTTAATTAATTCTGTCAGTCGACAATCCTCAATCGTTTACTAATGCTCGTTAGTTTAATCTCGGTTTACTGTACAATAACTTCAATCAGGTGTGTGGTTATAGCACACTCAGGGTTTATACATAATAAATAATTACCGTTTTCAAAATTCTTGTTTCTGAATTATTTAAATTAATTGAGAATTATCTTTATAACTGTTGACTGAGTGATATTAATTAGGTGCAATGACCTACATACTTTATTTTATACACATTACAATAATGTTGTTCGATTATATCGTCATTTTTCAATTTCTTAACTAATATTAGAAAATCACTGTACTCCCTTTAAATCCCGGAATTGCTAGGGATTATACACTTAGCAATTCTTATTAACGCACTGTTTATTCTTCAAAAAATCTTCAACAGTAGTGTATTCATGGTTGCACAAATTTAGGTTATGTTGCTTTGTTGACATTGATGACGCGCACTAACTAGGTTAATCAGCTGTTTTCTTCCGGTGTCGAGTTGCCGTCTGTACACATGAAAGGTTGATTAAAAAGTGCCTCGAGCCGACACATAACGGTGCCGTTCTCTTCTGCGATCGTTGTAAAATTTGGTAATTTCTCTGATTTGATTGGTTGACAATCTTTAATTTAACACACATACCCCCTTCGCGAAATATTTTAATTGTTGTATTAAGCGTGGGGTAGCTGGGTTTGAGAGTATACCCTGATGTTAAACATTTTCTCAAATTGACACAAATATTTTATAATTGATATTACTTTCTTGTTAATGCATAGATTTGGAATCTAAGCTTATCACTGTATGGCGAACATTTGGCTCTTTATTTTGAGTCCACTCATGATATGTTTTCGTCCATTATTAAGGGAGTTAATGTTTGAGATTATCTCTTTACACTATTTACTATTAATTTTATTTATTCTTGAGTTATAACTATTTAATGGCAATCATATCTCTTTGAGAGTATGCCTTCCAAGTCCTTCAACACTTTCGCTTATTGTTTACTTATAATTATTGACAAAATACAATTCTTATTCTAAATTGGTTTAGCCTAGGAGTCTACTAATTACATTAACAAATTATTTATAATAAATAGTATTTGGGTAATTTCTATATTGTCCCAATTGTATACATAGAGTTATTGCAACTACTGGTTGTCTTTGTTTATTGGAATATATTGTTATTCCTTGTTATTTTAGTCTTTAAGGTGACCTCTGTATAACACTATGAAGTGTACCTTTATTTTAATTCTTGTTTAAGAATGTAGTGTCCTTTCAGTCCACTATCTAGTTTAGAATAGTTCATTATAGTTAGTACATTGATTATCAATCTTGTGTTTTTAATAACTTGTCTGTTCTTTTTTATAGAGAATTTGATAATATTAGTTACATGTAGTGTCACATGACAGATGTGCTTATTTATGCTTGTTATATTTTATGTTGTTGTTTATAATTCTCTTATACTATCATAATAGTGATATTACATCTTATTTACCATATAGGTATCCCCTTTTTATTCCTATCTAACTTTACAATATGGTTTTATCTATGTTTCATATGGTGACTCTCATTTTGTATGTTTTTGTTCACTTTGTTTACATTAATTCTTATATAAAGATTACTCTTGGTATCTGATTTTGGTATTGGTAGAAACCTTATTACCTCTACTTGATTTAGTGTACAAAAGATTCCAGTTTAGACATGTTTTATTTATTATTAAATATGAAACTAGGTGGAAAGTACCTGTATCTAGGTTATGTGTTTCCATCTTTTGTAGCAACAATGGGTGAATTGAGTTGATACAAATTTACATTTTCTAACCTTGTTTTTACAAGTATTATGTTATTAATGATTACTGGTAATGCATTAATTAGTTCTTTTTTCTATCTTACATTATTTCTCTATTACTTAGCTAACAATTATTATAGTTATTAGACAATTTTACTTCTCTTTCATTTTACATTAATGCTGTGCATAATATTGCAATATGCTGCTATTTACAGTTTCTTATGGTATTCATATTATTATGACTTCCACTCTTTTGGCTAATATTGGATGCCTTACTCATTTACAATAATATTGGTTACATATGGGTCATCTAAATTAGTCAGTTATTCTTTTATTTACGATTGGTAAGTCTCTCAGTTAGTATTTATACGGGTAAGATGTTATTTTATAGTTGACTGGCTCTTGGAATTTATCTTATGCCATGATTGTTATGTGTCTTTCTCGTAATATGCTTCCTTCTTGGTTTTTTATGGGCTTCTTACTGACCGAATCTATTGGGTTATTGGTTCCTGTTGTATAATCACTGTTTAATGTATCTTCTTTCTTCTTATAAATTATTATTATTATTATGTTTATTACATTTATGAATTCCTGTTTTGTGGGTTTATTCTTCTTTATTGGTTGTTCATGTAGTTTCATGCTTGGCATCTTAAGAGTAAATACTTGATGGGTCTTGTTACCTCAATTTATGGCACGTGTTAATATTTTGTTACTTAAAATATCGGGATCATATGTCTTGTTACACCATACATGATACTTATGTATGTTGTATAAGTTTTCTCCCAGGTTTCTTAAAAACCTTGGTTCACTCTTACTTTTTTTTGCCATGTATAAGGTGTATTTATATCTTCTGTCTTTTCCCACTAGCATTTTGATCATGGCAATGTTTCCCTTATTACATGACTTTTGTATCTTCCAATGTAGGTGTTCTTCCTATTGAGGTATCCATTTCAGAGTTTATTAGTTTATTCAAATTTATTTCTTCATAATTACGAAGTCTTGTCACTACACTTTATAAGATATGCATTTGTCCTGGTTTGTCACAAGATATACTCTATACATCTGTCACAAAAACAGAAGTCATCGGTCTCATAGCTTACCAGTTACCCACTTCGACCTTCCTCAAGGCAAACAGTAATAATCATATCAAACACACAAACCAGTATCTTACTTATTTGGTTATCTCTAAAGGCAAAACCTATTTACTGTAGCCCTTCCATTTATATCCACGTAATAACTATATTCTATCTCACTGACCACACTTGTCAAGTGTGTGAAACTAGGCAACCCCCACGATCTCTTACCTAACAGCTTTCCTTCAAGAATGTTTTACAGCAAAGTGTCCTGCCAGAGTAGGTGCCCCACAAATCTTGCTCTCCTAATGTATGTGGCATTTAGTGAAGTCCTGTACTTCTGAAGTCTATTCAAAACCTCCTCATTACTCTTTTCCACACAACTTGTTTTGGCAGGTCTCTTCCTTAACCAATTCTTCTCTTCACCCCCTCCAAAGTTCACTATCTTATATGGTTACAAAACCTTCTCATGAAATTATGTGTTTACATCCCTAGAAGTTGTGTGAACTATATTTACACATTTAATTTAAATATAACACATTATAAAGCCTTTTCAAACGTGAAACAAATAAAGCTTCAGTCAAACACTGGTACATGGTCAAAGCTTCATGTGTAAACACTGGTACATGGGTGTCTTTGTGGATAATTCTGGCTTAGTGATATTCGAAATTCTTCAAATTTTCATTTAAAAACATTTTTGTGTTCTTGTTATTATGTAGTGTTTCCTATTTCTTGCATACAAACAGCGTTTTTTTAGTACTTTTACTTGTAATCAATACCTCAAAAAAGTATCCATAACAAGCAGTGGGTAGCTTAAAATCTGTACAGGCTGAACTAGATTAAACCTTGTAATACACTTCTTGCTAGGCCTTTGTAAAAGAGTTAAAATTATTGATTTGAAAATTATGTTGGCCTATGAGCATGTGAAAAATAAGATCACAAACTATCTTTATCAAATATGATCTATAATAATTTCTATAATAGTTTATGGTACTTATTCTATTGTACCGACTCTTGATTTACCTCAGGGTGCCAGTAATAATAAACACAAATTAAAGTATGATAATCACTTTAATGACAATTTGTATTTATACATTACAAAATTAAAATCTTCTTATATGAATTGAATTACTTATTGAACAAATTTAAATATGATTAACTAGCAGTGAGTCCTTTATGACAGATTGAGTCACTATGTTGGATACAACATATATTTATTTATCAAAAACATAGAATTTAAATGTTCATTATTCTTTACTTGCATAAATCCTTCCAAAGTGCGTGGTCCTGAAGCTATCGTAGATTGGTGTTCGTCAGCAGCCGTCGTCGTGTTGATTCTGGTTAAACTTGCACAATTCACTTTATCACAAGTGCACTACACTAACATATGGATTATACCTCTAACTATGTTGTATAATTACACTGGACACAAAGATGAGAGAATTTAACTTAAGTGCATTTAACTCACTCCACGTCGCGTTTGGCCCGACTAATTTATACCGTCACAACTTTCTTTCGAACTCCAACGCCTCCTTCCGCAAATTACCGCCACATAAAGAATTAACAGAACTTCGTATGTATTTCTTATTTATTATTGTTTATTATAACTTCGATTATACACTCTTTGAATTATTATGATTTATGAAACTTGCTTTATAACTTCAATATTAATAATTATAGTGTTCCCGTACTTTGTTATTTCTGAGAAGTTTACTGATTCTTTCCGTTAAAATATCTATATTATTTGACACAAAACAACGTACCTGAGTCTCTCCGTATAATTCTGCCGATATAAAGAAGACTGCCCTTATTTCCTCTAAGTTCACAATATATACATGCCTCAAGTTTCCCTTACTTACGAACTACAACAAAACGCTCCGATAGGTACAAAGTACCGCTAAATACGAATTCAACCAATCCGCTTAACTAAAACTTCCCGCGTAACATATGACGCTTTTTCTAATTCGCCCAACGTTTCTCCGAGCACACGTGTTTACAGAAAGTAGCGTCTCTTTCTATCTCTCTCGCACAACAAGATCGCTTTCCCACGCCAGCTATTGTTATATGCACTTAGGTTTTACAACGTTTGGTAAACACCCTTACTATCTGAAACATAATACAGTTTATGACAGTAGTGTCCCAAATCGTGCCTTAACATTGTAATAAAACGTGATTGTTACGTCTTAGTTAAATATAATTTAAATGTAGCCTCACTTCAGGTTCGTCGATTTGTAACGATAAGAATATTTCGTTACGTACAATGTTATCAGGAATAGGTTACTTGTATTTTATGTTGTGTGCACTTGAATTACATACACCGCCCGTTGGAAGTGTTAATTTGTAACACAGATAAATAATGTAACGACTAACTCGCACTGGAGTCGTCAATTTGTAATTATGAATGTGTTATGTAGGACGGCGAATGGTTTTGTAAATTGCCGCTTGCTCCCACTATACCGCGCGTTTCCGTGACGTCACTCAACGTTGCCAACCGTCGTGTCCGCTGCAATGTGTGAATTTATTTCCTAAATAGAACAGCAATAATAACGACACAAATTAGCATTAAACATATATCCTCATAGGAATCCTTTATTCAGAAAAAACACTGTTTAATTGTTCTTAAATTTGAACAGGATAATCACAATTGTGGTGCAAATTATAAGTCTTCTTTTTACCAGTTGGCAGTAGTAGCCAACATTCAGTATTTCTTTTCTTTCAGACCAAAACAATGCTTCGTTAACATTTCTATTAAAAATTAAAGTATCTCAGGGCGTATATGGTTCGGGGATTACAATTAAACAAAATATTATTCTATAAATCAAAATACAAGTTTTACAATTAAAGGATATTACAATGTTATAGTGTAACGTGCACACAGGCAGTTGTATAGTGGTTATCAGTTCAAATAGGTTATGTCCCATTCAGGCTTTAATAATTATTATGTAAATCAAAGGTTCTTGTGGTGTTTGAAAAGGTGTCAATCTCAAATCGTGTTATTAGTGAGTGTTCTTAGTGTTGGTGTTATATGGTGTCTGTAATTTTAGTTGATTAGTATTTAAAAGTCGTGTATACAAATGTGGTTGATGATGTACAATATAATAAGTTGTCAAAAATCACCAAATCCTCTTCTTTTATGGTTCTTGTCGAATACAGAGTCCTCGTCCACTTCAGATCTTCTTCCTGGTTCTTGGGTCTTCTCTCTCATATAATTGTTGTTCTTCTCTTAGTGTAAAATGTTCGTGTTGTTTACTTCTAACAGTATTAATATGTTTGTATCGTTTTTTACACTGTTTATTATATAATATGTCGGACGTTTTACAAACGCGTCTATCTGCTAAGCTCGTTGTCAAAGAAGTCTCATTTTATTTATCCGAAATTTCTGGTTACTAAGGGTAAACTTGGAATCTGGTTGGCTAATTCGGATATACATTGTCATATACTTTCATTATTTCAAAGTCTAAATTTGTTCAAAATCTTTAAATTGACATAACTTTTCTATACTGAATGGGAATTTAAAGCCATTATCAGCATTATTTTGATCTTTACATTTGTCACATTTAGACACTAAACATGCCTATTTTTACTTAAGAACTACAGATATTACAATTTTGTTATATGAAATTTTCTTAAATAACTTGATATGTATTATTTTGTTTCTAAATTCGTTGTGTACACAATTGACTATAAATATATTTATCCTTTCACCTTTGTTTTACAAAATCTCTAACATTATTATTTAAAATTTACAAAAGTTGGTTTCACCTGGCCTATGTACTGGTGTTATTTTCATCACCATGTTTAAAATCTTTTTCAGTTAAATTATCTTTTAACAATTATAAAAACTGTTTAACACATAACATTATTTTATCAAAACAAAAGACATACTATTCTATTATTTTAAATTCATGCACACATGGCTATGATTTTACTGAATCCTTGAACAAATTAACTGGTTTTTTACCTAAACTGTATAATTGTTTGACACTTAGCCATAACATCTTTTATAGTCTATTCTGCTTTGCCAAATCAATTTATAACTGTTTAACACCAGTTCTATGGTTATATTTGTTAACATAAAACATGAAATTAATATCATTTAATTGATATTCCTTTAAAATAACTGTTCCACCTACTACATACAAAAAACAACACAAATACTATGATAATAAAACAATGTGCTTAAACCTAATAACATGCACATTTATAAAACAAATTCTGTACTAACTAATTAGTCTTTTGCCAGTTAATTTAATAATTACTCTGACACTGTCTATGTTATGCTTCACTCTTGTTATAACTGTTATAATGAACATGTCATTATTTGTTGTTTACTGGACAATCTTATGAACACTATATGTTACAATTATTTGTATGGTTTATGTATCTATAATAAGGTATATTTATATTTTCATCACATCAATTAACTTAATTATTTACCAATATTTCTTTTATATAACATTACATGTTTGGGCCTATTATCCCTCAATTTGTATTTTGATTATCTAGATATTATGATACATTAAATGAAACCATTTGTTTCTTTATAGTACTGGTTCATAAGCCGTCTGTCTTTATAATTCTTTATTTGGTCATTACTGAAAGTTCATGTCATAATTGGGGTTGAAGGTATTTTGCATCACTTTGCCTAAATCATTAATTTGGGTACGGTCAGTTGTCTTACTAGTCAGTCTAAAATGGTTAATCGTTCCTCTTCACTATCATCTTGGAAGATATTGTTCTCCTTGTTAGCTTCTTAACCAAAGTCTTCATTAAATCAGGTACGATATTAAGTTGTTCCAAATGTAATGTTACAACATACAGTACATTCATTATCAAGCTTTTAGCAAGTAATTCTATTTTCACTTTATTGCCACTTTGCTTTCTCACGCCTACATGCCTCTCTGTTTTCTCAAACACACCCTTATTTCTATTTTCAGCATATCTTATTTATTAAAATTATAAATAGGTCAAATTTTCCGTTACATAAGTCCCCCCATTAAACTAACGTTCAATTTTTTTTTCAAAATTGTAAACTAGTTTAATTGATGCGTCCCTAAAATTATTATAATTATAAGTACTTTGTTCGATATTCTATTAACTTGACATAATTAATACATTCATTATAATTAAAATTAACAACATATTCAATGTACGTGATTGCCTTAAATTTCTTAGTCTACGTGGGTGCGTATTTTATTACAACACTACTCCTAATACATTCATTATTGAATACTAGACCTTAAGGGTTGGTCTGGTTTTATGACTTGTTTACAAACAAAATATTCGGCCCTCTCTACCTGACTTGTCAACAACTCTTTAAAATGTGGGTGGTCTACTTTCTCTTTCAATAACATCTGTTACACAGAACAATTTCCCTTTTTAAACATCTGGTGACCATTCTTATTTACTTAGTTTCTAAACAGTCATAATTTCTTATGTAACTAACTTTCATTATATGTTATTACATTGACTTTCCTTACATTTATTTTTCTACCTATTACTACTACATTAATATACGGATGTGTGCTGTTACATTATGTTTTCAATTTTTTTGTGTGGTGTTTCTGTGTGTGTGTGTAAGTTTTGGGTTTCTTTCTCCATTGCTTCAAAATCTTCTCGTTTTTTCTCTCTACTGCTGCTACGCTCTTTATCTTGTCGTCCATGCCTCCTTACCTCTATCTCTTTTCTATATATTTCTATTATTCGTTCTAATTCTAGACGTCCTTCTCTGTGTAACTCTCTTTCTTGTCTTTCTTTCTCTTTCTGTTTTTCTTCTTTACGAGACTTGAGTGCTTCTTTGTTTCGATGACTTCGAAACTCTAAGCGGCTTAATAAAGAATTTTCTTCTTTCATAGTTACTTTATCCCGATTGTGTCTTCGATGTTCATCTTTGTGAGACCGTGAATGATGATGTCTTTTTCTGTGACTGGATGATGTATGACGACTTCTTGATGAATGTTTATCTCTGCGGCTGTGAGGTCTGGATTTACATACATGTGTTTGGGATGGTTTAATCTCCCACGGATTTGCTGTATCTTCTTCTGACATACTGTTAAGACACTGGAAGTCTTCGGCACTCCGGCAACCATGAATAGCTGGCCAGTAAGGGGTTAATGGATCTTTTTCGAGTTCTATTGCTTCGTCAACATCATGATTAGTAACATGTAAAGGAGACGTTTCATCTTCACCTCTTCTATCCATATTTGAATTCCTCCCTTCATCAACATCCATCATTACAGGTGATTCTGATTCCTCTGACTTAACTACTATTTCTGTTTCTTCCGACTCACAGTCGATATTTTCGCTCACCGTATCGTCTTCGCATCTTTTGTTATTTATTTCGATGTTTTCACTTACGACTTGCATATTGTTGCTATGCCGTTCTTCCAACCCTACGAATTGCTGTTTAGTGTTCATACTAATCTCAGTAATCTTATTGGTATTGTCTTGGATTTGGTTTCTTATTTCCATGTGTTGTTTCTGGATTCGTTCGTTCATTTGTTGTAGTGCTTGTTCTAATCTCACCTCATGTTGTTCTAACCGTTGTTCTGTTTTTTCTGCTTGTTTTTGTATCTGTTGTGAGAGCTGTTTTGTTATTTGTTCTACTTGAAGTGCCAGTCGTTTTTCTGTTTGTTCTGTTTGAAGTGCCAGTCGTTTTTCTGTTTGTTCTGTTTGTTTTAGTATCTGTTCTAATCGTTGTTCTGTTTTTTTTTTTATTGTTTCTCTAGTACTTGTTGTAGTATTGTGTAGATATCAGTGTTTTTGTCTGTCTCTGGTGGTGTCTGACTTACCGGTCATTCTTGGACTTCTATTACTACTGTTGGTGTAAATTGTTGTGTTTCTGCGTTTACATCGTCCTGTCTGTTTAGTCCCCGCGTCCCTGATGCTTCATCGTCCTCTGAAATGTCTGCGAGTGTGTCTGGATTGCCTAGTTGATTATTTATTTGGAACTCCATAGCGTTGCTTTGGGTACTTGTGTTTGTGCTCATATTGCTGTACAGGTTATGAATGTTGTTTTGTATGTAATTGTTTCTCCTACTCCTACTTCGCGTAATCATAAAATCATAAACTATGTTTTATACTATTTCTTAATTTCTACTTGTTCTTAATTTATAATTTATTTAATAGTGACTCAATCGTGTCCCACGTTCTGGGCGACAGAATGTAATACACTTCTTGCTAGGCCTTTGTAAAAGAGTTAAAATTATTGATTTGAAAATTATGTTGGCCTATGAGCATGTGAAAAATAAGATCACAAACTATCTTTATCGAATACGATCTATAATAATTTCTATAATAGTTTATGGTACTTATTCTATTGTACCGACTCTTGATTTACCTCAGGGCGCCAGTAATAATAAACACAAATTAAAGTATGATAATCACTTTAATGACAATTTGTATTTATACATTACAAAATTAAAGTCTTCTTATATGAATTGAATTACTTATTGAACAAATTTAAATATGATTAACTAGCAGTGAGTCCTTTATGACAGATTGAGTCACTATGTTGCATACAACATATATTTATTTATCAAAAACATAGAATTTAAATGTTCATTATTCTTTACTTGCATAAATCCTTCCAAAGTGCGTGGTCCTGAAGCTATCGTAGATCGGTGTTCGTCAGCAGCCGTCGTCGTGTTGATTCTGGTTAAACTTGCACAATTCACTTTATCACAAGTGCACTACACTAACATATGGATTATACCTCTAACTATGTTGTATAATTACACTGGACACAAAGATGACAGAATTTAACTTAAGTGCATTTAACTCACTCCACGTCGCGTTTGGCCCGACTAATTTATACCGTCACAACTTTCTTTCGAACTCCAACGCCTCCTTCCGCAAATTACCGCCACATAAAGAATTAACAGAACTTCGTATGTATTTCTTATTTATTATTGTTTATTATAACTTCGATTATACACTCTTTGAATTATTATGGTTTATGAAACTTGCTTTATAACTTCAATATTAATAATTATAGTGTTCCCGTACTTTGTTATTTCTGAGAAGTTTACTGATTCTTTCCGTTAAAATATCTATATTATTTGACGCAAAACAACGTACCTGAGTCTCTCCGTATAATTCTGCCGATATGAAGAAGACTGCCCTTATTTCCTCTAAGTTCACAATATATACATGCCTCAAGTTTCCCTTACTTACGAACTACAACAAAACGCTCCGATAGGTACAAAGTACCGCTAAATACGAATTCAACCAATCCGCTTAACTAAAACTTCCCGCGTAACATATGACGCTTTTTCTAATTCGCCCAACGTTTCTCCGAGCACAGATGTTTACAGAAAGTAGCGTCTCTTTCTATCTCTCTCGCACAACAAGATCGCTTTCCCACGCCAGCTATTGTTATATGCACTTAGGTTTTACAACGTTTGGTAAACACCCTTACTATCTGAAACATAATACAGTTTATGACAGTAGTGTCCCAAATCGTGCCTTAACATACAGTACATGCATTATCAAGCTTTTAGCAAGTAATTCTATTTTCACTTTATTGCCACTTCGCTTTCTCACGCCTACATGCCTCTCTGTTTTCTCAAACACACCCTTATTTCTATTTTCAGCATATCTTATTTATTAAAATTATAAATAGGTCAAATTTTCTGTTACAACCTGTATTATATTAGATAGCGGAACATTTTTTAAATAGATGTAAAGGTAATTATTCAGTGAGCATAGAGTTACACTCTTATTGGCTAACAATCTTATTATAAATTTGATTTTTATTTAATTCACAAATGCAGTCATGTTAAAAGCCAGTGTAGAGATGAAATGAAAAAATAAAGTGAGTGTGGTGCTTGTGAGGTGAAATATAGTGTTGAACCAGTTGTGTTAGAGTACTAATAAATAACCTTTGTCTTTTTATGTTTTTGTTTGCAGGCGTTGCATCAAGGCCTCACTATACTACTGGCCGGAGTGACGTCCTCCACTCCACGCGCCACATCACAGTAGGCGGCGGACCAGTTTTGCGCCACCAGCCCAATGATTTTTTAATCAGTATACACTTACACAGGTGTTTCTATTCGTATAGGGAAGTTTTGTTGCAACTGTTTACATTCCGTACATTTGTGATAATAATATTAAAAACATGTCAACTTCATGCTGCATACCAGGATGCAAAAGCAATTATAACACAGATAGTTCAGTGACTGTTTTTAGATTCCCGAAGGATCCTATCCAGTGTAAAAAATGGATAAATACCATTCACAGAGCAAACTTCACGCCCAGCAAACGATCTGTTGTTAAAGTATTTGTTTGATATCTGATAACAACAGGGTTATCTGATATGTACAAGGGGTTAAATTTAATGACGAAAACTTTAAACCAATCCAGTCTGTAACAGATACTAATTTTTTTTTTTTTTTTGAAGTCTTTTAATAAATGGTTAGTTAAATGGGATGAACTTGTTGTTCAAGGGGAGGAGTTGACAAAAGCTAAAAGGACAGGAAAATTAACCAATGAAACACATGTAGCATTGCTACATACAGTTAACACATTAATGGAGATTATTTCGTTTCTCTTAGAAGACATGAAATTGTCATATGTTTTACTTGGCAAATTTCAGACAGATGCGTTAGATGCCAGATTTAGCCAGAATAGACAGATGAGTGGTGCATGTTACCATGTATCAGTCAAGCAGGTTTTGGAATCAGAAAAAAAAATAAAAACTTTGAGTTTGATTAATATTTACTCCTCTAGACACAGTAAAGTAAGTATCACAGATTTATTTATTTCCACAGCAGACTGTGAAGAAAGCGACAGTAATGATATACATGACAACAGTAATCAAATTTTGGATCACCTGCAGGTAGACATAACTGATGTTACGTTATCAGAAAATGACACTTTAGGCCTTGTTTATATTGGTGGTTACTTGGTACACAGTATTTTACAAAAAATCTCTTGCACTGGGTGTACAGATTTCTTTACTACAACAAATACTGAGTCTACTGTTGTACCACAAAAGGACAATTACTGTTTTATTGTTATTAATAGAAAATCTTTAAAATACCCTTCAGATTACGTAATGGAAGAACTAAATTTAGCTTTCAAAGTGTTTACATTAATTAATTGTATCTGACAGATACGAAACACAGTTTTTATTGTCCACTAATCAGAGAGTAGCGCTAAAATCCACTGTTTTAGGTTTTATTGACATCCATCATCCACAGAGAAATTGTAATATATGTAAAATTAATTTTAACAAACTTATCGATAAATGTTTATTTTCCTTTTGTAACATCTTATTAAACAATTATTCAAAATCCCGTAATGACAAATTCAATAAAAAAAAGGAAAGATGCTCAGAGTGAAGTCAAATCGGACAAAAAGAGAAAAATACACAAATTTCAGCCAAGTTCAGCGTTAACTTAGATAAATGTTAGACACAGAATTGTTACGTTAGTCTAAATAACTTTATGTAAGTAGATTTTTAAATTACATATAAATATGTTAAATGTAAGGCAATACGAGATTGTTATGCACCATCTTCAAATGATCAAATATTGTTGTAAATAAATACTGAGCAGTTAGTAATAGGTTATTTCTTTAATTTTTCCGCTTACCCCGCTTCTGGCACTATTTCTCATACATGATATAAAATCTTGTACAATACAAAAGTTCGACTGTTTATCTACATAAAGAAACTTGAAAAGTTATTTCCCCGATAAGCTGTCAATTACCTCGACTCACAGCTTTTTTACATCCTTCCTGTAAATTGCATTTTCTCAGATGCTTAATATAACTATTGTTGTTCACAAAACTACATTTTTTCACACCAAGGTCTTTGTTAGTTTATACAGATTACAACCATATAGGACATGTTCAGGTAAACCATTACAGGTGTGTGTAGGAAAGGTTATTTGAGCACGTGACACAGTAAACAGCATTAGCGGCCGTGTTCCGTTTCAGCGCTTAGTGTGATGTCACGTTTCCAGCACTCTGGCCAGTAGTATAGTGAGGCCTTGGTTGTATTGCATGTAACCGAGAAAGTAAAAAAAAAACATGAACATTACAAATAAAAATGATTTACTATAATTTTGCGTTAGCCTGTGTGTAATTTAAAATAATAATGTTAAGAATTTAACTCTAATGTGAATTAAAAAAAAAACTGTTACCAGAAGTCATGGAATCAAACACATTTTTAATGGAACAGTTTAAAAAATAATTTATTTAATATTTTTATATGCTATATTTCAAATTTTACTAAAAAAATAATCGTTCATGATCAACGTAATACTATATTACTTTCCTTCTAATACCAAGACTCTGTAAGGAATATTTCAAATTTTACTAAAAAATAACCGTTCGTGATCAACGTAATAATATATTACTTTCCTTCTAATACCAAGACTTACTCTCCAAAAAATTCGACCAATGATTTTTTTCCTTCATTTTAAGAAACTCTGTAAGGAATATTTCAAATTTTACTAAAAAATAACCGTTCGTGATCAACGTAATAATATATTACTTTCCTTCTAATACCAAGACTTACTCTCCTAAAAATTCGACCAATGATTTTTCTCCTTCATTTTAAGAAACTCTGTAAGGCATTTTACTAAAGGAATTCGACCAATGATTTTTCTCCTTCATTTTAAGAAACTCTGTAAGGAATATTTCAAATTTTACTAAAAAATAACTGTTCGTGATCAACGTAATAATATATTACTTTCTTTCTAATACCAAGACTTACTCTCCAAAAAATTCGGCCAATGATTTTTCTCCTTCATTTTAAGAAACTCTGTAAGGAATTACTTACTTACAGCTGTGTGCAACCTATTACTGAGTTAAGGCCTCCTTTAACAGCTTCCGCCAGTTGACCCAGTCAAGTGCAGCTGCTCTCCAGTTCCGGGTCCCAAGGATATGGCGAGCATCATAATTTATACCGTCTTCCCAACCCTTTTGGTGACATAGCTCTGTTGTTGAGTGCCTTTCTGGGTATTTCATTCTCCCCCATTTTGACCACATGCCTAGCCCACCTGAGACTACCAAGTTTTATAACTTTCATGGTATCTGTAAGGAATTACCAAGTTTAATTATTCTCTCATTTGCCGTCTGGGAATAAAAAATGTATTACGATCAAACGGATGGTTGTATAAGGGTCCACAGGCATAGCTAATAAAATATAAAAATCCTTTGAAGCTTTCTTAATAATTAATATTGTTACTAAACCTTTATCCGAGTTCTGATCTTATCATATACCTTATATATAATTATATCTTAAACTCCACTGTTGTGAGCCAATTTGTAAACCAATTATGTTTTTTTTCTTAATAAATGTTTTGTTATTATTTAAATTGATCGTCTTGTGTTTATTTAATATTTATGGAGTGATAAGTTCCTTCGCCATCCTTTTAGAAACCCCTCTGGTATGCATTTCTGTGCCTCTAATAGTTGCCTGCTCAAGTTAAGTACGGTAATAGTTATGGAATCGACGTTTTACTTAACTCAAGCCCTACAAGTTGAGCGCCAATTTGTTACTAAATCTTTATCCGACTTCCGATCTTATCATATACCTTATATATAATTATATCTTAAACTCCACTGTTGTGAGCCAATTTGTAAACCAATTATGTTTTTTTTCTTAATAAATGTTTTGTTATTATTTAAATTGATCATCTTGTATTTATTTAATATTTATGAAGTGGTAAGTGGTCTCTCTTAAGCACCGCAATGTCAGGTTATTTGTGAAGAAATAATATTTTTTTTAATTGGTGATATTAATAAAATATTAAGAATATCTCAAAATTATATAATAATTTAGTACATTCTGCAATAATAACGTTCAACACCAGTTGATTTATTGGGTAATTCTATGGTTATTATTCAGGCCTAGTCTGCATCAAGTGTTGAGAGAGGAGAGTAAAATCCTTAAATAAGTTTCTCTTCTCTTGGAATTCAACAACTGTCCGTGAGCTAGCGCTGTGGTTCACAGTCAGCTGGTTATTGTAGGTTAGTTGTTCCGCTTACTGTACTTCTCATGTTACTCTCTCTATAAATTACAACTCATTCAACATGCACTAAATATTATACAAATAATAAGAAATCGCTAATTTCGAGAATGATTCATTATTTTATATTTTTTCTTTGAAAACGAATGTTCTTCCTTCACTAAGATACAACAATCGATCGTACTGGAATGAATCGATTAATTATCGAATTCAGGTTTATATATTACTTGTATTTATTATTGTTTTTCTTAAACACAGGGTATGAAGGTTTTTTGACTATTAGTAAGGTCAGAAAATGCAAAAATAGGACTACAAGGTATTACAATCTATTACTAAATTCTTATTAATATTTAAAATAAGTAGAGTTTACCGTCCGATGACACAGTTACTTGCAATGGCCGTGCCCAGATAACCTCGTGCTTCGAGATGGTTGATCAATGCGAAGATACAGATGTATAAATCCTTGCCAGTCTTCACTCCAGTTTCGAAATAAAGTTTGGTGTCTTGGTCCTGGGATGATGCAGAAATGCCAATCCTTACTCTTCGCCAATGTCCAGTTCTTGTGGTTACGGGTTCCACTGTATTTTGTGTCGGAATATGTTTTCTCTATCGAGTCATGACAAGTGAGGTTCAAGTACAATTTTAATTTCTTCTAGAATGATTCTTTAGAATACCGTACTGGATTACTTTAATTCATTCAGGTAGTTATTTATCTTCATTTGTCTATTATTTAAATTTAATGATTACTCCTTTTACTGGGTTTAATTGGTAAAGTTCTTCCTTTAGACTTTCATCAATTTTAATTGATAGGCTTAATTGTACTCTTTTATATATGACCGTCAAAAGTCAGCGATCTCTCCTTTTGTTAGTTATTATTTAATTTTGTTGACTCATTAATTTATTCTATATAATTTTTCTCATTTTTTCTAGGTTCATAAAAACTAAACTGTCCTCATTCATGGATAACAATTCAATAATCGAATAAACAAAATTTATTCCATTTTGTCGTCCTTGACAACCAGTCTTTGTTCTCTTATTGGATAATATTTATAATCCTAGAACCATAATTAAACAATGTTCTTGCACTTAATAAAATACTCCCTTACTAAAGTTACATTATATCATATCAGACCTTTACATATTTTTTGTTATTAAATTATATACATTTTGCTATCGTTTCCTCTTAATCTACTTAGTCTAACAAGTACTATTTTCTCATTACAAAATATTAATTTTAGGCATAATTGTTCTATTACATTTTAAGATTTTTAATTGAAGTTACTTATCTGCTATCAATAACTACTATTGATTTCTCCTAACTTATTACATTACACTTAGTGTTTTTACAAATTTTGTTACCTAACTTTTCTGACCTGACTTCCTATACAATGTCACTGGTTTATGGCCTATCATTACATTTTTATCTCATTCTGATTTTAATTTATTATTACCTATATTAGTATAGAACCCTTCATTTGTTTATAACGTAATTACAATAAACCCTTTGGTATCTTATTAACAATTATTGCCTTTCTGGCCAAGTTTACAATTATAATCCACATACTAAATAAGTACATGTATACAAAATATTTAATCTTAGAAAGTTTAACACCAGTTCTATGGTGATATATTTGTTAACATAAAAATGAAATTAACATCAGTTAATTGATATTCTCTTAAAACAATTGCTTTACCTGCTACATACAAAAAACAACATAAATACCATGATAATAAAACAACATGATAAAACATAATAACATGCACATTTTTATAAAATAAATTATGCACTAATTAATTAGTCTCCTCTCAGTTAATTAATTAATTATTCTAAAACTGTCTATGTTCTGTTTCACATTACTTGTCACTATGTTTATCGTTTACCCTTTTCACTGAACACTTAATAGTTTGTATTTATAAACATTCTTATTTTTTCTTTTACTTTGTATTCTTATTTGGGGATTATTTATTCATTTAATAATGGTTTATTTTTCTGACCTTTTATTACTACGGACAATTATTATTTTTTTATTTTTTAGTTTGAGAATTATAAATTTTTTATGTAACGTAGGGGACCATATTTTCGTTACGTTACAATATGTATAAGTAATATATAATATAATAAGTATTAATATATCAATACTATATTTATTGTACAGTATGATTAAAAACATAGCTATTGGATACTGCCATATATGCACAAATTGCTGTATGTGACATAAAAAGTTGCAGGTTCTATGAGAAGTTAATATACTTATTTTCAAATTATTGTAATAAGAATAACTTGAAAAATATAAATACAAAGTGGTGTTTAGAACTACTTATGGTAAAACTAATAGGTAAACGAATATTTTGTGAGTAAAATAGCTTTATTGCATAACTGAAAGTCTTATTCTGTTTAATTTAAAATTCTTTTTAATTTAATATAATTTAACATGTATATAAAAAAAAAATTAGTAGGCTTTTAGGATTTGGTGTCCCAAAATTATGAAATTCTCAAACTATATTCAGATTGTGGTTAAATTCTCTTTTACATTATACCCTACATAGAATTTTTCATTTTTTCCAAGATTTTGATCACCACATATTTCCTGCTGCCCATATATTTTGTAGAACTCAAAAACAAATAATATGTATTATTATATATAATATACAAATATTATTACCATTTATCTCTTCTTAGCATGTGTTTGTGATCTCTACCACAAGGATAAAATGGATTTAACAGAAGAAAGTGAAAGTGATATTGCAGTATCGAACACTACTAGATAAACTATTTTCCTGGTCGAGTGATGCTGAGAGAAGTGAAATGCTGAAATGTGGTTGACGTACCCTAAAATTTTTATTTCTTAAAAGGCACAGAAAGCAACCTAGAACTTTCCAGTCGTCATGGTACGATCAACATAAATGGCTATGCCATAGTGGAGTAAAGTCGAAGTTATTCTGCTGGCCCTGCTTACTGTTAAGCAATATTATTGCTCAACTACAAGTATGTTTTCCAGCTGTGAGGAAAATAAAAATTTATGAAGTTAGATGAGACTAAAAACAAATACTGAAATGCAAAAACATAGGGGTAAAGGTATGGGGACACACACACACACACACACACACACACACACACACACACACACACACACACACACACACACACACACACACACACACACACACACACACACACACACACACACACACACACACACACACACACACACACACACACACACACACACACACACCATGTTTTATGGAAATCGGTTGGTGCATTCAGACGTTATCGTGAGATGTCCCCAAAACAGAAAGGCAGACAGACATGTAGATTAATAGACAGATAGATGACAAATGAGATAAAAACAGAGAACCTGTTTCATTTGTTCAAGTTAGTCTTGGACTAGCTACTATAGGAACTAGTGAAAAATTTGTGTACCATAGATTTTCCTGGCTAAGAAATTATGAAATGATGATATAATGATGATGATATAAGGAACATTCTTGGAATATACAACCTAAATGAAAGGAGAAAGCAATACAAACAGGATTGGACAGACCGTGTTGAAAGGATGCATAAGAACACGATACCAAAACAAATTTTGCTTTAAAATCCGAAAGGACGGCAGAAAATTGGAAGACCAGAGAAAAGATGGTCGGACCAAGGAATGCGCAACGGATCGTAAGGTCCACAGACTGAAGAAGAAGATTTTCGAATTAAAAAGCTATTTACCAACTACACACACGCTCACACAGAAAACATAATTTCAAAAAGTTGTAAATTCATAAATTTTGTTAAGCAAGTATGTAAGCAAATATGTAATTTAATAATTGTTAAATTTCTCTCTATTTCTCTCTTATTGAGCAATTTAATAACATTAATTTAATATAAATTTACTTTTGTTAAGAAGGGTGTCAGAATATTTTCTTTTTGTCTGCAAAGTTTGACAAAACAATTGGCAGAGAAAAATTCTTCCATTTAACAGGTCTGGAACTGATCTTTCACTGTTTCTTTAATAACAGCTAATGTTTACTAAATAATTCTGTGTAATATTTTATGGGATCACGTGACTTATTATTGCAATAACTTTGGTAACTACTAATTCTAAATGTACGTCATAAAATTGTGATATTTCATTATGATGTAAGGGAAATAATTATAATTTGTAATTCAGAAACTATTTCTCTGTATTAAAAATTTTTATGTGTTAATACGACCTTCGTATGTGCAAATAAAAAGATATTCCACGAAGTTGAATATATCGGACGACAAAATGAATAAAATAACAGGAATTTTGGAAAAATATTATGTATACTTTATACGCTAAATATCACTATAGTATTGATGACTCGGAACACTAAGTTTTTTATAAGTAAAAACGTAAAGTTTTACCTTACAACCTAAACCGGCTTTCACCTTTAGAAGGCTTCATCAGCGGCTGCCATAGGTAGCGTTGTCCGTCTTGTTGTTGGCGACGGGATAGTTATTCGAAAGATTGAAGCTGTGTGTGTGTGGTGAGATGTGTTCGAATAATGCGTGCGATTTGAATTGTGTCTGTTCGTTTAGGATGTCGTTTTTATTTGTTTTTGTGTGTTTGTATATTTCTAATTGTTCTAGAGTGTCTAGTTTTCGGCCTTTTGTGTGTACGTGTAGAATGTTCATGTTATTGTCGATGTTTTTATATGTGTGGTTTGCTTCAATGAGGTGGTTTGCAAAGGTAGATTCTGTAGTGGTGTGGAGTGCTTTTGTGTGTTCAATGTATCTCTGTTTGAAGCTACGTCCTGTCTGGCCTATGTAGAATTTATTGCAATTTGAGCAATTTAGCTTGTATACACCAGGTAGATCGAATTTGTTTTGTGCTTTGGGCATGCGTTTTGATAGTGTGTGTTCTGTTTTGTTAGTAGTTTTGTAAGCGATTCTGTATCCTGCTTTTTTGAATTTGTGGGCAATTTTTTCAGTTTATTTGTTGATGTATGTTAGTGTTATGAATTTGTTGTTTTCTGTCTTTGTCTGTTGTTTGTTTTGTGTAGGAGTTTACTGACTATTGTTCTGTCATAACCGTTAGATTCTGCTAGATATTTTATCGTGTTTAGTTCGTCTTTGTAGTCTATTTCATCTAAGGGGATGTTGTTAAGTCTATGTATCATGGTTCTAAAAGCAGCTAGTTTGTGTTGTATTGGGTGATTGGAGGTGTTGTGTATTAGTGTGTCAGTTGTAGTTGGTTTTCTGTATATACTGAATTTGTGCCTGTGTTCTAGTTTTGTGATGGAGAGGTCTAAGAAGTTTATGGTATTGTTGTGTTCGTATTCGGCAGTGAAGGTTATGTTTTTATGTATTTTGTTTATGTGCGTTAGTAACTGTTCGCATTGTCTTTTGTTTCCCCTGTATAGTATTAGAATGTCATCAATGTATCTGTGCCAATATAGTATTTTATGTGAGTGTCTGTCATTGTTTGTGAGTATTTTTGTTTTTTATAAGTGTTGGAGGAAGACTTCTGCTAGAATGCTGGATATGGGGGAGCCCATGGGTAGGCCATCGTTCTGTATGTAGTATTTATTGTTATAAGTAAAGTAGTTTTGTTTTGTGATAATGTTCAGAGTTTCTGTTATTTCATTGATAAGTTCGTCTGGTGTGTTGTTCTGTTTGAGTTTGTTTTGTAGGATGGTGATTGTTTCAGAGATTGGGATGTTTGTGTACAGGTTTTTAATGTCAAAGGAGGCTAATGTGGCATTATGGGGGATGTGTACGTCTTTTATTTTTGTTACTAGGTCAGTGTTGTTTTTTACTGCAATGTTGTTGTCTATTTGTGTGTGTTGTCTAATAATTTTGTCTAGATATTTTGCCAGTTTGTGTGCAGGGGCATTACGGTAGTTGATAATGGGGCGGATCGTAATGTCTTCTTTATGGATTTTGGGAAGCGCTTGGAGTGTAGGTGCTGATGGTCGGATTTGTTTCATGTAGGGCTTTTGTTTATGTGTCATAATGTGTTTGGCTTTGTTGACTATTTGTTTTACTGAGTTTTGGTATCTGTCGGTGGGGTCGTGTTTTAGTTCTGTGATGTTGTTCTGTTCCATGAAGTTTTGTACTTTTTTGTGTAGGTTGTCTGTGGGGATAATTACAGTCGTGTTGCCTTTGTCAGCTTTTACAAATGTGATGTTGTGTTTGTGTGCCTTTTCCCTCAGTTTGATGGCTGTGTGTATTTCTGAATTGTGGTTGTTGTTGTCTGGTGTCTTATGTACTCCTATCGTGACTTTATATACGAAATATAATGACTTTATATGCATATGCAGCTTTTGAATTTTGTAGATTATATTTTATTAATATTTTTATAACAATTAAAAAGAAGTGTGTTTTTACTAACGTATCAAAAATATAAATGGGAGACATTTTGAAAAATTATATACAGGGTCCGCCAGTGAAGCGGGAAAATTAAAGTACCCAATTTTTTCATGAAACATTTATTATCAGAATTTTTTTTTACAGATTTGAGTTGAGTAAAGTATGGCATTATTTTACTTTTTAAAAATAACGCCGCTCAAGTGAGAGCCATTTCTGTGTAAACATTCTTCTAATCTTGACCGAAAATTTTCCATCAGTCGACGAAGCTGGTCAGGTTGAATCCGTGCAATTTCTTGTCTGATATTCGTTTTTAATTCCGGTATGGTGTGCGGTCTATCAATGTACACCCTGCTCTTCAGAAATCCCCAAAGAAAAAAGTCGCATGCGGACAAATCTGGGGATCGTGCAGGCCACGAGATGTCGCCATATCTAGATATGAGTCCATCCGGAAAGAGTTCTCTTAAAGCAGCCATGGACACACGAGCAGTATGACTTGTGGCCCATCCTGCTGGATAAAATTAATTTCCGGAAACCTAGGGAGCTGTTGCATCAAAAATGTTCTGACCATGTGTGTGTAGCGGTCTGCATTGACAGATGTGGTGTTTCCTCTATCGTCTTGGAAAAAATATGGCCCAATAATGCCAGATGATGAAACTGCACACCACACCGTAACTTTCGGACTATGTAATGGCTTTTCATGCAACTCACCTGGGGTTTCATCATTCCAATATCGACTATTTTGTTTGTTTACATATCCATTCAAATGAAAATGTGCTTCATCTGACATAAACATGCGGTGAATAAAGTTTTCATCATCATTTACACATCGCAATATTTCTTCGCTGAAAATCCTGCGAGCCAGTATATCGCCATCTTTCAACTCCTGGATTACTTGAATTTTGTAAGGATGAAAAGATAAGTCTTTATGCAGAATTCGTCGTAACGATGTGTCACTAATGTTTAGTGCGGATGCATGTTTCATTGCAGAACGTTGTGGACTACGCGTCAATGCTACTCGAACTCTTTCAATGTTTTCCTCTGTTCTTACAGACCTTGTTGCTCCTCTATGCTTTAAGTTTAATGTGGAACCAGTTTCTTCAAACTTTTTCACCCATGACATAATTGCATGAGCGGACGGCACTCTTCCATGTCGTGGAATATTGAAATGATTACGAAACAGTCGTTGTACAGAAGTCACCAGTCACCATTCTTATAAAACGATTTTACGCAGAAAGCACGCTGTGCACCGGACCACTGCTCCATGTTTAACAAATGGCATTAATGTAAAACAACAATCGAAAATCTCCACGCCCTCTCGTGAGCAGAAACTGAACTATTGGACTTTCAAAATTTCCCGCTTCACTGGCGGACCCTGTATAAATGTTAAATCAATATTTAAAAAAAATTTAAAAACCAAGCTAAAATATTAATTATTATGCACGCGCACGGGAGTACTTGAAAATATTTTCTTTCGTTTATAGTTTCCTGCTTGGTGCTGCTACTGCTACTTCTAATACCTACAATTTACTAAACCGCTACACGTACTGTATTTACAGAACCAATGATTAAGTTCAAAGAACTACCGCTAGATGGTGCGAGCATGCACATTATGAATTCGCGTTTATTGACGGTAGAGTGATTTTATTACAAAACGATATGACTTTTTTATTAATTAATAATTTTAGTACTCGCAAACTAAAATTACTTTATAACACACACACACACACACACACACACACACACACACACACACACACACACACACACACACACACACACACACACACACACAAGTAATTTGTAGTAATCATATTCATGCTATGTAGGTACGTTATTTGAAATGAAAATTTTAAATACTGAATGATAAGAAGTAGCTACAAATTTAGTAACTTACTTTCTAGTTTTGTTCCGTATTTGTTAATTTATTTACACCAACGTGTGTATTGAGAAAAATACAAATCTGATTTCTGAAATCAAAATTCATACACGATGATCTAAGACATAAATAAAAAAATACTTTCTAGGTTTTTGAACTGTCAACGATTAGGAGAATATTAGCGAGAGTATTCAAAGCACGTTATTCTTCTTCCCTGTTTCAAGGTCAAAACTACTAACTATCAATAATTTATTAAAAATATTTCTCGGCCACTTTTATACACTTTATAATTAGTTATGTATTGTGTGGTAGGTATAATACAAGACGGTGAAACCCATTTTTCGCTGTGAAAGATTTGAATATTTCGATCTCAAAGGGGGGGGGGGGACCATTGGAAACATTTTTCGCCCATAAGAAATATACGGGAAGCAAGTTTGACCTTGACGTTAGAAAGTGAGATTGAGGTTAGATTTTGCCAATTTTTGAAAGCCACAAAAATACAAATTAATTGTTGAGATAGTTGCGTATTGATACAGTTTTCAGGCGGAAATTATTTTACCTCCCTCCGAGAACATAAACACACTCGCACAATTATGCCGTCGCGTAGACATATAAACAAGTATTTTAAATAATACTGAAGATTTTGGAAATTTAGGCATTTTTGAACATTCTGTATTTGTTTATACACGTAAAAGCTAATTTTTACGTTTCTAGAATTTCAAATAGTTCGAATAATGGGTAGCTAACATATTCCGCGTCGAATTTATCCTTTCATACTTTAATGCACGTTAATAATGGTTTTTAGACTTCAATCTTTGTGGTTAAGTCCTCAAGTCATCATCATCAACCTCAAACATTAGGCCATCCTGAACCTGTTCCGGGACCCACTTCTTCGCTCTCGGCCGTCCTACATCTCGCTTCCCCACCGGTCTATATTCCATTGCTAGCACTGGAATCCTGTTAAGCCATTCTTCCCAAATGTTTACACCACCTTCTTTTGTTGCTCCTTAGATGTTCCAACAATGGGTCAATTACAAAAATAAACTACAAAAATCAATGCAAATACTAAATAGAATAGCAGATGAATGTGGCTTTCAAATATCAGCGGACAAGACTGAAACAATGGCATTCAGAGGTAAGCAACCGGTAAGAGCTAAGATAGTTATAGATGGAAAGATTATGAAATAAGTGCAGCATTTCAATTACTTGGGATGTTACGTTACATATGGGACAGAAATTGATCTGAATGAAAAATTTAACAAATTTAGGAATATCTGTGGAACAGTTCACAGACGCCTTAAAAATAAGACGAAGAAGGAAACAAGGATAAGGTTTTTTAAGACGGTAGCGATACCAGTTTTGATGTACGGAGATGAAGCGCGAGTTATGACAGAAGGAGACAAAGCAAAGATTCAGGCAGAGAAGATGAAGTTTATGAGGAGTATTCTGGGCTGTACCATTCTCGATAGAAAGAAGAAGTCCTTAAGTTAAAATTAAAATAAACGGAAACGGACACTGTCGACGAGATGATGAACCTCATTCATTGTCTTTCACACATTACGCTTCGTACGCGCACTTATTATTTGTGTGTGTGTGTGTGTGTGTGTGTGTGAGTGTATATAATCGATACCTTCCTGATACCTGTCCAATATATGACCTGAGACAATCGTTAAGTGTTCTCAAAGAGATCAAAGTCAGGAGTCTTCAACAGTCTCTAAACTGCTTGCACCACTACAAACTTATCTTGTCAAAATCAATCGGCGATATCACTTCAGAAACTAAGTTTCGAAGGGTAAACTCACACCATCTCTTAGTTAAGTTTTAACTGATGTAACATGACCGAACTGACCTTCTATTTTGATGCGTAGTGACAAAACTTTGACTGTCCGACCCGACAGCAACAAACTATAACTACCATAGTAGAAACGCAGTAATCGATTACTGCCGTCGCTTTCAAAGATGTGGTCACAGTTTCAATACCCGTTAGAAATCAGATTTTGTGCGCATAATAGACTAACGATCATACGATAGTAATCGATTACTCGAGCCGCTCGAAGTATCACCACGATTCCAACACCCATTTGAAATCAAATTTTGTGCAGTAATTTAGTAGACATAGATACACGTAATTAGGAAGAAGCTAAGTGTATTAAGAGAGAAAAAATTGTGTATGTCTGTGTGTGTGTGTTACGAGTCCAAAATATCTTCACCAAATATATCCGTTCACGAAAAATTTCTTCTTCCAATTTACGAAATTTCTTCGCGGTTTTGATGTCATTACTCCATTGTCTACGATTTGTTTTAATCTTAGAGTTTTCCGGAGAATAATGCTTGTTCGTTACCAGTCACATGATATCCTGATAAATTATCAAATCACTTAAATCATTTGCACAATAAAGACCTCTATTACACTTAGGCAACTGATTGCAGAAAAGGTTGTGGGCCATTTATTTAAATGAGACCTATTACACTTACTGCAATCGGTTGCAAGACAGTTGCAAGCCATGGGACTGCTCGTGTGACTATTAGTTTCACACGCACGATGTGGCGCAATGATTCAAATGTACCCTATTACACTATGCAACCGATTACATGGAACACGCCTGCGCGCGCATTCTGTGGACAACAAAGAAATTTCATGACATGGGACCAAAACAAATCATACAACTTTTTACAAAACCGCCAATATCTCGAAAACGAGAAGGAGAATTTTCTGAAACAAAAACCAAAATAAAATTTGCAGTTTTGTATAAATTTCACTTGGTCACTCTTATAGAACGAAAGTTTGTCGCATGCCGAAAATTTTACTACACGCAAATTAACAAAGAAATTCATGACGTGGGATCATTTTAAGGCTCTGTTCTTGGAAATTATTAAAGTTATCGGATCAAATTTATATCTACAACTATCCACAAACTTCAAGGAACACGGTGATGAAAGACATTTTTTAAATCGGATTAGTAGTGTCTGAGTTTAGCCAGAACAACGAAAAAACAAATTTTACCTCTTTATAATATTAGTATAGACGACAGGCTTACTCTGCAACTGATTGCAGAGCAGTGCAACCTGTTTTTACTACCCTGCAAGCAATTACACGTAGCCTTGACAGTGGTGATCTAGAATTTGGCCTTGGGGGGTCCGGGGTCGGGTTGGCTTCATACAAAGAAATAACAAGTTAAGATTAATCAACATTACTATCCTTAAAGTGCCTGAAATCAGTTCCATTAATGTAAACGGTAATAACAGAATAAACATACGCGTTATTGAAACATTGTTTACAGGATCTAATTGATTTTCCCATACATTTTTTATATTTCAAACATATACGCTAATGCTGTGTAATAAACCTGTTCGTATATTTAAAAGAGTTACTAATATGTTGGCGTACACAGCTGAAAAAATAATAATTAAGAGATTAACAAAATTCGCCATTTCCGCATATATCCCTCCAGGACCAGGTGCTTTACGGTTTTTCAATTTAACATGCCTTACGGAGAGAGTAGGCATGGGACGGAGGGCTATGAAAATGCTAAATAGTATATGGTGGCATGACCAGATAACTAGAGGAAGGAAAGTACAGATATCCAATACTATCGTAAAGAGTATTCTGTTGTATGGTGCTGAGAGTTGGAGAATGACAGAAGCGGACAAAAGGAAAATACTAGCTGTAGAGATGGCTGCACTAAGGAGATCATGCAGAGTATCGAGGCGAGAGAAAATAAGAAATGAACAGATTAGAGAAACGATAAATGTGAAACATGCAGTAGTAGACGAAATAGAAAGAAGACAGTTAATTTGGTTTGTACATGTTAAACGGATGGGAGGAGAAAGGTTGCCAAAAAGGATAATGGAATGGTTACCCCCGGAGAAGAGGAAGAGGGGAAGACCCAGACGATCATGGGGAGAGAGTATCCAGAAAGCTCTAAGTGCAAGGAATCTGACAGAAGAACATTGTCAGGACAAAAAATATTGGAGAGAAAGTCTGGAAATCGGACAGCGACGACAGACGCTATAAACCGATGTTATATATATTACAACGCTTTATTTAATGCTCTAATTTTATTTATTTAATGAACGTGTAATCGTACTAAATAACATCGTAAAATTGTTTAAATTCATTTATTAAATAAAAATTCTTATTTTTTTGCGAATTAAAATCATTATTATTTGCATGTGTGTGTAGTCTTAACACACATATAATTGATACTCTCATATTACACATAGACATATTATACAACCTTATATTCTAATACATCTTTATAGTTATCTAATATTGCTCTCAGCTTGCTCATTAGTATGATACTGATTAGATTATCTAATTTTTCTAATGATCTAATCTCTTTTGAATTTACTGCATATGCATTGCTTTCTAATAAAAATTCACTAATTAGTTTTATCAATTTAAATACCAAATTATTGATTCAAAATTATAGCTTCAAAGTTACTGATGGAAAATTATAGTTAAACATTCTTAAACATTACATTAATTATTATACCAATAATATTTACATTTGTACAAATTATTAATTTATATTTGAATTGCATTGTCTCTATTTTTACTTCGTTAATTATTGTCTTTGAGTGAGTCTCGGTTTACAAGTACATGGTTGTTTGTCACCTTATTGTTGCGGTAAATCGGCAGAGTGTCCTTTTCGGTCCTAGGTCCTTGATACTAGATGCTCCTTTGTCGCCCTGGAGTCCTGGTCCTTCGTCCGTCGGATTCTCGTACGCTGGATTACTGCATGTACTTGGCTGCTCCCTCGTCTCCCGTCATGGGCTCAGGTTCCAAGTGCTCACACGAAATGATGAGTAGTCGTGAAGTCCCTGACTGCTGCTGTGGTTGAGATATAAACGTTGTTGTCTCTAAGCAGAGTCTCTGGCTGCCACAGTAGTCGATCAAGAAAAAAAAGTTGTAGTTGTTGGGCAGAGCCTCCGGCTGCTACGGCCGTTGATTGAGGAAGAGAATGATGTTAGCGCGTCTCCTGTATTTATACCCAGGGCGCTAAAATCATGTTTCGACAATATTCTGCATGTCAGAGACTGTCGTGGCGTCATTTCTCACACACGATATTTGTCACTCTTAATTCGCCTGTCTTCGCGATTTGGGAAGTCTTTTGCACATTACCCGATATTCATTCTGTTGGTAATTTTTATGTGTTCACCATGTACAAACCGTTTTTCTTTATCTTAATTAACATAAGTTCTATTTATTTTTATTTTCCTGTAATTACACTTTTTATCCTTTTTACATTATTTTTTATACACGTATGCATCTTATTTTTATACACATTTTGGTGTATTTGGTTTTGTGCTATTATGCACACAATCTTTACAAATTAAATAAATTCAAATAATTGATAGCGTTCCTTGAGGGTTGATGCTTTTCAGGAATGGACAGGTCTCACGCACACATCTAACATACATGTGTACACACAGAAAGAGCAGCTGGGGTGATGCACCTGTTCCAACCTGAAAGTTTGGTCGTTCATATTGCAAGCTGAATTATTATTATTAACAATATTAATTACTTATTTATTTTAATTACTTTGTGCAATGCACAGTACCCTATACCTTTGTACTGTTGCAATATATAACAAAATTCGTCCACTTTTTCGACCCTCTGAGGAGGATTCCGGTCCCGTTCGTCCTCCCCTTAAATACGCCCTGAGTCTTGAAATCAGTTGCGTATTGTAACAGAGGCCTAATAATTGCACGAGCAGTTGCATGGGTTGCAACAGTCTTGCAATCGACTGCAGACCGTGCAACCGATTTCAGTTAAGTGTAACAGGTCTCGTTCAAACCAATGCCCCACAACATTGTCTGTGATCAGTTGACAGAGGGCGTTCACGGCCGGCTTCAACATTGTTATTATCAGCCGGGCTGTTAGGCCGTGGTTCAAGGGGCGATTTTTAAGACCTTGGTCGGCCGGGCGAAGAGAATCTGTGAGCCCCGGTATCTCGACGAGGAGTTGCGGCATCTCGAACAATCGCTGCAAACGAATGGTTACTCCGTCGGGAAAGTGAGGCGTGCAGTCCGGCCGAGTAGGTCTGCCAGGCAGGCTGAGTCAGTGTCGCAGGAGGCTGTTGGCTTCGCGGTCTGCCGGGGTAACGGACCGCATGGCAGGCTGCTGAATCGACGAGACGGGGGCGGGGGTGAGGACGATCTACAAGCCGACCAGAAAGATACAACAATTCCTAAGAATTGCTCCTGCCTCCGGTTGTCGCTTGAGGCAGCCGGAGAAGTGTACGGTGGCCGAGCAAGAATGCATTCTCCAACGATGACCACCGCGTCCCCTTTCAGGAGACCAAGATCTTGTCCTCGGAGAGTGCCTACTATCCTTGGCTGGACATGAAGTCCGTAGATATCTACAAACATGGTTCCGTCGCGATGAATGGTAGAATGCCTCCTATTAAATAGGATGTGGCATACTGTGCTCTCGAGCCAATCAGATAGCACTTGATGCTGATTGGTTGATCCTTCTTTCCAGCTTAGATCGTGCTGGTACAAAAGTCTACATAAGGGGGGTCTTCACAGGCAAAAGACAGGCGCTCTTATGTGCAAACAGTTTCCGGGCAATCTGCCTCAAGAACCGCTCCTGACGACTTTCAGGTCGTCCACGACTTCCTTGCGGAATTTGACCTCCGCAAGGTCGCTCAGACCATCAAGTCTATCCGCTCCCGCTTGGAGACTGCAGACACGACCGAGAGATTCATGCTCTTGGTATAAGCCGCCACTTGCGTAGGTCTTCTATGAGTCGGGTCCTCAAACGTGATCTCTCGATTATCTCCTGGAACGCCAACGGTGTGGCAGATAAAATCCAGGAGCTCCAAGAATTACTAGCCCGACTCAAACCCGATATGGTACTTCTCAATGAGACCCACTTGACCCCTGCGAACCGGTTCCGATTGGCCAACTATGTGTGCTATCGAAACTACAGGCCGGGCACTGCTGGTGGCGGTATGGCTATTGCGGTGAGGCTCACTATTGATCATCACCGCGTCCTCTTGCCGCAAATGTCTCATCTAGAGGTCACTGTTGTGAAGATGCATAACACTCTAGGCGGAGTTCTCGTGGTGTCGGCGTATAAACCGCCGACGAAAGAGCTCCTTCACCCCGGCTTAGCGGTTGCGTTCGATGTACACAGGAGAGTCATCATGGCCGGCGACCTCAATTGTAAGCATCGCGATTGGAACAGCCGTTTTACTGCCTCAAACGGGAAGCGCTTACGCAGGTTTGCTGATTCTCGCAGGGCGACGGTGCTTGAGCCCGTCCAACCGACGTTCTACCCTTCACAGCTCCGCGCGGCTCCCGATGTCTTGGACATAGCGGTGATCCAGGGAATTGACTGCCCGGTCCATCTGTCCGTGCTATCGAAACTATCGTCCGATCATCTTCCCATCTTGATCCACGTCGCTACCCAGCACGCCACACGCAGAGACGTCAGGAAGTGGTACAGTGAGATCGCTATAGCCCGGCGCTTTGTCGTCGATTGCCAGAGGCGGGACCACTCGAAACCGTCCGCCAAGTCGACGAGGCAGTTGCCGCGTTTGACGAGGCAGTCGTATCTGCGGTTGACGCGTCCTCCAGGTTGAAGCCTGGTCTCACGCCCCATTGGCAGTGGATCCCAGAGGAGACGAGTGCTCTCGCTTGCGAGAGAAACCGCTTTCGAAGACGCCGCCAGCGGACCCGTGATCCGTCCGACAAGGCAGCGTACAACCGGGCGACCGGCATTTTACGTCGTGAAATGCAGGCCTACCGGAGACGCTTTAATTCGACTACCGGAGCAAGGAATACTTTTCTTGGTCACGCTGTTCAACGCGTGTCTTAGACTGGCCTACTTTCCCAAGAAATGGCGAAAGGCGACGGTTATAGTGATCCCGAAGCAGGGAAAGGACGCTTCCTGTCCCGACAACCTCCGGCCCATTAGTCTACTGTCTTCCACGTCAAAGGTCCTCGAACGTCTCGTACAACGGCGAGTCCTAGACCATCTAGGAAACCTCGATGTACTGGTCCCCGAACAGTTCGGTTTCCGTGTGTGGCATTCCACCACTCATCAGCTGATGAGACTGGTGGAATACATCACGGGCGCCGGCTGTCGGAAAGAGCAGACTGTCGCCTGTTTCCTAGATGTGGAGAAGGCCTTTGATAGTGTCTGGCATGGCGGGCTCTTGTACAAGCTCCGGGAAATCCAGCTCCCAGATTGCTACTTTCATTTGATTGCTAGCTTTCTGGCGGAGAGGACTTTCTGTGTTACAATAGACAATCACGTCTCTATCTCAGCCGCGGTACCTCAAGGTAGCGTCCTAGGGCCTTTCCTGTTCTCCTTCTACGTCAACGACGTACCCAGAGAGTCTGGAGTCCAGATCGCCTTGTTTGCCAACGAAACTTGGTATATACCGCTGGTCGGAACGCTGACAGGGCCATCATACGACTCCAGCGCGCACTCGATGGGTATACGACGTGGACGGAAAGCTGGAAAATTGATGTCAACGATACCAAGAGCTCCGCGGTGTTATTCTCAAAGTGAGACTCGGTCGAACGTACCTGCCCTGGTCGAGAGAAGTTAAGCACCTCGGTGTCCACCTCGATCGTGCCCATGCCCAATACATCAGACAACGCGTCTCGGCGCAACTCGGCAGATTTTGGCCCGTACTATCTAATCCGACGATAACACCCCGGTTAGGTAAGCCCATCGTCAACAGGTACGTGTTGCCCGTGATTACCTATGCCTGTCCTGTTTGGGGATACCTTGACGCTGTCATAGATCGGCGCTCCAGCGCGTTCTCGACCGTGGACTGAAGCTTGCGTGTAAAGTCCCTCGGAGTTCTCTTCTCGAGCTTTGAGGAGGGGACTAGGTGTCCGATCTTTTCAGGACAACTTGAGACGCCTGGCGCGTAGATTCTATGGTCGGGCTACGCAAACCCCAGTCGTCGTCAAAAGTTAAAATATTCAGGGACCCTCTTCATCGGTTTACTTGGTTATGACCATCACTTTGCTCTGTCGGCTTTGTCTATGATCCAATATTCGTCTTTGTTGAAAAAACGTAGGTACAACATAAAAGAAGAACAGCATAAAAGTACAACTAAAATAATAAAAAGAAAAGAACAATCTAAAGAAACAGAAGAAGTATGCAAAGAAAGAAGAAAAGAAGATGGTGATAACAATGATGATGAGAAGAAAAGACATCGTTTTTTTTTTACGGTATAAAACGTTTTATCGAACATTGAAAACAAGAGCGGATCGCTTGACGTCTGGAAAAGAACATTAAATAATAGTTTAAAGTAATCCAAAGCCCTAAACTCGAGAGAGGAAAAAGATAAATGTTTCTTTCAGTAATAAAATAAAACGGAATATTATGTACTGTATAAAGAAGAAAATCCCAGCTTGCAGACGGTTATAAAGCATATTGGTTTTCAATTGAAGACAGGGAGAGAGTGAAAAATTGTTTTTTTAATTTAATAGCAAACAGAAAGAAAAGAAAATGTATTTGTTTGTGTAAAATCTGTGTCGTTTATATGGTCCGCTTGCCACATAAGCAAAGTGCACGTAAATGTTTCCCATTCTGCTGATTGATTTTGCTATCGTAAAACAGATTTTGTCTGAATACCGTGCAGAGACGATGTGGTGGTGGGAAATTTGGTTTCGTTGTGTTGTTGGTCGCGTTGGAATTTTCGCTGGTTCAACTAGTAACAACATTTTAAAAGAGAAAGGAACTTGTTAAAAAAACTATTAAAAAGTACTCAGGTTTTTCAAGTCTCGCTAATAGTTTAGTTTCTCTTAAGTTAATGTTGAATACAAAAAAAATATGCTAATGATAAAAGTTTCACCATTAGGTACAAAGACGTTGATAAACTGACTGAAAAGTTTTATCCGTAATAAAAATTTAAGTTTTTTTTATAGCGTACATTATTTATGTTAACAGAAAGAAGTTTTATTTAATCGAGTCGAACTTTTAAATGATAATCGGCATCGTGATCGTCAATCTTCCTCCTCCTCCTCCTCCTCCTAATCATCATCATCATCATCATCATCATCATCATCATCATCATATTCTTCTTCTTCTTTATATTTTTCTTCTCACTACGTTTCGGTCCCATGGCCTTCTTCAGTCCACGTTGGCATCAGTCTCTACTCGCAACTACTCTTTTGAAATTAAAAATTTTTCCTACTTCTGCCCCCCTCGGACCTGAAACAGGTCCATGCCTTTCTATTTCGCATCCAAGCACAATTTTTAGTAGTCTTTACAAGTCTATTCTGACAATTTCACCCGCGCAGCGGAAGTTTTTGTAACCTGGTAAATTTCGATATTGTTTTCATTATTCAAATAACTCTTGATTGTACCCAGGTCTCCAAACTACATTCTTCTGTTTTATTCGAGAAGTTCTTGTTATTGGACGTGGCCTTTAACAAAGTCCCAGGCCAGTAGTATTCAAGCGGCCGAAATAAGATTTCTCAGGGCCGTGACAGGGCATACTCATGATGATCATAAAAAAATATCAACGTACGGTAGGAGCTTTACTTTATGAGTATACTAGAAAGAACTGCCCAGTATCGACTAAAGTGGTTTGAACTCCTTAACCGAATGGATGACTGCCGAATCCCCAAACAACTATGGAATTACAAGCCGAAAGGACGGAGTGGTGTGGAGCGGCCTAAGAAGCATTGGAGTGATCAGCTCTAGTCTGTCTCCGTGGGACCGAAACAAACCGTTTTTGCTTTAATCCTTGCTGACGATGATGATGATGATGAAATTCTTCTCATAATTTTGTTTTCAAAAGCATTGATAAAATCATTGATGTACTTTGTCATCGTTTGAGTCAAGAACCAAATGTTATCTTTTTGGATGATCAAGAGTCCATATTTTGTCATCCTTATACCGATTTATAATAAAAATGAAATACAATAAAAAGGAAAACGTCTACACTTCAAACAACAACAGTTTAAAGGTAAAAACGAATTTGGCAAAGGCATATGTGTGTATTGAGAACTGCACTTATGGGAGCGGAATTATCGACAATAGGAGAAGGAGAGAAGTAAAGACGCCAAGCATTTGAGACCCGAAGCAGAGCTATTTGAGACTACAGAATAATGGGCAAGATAAGCTGGAGAGAGAAGGTAATTAATGAGGATGTCGTTAGAACAGCTCAGGAGGACAGAAGCTTCCTAGGAAAGTCAAAATGTAAAACGATAGATACTGTACTCCAACACAATTGGCTAGTAAAAAGACTAACCGAAGGAATAATAGACGGGAGGAGTCATAGAGGAAGAACCCGTTTAGATTCTATGAGACAAATTACTTGGACGATATGAAGTGCACATCATACTGCTAACTGAAAAGGCAAGCAGAGAAGCGAGAGAAGAGTTAAGCGGCTACCAATCAGCCTGGGGTAGTCCCAGAGTGAGATATCGGTTTGGAACGACTTTTATCAGTTCTAAAGTCATACTTAGTTCAAAGGATAGCCGGAGATGGTAAATGGTAGTAGTAGTTTAAATGGTAGTTGATGATGGAGGAGGTAAATTTTTATAAGTTTTATATGTGTACTGCGCTATTTACAACAAAGAAGTAGTTTCTATGGAAACATTTCATTTTACTTTAACAAAATTCTATATTTTTCATTTTAATTTAAATCACGTATGAGTGAAAATATATCCTTCCTGGCAGCCAAGCATATCTCAGTTATGTAATGTTTACTTTTCCAAAGTTTTATTATTGTGATTACTGCAATAAAAAGGCCGGCAACACACACACACACACACACACACACACACACACACACACACACACACACACACACACACACACACACACACACACACACACACACACACACACACACACACACACACACACACACACACACACACACACACACACACACACACACACACACACACACACACACACACACACACACACACACACACACACACACACACACACACACACACACACACACACACACACACACACACACACACACACACACACACACACAAAATTCGCGTTATTTCTGGCCTCACTCATGTTTATTTTCTTATGTTTGCACGCTTTTTAAATGGAAAGTGCCGAAACTCACACCAACACAACACGTGCAAGCCGAAAAGATGGACATCGATTTGCTTCCTGTGGATCGCTGGGCAGTGTTGTTGTATTAAAGCAATTAATACAATCTGTGTACTTATTTCCATTATGATATGAGAATTATAAACTAATATGCGCATGTGTGTGTGTATGAAAAATATATAAATATTTTTCTCCTTTGGAAAATTGTTTGCCCCTCCTTGAAAATATTTTGACCTCCCTGATGGCTAGTTATTTACTAGCCTGTGTGGAATATAGCGTTATGACATGGATCAGAATGGTGGGTGTTAAACAGGAGACACAAACGTATTAAGGAAGAAATGTTTAGCTGCGAAATTTATAATTATACGGGTGAACAGAATAGTCGTTCAGGAAATCAGAAGACAAATGGAAAGAAAGAAATCAAGACTCGATTTTAAAAAAGAAAATATCGGTATGGAGAACCATACATGACTTCCATATTCTAAGATTTATATTTAAAATCATTTTCAGCCAAACAGCCAGGGAAGGAATTTTAACAAAAAAATACTTCTTTGTTGCCAATAACGTAGTACACATATAAAAAAAAATTATCCCCTCCCCCTTCAACTATAATTTTGATTTATAGAAAATTACCCCCAGCCCGTTCAACTAGCCTCTTCATTTATAGATATTTCATCTACGTTTCTACAGTGGATTATTAAGATCTTATCAGGATACTTTATCAAAATTAAGTACTTTACTCATGTTACAACAAAAAATGTTTCAGGTAAACTGCCCTTTTCCCGTAACCGATCTTCACCAAAATCAACAGACATTGAGTTCTCTATAGCTCAGGCACATATGTAAAAAATTATTTGATTCTGTTTGAATTTACGGCAGTTATGGTTCGTCATATAAAAAATTACCCATGTTAAAACATAAAACATGAGATTTATAAAACATATCTAAGATTTATATTTAAAATCATTTTTGAAATAAAATATTTTCATAGAACCTACTAACGCTGGGGAAATCTGAGGAGCCAATCAGAGTTGGGCCTACCTGTCACTCTGCTGAATTTGGTGGAAAGCCCTGTCACTGTCGTCAAGTCCCCACCTCAATGAAGAACCATTGTTTTATAAAAATATATTTAAATTTTGAAAACTGAAAATTCTTTTCTTGTAAATATTTATATTTTATAATCAAAATGACTTTATTTTTGTTACCTGGCAACAAAATTATTTTATTTTCAACAATTACCATTGTTTCAAAAAGTTTAAATAAATTTTCAAGTACTTTACTCTTGTTAAAACGTAAAAGGTTGCAGGTAAACTACCCCTTCCCCTTAACCGATCGTCACCAAAATTGAAAGTCCTTGAGACCTCTACAATTCAGGGATGTGTGCAAAAAATTATTTGATTCTGTTTGAATTTGCGGCAGTTATCGTTTGCCATAGAAAAAAAAACGTTGCAGGTAAACTACCCCTTCCCCTCAACCGATCTTCACCAAAAACAATAGGTCTTGAGTACTCTACAAATCAGGGCTGTATGCAGAAAATTATTTGATTCTGTTTGAACTTGCGGCTGTTATCGTTTGCCATAGAAAATACCCTTGTTAAAAAAACGTTGTAGGTAAACTACCCCTTTCCCTTAACCGATCTTTACCAAAAACAATACGTCTTGAGAACTCTACAATTTAGGGCTGTATGCAACTAATCTTTTGATTCTGTTTGAATTTGCGGCTGTTATCGTTTGCCATAGGAAATACCCTTGTTAAAACATAAAACGTTACAGGTAAACTACCCCTTTCCCTTAACCGATCTTCACCAAAAACAACAGGTCTTGAGAACTCTACAATTCAGGGCTGTATGGGAAAAATTATTTGATTCTGTTTGAATTTGCGGCTGTTATCGTTTGCCAAAAAAAAAAATTTCCCTTGATAAAAAAAAACCGTTGCAGGTAAACTACCCCTTTCCCTCAACCGATCTTCACCAAAAACAATAGGTCGCGAGTACTCTACAAATCAGGGCTGTATGCAAAAAATTATTTGATTCTGTTTGAATTTGCGGCAGTTATCGTTTGCCATAGAAAAAAAATCTATAGACAGACAGACACACAGACACACACACAGACACTTTTCGGAAAACGACTTTTTTTCATGTTTTGAGTGTAGTAGAATCAGAATCTGCAATAATCTCGAACACGATTTTTTTTTGCCATCACCATACTTCCATTCCTTAAGGAATATGGAAGTAAAATGACTATTATAGTATTGTCAGATTGTATAGTATAAGACTTTGATAACACTATAGACATCCCTCGGCCTCTCGCAGCCAGAGTCCAATTTCATTACAGGAATCAGATTGCAGCTACCTTTAGCTCTTCGTTCGGCCTACAGACATTTTACCCAAAAGTACAGTCCTTCCTCACGAAGGTTGTGGATAGTCTTAATCCACCTGACAAGGTGGTACCATTTTAGCTGATACGTAATTTCTTCAGAACTCAAGCATCCACTTATGTAATTAATATTTAAACGATTTTAAATATAAATTTTAGGACATGGAAGTCATGTATGGTTCTCCATACCGATTTTTTTCTATGGCGAACGGTAACTGCCGCAAATTCGAACAGAGTCAAATAATTATTTGCATATGTGCCCGAGTTGTAGAGGACTATTGGTTCTGGTGAAGATCGGTTAAGAGGAATGGGTAGTTTACCTGCAATGTTTTACGTTTTAAAAGAGTAAAGTACATAATTTTGATTAATCTTAAAACTATTTCGTATGTTTAAGAGTAAAGTATCCTGAAAAGAAGGATAATATAATAATATTCCATTGTAGAAAGGTAGAAATATCTATAAATGAAAAGGATATTGTAAGGGTGGAGGGGTTAATTTTTTATAAATGAATATGATAGTTGAAGGGGAGGGGATAATTTGTTATGTGTTTTACGTTATCGACAACAAACAAGTAATTTCTACGGAAATATTTCACTTCAATTTGTCAAACATAAAACTCGATTTACAAGGAACACATTTAACTTGTTAGAAATTATCAAACAAAATCGAAGTAAATGATTTTAAATATAAATATTAGAACGCGGAAGTCATGTATGGTTTTCCATACCGATACTTTTGTTTATAACCCCTGAGTGCCTGCAAAGAAGCGGTGGTTAATTGTTCGCCTTTAATATCCTCCACAGCAAATTCCTGTTCATTCGATAGAATGCCTTTAATAAATCAATAAACGTTATATGTTTTTTTCATTATGTTCTGGCCGCTATCAGAGTTTCGCCATATCTGGCTGTGACCACTTGTTAAAAATGCCAGAAATAATTTCCAGTTGGTTACTTTATAATTTATAGTATTTTGGATCAGTGTTTTATATATTGTTAAAGAATATATAGTATGCGAATATTATATCATATTTTGGAGCTATATACAAACATTTGGTAAGTTTCACAGTTTATTATTTACCTCTGACAGCTATTCCAGCTTATTACGCTATTCTAAAAGAGATCAAGGAACAACTAAACAAAGAATGTAAGGGTGGTGAACATGTGTTTAGGGTGTTTAGGGGGATGAACTAGTAAGGGAAGGTCAAGTGTTTGTAAAACTAAGTATATTCGGAAGGCAAAATATAATTTAACTAAACTAAATAACAATTTTTAATAAAGAGGATACACAGAATTCAGTTTGTTCGTTTGTTAAATTTTTGTTACTTTTGATTGGTTTCCTAAATTCTAGAATTTCTAATAAATCCAATCCATTTTTTTACCTATTTGTGTGTTGTGCAGTAGTGTTATGTTTTTTTTGTATCTATGAAGTGATTGTGTTGTAAGGAATGACATATAAAAACTGTATTGGCTGTATTAGTTAAAATCGCTTTCTTATGATCAGAAATGCTGTTTCAGATCACGGCCACATTGCCCGATATAAATAGCATCGCATTCTCCACAGTGTATTTTATAAACTCAATTTTTTCGAGTAAGTTTGATTTTTCTTGATTGTTTACTAGTAATGAAAAAAGATGTAATTTGTTACATGAAATTTTTGTGTTACCCTGATCTGGCTCTATGGAATAACATTTTTTTAAAATAATTTTCTTCTGCTTTTTTTTTAAATTAAAGAATCTATTATTCTTTTGTCATATCCGTTATTTTTCGCAATGCTTAATCTTCTCCTCATAGTTCCTTTATCCAAAGAAAATTTTAATAAAGAAGTTGATATTATAAAAACCACTGCAGATGTCAGAGATTATTAACCCCCATTTCCTTTTTCATAAAATTATAAACAACAACCGAGAAAGTATAGGAATTCTTTCTCTCTCCCTTCCCCCTTTCTCTCTTCCCTCTGATTGGCTGTAATTAATGGGGGCAACAGAAAGGTGTGTTGTACAAAAGTTGGCCAACTAATGCAATTTATCTTGGTGGCACAGGAAGCCGCCACAGCCTTCTGTACACACACACTGACACAGCCATTTGCAGCGGCAGCTTTACGTAAAGTTTGCGGAGTTGTCGGCGGCTTATCAGTATCGCACACACACATGCGCGCGCGCACACACACAAACACATACACCGGGCAATAAATCATCATCGGCGCACAAGCTGACTGACGTATCGGCGCGCAGGTGAACGTTTCGTCAGCGCAGCAAGCAAAGTTTGCCCTGTAAAGTGACAACAGCGATTTGTAACACAGTTTGCTGTTTGGTTAATGTGATGGATAACGCAGCAGCAGTGAAAACCGATTAGATTAAATAGTTTATCGTGTGGTTACTTAGGCTTCTTGTGTATATCTACGCATTTGTTGTCCTTCAGCACCATTGTTTATCTAGAAATTTATATTAATGAGATTACTGTAAAAATCTCAATTTCGCGCGATTTCACCCAACGACTACAAAACCGTTTCGCCAATTTTGACAAAAATATTCTTCCCATCGACGGGAATATCCTCTGCCGTATAGTATCTACAATATAGTATTTACAAATTGTTAAACATTATAGGCCGATTTATTGAAAGAAAAAAATATTTTCACTTTTCAATAAACGTAGCCTATAGAGGCTTAATTCTCAATTTATCTTGGCCTCGTCAGTGACCAGTTGCTTAGCCAAAGATATTGTTAGCTAGATGGATATCGGTGCGCTAGCTATTACTAAAAATCTTAACTATTTTAATTTCAAATTTACAGGATATCTAGACTTGGGAAGAAGAAGGAGACGAAGAAGGATAAGAATAAGAATAAATATAATTATTTCACTACGACTCGGAACACCTCTGAAGAAGCTTTTTAAAAGTGAAAACCGGTTCAGGATATAAGGTAAAACTTTTACGTTTTTACCCATAAAAAGTTTTGTGTTCCGAGTCGTAGTGAAATAATTATATTTAGTTAATTAACGGACACATCATGGACAACAAAATCCAAGAATAAGAATAAGAATAAGAATAAGAATAAGAATAAGAATTAGAATTAGAATTAGAAGAAGGAGAAGGAGAAGAAGAAGAAAAAAAGAAAAGAAAGAAGAAGAAGAAAAGAAGAACATGGGAAGAAAAATCTGCAGAAAGAGAAAAATAAAAAGAAGAAGAAAACGAAGAAGAAGAAGAAGAATAAGAAGAAGAAGAAGAAGAAGAAGAAAGAGAAAAATTAGATAAAATGAAAAAGATGTGTTGAAAGGGGAATGGGAAGGACAAGAGAAAGAGGAAGAGGTCGGTGGTGAGGAGGGGAAACGGGAGAGGTGGAGAGAAAAAGGAAAAGAGGAGGGGTAGGAAAGGATGAGGAGGAAGGAGAAGAGGAAGATGAAAAGGAGCGGGGAGTATAAGGGGAAGGAGAAGGAGATGGAGAGTGAGGAGAACGAGGAGAAGGAGAAGGAAGAGGAGTATATTGAGAGTAAGGAGTAGCAGGTGGAGGAGGAGGAGGTGGAGGAGGAAGAGGTGGAGGAGGAAGAAAAATAAGAAGGGTAGTTGAAGAAGCATTTACATAACACGTTATTACATACAAATCCTGAATATAGAGTGGTATATACATATGTCTGGGGCTGTACGTAGGAAAGTTGAATGAAACTCAACCAAGGTAATTTCAGATCAAGGTACTATGTAACAAAATTAATGGATCACGTTTCAGACACTATTCGTTTAATCTGAACCGATCACCATCAATCACTATCTGCGCCTGCCGAAACTGTAGTCAATCATGCTGCGGCAGATTGAATGGATAGATTTATTGCCAGCATCGGCTTTGCCGATTCGGCAGGGCCTTGATCCGGGACACGGGCTCTCGCGAGGTTGTGCAAATGCCGTCCTTGCGAAAGCCGACCGCCCCGGTGACAAGTTCCATCGACTCGGTCGCCGCCTTCGGGCGGACGAGCCTCTTGTCCTCGCCAGCGCGTCTCTAAGTTTCCGTGGGCTATGTCCCAGAGACCAATGAGACGCGACCAGGCGTTGCGATTGGCTGAAGCCATGATAACGACTAAGATCCCCGTCAGCACCTGCTTTGCTGATTTGGCAGGGTAATGACCTGAGACATGAGCTCCCGCGAGGTTGTGCAAGTGCCTTCCTTGCGAAAGCTGGCTGTCTCGGTGACATTACCTACCATTTCGGCCGACGCCCTAGGGCGCTCGAGCTTCTTGTCCTCGCCAGTGCGTCACCACGTTCCCAAAGGCTAGCCTGAGGGGACCAAGGTGTCGCGCCTTGGCCGGACAATTGGCTGAAGCAAAAGCATAAACTTGCCACCGTGGTGGCCATGTAATGTATCATGGACCCGCGGACTGCACCATAACATCCTTGAGCAGAGCAAACGACCGCGCTGACCTGTTGGCACCTGGCGTTCATCAGGCTTAGGCCTGGACAACGCACACAAATTAGGGCGCAAGACGCCCGTGCATCATCCATCCATCCACACTATTCGTCGTGGCCATGTTACTGATGAAACCTAGAAGTACGTAGTGAAGGTAATCATGAAGACAGATCTCTTCACCATGAGACTGCCGTTAATTCTTTACGTTTATATAGTAGTGAATTTTCGCTTAAACTGAAAGGAGCCGTTGACTTTATAGGCCTATATACCGGGGATACTTTATAGTGGGTCAAAGCCCACCACTGGATGTAATCGCTTAATGTAAGCATCATCATCATCATCATCATCATCATCATCATCATCATCATCATCATCATCATCATCATCATCATCATCATCATCAACGTTATCTTCCCGTAAGCGTTTGGCTCACAGCGTGTTGCGACCTCCTATACGTGTGGTAGAGCTCACACCACACCACTCCCAGAAAGATCAGTCCGTATTTAACCACAAGCAATGACGTGCTGGCCGGTGGGGAGAGATGTAGTAGATGCCGCGCTGTTACTGACTGAAGCCCGCTTATCTCAGCCAGCCTGTTGTATTACTAGTTCCTACGCTTGGGAATAGCTTTATGATCAAGCCGTAAATCTGGCATGGTGGGAAGCTTAGCTGATTGTGGTAAGAATTCTTTATCGAAGACGTCCGAACATTTTACCGCGCTAATTATAGCCTGCGACAGCTTGAAGTACTGTGCTATCAGCGATTACAAAGGTATATGTTGCTCTTTATTAGAATGTATTAATGTAATAAATTTGGCGTTAAATTTATGAACAAAATGAATGATATTCAAACGTAGGTATATATTTTAAATTTCTGTAGGTAATAAACATATTTTACTGTGCTAATGAAATGTAGTTAAAATATCAGTAGCGTGATGGTGGCACAGTAAGGTTTATATACATGCTGTGTGTGTGTGTGTGTGTGTGTGTGTGTGTGTGTGTGTGTGGAAGGGGCACACAATTTAATTTGGTAAATGTACTTACTTATTTATCTAGGTGCAAAATATAGCGAATGAAATGAGTTAGGTTAAGAAAATAAAATTTTATAAGCAATGTTTATTTATAAAATTATTATAATATTAAATTTAATAATATAATAAATATTATAAAGGATATTAACATGTGATTGCATTAAGGTAATATTTAATATTAAGAAAAATTGTTTTGATAAGAAGTAATTTATACTGTACTAGCAGCACTCGTGCGCTTTGCTACGCTTGTCAATCAATTAAATTTCTTACAAAACTGCCAATATCTCGAAAACGAAAAAGAGGGTTTTCTTGAAGCGAAAACCAAAATAAAATTTGGAGTTTTCTCTAAATTTCTTTCGCTGACACCATTTAGCTATTTCTCATAAAACGAAAGTTTGTTGCATACCGAAAATTTCACTACACGCAAATTAAAAAAGAAACTTCGTGATGTGGAATCGTCTTAAGGATCTGTTTTTGAAAATTGTTAAAGCAATCGGCTAAAACCATAATTGTTAATTTATGGCTAAAACCATTCTCAAACTTCAAGGAATACCACGGTGGTGAAAGAATGTTAAAAATCGGATCAGCAGTTTCTGGGGTTGTCTAGGGCAATGAAACAAACTTTACCTCTTTATAATAATAGTAGTAATAGATTCATATTACCATACCCCTGACCCGCTCGCGCCTCTCTCTCTCCTACCATGCCAGATTTACGGCTTGATCATGAAGCTATTCCTATGAATAGACGCTTGTACGTTTGTCTGTCAGAAGACAAGCACAGAAAGGGAAGTGATAAATTAAAAATCGAACCAGCGACATTTCTGTCACAAAAATGTTACCTCTGTGCTTTTTAGAGACCTTTACTAACTTTTATACTCTTTGCTCATTTAATTGAACATATCAGATTATACGTACACCATACAATTTGTTATGCAATTTCTCAGCGCAGACGCTTTCCCAAGCGTAGACGCTTATTGTTGTATTGCCCAACAATACGTAGGCGGGGTTGTACTGGCTCGACCTTGAGCGGAACTCAGCATAGCATCAGAACGACCACCATGAAAAACGGCGCCGTCGGAGAGGCGGACAGTTAAAATACATCTGTTCATAATTAAATGAAAACTGTGGCTGAGGCGGTCAGTTCTTGAAAAAAAAAAAAAAAAAAAACAGAAAGACCTGATTGGGATAGAAAACAAAGATTAACACAAAGAGATAGTCGCTCCGTCACAAGGCAACGAATATGCTCATGATTCTGTATGGAATTATTTTGTTGGGTCCTGTGATACAAATACCGTGTCATTTATTTAATATTATAAAATAACATTATAATAAAGTATAATATGTAACAGATAGTGATCGAATAGAGATGGTTAGAAAATTTAAGTATCTAGCGGAAATAATTCAAGAGAATCGTTTAGAAAAATCTGCTATAGAAGAAAGGATTCATAAAATGGAAAGAGCATATGATATAACTAAAGATAATTACAATAAAAAGTGCATATCTAAAAATGCGAAATTAAGGCATTACAGTACAGTAATGAAGCCAGAATGCCTATATGTAAGTGAATGTCTAGCACTGAATTGTAATTTAGACAAACTAGAAATATTGGAAAGACGAATTATTAGGAAAATATTAGGCCCACGAAAAATTTCAGAAGGTTGGAAATTAAGAAGTAATGATGAAATGTATCAAAGTATAGAAAATATAACAGAAACAATGAGAAAAAGAAGACTATTATTTTTTGGACATTTATATAGAATGGACGACAATAGGTTAACAAAACAGATCTTCAAATATCTATGGGGAAAGAATTCAACATCAAGTTGGATTAAAGAAGTAAAAAAGGATTTAGAAAAAAATAATATAAACGCAGAAGAAGCAATTGAAACAGAAGTTTTCGCGCAAAAGTGTTAAAAATGGAAGTAGTCCAGGGTAGGAGAGACAAAACGCAGGTTCAAAGTGGACTGAAGACAGGAAGAAGAGACATAGTGAAAAGATGAAAGAATACTGGAGAAAAAGAAAAGAACAAGAAATAAAGAACTGAAATTGGCATGTGGTCGATACAAATAGAAAAAACTATGTAATTATATATTTTTAATATTATTATTAATAATAAACAATTTTTTAACAAGAGTAGGCCTATATTTTTTATTTTGTAAATTACAAATGTTTCGATAGTAATCCAGCTACCATCATCAGATATAAATTAATAAAGTCAAAATTTGTAATCAGTTGTTCAAAACAGCTGTCTTATATGTAGAGTAAATTTAATTTTTTTATATGTTGTAACATAACCAGATGTTACATAACCTAAACATATACTATCAGGTTTAACAAGTACATAACGATAATATAAATAGATAAGGTAATGATAAGAATAACCAAGAAGAGAGGAATCATGGAAGAAGAAAGAAGCAGAAGTGCCACAAGAAACAGTAAACCCAAATACTGTTTGACACTACAACCAGACTATAACTGACACAAACTGATGGACAATTTAAATTCACTTTAAGCTGTCAAGCGAGTCAGTGAATAATGTAAACAGGATATGATATGTTACTAAAAAATGATTAAATATGAGTTTGAATAATGTGAGATCAGAATCAGCATTTGGCTGATAATAAATCCACCATGACAAGTAATTATTAACGCCAAAAACTAAGATTAGCTATGGCCACAAAATGAAAATGAAGCTATATTTCAATCTCAAACATAATTATGACAAGAAACCACATTTGTAAGAGGGAACCTTATACGAATAAGCTACCTCAGCAAAGTACCGAATTGTGAACTAATAACAGCTTTTAAGGCAGAATTCCAGTATAAACGGTATGCCTTAACAAGGCCCAGACCAAACAGTCATCAATGAGGTGATTATTAGGAAGTAATATAAGTGTAGATCACCTACACTTAACAATGGTTATGCTCAAACATAGCAATAAGCATTATTAAAACGATATAAATTATAATTCGATTGTTAGTTAGTAGAATAGAGCAAATTAATGTGAAACGAAATATCATAGTATGTAGGAACAGTTCATTACAATGTATAAAGTTAAGGTTTATTAATAAGGTACAGTAATTAAATATCAGTACAGATTTAATAGTGTTCTCACATAAACGTTTGAGTGATAAAACGCGATGTAGAACACAAACTATATTAGTCAGAGTGTATAATCGCCGATTTCGGTAAACAGACGACAGTGCGAAGTAGTGTACCTGAACATTGTTTATGTAGCAATGTCAGTAAAAGTGAAATTAACTCGGTATCAAACTATATCAAATTAAAGAGGACTAAATATTCTTTAATTTGATGGCGATACAGCCGCAATCGCAACTATATTAAGTGCGTGAAAGGCGTTAGCATCATTTACAAAATATGCTTAAGAAATTTGGTTATCAACACCAATAACATCGACAACTGTCAATCATCTCAGCGTTTGGCGGTTGGAAAACCGTTTTTGACGGTTGAAAAGACAATACGTCACGTTTAACACACCTAGCGGAGCCAATCGCAAAATTGCTTAGTAATTAACACCATCACCTAAGGCCGATCAAATGGTCGGGTATATAAGAGACCGCAACAGATTAACGACAGACACTTCTTAATTTCATTCAGCGCGGAATGTGCGTTGGCCATCTCAAAAAATTTTTAATAACTGATAGCGTCATTACCATAGTACATCAAAGGAAACAGTTTGACAACAACCTACAACTACTTCAAGATATTCTACAAAGAATCGTTGTGATTATGTGCAGTATTATTTCATTTAGTGCGGGAAAAAATAATGAACAGCAGAAATAATTAAATAGTATTATTTATGATCCTTTAAGTTAGAAGCGGATCGAAATTCTCTGTTCTTGTGCGTGTGTTGTGAGTAACGATAATCATTATAATCCGATTATCGAGGTGTTAATTGAAATTTTAATCGAAAGATTAAAACACAAGGTAACAGTGTAACCATTTATTCATTTTACTACGAGCGCCATAACCTGTACGTTTTGATACACTGATCTGTACTGACGCAAAACACTGAAACATTTTTCTATATTACACCATGTCTAAATTTATTTAATGAATTTGTCAATACCAGTTAAGTTGAATGTTAGTTATAAGTGTTCTCAAAATATAACGTTGTAAATCATAAACCAAGCGTGACGAACGCATAACCTATGAAATAGGTTATTTTTATTTTTATTTGTAATAGTAACATCAAAGAAATTATCAGTCTATCTTATATCAGAAAGTCATTAGCTATTGTGTAGCCATAAACTTTCTTTTTTGTGTCTCAAAGAACTTACACCTGAGATTTAAATAAGATTAATGTTTGAAGTAAAAAGAAATATCTGGACTTAGCCAGATTTACTGCTTATGTTCTGAGCAACCCTGACAGGGTATGTAATAACTTATTTACAATTGTACATCATTGTATGTTTTTAATTATATTTGTTTGAATTCTCTATCAAGGGTATGAATAAAAACCCATTATTAACAGTATAACTCGACTTAATTTATTTCTAAAAAGTAACTAAATATTTCATTCAAGAAGAATCAAAACAACCTTCAGTTGTGATTAAATATTTTGAATAGCATTGCCATAAAGGTAATAAACAATTATTTCAACTTTTTTAAAATCATTAATTGATTCTATTCATGGGTTTTCCACGGGATTTTCCCAAAATAAATCCGTGTGGCGCCCACTAGTAAACAAGGCAACTTAACCTTGTAGCTAAAGTGAGTTGGTTTTTGTAAACCGTTTTGACAGCTTATTGAACTTCTAGAAAACACGACCAGGTACGTGAAAGTATATTATATTTATTCTATTGTCCAGACATTACTAGACGTAACGTACTTAGACTATTATCGACCTGGAGGAGAAGTTTCACAGCTAGTATCAACAAGACGATCATCATCATCGAGCGACCAACCATTATACTTTACTTTTAAACTTAAGCAAAGCTAGTATTTAAATAATATTAACACAACTATTTTATTTGTTTTATCTAAGGGAATCCTTTTCAGACAATTATAATTCTACAATTGTAAACACACTTTGAGTAACCTCGAATGTTACATTTTAAATCGCTTTACAAAATTAGTAACCTTCAATTTTCAACAACTACAAATTTTAATATATTTCAAAATAATATTTTACACATAATTAAATTTTATTTATACACCCCATTTTCGTAACGTTGCAAATACGCATCCAACGTGTGGCAGAATTACACACCACATAAAAGAGTCGGTTACAAATTGGCGCACCAACTAGTGTGGCTTAAAAAATATTAAATAAAAATATTTTTTATATTGATAAACAGCCCGGTAGACACAAAAGAATAAACATGCCACATACACAGCCAACTATATATACGAAGCCAACCGAAGCAAAGATGTGGGAACCTACAGAGGCACAGCAGGCAGAAATGATGAAGATGATGATGGAATATTTTGAAGAAATGAGGGAAATGCATAACAAACATACGGAAAGAATGTGCCAGATAATGAACGATGATTATAAGAGAACGGGAGAGATAATAAGAGGAGGATTACGAAACGACAACAACTCAGAAACTGAAGAAGTACCCAATGATGAAACCACAGAAGAGTTGCAACCTGAAGATGAGGTCGAACAAACTGAAAATGAAGGGGACTCAAAGACATTATTAACTGAAAATGAGTTCGACAGAAACCAGGAAGATATTCAATATAAGGAGATCGATACCGGAAGTATAGAGAAGACTCAGGTAATTGAAGAAACGGAAGAGTTATTAGCCGAGAATGAAGACTTAGAACAAAATAATCTGCCCATGTGTAATGATCAAGTGGAAACACAAGAATTACCCAGAAGTAAAAACACCGAACAAGTGAATTTAAAAATTAAAAATCGTGAAGAAAGGAACAAAATTATTAAGAAAAATGAAGAAAGAAGAATAATACGCCCAAAGAAGACTAGGGTAACAAAAGAATTAATCGAAATGACTCGAAGTGGTCTAGTTAATATGATTTATTTCCCAGTCATCAACCGTAAAGAAGGAGTCTATAGGGAGGAGTATCGAAGGAGCTTCATGAAGATGGATGAAGAGAAGAAATGTGCTACAACCAAGAAGACTATAACCAATAAAATACTTAAAGCAAATATTTCCAAAGGGAGAATAAGGCATTCCAAGAAAAGGAAAGGGTATCAAGAACAACTGGACCAGATCATTGAAGGGTACACCCAAGAAATAAAGGAATTACGGAAGAAGAGGGACCAATCAATGGAAAAATCCAACCAGAAAACTAATGACGATCAACCAGAGTTAGAAGAGATACTGGAAGTCAGTAATGACAAAGACCAGGAGTACACTGGCCACGTGGATACTAAAAATGATGAGAGGAAGAAGGCGAGAAAACGGGGAGCCAATGACTATCTGGTAGCCGCAAAGTGGAAGATGAAAAAGAATACCCATAATAACGTAATTGTCCCCAGCAAAAAACCCAATAGAGTGGAAAAGCGCAAAATAACCCCATGTATGTAGACCATAAAAATGACTATTGTTAAGAGCAGATAAGTTATAATGGTAGGCGACATTTATCACCAGAATATTTAGAGTATAAAAAGAAAAAAAATATTTTTTAAAAATGATTACTATAAACGGACTCAGTTAGTGATTAGAAGGATCACGTATTATGCCCAAATTATTGAAGATAACTAATTGTCTATAGCAAACCTATTTGTCCTATTGTGTTACAAAAAGTGCGTAGAATTAAGATATAAACCAAACCATTTATTACCTGGTAAATAAGAACCACATCTATCATACTAGATGGTAGAAAAAGATGTATTGTAAACCAAATGATTTAATGAGAAGAAAGACATCTATTATGTCATAGAGAGTCAAAGGTGGCATATAACTAAAATATACCTAGGATAATGACATAAAATTACTTTAATACTCCTATGTTAGATTCATTTAAAGAGGAGCTACTACTATCTTATAACTAAAATTGCTATGCTATGTTTAAAGAAAAAAAAATAATAACCAAATGTTTACCAAATGAATATTGTATGTAGCTAAATGTTTAGTAATTATCAAATATTGTATACTCCATAAAAGAGAATTAAAATCATCCAGAATAAGTGAAAACCACCATCACTTGAAGGAGTAGAGAAGAAGAATAACAAAGAGTGTAACATGAAAGAAGGATTTTATTATGGAAAGTAGAGAGAGAGACAAAATGTTTATTAAATGAACCATGTAACCCCAATGTCTGTAAAATCAGATATCAATATATTGTTATTATATTATCACATTGTATTGTAATTATCAAATATTGTAGGTAACAAAATATGTCAGAGAACATCTAACCAAGAACATTTCGTATATGAATATTGTAAGCCCTGATAATTCAGAATAAGTATAAATTACTAACGAGAAAGAAAAACTTGTAAACTATTGTGAAAATAAAATATTGTAGACTCTATATGTAAAAACCAACTGCATAATTATATGATGATCAATGTAAGTGTGTAATTTAAAAAAAAAATACTCAAGTAAACTAAAACAATTGTCAACTAGTATAAAAAGTAACGATACGGCTAATAAAAAAGCATAGTCGAGAATATCAAGTCTGAAAAGAAATAATTACCTGTGAAAAGAAAGTATGTTATAAAGTGTAAAAGAAGGAAATGTGATATAAATGAAAACCTCTGATACCTTGAATATTATATTGAAGATATTATATTATTGAAAATGAATGATATGTGATATTTTATGTGTTGTGATAGTGCAACTATTGCCAGGTGCAATGTTTATTTTTTTTTTATCAGACAGAGAAGAGTATGCCTCTGAATCTGAGTATGTGTATTGAGGAACGGCAGAGAATGTAAGCCACAGTGAGCCACTCTGATTCCGAACCCACTACGAAAGTTAGGGAGTTATATTGTAATGTATCAAGGGCTATTATGAAAAAAAAATCTATGAGGTATAAAATATAAGAACCATTGAAATAATCACAAAGGTAAAGATATGCAATAAGAAAGAAAAATGTAATATGATAAGACAGGAAATTGTTAATTTAAGAAATAAGACATATTGTAATTAGATGACTTAAAATGAAAGCAACTTGAAAAGAATACTAGTAAACTAAGAATAATATCACTAGACAAGCAATCAAGCTAGTGTAACACACTAATAGTATATTAAAGATCAATGTAAAGAGTACAAAAAAAAAAAAAAAAAAACCGTAGTAATATACTAAAAACTGACATGAAATGATAATTTTATCAAAAGATCAAATTTTTTCTCAAATTATCAATCTTGAGGGGGGAGTATATGTAACATAACCAGATGTTACATAACCTAAACATATACTATCAGGTTTAACAAGTACATAACGATAATATAAATAGATAAGGTAATGATAAGAATAACCAAGAAGAGAGGAATCATGGAAGAAGAAGAAGCAGAAGTGCCACAAGAAACAGTAAACCCAAATACTGTTTGACACTACAACCAGACTATAACTGACACAAACTGATGGACAATTTAAATTCACTTTAAGCTGTCAAGCGAGTCAGTGAATAATGTAAACAGGATATGATATGTTACTACATATGTTACTATGTTACACATAATTACTATACACCCCATAATAATTATTTATACACCCCATTTTCGTAACGTTGCAAATACGCATCCAACGTGTGGCAGAATTACACACCACATAAAAGAGTCGGTTACAATGTGTATATTAAATATGTTACATAATTAATTGTAAACTATAATATAAATATTTTTTATATGATTAAATTAATTATTTTAATAAAGTAATTTTGAAAATATTATCATTTTTTGTGTAAATCTGAATTTTTTCCGGTATTAGTTTATTACTTGTTTTACGTTTAAATATTTTTAAATTTTCCAAAAGCTCTATATATTTTTTTAAATAATATATTAAATATTATGCGAGTATAGTTATTTATGTATTATTAATACTTCTGCAAGTAAAATTTTATTATATTTTCACCTGACCTACGTTTCACTGATTATACCAGTATTATCAGTGGTTTATAAATGAATTAGCAAAAAATCGAATTGATTCGATTTAAATATATAAAAAAGAATAATCAAATTTAATATAAAAGAATGATCGATTTAATTTAACTTATCGATTGTTTTTATGTTTATTTACTTAACCAGCTGTCTTAACGGTTATATTGGAAATATTTTATGTTTATACTTAATTTATTTTAATAAGTTAATTGATTTTAAATAGATCATCTTGTTTGTTTTTCAACGAGTTTGTTCTTTACTTAGTAAATTATTGTTACTGTATTTAATTAATAAAGTTGAGTTACTGGTTATAATCACAAACAGAACCAACACTGTTGCACACCACTATAGAAAAATTATCCCGATTAGCGCTTTCAAGTTTCACAGCTCATCATCAGATCGAAAATCTATTCCGATCACAGCTCATCATTTCCTATCTGATTATGAGCTGTGAAACTAGAAAGCTCTAATCGGGATAATTTTTCTATAGTGGTGTGAAACAGTGTTGGTTCTGTTTGTTATTGTGTTTATAAGTATTATGATTTTCCCAAATATTCATTTTTGTACGTTTTTAATTGCCTTCATACTTTCAATGTCTGGAAATTAACGTTTATTGTTTATCCAATGCGTGGATAAATTAGATCTGTAAATAATTTGTTTTAAAAATGCATTGCCGTGTTGAAGGAATCTATCGAGTAGTTTTTTCTTTAGCTTACTTAAATCACAATTACTTTACGTTCTAGTGACGTCACAGCAGAAATCTGTGTGTGTCAAATCGCAAGTGTTAAGAACCGTTTCATAAAATTCTAAGAAACGTTTCTCTTGTGTGTGTGCTGATTGGTCAAACAAGATTCAAGGGGTTTACCTTCAAGAGGTCATGGTAGAATGGAAAGAGGAATTGTAAAGAAAAGTTTTGGAACTTGTTGCAGTTATTCGGCACCCCCCTCGCGTATGTCTTTGTTATTATTAATCCAAACAATGATGCGTCCGTGACGTATCGTATCGGGTTGGTGGTGTGATCTTATGAGGTTTGTTTTTGTTGTTATTCGACGTGACTTTTGTGCTCAGTCAACTACTGGGGTCCAACATCGCAATTGGGTGAGCAGAATCAGGAACCCAATTTTCTTCAAATCTGCCCTTTGTGCTGGGAGCTTGACATACCAAGCATCGGCTTGGTCGAAGAGTACCGGCAGTTTTTGATTTTCTTCAGAAAGCTATCGTTCACTGATGTAACCTGCACATACTTATAGAGACGGAGGCTGACACTTCGTGAGGGCACCCAAGAAATACGTGTCTACGACAGGCCGCCACACGACTTCGCCGGCGACGTCATACTTCCAGAGAACAAGCTCCTTTTGTTCTTTCAGGTAAACTGATTAATTATTAATTAAAGCACATCTGGAACTCAAAGTTTGTAACACTTCAGATAGAAAAGAATATGGACCAAGTTTGTTCGTTTATGTGACACAAAAAAAAAGTTTGTTATAATTAATGAGTTCATGGTAGTATGTATGTAATAGCTATTAACATTTTGTAAACTAACATTGATTGATGCACCGACATTAATTTTAGTCTGCTGGCTGGCTTAATTTTTTGCACATAAAGAGGCAAATCTTTATTCTACTGAAATAAAGCAATGCTGATTCTGCTCACTAAAGCTTGATACTAATCATTTTCTATTATGCCTTACTTATTGCTTTCAATGTAACATTACAGTTATTGGTGCCGAAATATTTTTTGTGTTACGTCTGTTTGGGCCCAGCGGCTCATCATACAATTTAATACACATCGGACATAACAAACTGAATATCAAGAAGAGTAAAGTTATACGTACATGTTAGAAGGCAAAAACAACAGTCCTTGAGAATGACTTGAACCAAGAATTAACAACATGATGACATCACTTCTGGTGACGACAACAACCTGGAGAAGTGTCTGAAAGCTCATAGCTATGTGCACAACAAGCTGGATTCACAAACAACACTGGTTAAAAAATGTTTAATGAAAAATATGGATACAATACAAAAAAAAAGAATAGCTTTACACAAATAGCCTACATTATTCATATACTCACTGAAATGTGTACACAGATGGATTCAAAAGACTAAAAAACATAAAAATACGGAAATTATATAATAAATATAGAAAATAAAAATGTACTAAATAAAAAATATTAAAAACTAGACAAAGTTATGAAACCTTCCATAAAGTCAGTTCTACTAAGGTTAGAGTAGGTAACAAATCCAAAGGCGTCTTTGCCTTATTTAGCAGTTTAGCTATCGCGGATGATCTTGCCATCTTCGTCCACTCAGAAGAAGAAGCAAGAAAGTAAGTAGAAGATCTCAAAGAGATAGCGTAGAGAACTGGCCTCCAAATCACGTTTGCTAAAACGGAAATTATGACCACCCTATTTAAATTCCCAAAAACGTGCCCCTGGACACTACGTCTGAAGAAATAAAATATACTAACAATTTTAAATATCTTGGCGAAAACGTATCCCGAAACGTCTGAGACAAAGAATCATTTAAGATAAGGAAACTCAAATTAGCAAATGCCTTTACTCTAACCAGGGAACTGTACGGAAAGAAAAACCTTGCCAGAAGTGCGAAAGTCGACATTACAGCACTGCGATCAGGCCGGTGATCATGTATGGAGTGGAAACAATGTTCTTTCAAAATTTGGTACCTCTTCTTAAAACTGGACGAAGAATTCTTCGGATGGGCCCAAGAAAACCGAAGATGGGTACAGGCATAGACCCAAAGACGAGCTGTAGAGAGATCTGGAAGATCTGGAAACCGCTTTCCGAAGAAAAAGATTAAGTTTCCCTGGACATATGGCTCGGATGGATCGGTCCAGATTAAATAAACAAATTTTCAACTATATTTGGCAACTTTCCAGTCTGAACGGATACACCAAACTACTCAAGGAGGAAATGATGAAACTGGGTATCTCTTTGAACGACTATGTGGATAGAAATACATACAGAAAGAAGATTCTCATACAAAATCTTGAGGTTCTCTGCGGTGAGAAGAAGACGAGAAAGGGGTGGACAGAGAAAAGGAAGGCAGAGCATAGTGTGCGAATGACGGTCTTCTGGCAGGAGAAGAAAAGGAAATGATATTCGCCTGGTCCACTGCTGGCCTGTTCGTGTAAAAAAATAAATATAAAAATTAAAAATGTACTAAATAAAAAATATAAAAAAATAAGTAAATAAATAATACAATGGACCACTTCTTCTTCTTCTTCTTCTTCTTCTTCTTCTTCTTCTTCTTCTTCTTCTTCTTCTTCTTCTTCTTCTTCTTCTTCTTCTTCTTCTTCTTCTTCTTCTTCTTCTAATGTTCGAGTTTTAAGATTCAAAATCAACGAATATTGACAGTTCCAAGTCTGTAGAAAGTGTAAGGGAAAGTTGCAACTGATTTTCACCTACGGGTCTAACCTTTTTTTTTCTATTAAATTGTCTGCCTTACCCACGATTTTAGCGTGTCCGCCTCCCCCACGGGACGTGCAAAGCAGTCTCTTTTCCCACCGTGCACTTATCTATCCCACCGCCAAGAGTCTAATGTATTGTCACAATGTCGTTCCTCTGAATTGAGCAGTAATGTTTTCTGGCGTTCGTGTGTTTCCATCAGAAGGGTTTTCTGTCTCTCTTCCGCTTACTCATCTTGTCGTTTTACTGCTTCTTCTTTTTCCCGTCGGCGTTCTTCTTTTTGTTGTTCCTGTGTCTGCCGCAGCAACGCTTGGAAAGCTTCCAACATCTGACTGGTACCCATATTTACAGATTAATTACGAATTACACTAGTCTTGCACAAAGCGTCCACTGTTTCCACTGTTAACGGTTCTGTCGCACTTCTGACCCACTGTTACGACGGTCTAACTGATCGTCGTATTGTACAGTGGAAAAAAAAATACGCGACACTACTGAAGTCACTAAAAACCAGCTTTAATTATCACAATTAACAGTTTGTAATCAACAAGTTATTCAACAAGATTATACTCGTACAACAATTCAAATTAAATTTTTCCACACACAGTAATAATGTCAAGTAATAGAGTCCCGCACAATAATCACTTTTCACTAATAGCCACTTGAAACGCATTGAGTAATCGCCCGAAGTAAACTGAAAACTAAGCGGCAGGTGTGGGATATTTATAGTATGCATTGTTTAGTAATATGCGTTCTTAACAAGCTCTCGAAAATTCTAGAGGATACTTCAGCGCGGCCTTGGCAGAAAACACACCGGCTATGGCTAGTTGAGAAGCTCGTAGAACGACACTATTGAACATACGAGATTGTTCCGTATTACGTAACAGTATGTTGTGAAGGTTGCTCGATTGTATGTCAAACGTAGTTTTAATATTATTAGAAAATTAAAAAAATATAATAATAATTATTATATTATAATAAAAAAGAAAACAGAACTATAAAGCGAACTATAACGCTAACGTGGAAAGCACATTAAAGTTGTATGTTTTATTGTGCGACTGTTGAGTGTGGATTACGTAGGTATTAAAGGTGAATTATGTCACGATATAAAAGAAAGGAGGAAGAAGAGGTTCTAATGTTTCACCTGCGGTGACAGCTGACGAGATAGTCTATAATATTGAGAGCGTCACGTCCGCGGCCACTGACACAGAGATAATAAAGCGCTGTTGAAGTAAGCTTTCCTCTTTGCCCTAGTATCACGTCCACTTAATGACGTAATTATACCGCCCTAATGGACGACGCTTGCCGCGCGCGTATATTTGCTGCTATTTTTTTTTTGCGTCGTATATTGATTTTCATCATAATAACGGATTAAATATTTCCATAATCGTGGTTCCTATGTTAACGGAATCTGCGTTTATTATTTAACTAGTGAAGCGTGTCCTCAGTTTTATCTTGATCGTTTGGCGTACGTCTATCTGTCTGTTTGAGGGGTGTTTCATGATAACTTTTGAATGAATCAACCGATTTTTGTAAAACTTGGCGTGCTTGTCTCACAAACCTCTGGTGTTCTTGAGACTGATTTTCCCCAAAATAAGGGAGGCGGAGGCAAAAATATGAGGGAAAAAATGTTAAAACTCTCAACAGTCCAATAGGTTATCAAATTAAAGAGAACTTTAACTGTAAACACAGTATTGAATTTTTAAAATTTCAAAATTATGGGACACCAAAACCCTAAAAACTGGATCCAAATTTTATAACATTAAGAAATTAATTTATAATTTTATATTAGACTAAAGGAAATTTTTAGCCAAATCAGAATGTAGTGTTTACTCAAATAATTTTTTATTTCTGGGACACCACAGGCCAAAAATAGAGATCAAAATATTGGAAACATTTTGAAAGTAATTTTAGTAGAAAAATAATACAAATATTGGAATTGTATATCAGGAAGAATAGTTAGAGAACATCTCATGGTAACCTACGTGTCATAACTTTAGTTTTAAACGTGTGGAAGCCTTGGACCCAAAACACCTAGCTCTTTTACCTTCCTAATAAAAAAGCAACTACTACAAGCAAAAAGGAGTTAATGGCCAAAAAATAGTTAAGGGAAAGAATTAACAGGTATAGGTTACAGACGAATTAAGAGGAGAGTTTCTGGGAAGAGTTAAAGACAAAACGGAAGAGCGCGTGTTGTTTCGAAGTGTGATCAACATGTATCGCAACAACAAACTGCAAGAAAAATATTTTAACTATTTAAAGTTTAACATAGGTCACTCTCTTGTAAAATTTAATCACAAAATTATGTTTGAGTAATAAGATTTTAAGTTAGTCAAAAATAGTGATATTAATAAAATGTCGGGGGAATAATAAAATAATGGTAGGAATTAACTTTGAATAGTTTATAATATTTTCATAAATGTACTGATTGTTTTGTTATCCATAATATTGTTTTTTTTTTTTTGTATCGGCCATCTAAGGACCACATGCCAATTTCAGTTCTTTATTATTTGTTCTTTTCTTTTCCTTCAATATTCTTTCATCTTTTCACTGTGTCTCTTCTTCCTGTCTTCAGTTCACGTTTTTGAACCTGCATTTTTCTCTCTCCTACCCTCCACTCATTCCGTTTTTAACACTTTTATCCGAAAAACTTCTCTATCAATTGCTTCTTCTGCGTTTATATTATTTTTTTCTAAATCCTTTTGGACTTCTTTAATCTAACTTGATGTTGACTTCTTCCCCGACAGATATTTTAAGATCTTCTTTGTTAACCTATTTTTGTCCATTCTATATAAATGTCCAAAAAATAATAGTCTCCTTTTCCTCATTGTTTCTGTTATATTTTCTATACTTTGATGTATTTCATCATTACTTCTTAATTTCCAATCTTCTGAAGATTTTCGTGGGCCTAATATTTTCCTAATAATTCGTCTTTCCAATATTTCTAGTTTGTCTAAATTGTAATTCAGTGCTAGCCATTCACCTGCATAAAGGCATTCTGGCTTCACTACTGTGCTGTAATGTCTTATTTTCGCATTTTTAGATATGCACTTTTTATTGTAAATATCTTTAGTTATATCATATGCCCTTTTCATCTTACGAATCCTTTCTTCTATAGCAGATTTTTCTAAACCATTCTCTTGAATTATTTCTCCTAGATACTTAAATTTTCGAACCCCCTCTATTCGACCAATACCTGTTACCAGGAATTTTGGCGCATTTTTAATGTTCGTGAGAAATTTGTGTTCTTCTGCAGAAGTTCTTAAGCCCGTTCTACTGGCTGTGTCCTCTAAAAAATTAACTTGTGTTACTGCAGATGTCAGATGTTCAGAAAATATAACAAAGTCATCTGCGAAAGCCAAACAGTTTATTTAATACGTTTGTTTCTTCTTCCCAACATAATTGGCGATATTTTGCGTTTCTTTAATTTTTCATTCCAAATTCTCACTACCTTGAATTTTATTTTTGAGACTGTGTCCGTAAGGGTTTCACGGATTAGATTTGCCAATTTAGATATAACACCAAATTCTCGGATAATATAGTATTCTATTTATAATAAAACAAAAACAAATTATTATTATTCACTATTAAATTTATATTAAATTTATAATAAAAAATTATCTACAAAAGAAAGAATTTCGATGAAACCGAAACATCGAAGCATGATGTTTTTAGGCTTTTGAAACGTATAATGTGCATAAACAGCAGACTCTCTTGTTCAGCGATGTTCGTACGGATTTCTGACCGATTCACGACTATATACTTTGAACGTCGTACATAGAAGTACGACGTTCGTACTTCTCAATAACGCCTTCTTTATATATTTACTATATAACAAACATTATCATGTTAAAACGACAGAGACCGAAGATTTCTAGACTGTGGGGAATCGAATGTGTGGAAAAAATATAGTGTTAACATCACCTGGAGCGTTACATTTTTCGATGCCGTTACACATTTTGCATCACGCATTTTGTGGAATGACCCCCAGCCTAAAAACATTATCATGTTAAAATAATCCTCTCATAAGCCAAGCGAAGTTATTTTTCAAAATTCCCTAACCACCATCCTCTTACACTACCACAACACTACACTACTCCCAAAGCCATTACTTTCAGATCACCCAGTCACTATCAGATCACCTGCACATATAACAGTATTTTCAATAAGTAGCATTGATTAATCTTGATCCCTTGTGGAGCCACGTGCTGTTATTCATCATCGTGTGTGAGTGATAAGGGTCACTATACGTTCAGACTCATTCCCTTCAGTCTGTATCCTGATACCAGTTTTGTATTACCCTTTTAAGGTCAACAAATCATGACATATTTTCGAGTAGGTATGTAGAGAAATAAAATAATAATCAGAATCAAGTAATTGCGAGAGTAAAATCATTATTGAAACTATTAAATATTTAAACATAGGTACAGAACGTAGCTAAAATTTTGGTTGGAGGAGGGGTCCAGATTAGATCGGACGTGTGGAATCAAAGTCGAGAACTTCAAGTTGGGTGAGGGGTTTTTTCCCCGGATCAAGATAGACACGAGGACCTAAAGTCGGGTTTTAGGACATTCTGAAACCGTGGAATTAAAGAAACAGAAAAAAAAACATAATAAAAGAGACATTTACAATCATTTCTTAATTTTTTGTATTATATTTGTATAAACAAATGTGAATATTAAAATCTGAATTAGACTTATTCAGTCCTTGCAATATACAGCACATTGGCTGCTACAAAAGTCTGATAAAGCTTGTTAAAAAGCATGTTAAATCATTAGTTTTTGATATTTAAAATAAAAAAGATTAAAACATCCTCATATTTCCATATTTTACTCCTAGAAAACATAGTTTGCTCAATGGAAATTATCCTGTAAGCCTGTAATGAAGTAACATTAAAACATGTACAAATGTGAGTGTGATTATCCGAATCGCATGAAAGATACTGACTGTTTAACGGTCTTCTTCTTTTTCTTCAGCACTACAGCCCAACTTGAGCCCTGGCTTCCAACACCAATCTTCTCCAAAGTCTCCTGTCGGTCGTCATCTCAATGTAACTCTTCATATCCATTCTTCTGAGATCTTCATCATCCAACCACCTTATCCTAGGTCGGCCCCTCTTTCTGCTTTTATAGACTTGGGCCTTAAAGATTTTCTTTGTCATATGCTGATCGTCTATACGCTCTACGTGACCCAACCATTGTATTCGTTGAGCCTTTATGAATCTCACAATGTCTTCGTGATTCAATAGCTTGTCTATCTCGTGGTTGTTTCTTATTCTCAATTCGTAATCTTCTTTAACCGGGCTACAAACACGTCTTATGACATTTCTTTCAAACATTCGAGAACTTCGGCTTGCCAGGCTGTAAGGCGGCCGTTTTGTGCAAACGTTTCGGCCATATCTTCGACGGCCATCTTCAAAGAAATATATAAATATACTTCGGCCCGGCGAGCCGAAGTTCTCATAACATTGAAACCGGCCGTGGAAGTCTCAGACAGAATTCTTAGTGTTACTTGTTCCTTTTATACCAGTGTCTATATCTCGCCTTTATAAATAACAACCGGTCTGATAAGTGTCTTATATATTTTAATTTTTGTGTTATGCTCTATTTCCTATACTGTTTAATGCTAAGTGTTATATAATAGCTTTCAGTATCTTTCAGATTTTTTGGATGGGTTGGGGGTCTGCACCCCTCGAACCCTCTCACAGGCTACGTCATTTCATACGTACGTAATCAATAAATTAAACACAGACTAGAAAATTTTGTTTTAACCTTCAGTGTTATAATATCTTTGAACATCTTTCAGTTTTTTGGGGGGGGGGATCTGGACCTCTCGAGACCCCTCCCTGCCTACGCCATTGCATACGTAAACAATAAATTAAACACAGACTAGAGAATTTTAAATATTCACTAAAATATACTAAAGCTTTATTATAAATTAAGTAATAACTATCTGGAATAAGTAAATACAACGGTAAGATATAAGAGAAAGACAAACAGAACGAGGCGGCCGACCGACGGACGGGACGCGGGCCGAGAGCGTATCTCATTGGCCGTAATCAGAAACTTTTCAAGTAGTTTGGAATTTTTGTTCCGTTGTCGGTAACGCAGTGTTCTTATCCACTTCTCTCTAGAGAGAGATGTTTGCATTACGGGTTTTATAATAATTTTTCGAAGAAAGTAGAAAGTTACTTGTTGTACTCCAAGGTTAAAGTATCGTGTTTGAGCAGAACTGTAGTTTTAGTAAAATAATGAAATAAAAAATGCGGAGACGGTAAAGTTGGAAACGTAGTGAGGCAATTGTTATTTTTATATTTTATGCGAGGTTTATGTAAACGAAGCCTTTGGGCAACTGTTTGTTAGTCACAGGTTAAAATATAATGGGACGGGCTGAAGGTATGTTGTCACATCGTTTTAGTATCTAGAAAAATATCCAAATTGCCACACCGTAAAGCAGATAGGAAAAGTATCAGATCTCAAAGGATGAACATAGGTAAATTACCACACCACGACCGCGCAGAATTGCTGGTATGCGTTGACCATTAATAAAGTAAAAACCCTTTTCGTATGACTTGTTTCATTTGATTTCCCACTGTAGAATGTCTGAGGGTACATGTTTGATTAGTAATGATGGACATTTGCTATAATTTGATTTGTAAAAATTTCATTTGTAATCATGTCTGCAAACGAAATGTTCAATGTACCAAACAAATTAAATACACTAAATTTTGACAATGTGTTTTTTTTTAATTTTTTGTTATGATAGGTTGAACATTTTTAAAAATTTGAATAATTTATAAAATAATCAACTTTACAGACCTTTGAAAAAAAGAAATAATAAAAGGATCCAACCTTGAAGCTACTCTTGTGACTCGGCTTTTCCAACTTTCTTCAGAAAAGATCGAAAATAGCCGTGTCCAGTCAGAAACTGGGTGAGGTAATACTTAGTCTCCCCGTGTTTCCTCCCCACCCACGTCTGCACCTGCTTGATGAGCCTTCTCGTCCAGCGACCTCGCTCCCAAGCACTCTGCCAGCTCTCCATCATGTAGCTGAATCTCTGTACGCGTATTTATCGACAAGTGGCTTATATTTTGTCACCTTTTCTTCTCTTTTGTAGCTTTATTAACATTATGATCCACTAGACGTCAGTACGACTGAAGTTCCTGTTTTCCAAACTTCTGAATAAGAATTATTTCAAACGATAAGGACTGCAATAAAATCTGATAGAAATTGGTTGCAGAATAAATATCAAGAATTTTAACAAACTACTGCAACAAAAGAGATAACATTTTTTAAGCGTCGTAACTGAATTAAGTGTGATATCAGAATGTTAGATAGACTTACGACCAAAACGGACATGAATCCTGAATTCAAATGTGTACAAATGTCACACCTGATTATGTAAATGGGACTCTTTATATCACACTAGGAACATAACGGTGGCACAACGACAACAAGACGTTTGGAGGAGAAAATGTAATTTTGTCTTAACGAACAAGAATATTTTCAACTGTGTTAGACTTTGGAATTGGGTGTCGCAACAATCGAGCCGTCATTGTTGCATGACGTCATTATTGTTTGACATCATTGTTGTGTCTTATGTATATGCAACCTTCTGTCCTGTTATCTACGTACATTTTGTTCGTGTGTCTTTCCTTCCTGACTAGGGTACTATGTAAATTGTCCTTTGTCAATGACACAACTACGCCTTGTCATTGTAGACGTAATGGCAAAAAAGCAGCGTTATAATAAAGCTGATATGACACAAAGAAGTCATTTATTCAAGATCTTCTCGTCATACCGGTGTCTTATAAAAACCTGTTGTACTTGCATATTCTATCAATTCATATTTTAATCACTACAAAGTTTACAGACATACATTTTCCCAGAAGTTTACTTTATTTAATTCAACATTCTGAATCTTTGGAAATTGTTTTTTTTTGTGTTTAGCGGATGTAGTTACATTGGACATACAAATAGGTGGTCGCAAATAAACACTATGTGTTGACCGAATCTATCGTGTAGTCCTTCCTTTGGATTTCTACACGAAAATTGTATGAAGGTTGAACCTTCAAATGCTCTATATATTTCCATGATTGTCGTATAAAATGTGAGTTTTTTGGTTACCAAAAACTATGTTAATAACGTTAAAAAAATGCTTTTAGGTTATAACTTTAGTTGGTTTGTCTTCTTTATTTATGTGTCAAAAATAAGTAAACGTTGTTATCTTTGTTAAGTCGTTGATTTTTTTTACTACTTAATGTGTGTTTTACTATTTGATCAGTCTAATGCGCTACAAGTTAATTTTATTTTAAAAATTATTCAGTGTTTATATTAACATCTGCTATCTTTTTAAGAAGTTTTTGTATTTCCCTTACTATTAATCAATGCGACTTTTGGCATTCGATGTATCAAAGAAATGAGTACACAAATTTTATGTCGAGGTAAATGTTATGATTCATTTTCCTCGTCGTTCGCCTCCTCCTCCTCCTCCACCTCCTCTAACTCCCGTCCTCCACTCCTCCCCCATTCCCCTCATCCACCCCCTTTACATACCCATCACCACTCGCCCCTCCTCCTTATTTTTCTCCTATTCCCACTTTTATTCCTCTTTGTCTCCCTCTCCCTCTTTCTCCTCCTCCTCTTCCTTCCTTTTCTTCTTCGTTTCCCCTTCAAATATAAATATAAATGTTTGGACATAAGTGTGTACTTGGTACTTTTGTGTTGTTTTTTGTATTGCAGCACCTTTAACGTGTCTGTAAACACCGTGTAGACACATTAACAGCACACACACACACACACACACACACACACACACACACACACACACAGTTTTCCGTCTCGTGTTGTCACTTTCTTGCTGTTGTTGTTTCATCCAATTTTCTGCGACACCATTTTCCCGGTTCCCCGCTTTCTCTCTGTTTACCGGGACAACCTTGTCTCCTTTACGTACTACCGTTACGTACTTTTACATTTGAAATTCCGTTTACCTTCCCCCCCACCCACACTCACAGCCAAACATCACATCGCATTACAGTAAAGTTAGCTAGACATGAATCAACCGTTTTTGTGCTAACAGCGCAGGTTATGTAATGCGCATGCGTCAACAAGAGAAACATAGCTTAGTTTTCTCTGAGACGCTGTGGAAGTTATTGTGTGAGTACTTTTCATAAAACATCAGTATTCATCAAATATGAAGCGTTTAGTTTCATTTCATTTTAATAAGAACAGCGTAATAGTAATAGATAATGCCTCCTACCACAATGTACAAATAAATCCACCTCCAACATCATTATCAAAAAAAGGCAGACATGATTAACTGGTTAAAAAACCATAACATTCCTTGTAGTCCATCTATGTTAAAGCCTGAGCTGTATGCACTAATTAAACAAAACAAACCAACTTACAAAACTTTTAAAATAGATGCCATTTTGGCAAACCAAGGACATTCTGTTTTATAACTTCTACACTATCAGCCGGATTTTAATCCTATGGAACTGACTTGGGCAACCGTGAAGAAGCGTGTTGAAAGAAAAACCGTGCATTTTTCTGTGGACAGTGTCGAAGGAATTTTATTGTATTTCTCCTGCAGACTAGAGATCAAGACGTGACGTAATGAAAATTTAAAATGACTACGTGAGATCGAACCGAATAAGGGATACTGTAACAGATCGTTTAGAAAATAATGTAAGACGAGATAGCAGCAGTGAAGGCAACTTGAGTGATAGTGATAATAGGCTAACGGTGATAACAGTGACGGAAATATTAGTAGGGTGAAGAACTGACCTAAATAATTATTGTAATTGCATGTAAGTAAATGTGTTCTATGGTACTTAAATAGTTTCAGTCTAATTGTTGCATTAATATTGTCTCTCCGGTTCTTTATGTATAGTTTACATCTGCTCGTTTAAAAAAAAAAAAAAAAACACACACACACACACACACACAATCATTTCACGTACGAGGTTGTTATTAATGTACTTTTTCAAACAAATTAAGATGCCAGAGCAATGTGCATCATGTATTACTATGTTTTTCGTGAATCGTAACATGTACACAAAGTGTACACATTCCAAAATATACAACGATTGTTGATGTCTAGCCTCGACTTTCGAGAAACATTGCAACAGACACAACACGCCAAGTCACTGTTTACAAAATAATGGAAATCTTTATTAGGCCTACATTGTCTCTTTCTGTTGTGTCTGCGCTTGTTTCGTCTTACAAAATGTCCACGTTTACTGTTGTAATCGAAATCAAAACTTACCTACAACCAAATTTTGTAGGTAACCAAATTTTAGGTAAAAACCTTAAAAACAATTAAAAGAATAACAAAAGAATTTTCAAATTATAAGAATAATTGGTTAGTAAAAAGTTAGGTAAGTTAGTAAAAAGTAAGTTACATATATGCGTGCGTGCGTGCGCGCGCGCGCGTGTGTGTTGGTAGGGCTGTAAAATTTAGTTTGGTAAAGTATTTAGTAATATAATTAAAAATGTAGCTAATGAAATGTAAAAAACAATAAATACATAAAAACGTTAAAAAATAAACAATTGAAAACACTATAAGAATCATAGACAATAGAAAACTAAATAAATAAAGTTATAAATATAATAAAACGAAAATAATTGTGAATCGACAAAGCAGTGTAACTGGTTTATTTCAGCTGTCATATAAGCGATATCAGTTTTCAAATTTTACTACTTTTACAGAGAAAAACGTAAATTTAACTATTATCTTTCATCTTTAATTATTAAAGAAGCAAACTTCGGCATATTAGGTATAAAAAGTCAACCCGTGTCAAAATAGATTACTCTTGTCACATTCGCGTCTTATTAACAATTCAGAGAGTAGACCAATATTTTCAACTGCGTTAGTAGACATTTTCCTCTCTCATGCCTTTCACTGCTGCAGTCTTCTCCCCACTACAACCTGCGCGCTGATTCATGTCTGTTTAATATTACTGTACTTTTCAGTTTCACGCTACAATGACTATCTATATAGGCTTATCTATACTGTACACACACACGCGCGCCCGTTTATACCCACCAAACCTACTTAGCTCTTACACGTACACACAGTCAGGCGTCTCTCTCGTATTGTGGCGTTAACGGTCGATTCCTTTCACAGAGTTGAAACCTTACCTTTGTCACTGTTTACAAAGCTGTACTACAACACTATCAACCGGTACCAAGTATAATATTTATCAATCATCAACTACAGCACCTATTTAAAGTAGTATCTTTCGTCAGAGAATTATGTGTTTAAAAGATTATCGGTCATTACGCTTAACTACATACCAGTAAAATGAAAATAATACAATAAACGTGCAAATTTAATTTCAGCTTCAAAAAAAAAAAAAACATGCCGAAGTTGGTAGCACTGTCAGATGCGCGAGAACAAATCGTGGGGTTAGTGGTAAAGTTACCCAAGTCCATTTAGGTGAATTTACGGAAAACTGAATTAAAGGTTTATGATAAATCATAAAATTATTAAGCTGATCTTAGACGTTAATTTTTATTATTAATAGAGTTTTTGTCGATTAAATAGGTTTTGAAAAATGAAGAATGAAATAGATATTAACAAAATAAAGTGCTTTTTAAAACATATTGGACTTGGGTAGTTTTACCACTAACCCCTAGAAATACTACTCTCTTCCAGTGTTCAGCAGCCAGCGAACGTTGTTGTTCGTTTTGCAAGTGTGTGTGAAGTGCATATACGTTCAATCGTGGAACATCGTATTACTATTAAATTATAGTCCTCATCTGTCTTATAGACCGAAACTCTTCGTAAACGTGATAGCGCCTCATCAGGCGGAGTATGACTTACACCACCCTGATGTTATGCGAAAGTGGTTGCAGGATGGATTTATGTCAAGTAGTAAGGGTTTGTGGTTTGAAAATCGAACACAGTGGCCCTTCCTACGGCGGCCATTTTTTTTCACAGTTTTCCACTAGTTCCTATTTGAGTTTAACATTAAGATACCTCTACCTTTGGCCGCTTTACGAGCGCTGTGCGGAGAACGCGCAAGTAAGATCTGTACTCGGAATGTCGCGGAGAGACTTGCTATGGAATGATGACATAAGGATTACCCTCGGAATTTACAACCTGAATGATAGGCTCAAGCAGTACAGACAGGGTTGGGCGGACCATGTGCAAAGGATGCATCGTTAGGACAGACAACCAAAGCTAATGAAGTTTTATCTTTCCAGGATGAACCGCAACATCTCGGCAGACAGAAGAAAAGGTGGTCCGATCAACAAGTGCGCAACGGACTGTAAGGTCCAAGGCTTGAAGAAGAAGAAGAAGAAGAAGAAGAAGAAGAAGAAGAAGAAGGAGAAGAAGAAGGAGGAGGAGGAGGAGGAGGAGGAGAAGGAAGAGGAGGAGGAGGAGGAGGAGAAAGAGAAGGAGGAGGAGAAGGAGATAGAGAATGAGAAGGAGAAGGTAGAGGAGAAGGAGATAGAGAATGAGGAAGAGAAGGAGAGGAAAAAGAAGAAGGAGAAGGAGAAGGAGAAGGAGAGGAAGGAGAAGGAGGAGGAGGAGAAGGAAGAGGAGAAAGAGAAGGAGGAAGAAAAGGAGAAGGAAAAGAAGGAGGAGAAGAAGAAGAAGAAGAAGAAGAAGAATCCCACGAAAATATTGTTATTATGTTCATTCTGGTTATTTTTGATTTTATTATTATTATTGTCTTGTGAGAACTATGTAACCACATATTTTAACGTTAACTATGTAATCTTATTTTATTAGTCTTTTTTCAGACCAAGCCTTGGATTTAAGCAAATTAGTACTTTACTAGTGGGGGGCGTTCTAGTACGGCCACTTTGTAATGCTAGTTGTGTCAAGTGCATCGTGTCAAACGATCCCACTATTGTACTCACCCCTACACACGTAAAAACAACCCTCTCAACATTGTAAATGTTATCGTCCCATTGGAACGATTACATGCAGTGCTGCCCTCTCACGGGCTTTTCAGCTGTAGTTTGAATTAATTGTCTGCTTAACTATCATCATTATTCTGGTTAATTATGAATGCGTGTGGTGTACGGATTACATTATACATTCTAAATAATTTATTTAACATGTTGTTTATTTATCAGATGCAAACTACTAGTTAAAAGACTAATGGTCGATCATATATTTGTCGAATAATAAAAACGTGTGCGGTAGGTTACAAAATCTGCACGTTCGAATTAAAACTTCTGTTATTTGCTTTTAGTTTGACTTAAATTGACCAGGTTTATTTTAGCGCACTTTATTTCAACTTGTTGTCATTGTTGTTGAATAAAAATAAATAATAGAACATACATGAATGCTGTTTGCGGATGATCAAGTGATCATCTAAAACAACGAATGGGAGCTGCAGAGATCGATGTTCCAGTTACAGCCAATCTGATCAAATTAGAACATGAAAGTTTCTGAGCAAAAGACAAAAACTGTCTTATGGGCAAATACTCCTTGCGTACTAACATTGTACTGGATAAAACGAGTGTAGAGCAAGTGTCATGTTTCAGCTTTCTTGGCTGTGACATCACTTATGATGTTGACCACATGGTGGCTAAGTTTCAGTCAGTATGTGGTACAATTTGTCAAATATTATCAAGGAAAACAAAGAAAGAGATTCAACTAAAATTTTATAAGATAATGGCTGTGCCAGCGGTATTGTGTGGTTCTGAAACTTGGTCTCCGAAAAAACGTCTGATCTGTTAAAGGTTGCATACGAAGAGACACACTCTACAATGGAGACATTCGTAAAGAGTTGATCATTTTTAATATTCAAGATCGTAGGCCTATAGCAGAAAACAAAGGGATATAAACTGCTCATCTGAATAGTAGGATGCCAGATGACAGGTTACCTAAGGACGTTTGGCAATACAAGCCTATTAGAGAAAAAATTATATTAAGACCTAGGAAGCGTTGGTGAAGTGGATATATTCATTTGAGATCGGAACAGGAAGAGAAGAAGAAGAAGAAGAAGAAGAAGAAGAAGAAGAAGAACAACAACAACAACAACAACAACAACAACAACAACAACAACAACAACAACAACAACAACAACAACAACAACAACAACAACAACAAGTGGTGGTGGAAGAGGAGGAGGCGGATGAGGAGTAGGAGGGGGAGGAGGAAGAAGAGGTTGAGGAAGAAGAACAAGAAGAAAGAAAAGAAGTAGGGGAAGAAGAAGAGGATTAGGCAGAAGAAGTAATAGGAGAAGAAGTCGAGGAAGAAGAAGTAATAGGAGCAGGACGAGGAGGAGGAGGAGGAGGTGAAGAAGAAGAAGATGAAGAAGAAGAAGAAGAAGAAGAAGAAGAAGGAGGAGGAGGAGAAGGAGGAAAAGGAGGAGGAGAAGAAGAAGAAGAAGAAGAAGAAGAAGAAGAAGAAGAAGAAGAAGAAGAAGAAGAAGAAGGAAAGGGGGATGAGGAGAAAGAGATGAAGGGTGGGAACAGAGAGAGGGAAGAATGAACAAGAAGAGGAGTGAGAGAAATGAGGAGGCGGAAGAAGAGATTAGGAAGAGGGATGCTAATATCTACTTCAACATAAATTAAGTGTATTAAGTTCTTTGTTATATCGAATGCCAAAAGTTGGATTGTGGGACAAAAAGAGAAATACAAAGAATTTTTATTAGGTAGATAATTCAAATATAATGGATATCAATAAAAAGCGTTGAACTATTTGAAAATAAAATAAAACAGAAACAGTAAATAGACTCGTGAAAATATCATAGGCTGTGTAAAAAGTAAATGTGTGTGGTTTCATGAATGTTGTTTATGTTTTTTTTTAATGCATAACTTCTAATTTAATCGATGCGTCTCCAAAGACTGATAATGTTTTAAACACATAGTTCTCTGATGCAAGAAACTAGTTTAAATAGATGCTGTAGTTGTATGACTGACAAATATTATACTTGGTACCGGTTGAGAGCGTTGTAGTACAACTTTGTAAACAGTGACACAGGTAAGGTTTCAACCCCGTGAAAGGAATCGACCGTTAACGCCACAATACGAGAGAGACGCCTGACTGTGTGTACGTGTAAGAGCTAAGTAGGTTTGGTGGGTATAAACGCGCGCGCGTGTGTGTATAGTATAGATAAGCCTATATAGATAGTCATTGTAGCGTGAAACTGAAAAGTAATGCGATGTGATGTTTGGCTGTGAGTGTTAAGGTAAACGGAATTTCAAATGTAAAAGTACGTAATGGTACTAGGCTACATAAAGGAGAAATGGCGGCGCCGGTAAACAGTGAGAAAGCGAGAACCAGGAAAATGGTGCCGCGGGAAAACTGGATGAGACAACAGCAAGAAAGTGACAACGCGAGACGAGAAACTGTGTGTATGTGTGTGTTTGTACTGTTGATGTGACAATATCTGTATATACACGAAAGCACCTTGATGTAATAAAAAAAAAAAACAATAAAAAAGCACCAAGTACATTTATATTTACATTTATTTTCTATATTTGTTAGTATTTCACCGACACTTTTCAATATCTATATGGACAACATATTTCGGCGATGGACAGCTAAGGTTGACTCGAGAATATCACTTCAGCGAAGTATTCATGTGAATGTATTGCTTATGCAGATGACAAGGTAATGATACAGAAAACAGAAGACCAGTTACAGAGGACGATATTTACGTTCAGTAGCATCATACAAGACTATGGGGTACACAACTCTGTTACAAAATCTAAATCCATGGCATTTCAGGGCAGGCAGCATATAAAAACTAAGATAGTCATGAATAATCAATTTTTGGATCAGGTTAGTAATTTTAATTACCTGGGTTGTAATATCTCATATGGAACTGATATTGATTGGGATAGTAAGCTAACAAAATTTAGACACATCTGTGGAACGATTCGATTCACAGGTACCTGAAAAATAAAACACGGAAGAATACGCAAATGAAATTTTATAAAACTGTGGCTGTCCCCACATTCCTGTGTGCTAGTGAGACATGGACTCTTGGTAAGAGGGACGTGCAGAGGATTCAGGCAGCGGAAATGAAATTTCTAAGAGGGACGTAAGGTTGTTCACTCTTGGATCGGAGAAGGATCGAGGATATTAGACGCGATTTAAATATTGTATCATTGCAACTAAAGATTGGACATCACAGGAGATGGTGTGAACACTTGAATCGCATGCCTGATATTCGTATACCTGTGGCCACCTTGGGTTATCACCCTCCTGGGAAGAGGGATATCGGTAGATCGAGGAGGAGATGGGTTCCGGAACAGGTCTTATTCCTAGTCCTTGGAGTGGTGGTGGTGATGGTGATGATGATGATCGGAATTAGAAATAAGAAAGAAGAGAAGAAGAAGAAGAAAGAGGAGAAGAAAAAAGAAAAGGAGGAGGAGGAGGTGGAGGAGAAGAAGGGGAAGAAGAAAAAGAAGAAGAAGAAGAAGAAAAAGGAGGAGAAGAAGAAGAAGAAGAAGAAGAAGAAGAAGAAGAAGAAGAAGAATGGTAGAATGATGGGGAGGAGGAGGAATAGTAGGGGAAATAGAATAAGAAAAAAAGAAGGAGAATAAGAAGAGGAAGAGTAGAGGAGTAAGGGGGAAGAGGAGGTGGTGGTGTAGGGGTAGTAGTAGTAGTAGTAGTAGTAGTAGTAGGAGGAGGAGGACGACGACGACTACGACGATGACGACGATGAACAGATGGTGGAGAAGAAAGAGAAGGAGGGAAGGAGGCAGAGGAAAAGAAGTAGACCACTTTTGACAAAAGTTTGGTAACGTTAATTGTTGTGTTGTGAAAAAATGATTGAAAAAAAAACAGTTCGTTCTAAAATCAGTTATCAGTGATCAATAATAATAATCAGTGATAGCAATTGTAGCTAATTTTGATGCACTAGGGTGGAGTGTTGGCACGCCCCCCACCATGCTGCTTGTTTTTTTTAATACTTCCACGTGTAAGCTTACAGTTTAATCTGTCTTTTAGTCGGCTGTTCTTCCTCAAAAGGTGATAGAAAACCAGCGGATAGAAAAGATATATGTTTCTAAATTTCCTTTCGGAGTTAAGAAAATAATAATAGAGTTGGACAAGGGAGAAGGGGGTCAAGAAGGTTGACAGCTGGAAGTCGAGAGTCGTAGAGTTCATGACGACAAAAGATGAAAAAAGATGTGATTAATTATTGTGAAACAGTGAAACATAGGTTTGCTCACGAAAAATTCACTGGGGAGGCGTTCGCTTAACAGAGGGCAGACAAATACTATTAATTTACGCACTTAAAATTAATATTTTAATTAATGAACGGTTTCAATATATTGAAATGAAAATTTCGTAGTTCAAGTAATATTCTGTTATAATCTCCTAAACGTTCATTGTAGTCAAAAAGTATGTTTCAGTGGAAATAATATTGAGAAGGCAGAGAGACCGTATCTTGCCTCTGGGCAGACAGGTACTGAGTTAAACGTGAGATTAAGTGCGGTACCATACCGGTGTCGAAGCTGTGACTGGTGTTTATATGGTATTACGCATGCTTCAGTGGAGGATACTCTGTGAGACGCGCGGCTTGTAAAAGTGACGGCGTCGCGCGTTCAATTCAGTCGTGATGTTGCGCTTTAAGCATAGTGTTGTGTTCTGTTGGTGTTGGCTTCTCGTGGTTTTCGTGGTTGTTGTCGGTAAGTCGCGACGATGTTTTATAACAATATTTTTAAGCATGTTTCACTGTGTTAATTATTGCAATATTGTATGACTTTATTAAAGTAAATTTAAACACTTAATTTTTTTCTATTTGAAAGTTGTTAAAAAGTTGTTTAAAACACGCTTAGTATTGTTTTCACCAATTACAGAATATGGATAGTTATCGATAGTAAATAGTTTATTAAAATATTTTGCTGTCAGTTTTATGAAATAAAATTGTAATTTCAATACGGATTTCTGAAATGAAATTCGCGTACAGCTTTCGTGTTTTAAATTTATTAAAACAATTTTACTCGTAATTGGTGTAGTCGTAATTTTTAATAACAAAGCATTTTTGGGGGGCTGATAGTATTTTTACTGGAATTTATAATATTATTGACAACACACGTTTCATTCATGCCAAGTGGTGAAGCTGTTTTTTAAATGTCATTCTGTTGATTCTACTTTAGTATCAACAGCTAAAAGAATTTACATAAACAATTAATTATAACATTTTTGAATTTTGTAAATAAATAATTATTGCGTTTAATAGGTGCGTGAAAACAGTTTACAATCGAAATACGTCGACGAGTCTTAACAATTGAGAGCCCTACAGTAAAAAAAAAAAATAATAAACAGAACATCAATACCTTTTTTTAATTTAACAACACACCAATTTGTAAATTAATTTAATTATTGTTTGGTGTTTAATATTATAATTCCCAATTCGTGTAAGTATGTTGTTTAGATTCTTTTAAACGATGGAACCGAGTTCTCAGTTATTACTCGACCGTTTGACATTTGTCTATCTATCTGTCTATTTGGAGTATGTCTCGTGATAACATTTGAACACATCAATCTATTTTGATAAAACTTGGTATATGTGTCCATAATTTTACCCTACATAACCCTATTATTTTGGAGACTGATGCCTCGGCAAATAGGGGGCGGGAGGCAAAATGAGTGGGACAAAAATTGAGAAAAAACGCCAAACCCCATGTGGGATCTGAAATTAAAGAAAATATTAACCAGAATCTGAATATACTATTCAAGTTTGAAAATTAAAAACAATTTTTGGACGTCAGGATCCAAAAAGTGGGTGAAAATGTTTATAAAAATTCTTGTGGGTAATCAAATTGAAGAGAATTTTAACTAACAACTGAATGTAGTGTTAATTTCTCGAAATTACAAAATTTTGGGATCCCAGGGCCCAAAAAAGAGATCAAGATTTTGGAAAAATTGTGAAAATTCTGCAGGCAACTAGAACAAAAGGAACTGTAACCCAAACACTTTTAATCCAAACATTGCAATTTTTCAAATTTTTAGTGTTTATTGTGTAATTGCATGGTTTAAAGTTGTTATACTACTAAAGAAATAGTAATAAGGATTTTTGTAATTTTCCTCTTAAACTAAAAATTATTTAATATTAAAATTTGTGTAATAATAAACGTACTTTGTTGAAAATAATGAGCGAGTGCAGCAGCTAAGGGTGCATGCTAGTTTATTTTATTTTGTTTTAATTATGCACACGTATATTTCTTGTGGGGAAATAATAAGAAGTTCCGTTAGTAAACAACTCTTTTATCTGTTTACATCACCAATTTTATATTTATTGTTTGCTTGACGATTAGATTAGTAAATATACTATAGACGGAAAAATAATATTAAATATTAGCTACATACTAAGTGGATAATACCGAATGTAATTGAACTCACTCAATTACATATTGACGACTCAGCAAAACTTTATTGGTAATGTTGCGCAACAATTCAATTTCAACAACAGTTAGCATTGTTTCCGACAGGATAACACTAGTATATAAGGATTGTATGGATACAGTTATCGAACATTATCACTCCCTTGCAGTTAAGGATAACGGAATATGTTATTCGACCACATCATTGTGTAATTCGTTGTAAAAGTTTAGTACTATACCGACGGTACAGAAATGGAGCATCATTGATTTTCAGTACCAATAACGATCATCTGTTTGCATAAACAATCTTGGTATGATAACATTAAAACATTTTTAAAACAATTATTGCGTATAATAGCGACGAAAACGGTTTTACAGTCGAAACTCGACGATAAGTTTAAACGTTTATTGCGAAGCAGCAAGTGTAGGCATATTATTTATTAAGCCTACAATAAAAAAATAATAAACAGAACTGTAACTCCTTTGTTAAATTTAATAACACCCCAGTTTGAAAACTAACTTAATTGTTGTTACGTACGTTATAATATTAAAATTTGCATTTCGTGTAAGTGTGTTTAAACTTTTTTATTTTAGTTTAAATTATGCACACGTAAAGTTCTTGTGGAAAAATAACAAGAAGATCCGTCAGCGAACAACTCTTTCGATAATATCTGTTTACATCATCAGATTTCTTTGTTGTTCGATAGGCGGAGAGGTTACAGATCTACAGGAAAAAATAATATTAAATGTTAGCTCCGCTCTGAGTAGATAATACAGAATAATGTGTAACTCGCACAGTTATACAATAACAGGTCAACAATAGTTTATTGGTAGTGTTGCGCAACTATACATACTGGCAACAACTAGCATTGTTTCCGACAGGCGTAACAATAGTAGGTAGGGATTGTTACTGATACTGATATCAAACATTACCACACTCCTGCAGTTAAGGATAATAATACCGCAGTGTGGTGTTCGGCCACATTATTGTGTAATTTCTTGTACAAATAGTCCAGTATCGACGGTATAGAAAAGGACCAATCATTTTACATTCATTTTATAATACCAATAACGATTATACGTTATAAAAATACCGTGGTGCACTGATGAGATACTATTAAATACGAGAATAAAAATCCTTACCATTATGATTATTGATATGATTATGATTATTAGATAGTATTTTGAACGTTAAAAAAAAATCTTCAATGTATAGGCTAATACTCACACATATTATCTCAATACACAACACGCATACTTCACAAAACAAAACTTACTCATAACCACTCAATAATGAAAAGCGTTTCAAACAAAAGAGAAAACACTTGAACATATAGATGGATAGTTTCAAACAGAATTAACACTGTTGCACACCACTATAGAAAAATTATTCCGATTAGCGCTTTCAAGCTTCACAGCTCATCATAAGATCGGAAATGATGAGCTGTGAAGCTTGAAAGCACTAATCGGAATAATTGTTCTATAGTGGTGTGCATCAGTGTTAATTATGTTTGTGATTATAACCACTACACAACTTTCTTAATTAAATATGGGTTCATTTTATGTATAGTCTCCAGACCGCTGTTAGAACCAAATTTAAATAATTTACCTTATATTTAATCCGCTAAGCGATCTTCTGTTATATGTTTTTACAACATGTTTCGGGGATAAATCCCCATCCTCAGGTAAAATGTTTATTCACCCTAATGCATAGGGGTCGTCGAAAACAGAGTTGACGATCGGAAACCGACCAGTGCACTTGGTCACGTATCACGCGCTTGGATGTTGTATGTGTTTTTATCTTGTTTTATGTGTTACATTTTATGTGAGTTAACATTTTCGACGACCCCTATGCATTAGGGTGAATAAACATTTTACCTGAGGATGGGGATTTATCCCCGAAACATGTTGTAAAAACATATAACAGAAGATCGCTTAGCGGATTAAATATAAGGTAAATTATTTAAATATGGATATTTAGTTCAGATTTTCGAATTACCCGACTTAACTTTTAAACGTTATTTTCGGAACTTTCACTATCATAAACTGTAATTGAATAAACCCTGTGGACCAATATATTTATATGGTCTAAAAATAAAATTATATATTATATAATATATAAAATAACTAAATTAAGTAAATAAATAAATTAATGAAATCATAAGTATAAAAACCATAAATAAATAAATAAATTTACATTTTAAAATAAAATACAATCCGAGTTAAACTGATATATAAATTTCAATAGACTAAAATAAAAGACATAAAATATTTCCTTAAGACTATTGCAATAGACTAAAATACAATATTTCAAGAGACTAAAATAACATTATTATATTAATGTTATAAATAATTAATATTTGTTTTTACAAGAATATATTTTGTATGTATTAAATATATGCCCTTTATTGTACATAACTGTTGACTGTTTCTTGCAGGATAAAATAAAATATATAGAATATAGAAAATAAAAAATATAGACATTCAAAAATATTGTAATAAAAAATAGTAAATCTTTTAATACAACCATAAAAACAGCAGACTACAGAAAAAAATATTACAACAATCGAAAATTTAAATGGAAATAAAATCGATTATTCGTTAATTTATAATGTAATCGAAACAAATTGATTATTCTGTAATCCATACAAATATCTCTGATGATACGGACATATTAGTTGAAACGTAAGTCAGGTGAAAATACAACGATACTTTCATAAGTATTTACTATTGGAAATGTGTGTGTGTGTGTGTGTATGAAAGAAAAGTAAAATGGTAACACACGCACGCGCGCGCGCGCGTGTGCACAAAAATTGATCTGCAAACACATAATACGAGGCGTGTCCAGAAAGTAAAGATACAAAGGTCGTAATTGGTCTAAAAATATTTATTTACAAATCATTAACTGACAATTACGTAAATACATATATCTTTATTTCTCTACATAATTACCGCCATTATCCAAGCACCTATTAAGTCTGGGAACCAGCTTTTGTATCCCCGTGTCATAGAAGTCTGCCCCCAACCCTTTGGACCATGTCATGACGTCTTCTTTTACCTCGTCATCGTCATCGAACTTTTTCCGGCCAGATATTGTTTCAGGTGAAGGAACAAGTGAAAATCACTGGGCGCGAGGTCCGGGCAATGCGGCGGGTGATCCAAAACATCCCATTTCCAACTGCACGCATACTGCACGCGTGACCTCTGCGCTGCTCGGCAGTTGGAAATGGGATGTTTTGGATCACCCGCCGCATTGCCCGGACCTCGCGCCCAGTGATTTTCACTTGTTCCTTCACCTGAAACAATATCTGGCCGGAAAAAAGTTCGATGACGATGACGAGGTAAAAGAAGAGGTCATGACATGGTTCGAAGGGTTGGGGGCAGACTTCTATGACACGGGGATACAAAAGCTGGTTCCCAGACTTAATAGGTGCTTGGATAATGGCGGTAATTATATAGAGAAATAAAGATATATGTATTTACGTAATTGTCAGTTAATGATTTGTAAATAAATATTTTTAGACCAATTACGACCTTTGTATCTTTACTTTCCGGACACGCCTCGTACATAAAAATTATGTGTACACAATAATTGATCTCATAATACATAAATACAAAATAAAATAAATTGAGTAATTGTTTAAAAACATTTTCTTATGTACATTATTTGCTCCTGGTTACGCGTTAAACCTTGTGTCTTAAAATAGAATTTACGACGCTGAAAACCGGAAAGGAACTTTATTCTGACACACCGGCGAAACTTCCGTTACAACTGACTTGAGTTTTATCACAGTTAACCTAACGTTAACGTGAACGTTAGATGTCTTCAGTCCTTTAATGCCTTGTTTATAATTAGACGAACATCTCATACAAGCAAACGCTCTATTTATATTAGAAGTATCTACCGGGGTGTTTGGCCGTGGTCCAGGTTTTACAAACAAACCAAACGTTTCAGCAGCACCACTGGCTGCCACCTTCAGTGGAAATCGAGTCTACCTAAACGCGGGGTGTCAAACCTCAGGCCCACAGTGCTGTGGTGAAGGGTAACGTCACACAGTACTGTGGACCTGACGTTTGACACCCCGCGTTCAGGTACACTCGATTTCCACTGAAGGTGGCAGCCAGTGGTGCTGCTGAAACGTTTGGTTTGTTTGTAAAACCTGGACCACGGCCAAACACCCCGGTAGATACTTCTAATATAACTGACACCGGCCGTGAAAGCCTTAGAACAAACGCTCTATTGTTTACAACAAAATGATATTATGTATTAGTTATATAAAAAAAAAACAGGAATTATAACAAAAGCCGAGTATGTATTCCGCTCAGGTCTGCGAGATACGTCGTCACATTTTGAAATAAATGTGAACTTTCCCATTTAATGTGTAAACACATAATTTATTTTTTAGTGAGTAAATTGTGTACAGTTTTAAAATATTTTTAACACAAGTGTTTTCGGTTTAAAATAACACTGAACAATGTTTAAATGTGACTAACAGGAGACCATATTAAATAACGGTTTACTGCAACAGAATATACGTACATGCAAATACAACCACCCACACACCCAAACGCACACACGCGCTGTTGAACAGCGAAGTGTGTTCACGATTTTAATTCCACCATTTGGCATTTATCAGTCTGTCTATTGGGGGTATGTCTACGGTGACCATGGGACGTATTTCACCAGTTGTAGTTGGGGGGGAGGGGGGTTAGGTTACGTTAGGTTAGGGGGCAGGTATGAGCCATTTTTCAAACAGTGTTTTGTGTGTGTGTGTGTGTGTGTATAAATATCACTTTTTGCTACAGTCTATTTCTTGATGTATATAGTAGGCCTATATTTAAAATTTACATTTACTTTACCTCAAGATGTTGTTTTTCTCTTATTTGGTATATGTGTCGGGACTCTTAGTGTTCTCATGATCAGCCTAATTCTTGCAAAATTATCAAACATGTACAAAATAAGGGAAAAATAACATCTTGAGGTAAAGTAAATATAAATTTTAAATATAATGTATATATATTCTTTATTGCAGGTTATATTTGGCGTTAATAATTAATAAAATTATTTGAAATTTGGAATGGCAGTTCAGGTATAAATATTATAAAAGTTTAAAATTTCATTCATAAAATCCATTTATTATTTTTCAAAATAACACTAATTTTTTTTTAAATTGCCTATTTGCTAACTTTACAACCGACTTGCTTACTATTTATCGCATACTACATATCGCATGCGTGCTAAAAACTATTTATCGTATATAATTTTTGTAAGTTCAGTTTCATTTGAAATTTTATCCTGAACAATTTTTAATTAAAATTTCTTTTTTGGTCCGATTATTAGAAGCGGAGACATTTTGATAAAACCAGAAAAAACAATTTCCCAACTAAAATTGTTAAAAAAAATATGTTTCCGACCAATTTGGTATTCTAAAACTTAGGAGTGTATTTAGTTTCATGTATAAACTTTTTCTGTGTATTAGCGTACGAAGAGTAAACTTCAGCAGACCAGGGATCACAGCTGCTATATTTGCATAAATTAAGCACAATTTTTGCTTCGAAACGATAAAATATTCTAAAGTCTAAATCCAGGACTGTTTAACGGTTTTTTGGGACACTGGGACATAGGTCAGAAATCCGGAACTGTCCCCGAAAAGACCGGGACGTATGGTCACCGTAGGTATGTCCCACGATAACTTTTGAATGCATCAACCGATTTTCTTAAAACCATGGATGCGCGTTTATACTCTTACCCTACATTGTTTCTGAGATATATCCACCTACCAAAAGGAAAGGGTGGGAAGCAAAAATTTTAAGGAGTTAAAATCGTAAATGAATAATACAAATCCATAAGAAAAGAACAAAGAGTAAAGAATTGAAATTGGCATGTGATCCTTAGATGGCCGAATAAAAAAAAAAAAAAAAAAAAACAAATCCATGTGGGGTATCAAATTAAAGGGAATGTTAACTAAAATTTTAATACAGTGTTTATTTTTTAAATTTCAAAATTTTTAATCCCCAGGGCTAAAAAATTGGGTCAAAAAAATTTTGATAAAATTACAACTCCACGTGGGGTTACATATTAATGGGGATTTTAACCAAGATTTGAATGTAGAGTTTTGGAATTGAAAAATTTTAGGACACCAGGGTCCTAAAAAAATGGGATCGGAAATTTGAAAATTTTTTACTATCCAACTGGGTGTCATGCTAAAGGGAATTTTGAATAAAATTGGAACGTAGATTTTATTATGAAATTTTGTTAAAATATCCCCGGGGACACCAAGGGTCAAACAGAGAAGTCAAAATTTTAATAAAATTCTAAAAGTCTATGTGGATCATCAGGGTATGAGGAATTTTATTTAAAATACAAAGTCGGTATCTGTAATAATAATTTGACAGAATTAATATCTCTCAACTGCCCTTACAAATATTGGATCGCTTTTAAAAGTTTGTAAGCAAAAAGAAACTTTCATATGTTGGTATCGGATATGTATTGTTACGACAATTACGAACCGGTCTCGAACAGTTGAGAGTGTCGTTCTACACAATTCTCGGCTAGCCAAGCAGGTACAACGCATCTGTCGAGGTACTAATCCAGACTGTTCTAGTACTTCGGCCTACTTAGTTACACCTGCCCAGATTGTAAGGTGCGGATCAAGTGGTTATTGTGGAAAGTGATTACTGTGTTGTAATTAGTGCTGAATTTTTAATAGTGGACATTATTGTTGAGTGTGGACAAATTTAACTTGAATTACTGTATGAAAGTACTGTATTTTGTTGATTTCAAATTGTTATTTGTGACTCATTAAAGCTGGTAGTTAGTGATTTCATTGGTGTCTGTATTTTGTTTCTGCTGTACTATACGACGATCAGGGAGACGGTTGTAACAATATATTTGTGACAAGTATTTGATGGTTGCTTATAGATATCTATGGAAACGTACACAAATTTAGAATATAAGACTTAGTTATTTGTCACTAAAACACTGATATTGTTAATTTAACTAAAAAGAAACTAATAGAATATTTAGGAACGTTATTGTGTGTTGTATGATTGTCTGTTTTACAATTGTTATGTTATCAAAGAACGTAGTAGAGCAGGCTCTTTTTCTTTTCTCTTCTTCGGCACTACAACGCAACATGAGCCCTAGCTTCCAACACCAATCTTCTCCAAAGTCTCCGGTCCGTTGCTATATCAGTGTAACCCCTCACACTTTCGTACGTATCGTGGTGGTTGTTGTCGTTTCACTCCAAGTTTAGTGATAGTCTCGCCCCGTCTTGTGTTTCTGGATGTTCAGGAGAGGTGGTGAGGATTCGTGTATCCAGGCGTGTCACTGTCGAGTCCTTTGGATCACCGACCCCACACAGGGCACCTTACACATAAAAAAGAGTGGTGTCTGAAAATACCACACTTTTGATGAAGAACTGGAAGATGAAAGATATCAAGGATATAATCGTGACCTGCTTGGCGTGAATAGTGCACAAGTTGGTGTCCTCGAAAAAGTTGGTCAAGGCAGGCCTCGGTGGTTTCTTGAACAACATTGTAAACGCAAGTTGGTTTCCTCACTGCTGAGCTCTAGAAACGCAAGTAGGTTTCCTCTCTGCTGAGCTCTGGAAACGCAAATAGGTTTCCTCACTGCTGAGCTCTGGAAACGCAAGTAGGTTTTAAAGTCTTGAGCGATCTCGAGGATAAGGCGTTGGAAAGGAAGGTTCCATATAAGACGTTCAGTGCTTTTTGGCAACGCCTAGTTATCTATTATTTTCTGGTATCTTCGTTATTTTTATATAAATATTCTTTCATACATTGTCCCTGGGATTACATGTTCATCATTCTTCTTCTTCTTGAGCACTACAGACCGACGTGAGCCCTGGCTTCCAACACCAATCTTCTCCAAAGTCTTCTATCCATTGCAATCTCACATCCATTCTTCTGAGATCTTCTAGCACATCATCCGACCATCTTAACCTAGGTCGGCACCTATTTCTGCTTTCATACACCTGTGCCCTCAGAATTTTCTTTGGCATACGCCGATCATCCATCCGCTCTAGGTGACCTAACCGTTGATTCGTTGAGCCTTTATGAATCTTACATTGTCTTCGTGATTCAATAGCTCATCTGTCGCCTGGTTATTTCTGATTCTCCATTCGTCATCTTCTTTAACCGGGCCATAAACAACACGTCGCAAGATCTTTCTTTCAAACTTTCTTAGTGTTTCTTGTTTATTTTTTATCAGCACCCATGTCTTGGCTTCATAGTAGAGCAGGCTAGATTTTCGTAAATTTTCTTTTAATTAAAAAATTACCTGATCATAAGTATAAATGAACGTAAACTCTCATGGCCTGAATTGTCACAACATGTTTACCGGACTATTAGGCCGTGGTACAATGTTAAAATTTCCCGATACACAAGCGTTTCGGCCGCATAAACGGCGGCCATCTTCAGTGGTGCAGAAACAACGTAGTAAAAACGAATGTCAGTTTTTTTTTTCTGTGGTGGGCATTACTACCTTGTTCCCGTCGCTTATACTGAAGATGGCCGGCGCTGGTGAGCTCGAAACGTCTGGCGTTTCAGATAATTAGAACGTTGGACCACGGCCTAATAGCCCAGTTAACATGTCGTGGAGCTATAATAAAAAATGATAAATGTTCAAAATAAGCCAACAGAACAAAAATGATGATTAGTGATCGAATTCTAGAACAGATGACCCACTTTAGTTATTTGGGAAATGGTATTGGCTATGATAGGAATTATAACAGTGATGTTAAGTGAGGTAAATTCCGTACGATCTGTGGAACAATTAACCATATTAATAGAAACAAAGTACCGGTACGTCGAGATACAAAATTAAAGGTTTACAAAAATATGGCAGTCTCTGTACTGTCCTATGGGTGTGAATTATGGACAACAACCAACAAACAAGATAGTAAAATACAGGCGTCGGAAATGGCATTCTTAAGAGAAGTTATGTGTCTAAACATGATAGAATAAGAAATGAAGCCATAAGCGACGAGTTACAAGTTTTTAACTTGAATGAAAAATTAAAAGATTACAAACAACGGTGGAAAGAACACTTAGAAACAATGTCAGATTCAAGACTGGCCAAACAAGTCTGGAAGTGCAAGCCTATAGGACGGACACAGGTGTGTGGATAGACACAGGAAGAGATTTTTGAAGGCGGCTGGAGGATTTTTGAAGGCGGAACAGGCAGCAGATTGCCTATGCCGTGTTGTGAAGATGATGATGATGATGATGATGATGTTCAAAATGATGAACGAGTTCTGTAGCTCAGTGAATCTACTAGTATTTCAGCATTCCGATGTTCAGGCCAATAATGTAACACTAAAGACAGGACAAGCTATTTAAAAATCCGTCCATTAATGTAGGTGATCTTATAATCGATAGACTCTTATTTCGAGTAAGTAACAGGATAATTGGTTGCACATGTCAGGCGTCTTTTTTTTTTTTTTTTTTTACGTTTGGTTCAACTGGTTCCTCCCTCCTTCTCGTCTCTCTTCATTGTCCCCCATATCTCATTCATTCTTGATCAATATCTCTTGCTCGTTTCGTCAGTCCAGATGGCACCTGTCCTCTTCTTGGGATTTTCCTGAAAACATTGGGCATTTTTAAAATTTCTTTTTTAGTGATAAGCGTTGTTCAATGTCTTCTTCTAGACATTATCTGGAGTTCTTCTACGTCTTTTCGGTTTCTTTGAACCACCACGTATTGGGGATTTTGAGCTTTCTGTAATAGTTAAAACGTTACCCTGTCAGTCTGTCAGGATTCATTCTTTAAATATGTCCGTAGAAAGTAATTCTTTTTTTCTAATTACGTCTATGATTTTCTCAACACGTGTGTACAGCTCATAATTGTGGCGTCTTCTGTACTGTTCTCCATCTTTTGTTGGACCCAAGATTTTTCTTTATATTTCCCTTTCTATGACTTCCAGTCTTCCATAATCATTATCTTGTTCAGAGTCAGACACTCATCTGCATATAGTGCTGCCGGACGAATTACTGTTGAGTAATGCCTAACATACCCATACATACACATATCCTTGGCTCTACAGCCCAGATTGAGTCTTGGCCTCCAAAAGAAATTGTCTCCACTTATTCCTGTCCTCAGCCATCCGCCACCAATTCACTGCGCCTAGCTTCCTCGCATCACTGCCGACCTGGTCCAACCATCTGTTCATTGGTCTTCCAATCTTCCTTTTTCCTATTGGCTTGTGTTTCATAATTATTTTTGCCATATGTTTGTCATCCATTCTCTGAACGTGTCCTGGCCATCTTAATCTATTAATTTTGACAAATCGGGCACCTGTAATGTCATTGTACTTAGCATATAATTCATTATTTTTTCTCTTTCTCCAGACTCCGTCCTGTTGAATTGGCCCATAAATCCTTCTCAGTATCTTTTCTTTCAAACACAGCCAGCCTCTGTTCGTCAATTTTCTTGAGTACCCAGCACTGAGAGCCATATGTCAAAACAGGCCTTACCAATGTCTTATAAAGCATGGCTTTAGTTTCTGTGGTTTAAAATGTCTTGATTTAAAATGTTTATTCAGCCGGTAGTAGCTTCTATTAGCAGTCAGAATTCTTCTTTAAATTTCTTTTGTGTGAGTAATGCATCAGTTTGGCATTAATGGATACTGATTAGGAGTCTTTTTTTTTACTCAAGTTTAGCGTTTTACTTTCTTTTTTTCCTGCCTTATAATCAACAAATAATCCCCCCCCCCACACACACACAGACTGGCTATTGTTTCCAATTTTTTCCCTGTAACTAACTTTATTAACGAACGCCCACACATACACACGAAATGTGCTAGGTGTGTAGGCGTTCCTCTCTTGTTACACAATCCCCTGTGTACTAAGAGGGGCGTCGGACGGTAGCCACACAGACAAGATTATACAGCAATTTTTTCAGGATATTTATGTTTTCCTTTTGCTTTGTACATCAGTAACGGTCCAGCAGATATATATCATCGAGTATCTAACACGCGCTGAACAGTGAATAGAACAGATTATTTTCTTTTACATTCAGGCAAGTTTTTATTTCAGAATTAAATTATTAAGAATATTAAAACACTTGGTATCTGTTTCAAAATAATTTTTTGTTTTTTTAAAGTTACACAATTGTGTCAATTGTTTAGATCACTTGAATTTGAATTTAAGTGACGGACTTTTGAGATCACAATAAACATATTGTTATGACGGTCTCACATGGTACAGTGGAAAACAAAATACAAGACACCAATGGAGGACTAATCGCCAGTTCTAATTAATCACAATTAACAGTTTGAAATCAACAAGTTATTCAACAAGATTATACTCGCGCAATAATTCAGTTAAATATGTCCGCACCCAAATAATAATGTCATCTAATAAAGTCCCGCACAATTATAATACAATAACACTTCGAACCTCACTTGAATAAATCGCCACTTGAACGCACTGAGTAATCGCCCGATGTAAACTGACTGTCCGTCGCTGGATGCTTATATTTATACCCCGCTGAAATGCAAGAATAATCGGTCACTTTCTGGATGACGTGTCGAGCAAACTGTGTATTACAGGGGCTCTAGAAACCGTGCAAACTGTCTGGCCTTGAACGCAGTGCACCCACAGCTTGGTGTGGAATAGCCTCGATTATTGACGCATGATAAGTGTCACATAATTGTCTTTTATCTCAAAGTAGCAGGAATATGTACGCACACACACAAATTACAGCTGGGCTCTGCTGGGATGGCCGAGATACTTGTAGAACGTTCCGTATTACGTAACAATATATACGTAAATGCTAGGTTTCGGCCACCCAAGCAATCGGTAGCGGTCTTCAGGATAATTATAAACTAATACGTGTAAAGAAATAAATAATACTCCCTATCAACCAATTATAAAGAGTCAGCAAAATAATAATAACAAAACTTCACATAATAATATAATCAAAAGGTAAAATAGTACAAATAAATACTTACTATGAAAAACATACACAACACTCACAAAACACAAGCACAATGAGCACGAACACCTGCACACCATCAATGTCAATAACAAGGTCGCAGTGGTTTGTTTATTTAATTTGTACTGAATTATTTTCAATACGAACTGCAGTCTTGACTGCGTGGCTGTGCATTTTTACCGTGGGTTTGAGTGGGTAAAGGTAACTTGCTACACAATACAATTCAGTTTCAAGCATTTTTATATGCAGGCCGACTTATACAATGATTACTATCATTCCTTCAATGCTACCTAAGCCTTCAATGTTTCGGGATTAGTGTTACTCATTTAAACTTTTAAAATCTGTAATAAAATTACACATAATAGCATGAAAAACATAGAAAAACGTATAAATAAAAATTACTGAAAATAGCTTTCTCCGATGGGTTTTTATGACTAAAATATATATATATATATTGCAACAGATCAAACTTCATTATTCTAATAAGGATATTGTGAGTGTGTAAAAATCGATACAAGTCTATTATGGAGGAGATGAAAAATTATTTATTATATACAAATATTGTTTATAAAGATGTATAATGTATTTTAAATTGTCATGTATTGATAATATATTTAATTGTTTGTATTGTTCGATAATATAAATCGATTTTACTTGTTTGCTGCAACGTCCACCTCTCGTCTCGTCGGTCCCGTCTTGGCGTCCTCTTCTTCAGTGTCACTCCTTCCTGGTGTCCTCTTCGTCTCGTCGTCCTCATCTACATCTTCACTCCTTCCTGGTATCCTCTTCGTCCTGGCGTCCTCTTCGTCTCGTCGTCCTCTTCTACAGCAAGCGGCTCCAGCGGCGATATTTCACAGAGTCTCGTAGTTATGTTTGACTGCTAACATTGATTAGTTTCTTGATAAATTGTTCACTCACAATGATTATAAATTTCGTTCATTCAGTTTATTATTAATTTATATTTTATAATTTTTTAACCTCAGGATTTATCTGGGTATTTACTAATGCGGTGCATTTAATGTACACCTTCCACGATATCTTGTAGTGTCTTTAAGTTCCCTAAGCGGATATCTTAACTTACACGACACAGCACTGTATTATATTTTAAATTTTATCTAATTATTTACCCTCTCGGTTCTTATCGCAAAACTTCGTTAAGAATTTCAAGGTTTATAGTTTATTTTATATAATATATTCCTCTATTCCTTCTTGGTTCTTACCGCAAAACTTCGTTAAGAATTTTAAAGGTTTATGGTTTATTTTATATAAGATATTTTTACGTTTGTAAGAGAACAACTCTCTTACCAGGGCACAACTTTCCCTAGCAACGTCGACAGACAGACTGTGTCCATCCTAGCTCTGCAACGTATGAATCTCACTGAATTAGGTGTATTTTGATAGGCCAAGCCCAAGTCACATGATTGATGGAACGATCAGATACACAATTTTCATGAAAAACTTTGTATAATTTTGCATAGTCCTGCATGGAAATTATCTACAATTTTTATTACCCTCATTGATAAGAGTTACACTTGAGTTTTTCTTTACTTAAAAACCCACATTTCTAAAATAGTTACAAACCTCAGAGATACACAAATCGAAGCTATTTACTTACATAATTCCTTGTCAAATTTTCATGTAAATCGGTTAACTACCACTGCCGCTATAGCGATCGCAGATTATCACACCCGCACACGCGCACCAATTCATATAAAAAATACATGACAATATAGTACATCTTTTTATGAAGAGTTTGGTGTAACCTATATGCTTATCAATTTTTAAATACAAAAATTATGACTAAAAGACAAAATATTACACAAAACAAATTTAAACAAGAAAATGCTCGTCATTCATGTACTCTGATATAAACAGCATATCTTATCATCCTGTGTTCTGTTGCAATATATATATATATATATTGTTACGTGATGCGGAACGTTCTACAAGTATCTCGACTATTCCAGCTGTAATGAGTGTGTGAGTACACATTGCTGCTACTTTGCGATGAAAGACAATTATGCGTCAACTATCGTGTCTATACCAGTCCGTAGTGGTCAGCGCAGTGTGTTCAAGTACACTGTTTCTAGTGGATTCTCGAGAGCGCCTGTTTGTTTAACAAGTCACCTAAAGTGACAGATTATTCTGGAAATCAGCGGGGTATAAATACAGCCATTCAGCGACGGTCAAGTCAGTTGTAGTGGCGATTTATTCCAGTGCCGTTCGTAGTATCGTGGCGAAGTGTTACGTGTTTTATAATTGCGTTTTATATTAGTTGACATTATTATTGTGTGTGAACAATTTTAATTTTTGTTGTTGTAAGAGACTATCTTGTTGATTACAAACTGTTTAATTGTGATAATTAAAGCTGGTGATTAACGACTTAATTGGTGTCTTGTATTTTGTTTTCCACTGTACCGTACGACGATCAGTAGGCCGTCGTAACAATATCTTAAAGTAAATATCTGTATGTAGTTTTTAGGTTATTGTTTAATTTTTATGGAAAATTTACGAAAAGCAGTGTTAACAGTGTATCGCGTACCAATAGTTGTTGGAAATATTTCTTAAAATTATCTGACAAAATGTCAATGCAACTATAGTGGTTATGAAAACAGCGCAATACATTGAATTTAAAACGTGACCTGTAAAGCTTACACAAACGTGACCTGTAAAGCTTACAGAAAAATTGGTACAATAGGGAAATGCAGTTACAAGACAAGAAACAGCTTTGAGGGGAAATTTGCTTTTAATTTAATATTTTGAAAGATAGCCTGTGCCTAAAGTATTATGGACTGTGCAAGTTTTACGTGTTTTAATTAGCATTTCTTAACTTTAGTGTTGCAGTTTTTTGCATTTTTAACACACGATGAAGACAGTGGCGGATTTAAGATTTTTAGGCCCTACGCCAAGTTTTCTGAGCGGCCCCCGAGTTTTTTTTATTATTTCCAAAGGAGCTTTCTCTTTAATTATTTTTTTAGCTTACTTTTGTAGGCTCCACTAGCCATGTGAATGTTTATGTTCATGTTCACGATGAATACGTTTAGTGTACGGATTCAATTCTATGTTCATAAAGTTTTCACACTAATGAATATCAACGAAACAACACGCTGCCCACCACACAAAGCTAAAAACCTTTTTTGCATTCAAAACAAAATAAAAATATAACCTCAAATCGCAAACCGTTTAGTCACAGCGCAGATAAACAATGATAACGAACAAGGGTGGTACCACGGTCGTGTAAATTCGGGGGCAGTATAGCGGACGTTCAAATTTCGCATTCGCAGATTAATTTTCAAGGATGCCAACGTCTTAAAAATAAGCGCGCAATATTAGAATAATAACTGTCTTCAATTTGTATTATTAACAAAAATTGATCATTTAATTTCAAAAAATCATACTTAATTAAATCAAAGTCCCTCCTACTTTTATAAAAATACCACTGTTAAAAAGAATATCTGTAACTTGCGGCTCCCTGTGAGCCGGCCTTGTCGACCTGGTGGTAAATCCGGCACTGGATGAAGAATGAATTCAACCATGATTTTACTTTTTCATTGCAACAATGAGGGCATGTTAACGGTAGACAATTTTTGACAATCGATGCAATAAGGCCGATGTTTCACTTGATGGCAACAGTCGATGGTTTACTTTCGATAATCGTAGGTAATTGTAATATAAGTATTACTGTTTCACAGAAGCTATAATAAAAACTTGTCAGTATCGATTTATTTGGCGTCCCATAATTTATTCCACTGTTTTAACATCGCGGTCCACGTGATCGTTGTAACGAAATTTGTTTAGGTAATGTCTATTGTTACGTAACAATTGAGTGGTGTGCCAACTGAATAGTGTGTAGTAATGTACGTCCAACTGTACGCTTACTACCAGTAACGTTCTGTAATATATTCTATTGTATAAATTATAATACATTAACGATTGTGATGCGTAGACGAATGAAACAAAATCATTGTTCGCATGACAGAGTAAGTCCTCTGTCATCAAAACAATCACATACAACGTCTTCAGTTTGGCTCCTTTTTCATTTACCTCTGTAATTTTAAAACTTACTTGTATATATCTTAAAAAAAAGTAGAACCTATCCGTAATTTAGTCCACGACTTGGGCACTTCACAAGTTTCTCAGCGCACAATCATAAAATTTGAAAGTATCTCGGTTTTCTGTCTGCCCTCAGTATTTTAGAAGGTCTGCATTTAATCCACTTCACATGTTGCCTACCTGTGTTTGCAATTATTCCGCAGTATATATGGGTACGTACATGTTATGAAGCAGAGGCAGGCGAATTTAAAAAGGGCGTTATTAAGCCCTATTTCGCCCATGTTAATTTACTAAATTTTATGACCCGTTTCTCAAACAATAATTAACTGAGCTATCTGCAACTTTTACCATTGATTGACTGGTTTTAAATAGAAACTTTAACGCCGGGGGTTTAGGATATGCTTACGTTGAGCCGTTTTAGAAATTTTAATCAAATGCGATGTTTAACACTTCAAAAAATTCGCATATTATAATTTCTTTCTAGTGACAGACACGTTGTATCAAAAAATTCCTGTGTTATAAGTTGTAGCCTTTTGCTATACACATGTACAGAAAATGTGAGCGCTGTATCTCTAGTAGTTCCTGAGATAATGGGTCTTTTGTATGAAAATTTTCAATTTTTGGAAAACAGCAATTGAAGATTAATCATCAATATAATGAATTTGTGTGCATTGCCTAATACAGTCCTGAAGCATACGAAGGTTTATCTGGGTCTTCTGCAGCTTTAAATTCTTCTTCCAGCTTATTTTTTGTCATTGCTTTCTTCTGCCTGGGTTCTTCTGTAGTTCTGCAGTTGCTTGTTCAGCTCTCCGCAGTCGTTTCATATTTCAGCAAAGTTCTTTCCTACTGACATGCCTAGTTGTTTCAACACAAAGCACCTGGTTAAGTAACCTCTATTAAAGCATGAAACTGCATCATAAATTCCAAAAATCGATGTTTGTAGGGATACAAAAACAGTTTTAGGAATGCGCGACCAAATTATGTTGTTTACCAACTCATTGGGATTTTGACTTTTACCATGGAGACACTTTTTTAAAAGTTCTGGGTTAGCTAGGTCTCTAATATAGGTTTAAGTTCATCCATATGTATAGTATACAAACAGAAATAAGAACAAAAAGCAATGTTGCTGTGTACTATAACAAATCGAAATATGCATAAGCTCGAATGGGTGACATATTGGACTAAGTTTATCCCTGACTAAGTTGATCACCTAACAAAAACGTAAAACATTTTCTAGTTGGCCGATTAATTTAAAATTAATATCAAATGAAAGCAGATATTCCATAGAATATTTTGGAACAAGAAAATAAAAATAGAATTTTTTGACCAAAATGCCTGACAGACACCCCTTAATAAAAGTGAGTGTAGGCCGTTATGACAGGGCAGGTCTTCTGTCGCAGAGATTTTCAATGATATCCGGCAACAAGAGATAAGACAAACATTTTCTAAGGAGTCTGCATTGCAAAAAAAGCAGATAAAAAGGGAAAAGGAGGTGACTTATTACTGACTTAGTCCTTAAATTCCTAGGTGGAACATAGGGCCTCGACGGAATTTCTCCAGCGTGTTCATTCCATTGCCAGGGCCTTCACTTCCCTCCATGTCTTGTTGACACCAGCCAGCTCTCTTTCCATAGTCTTCTTCCAGGTGTTCCTCGGTCTTCCACGTCTGCGGCTGCTACCTTGCGGATTCCAATTCAGTGCCTGTCTAGCGATATTTACTGGTGGTCTTCTCAGCGATCCACCTCCATTTTCTTCTCTTTATCTGTACTCTTGTTGGATGGTACTCTGACTTGTGGCCTCCCATAGATCTCTGTTTGAGATGGTCTTGGTTAGGAACTGGATATGAAAATTCAGATCATAACCTAACCTAACCTAACCTAACCTAACCTAACCTAACCTAACCTAACCTAACCCAACCTAACCTAACCTAACCTAACCTAACCTAACCTAACCAAAGTCTCATTATGTACCTCAGGCAACGGTTTATGGAAGTCTGTAACCTTGTGGTGATGACCTTTGTCACTTCCAGGTCTCGCATCCGTACAGCAACACCGATTTGACATTTGAGTCAAATATTCTGAGTTTTGTCTTCCTGCATATATGGGGTGATCTCCATAGTGGTATTAACTCTGCAAATGCTCCTTTTGCTTTATTTGTACGACTAAGAGCACCTGCATCCTGACTAACCATGCTACCCAGATAGAAAAATTCTTCAACCCTTTCTATAACTCTTCCGTCTAGTATCAAATCAGAATTATTTCTATGGTTAATACGCATTTCCTTGGTCTTTTTGTTATTCATCTTTAAGCCTACTTGTTTGGCTTCTATTTTCAGATCGTTCAATTTAATTTCCATATCTCGTAGGTTTTCTACAAGAAGGCACAAGTCATCCGCATAATCCAGTTCCTCGAACCGGCTATTTAAGCCCCACTGAAGAAAAGGAGGAAGTTAGGAGAAAATCAAACAACGAGTTGGAATGGAAAAATCATTGTTAGCAAAATTATCAAAAAGAATAAGATTCGTGGATAATACAGTAGAGGACCTACGCACGAACTATTGGAGTGAGATGGTGGCGGGGGCAAGCAATGGATGGACACGATTAGAGGAATTTTCTAATGGAGGCCATGGTCCACCAAGGGCTCTGACGCCTCATGTTGATGGTGACGAGATTATGAGTAGCCATAATTCTCAAAGGAATAATTACCTGGCAACTAACCGTTAAAAACAAATGGTACATATGGCGCTTAGTGTATAATAATTTTAAAAACACTACAGATTTATTTAGCAAATAAACATTCCTTCACTTAATAAAACACAATACACACACAACACACGCACAAAACAAACAAACGCGTGCTGACTCGCGTTAATGACTGTTCGTACGTGAGCGCTTAATTGCAAATTTACAAGCGTTTATACAATACAAATTGCAAACATTAATTGCCAGACAACTTGAGGATGATTTATTGAATCTGGACTGCGTACTGCAGCAACTACAGTAATGTTCAGTTTTTAATAAGAGCGGCGGCTGAATCGTTTTTATTACGAGGGAAACTTGAGCCGTTTAGCAAGACGTATTACTCAGCTGTTCTCTGCTGTAACAGTATCCACGTTTTATAGCTTTATTCTTTAATCTAATAATATATACTTTAAAATGATTTATAAAATGAACAAAATAGTTATTATCTTTACTGAACCGACATACCGTATAATATGTCATACACGGAAGCACGCACACGCCCCCCACCACCACACACAAATACACACTACACACACCAAAATAATACAAAATTAATATAAAATAATATAATATTAAAATATTAAAAATAATGTAATATTAATATTATAATTTTTATTATGATATACACAAACTTTCACTAGTGAACACTTACTTTTGGTTTTATGTCCCAAGTGTTCACTAGTGAAAGTTTGTGTATATCATAATATTTAAAAAAGTGAATGAAGAGGATGTGTCAACAAGACAATTATAATTTTTAATATTTAAAATATTAAATATTGTTTATAACACACACACACACACACACACACACACACACACACACACACACACACACACACACACACACACACACACACACACACACACACACACACACACACACACACACACACACACACACACACACACACACACACACACACACACACACACACACACACACACACACACACACACACACACACACACACACACACACACACACACACACACACACACACACACACACACACACACACACACACACACACACACACACACACACACACACACACACACACACATTATAAACAATATTTAATATTTTCTAACAAAAATATACTTTTTTATTTATTTTATACGGTTTCAACAGTTGTCATAATGTTATTTTCTGAAATGTACATGTACGGAGAAATACCGGTAGTTAAATAAATGTGAAATCAGTTGATTGATTGCTTAATTAATTTTATTTTATTGACTTCAAATTTATTTAACTATTTTCTCGTACATTTAATTTCTGAAGATAACAGTAATAAAAACTCACGGAACAATGTAAAATATATAAAAAATATATTCTTGTAAAAAGAATATAAAATATTGTTTATTATTTCTGTTTACATAATTAGAAAAATGTGTGGCGTTATGTGTGTGTGTGTGTGTGTGTGTGTGTGTGTGTGTGTGTGTGTGTTGTTACGATATCACAGACCAATCTACGTGCTTGTCGAACGTGCCAGAAGAATCTCGATGTAACGCGTGCGGCGTACGTGCTTGTCGACGCATTTTCGAGAGGTTTCTCGACGGTGTCAGCCGCGGGGACTGCGTCAAGGCCGCAGTTAATTACGTAGTTCACACGAGCGCTAAGACGCAATTAGGAACATTCTGGTCTGTGAGCGCAGGTATAAATACATGGCAGCCAGCGGCCTTAAGTTTCAGTATAGCAGCGATCTATTTTCAGTGCGCTTCGAGTTATTATCGGCGAGATTACTGTATACGTTCAAGTGGTTACTATATAAGTGTTGTGTTTTATAATCCGATGGTATATTGTAATAGTGTGTTTAATATTAATAAGAGTGTTTAATATTAGTGACATTTTATTTTCGTGTGAACAATTTTTATTTGATTTGTTATAAGAGACTGTGTTGTTAATTGCGAACTGTTTAACTGTGAAAATTAAACTGGTGATTAGTGACTTAATTGGTGTCTTGTACTTATTTTGTTTCCACTGTACCTACGACGATCGAGTAGACCGCCGTAACAATATATATATATATATATATATATATATATATATATAATTTGTGATGATTTGTTCAATTTGTTTCTTCTGCAAGTAGATAAAATTGTATATTCTTTTTAACACCTGACGCACGTTTCACTGAAAAATATCAGTATCATCAGAGGTTTCTAAGTGAATTAATAACAATTGTAATAATTCTATTAATATAAAAGTAACGAATAATCGAATTTGTATCGATTTTAACGTAAAATAAAATAACTGATAATCGATTTAGGTCGATTAGTTAACGATTGTTTTAATGTTTATTTCTTCAGCAGCTGTTTTCTCGGTTATATTTGAAATTTTGTTTATATAGTATTTTATTCACATTTATTTTTATTTTTTAGTAAATTTATAATTTTAAATAGATCGTCTTGTTTTGTTTTTATTTGGGTTTGTTCTTTAATTAATAAATTATTGTTATTGTGTTTGTAAATGTTAAGATTTTCCCAAATATTCATTTTTTGACCTTTTTGTATGTTTTTAATTAATTTTATATTTTCAATGTTTGGAAACTGGTGGTTATTATTTAGACAATGTGTGGCTAAATTAGATTTATAAATATTTGGTTTTAAATATGCATTGCGGTGTTGAACGAATCTATCTCGTAGTTTTTTCTTCGTCTGGCCCACGTAAAATTTATTGCAATCTGGACATTCTATTTTGTATATTCCATTTTATATATTAAAATAGAATGTCCAGATTGCAATAAATTTTACGTGGGCCAGACGAAGAAAAAACTACGAGATAGATTCGTTCAACACCGCAATGCATATTTAAAACCAAATATTTATAAATCTAATTTAGCCACACATTGTCTAAATAATAACCACCAGTTTCCAAACATTGAAAATATAAAATTAATTAAAAACATACAAAAAGGTCAAAAAATGAATATTTGGGAAAATCTTAACATTTACAAACACAATAACAATAATTTATTAATTAAAGAACAAACCCAAATAAAAACAAAACAAGACGATCTATTTAAAATTATAAATTTACTAAAAAATAAAAATAAATGTGAATAAAATACTATATAAACAAAATTTCAAATATAACCGAGAAAACAGCTGCTGAAGAAATAAACATTAAAACAATCGTTAACTAATCGACCTAAATCGATTATCAGTTATTTTATTTTACGTTAAAATCGATACAAATTCGATTATTCGTTACTTTTATATTAATAGAATTATTACAATTGTTATTAATTCGCTTAGAAACCTCTGATGATACTGATATTTTTCAGTGAAACGTGCGTCAGGTGTTAAAAAGAATATACAATTTTATCTACTTGCAGAAGAAACAAATTGAACAAATCATCACAAATTATATAATTACTGCAAGAAACATCGAGTTACTTATATAGAAAATGATATATATATATATATATATATATATACACTGCAGCGTAATAAATAATTATTGCATAGATAAGTATAATGAAAAAATATAAACACAGAATCTGTATCTGGAGGTAGGAAAATGTATAAATTAACACAATTATTATTTCTGTCTCACTACGTTTTTAAACATAAAATTATTTATTCGATTATTTGTCTTTCACTAAAGAGTATATTGGGTTCTTATTTTTACAACAGATTGTTACTTGTATGTCGAATTCCACAACCACCGTCGATGTCCGGCGATCAGCTGTTGTTGATGTTGCCCGTTGACCTCAGCGTCGTTCACTCCTACGTTACACACGTAGCGGAAACACTGAAAGGCCTCGTCCGGAACATGACGAGTAGCAGTGTAGCGAGTAAACACGACAAAGTTGAAAGCCAGAAAGTGTGAGAACTGAGAGGCCTCCGCGAATTACGTCATTTCCGACAAACCATGGAAAGCCCGACAAGGAACGAAGGGGTTTCGATTGGAAACGTGCCAGGCTACACCACGACAAGAGCGATCGCCATGCAGGGAGCCGGATAGTTAAAGAGACATAGACGTAGTTCACGTTTATCGAACTGTTATTGTTTATTAAATTATCTCAGGCGTTTTAGTAATGGTTGATTAAATAGATCTTGTGTACTGGGCTTACACACTCCCGACGCTTGAAGTGTCTTCGCGTCAATCAGTAACATCGCGATTGGTATTGCAGCCCCTAGGCGCGAAATCTTGCACTAATACTGATCTATTACAAATTTGTATTTGAGTTCTTCGAGTAGATAACGTATACGAAAAACTCGTAACATGTACCTAAGTTCTATGTCATCTATAGAACAGACCTGTTCTGACATGAAAAACTCGCGACAGTTAGTACGACCTCCTATGACGAGACCTCGAAGCGAACTGTACGAAGTGATCTCCGCAAAGGACTGACTCGAATAATTTTTAGACCTTCTGATTGGTTAAAATCTTAGCAACGTCATAGATTTTGACCATGATAGACTGACGTCTAGTTAAAACTGTGACCAATTCTGTCCAATCCTGTCCTAGATTTAATCTACAGATTTTATTACGCTCCTGTAGCTAACGAGTTAAAAGAAGAATTACTTTCATAAAAAACATATTAAAATTGTAGCTCTGGAGTACTGAATGTATGGAAAACGTACCCTTCAATACTGTGTACACTCTGTCCAAGTTTCATAAAGAAATGTTAATTATTAATGAAGTTATTAAATAAAATTCCACAGTTATTATCTGTTCGTCTATTTCCTCCCAGCTTTTGATATATCTTTTAGTACTTTTGTGGACGGCTACTGAAACTCATCTCTTAGCTCTAGCACCTTCTGTACACCACTATATAAATGAATGAATTCTCCAATGCCTTTATTACCTTTTCCTTTCTTTTTGGTTTCTGTGAGAACGCAGATATCGATTTTCATTTTTTGTCACCTACCCTGTTTAAAATATACATCCAAGAAGATATCAGTAACTGGAGAAGAAAAACATCAGGAATAGGAATTCAAATGGATGAGCAGTGCTTAACATCTCTCCTATTTGCCGACGATTAGGTAATTATAGCGTGTGACGAGCACGATACAGACTATATGTTTAGAAAATTGAAAGAGGAGTACGAGAAATGGGGTCTAAACATAAACACTACTAAAACAGAATATCTGAAAATAGGAGACATGCAAGAAGGGGACCCAGATCTGCAAATCCATAGAATCGGAAAATGTAGCAAATTCAAATATTTGGGAAGCATCATTTCAGAAGATGGAACAACAAAGAATGACATCAAAAATAGGATACAACGGGGAAAAAAGGCTAGTCGTTTGCTAAACTTATTACTTTGGTCGAACAAAATGAAACTTCAAACTAAACTGACAATCTACACAACTACTGTGGAGCCCATTTTATCTAATGTTGGCAACTTTCAGATAAAGAGAAAAAAAGATGATAGAAACTGTGGAAATGGACTTCTTAAGAAGAGCGTGTAATATTTCTAGAATGCAACATGTTAGAAACGAAGATATAAGAAGGGAAACAGGGTGCATATTTACAACAGCAGAAAGAATAGAATCCAGACAGTTGGTAAGGTATGGTCACGTAATGAGGACGGAGGAGAAGCGATGGCCAAAGAAAGAATTGACTTACACACCACAAAACAGGAGAAGAAAAGGAAGACTGACAACACAATGGAGAACAGGAATTAGGAAAAGCATGAGAGATCGAGCTATTGAAGACGATGACTGGAAAGATAGGGAGAAATGGCGATCGAAATGAGGGATGCGGGATAGACTTTAGGACTCCCGCTAATAATAATAATAATAAAATAAATATGAATCACACGCGAACCGGCGCACTCACGCACTAACGTTGCACTGAACATGATAGAGTATAAAATTATGGGTATTTTGACATAACTCATTTTTTTACCCATACCTTAATTCAAAACTTACATTTAATTTACAAAAAAGGAACAATATCAATTTATAACTTGTCTATGATCGTCAGAGAATGTGTTGTAGCACTAATAACCCTATTTGATGACTTCCTTAGCACGTGTTCCGTTGCAAAACACACACACACACACACATTTTCATAATTACAGTTGTACATGTTAACGAATATTAAAAATAAACAAAATTTTTTACAAGAATATAATTTATATATATGTATTTTACACTGATTCAGCAGTTTTTCTGTACTGTCATCTTCAGAAAATAGAATTAAGAATAGAAGTAAGAGGGTTATTATTTATTTATTTATATTTATTTTATTGCTCTGTTCAAAGTCGAAAGCACTGAACAAATCATCAAAATTAAAAATGTACAGAAGCATAATTAGACCAATCATAACACATGGATGTAAAACCTGAGTATTAATGCAAAAAGGTGAACAGTATCAACGAACAATCGAACGAAAAATATTGAGAAAATTTTTTGGACCAATGAAAATTAACGACAGCTTATGGAGAATACGAAGGAATCACGGAACTAAGTTTTAGTAAGGTTTATAAAAAGTATGAGGACAGCCTACCTGGGACACAGTGAGGATGGAACAAGACAGAATTCCCAGAAAAATTATAGAATGGAGACCATTAGGTAGGAGATAAAGGGGAAGGCCAAAGAAGAGATGGGCCGAAGATGGTGAGGAGGATCTGAGGACTTTGGGTATAAGAAGATGGAGAAGTCAATGTAGTGAAAGGACTGAATGGAGAAACGGGCTGTAACGCTAGTAGAAGGAAAAGGACATCTTGATTTAAATTTAGAATTATTAAAAATTTAGACTTTGCCATCTGACAAGTCTTTTGAGATAACAAACAACTGTGGCTAATCAGATATAAGCCTTCCCATAACAAAATATTAACATGAATGTATGTGACGAATACGGTATGAATGGGTGCAGAAAGTTTTCTGAAATGAGTAAAATAGATTTTATATAATAAAGAAAATTTAATTTTTATACAATTGAGTAAATAACAATGGGATTACAATGCATTGTTTGAAAAAGAATAGTTTTGTTGGGAAATAAATTTACTCGTCCTAATTGCAACAATTGTTCCGCTGATTATTATTATTGCATTGATAACGTAGTAAATTGAATTTAGACTGATTAATGACGTAACTATTGCGTTATTAACGCTTAAAAACGTGTAGCCAATTCAAAATACACCAACGCCAAATGTATTATCTATTTTTTCTGTCTTTTCCTTGACCAATTAAATGTAACTATTGTTTTTACAATGTCCACTTATTTTGTTGTTTCCATTTGTTTTCTTTGACAGGATTTTTATCTAATATCACTTAATAACGGTAGAGGCTTGTGGAGACAGCTTAAGGATCTACAGAAAACCAAACGCGTACAGAGTTTTTTTGTTGAGAAGAAACCTTGAGAAGAATCTTTATTTTAAACACATTTTAATTATTAATTTATTAAAAAAAAGTAGTAAAAGTTTTTTTGGATATTTATATAGAATGGGCGACAATAGGGTAACAAAACAGACTTTCAAATATCTGTGTGGAAACAAGTCAACATCAAGTTGGTTTAAAGACGTCAAAAAAGATTAGAAAAAAATAATATAAACGCAGAAGACGCAATTGAAAAAGAAGTTTTTCGGGCAAAAGTGTTAAAAATGAAAGGAGTTCAGAATAGGAGAGAGAAAAACGCAGATTTAAAGTGGACTAATGACAGGAAGAAGAGACACAGTGAAAAGATGAAAGAATATTGGAGAAAAAGAAAAGAACAAGGAATAAAGAATTGAAATTGGCATGTGGTCCTCAGATGGCCGATACAAATAGAAAAAAAGTAGTAGTTAGAACGTTTAGTTCTATATTTTATCAATAAACAAGAAAAAATCATTTAATTAAAATATAAACAAAATACACAATCACTATATATCCAGCAAATTAATTATAACATTTTTAGGTTTGGACAGTAAAACATCTGTTGTTGCAACTCCTTTGTATGCGTCAATCAATAGTATTGAAATTTACTAATTCTCCGTCTATGTATATCTAAAAGCCAAATACCACTCACTCACTCATACACTTACTCATCACGAAATCTCCATAACTATAAAGCCTACAAACTTGAAATTCGGCACGTATGTTCCTCTTAGTTTCTAGGTGCTCGCTAAGAAAGGGTTTTGAAAACTTTAACGCCTAACCGCAAAAAAACGCGAAAAACCGCTAAAAACCGTGACGCCGATAATGCAACTTTTTTCAACTGTACGCTTCCTGGAAGTCTAATGTTTATTTTTTTACTTTCCTTTAGGCTTTTGGGGAGTTACTAAAACAGTTTTTTTTTCATCTAACCTATAATTACGAGGAAGCGCGAAAATAATCGCGAAACAATTCACTTGCTATGTGGCGTTGAGTGTTTATTTTGAGTTCTTATTGCGGCACATATATTTCTCTTGGCTTCTGGGTGCTCACTAAGAAAGAGTTTTGAAAGCTTTACAGCGAAAAAACGCGAAAACCGCAACACTGACAATGCCGCTTTTCTAGTTGTATCCTTCCTGCAGTACTTTTTTCCACCATTTTCACGAGAGCAAGCAGCTGTTGTCGCCAACCGTGAACACCTGAGGGAACTATCTTATGATACCGTTCAGCTGTCCGAAACAGTTGCTGTGAATGTTCCAAAATTAAATGAAATACAGAGGGAAGCCTACGAGTAAATCATGCACTTCATTGTTTCTGATTCTTGGCAGTTGTTCTTTCTTGACGCTCCTGATGGCACTGGCACTTCTTTCTTGATCAATCTGTTGCTAGCCACAATTAGGGGCGAAATGAACATCGCCGTTGCTTCCTCAGGTATTGGAGCTACCTTGATCGACGGAGGCAGGACGGCTCACTTTCTCTTCAAGTTACCTCTCAACCTGAAACATTCTGAGTCTGCACTTTGTAACATTTCTTAGCAGAGTGACATGGCTCAGGTGTTTCAAGAAGCCAAAGTTATTGTATGGGATGAGTGCACCATGGCCCACGCGGGAGGTATTAAGGCTCTGAACAGGACGTTAGGGGCCGCAGCCGTCTTATGGGTGGAGTTACGGTGCTTTTGGCTGGTGACTTGAGAGAGACACGTTGCCTGTTGTGCCACGGGGGACACGTGGAGATGAAGTCAAGGCCTGTCTCAAGTCATTCCTCTTGTGGTCTAATGTCAAAGTCCTGTCCTTGAGAGTTAACATGCTTGTTCACCTCCAACGTGACTTGAGGGCAGAGGAGTTTCCTAACTTATTGCTAGATATTGGTGATGGCAAAATTTTGGATGAGGAGGGAAGAATAAATATTCCTGGTAACCTTTGAGATGTTGTAGGAGATCTGATCAGCTTCAGTGACAGAATATACCCCAACATTCATCAGGCTAGAGAGGATTGCACTTCATGGCTGAGGAAAAGAGCTATTCTCACTCCAACAAACGACTAAGCCAACAGCATCAACAACTTTCTGTTGGAGAAGCTGCCGACTGAGCATATGAGGTATGAGTCTGTGGACTCTGTGGTGGAGGTCGAGGATGCTGTACGTTACCCTGTGGAGTTCTTGCGTACTCGCGACCCACCAAGAGTACTACCTCACGTCCTCTACCTTAAGGTTAGCGCTCCAATCATGCTGTTGCGCAATCTAAACCCTCCGAAACTGTGCAATGGCACCAGACGTCTGTACAAACATGTGATCGAAGCCACGATTTTCACAGGTAAGGGAGGAACCGTCATCATCCCCCGAATTCCTCTGAACCCATCAGACTATCACTTTCAGTTCAAACGTCTGCAGTTTCCCGTTAAGGTGTGCTACCCCATGACCATCAATAAGGCACAGGGGCAGAGTTTGATAGTGGATGGAGAGATAGTGGTGTGGATCTGAGGAGTGACTGTTTCTCCCATTGGCAGTTGTACGTGGCGTTCTCCAGAGTCAGTTCACCTGACAGCCTGGTCATCTTCCAGCCAGAGAGCAAAACCAGGAATGTTGTTTACAGGGAGGACTTGCGCACTTAATCTGAGGGAGAAACTGAAAGTATATGCTAAGCAAGTTATTAGCCTCGCTACGTAGACCAAAAAATCAGGGGTGGTGGTGGGATCAAAGGGCTTAAGCCCATCCATTTTATTGTTGTTAGACTTACAATAAAGGACTGTCTTAATCCCTAACAGAAACTTAGCTTACCCTCTTTAACTAAATAATACAGCGTCATTTTTAACAACTCATTAATTTTCAAGCTTTAATAGTTGATTGATCAAGCTTGATCAAATTGAACATCTTCAAGCTTGATCCTCTTCAAATTGATCGAGCTTAAATAGCTTGAATAGTTTCTCTTAGTTTCAAAATACCGGTATCTAAACTTTACAAATAACCTATTTCTATTTTATGATTTACATTCTGTTTTTTTCTGATAATCACCGCAGCGAAGCACGGGTATCCAGCTAGCGTATGTATAAAATCCAAATACCACTGACTGACTGATCAAGAAATCTCTAAACATTTCAGAGAAATTTTACTTCTAAGGAGGATTACCGGGGAACTTCCCCCCTAATAGAAACATTGAATTTCTGATAAATTGTTTCAACAAATTCCTTTTGAACCTTGCAGGTTTTAGAAAATAGTTATATAAATATAATGTTTTCACGGCAGAAAAAAGAACTGACGGTTTGGAGGGGGGGGACTGGAAATTTTCCCTGTTTCCTGAAAATTCCCAGTAATAAAAATTGTCGTAAGAAAAATTTTTCCTCACTTCTCTATGAGAGTGAGAAATGGACTTTAACGAAAGGCCAGGCCAGTCGCATCCAGGCGGCTGAAATGAGATTTCTCAGGCACGTGGCAGGATATAGGTACTCTTCACGACCGCAAAAGAAATGTCGGTGTACGGCAGGAACTGAATGAGTGTACTCGTAGGATTACTCAATTTCGGCGAAATGGTTGGAACATCTAAACCGAATGGATGAGTGGGGGATGCGACCGCCTGGATGCGACTGGCCTGGCCTTTCGTTAAAGTCCATTTCTCACACCCATAAAGAAGTGTGGGAAGAGCCATCACATTGTAGAATTTTAGGCGTGTTTCTTTACTTGCTGACTTAAGGATCCCTAAACAACCTATGGGATTATAAACCGAAAGCACGGAGAGGTGTGGGGCCGAAACAAACCGTTTCTGGTTTAATCCTTGTTTAATCATCATCATCATCTTCAAGGTTTAAACCAAAGATAGATTGTTCCAGTCTCAAATAGGCAAAGATTAAAAGATTACAGCTTGTCACTCCAGCGCTTCCTCGGACGTCCCACACGTCTCCGTCCCCTCTGCTTATTGTTCCATAGTTGTTTGGTGATGCGGCAGTCATCCATTCGGCAAACATGTTCCCACCAATTCAGTCGATACTAGGCAATCCTGTCGAGTATACTTATAATATTCAGTTCCTGCCGTGTATCCGTGTTTCTTCTATGATCATGGAGAGTATACCCTGCCACGTGCCTGAGAAATCTCATTTCAGCCTCCTGGATGCGACTGGCCTGGCCTTTCGTTGAAGTCCAATTCTCACACCCGTAAAGAAGTGTGGGAAGAGCCATCACCTTGTAGAATTTTAGGCGTGTTCCTTTACTTGCTGACTTAAGGATTCGCCTAATAGTCCCGCACATAGGGTTGAACTTATGCAGCTAATTCACAACGTCGTTGCTTGCAATTTAAGACACACTGTAGCCCAGGTATTCAAAATTGCTAACTTGTTCCAGTACAGTACCATCTGTAACAATTTTTGCCCGTACGGGATTCAGTTCCACGAAAAGCCATCCTTGCCTACCTTGGTCGTAAGTGTGGATATTTGCAATGCAGAGTCTTTGAAGATTCGATTTAATAAATGTATACCCATGATGATGACTAAAATTTTCTTTCACATTATGTCATTTAGTCTTTTATATTATCGTTTACTTTTGTAAGCACGCGAGCTGGTATGTACGGCAGGAAGTGAATATTAATGAGTACACATGATAGGATTGCCCAATATCGGCTAAAATAATTGGATCATCTTGACCGAATTGGTGACTTCCGCATGCAAACAGTCGTAGAATTATAACCCGAAAGAACGAAGACCACAGAAGGAGATGGTGTGAACACTTGAATCGCATGCCTGATATCCGTCTACCTGTGGCTGCCTTAGGTTATCACTCTACTGAGAAGAGAGACGTCGGTACAGCGAGAAGAAGATGGGTTCCGGATCAGGTCTAAGGCCTAGTCCTTGGAGTGGTGATGATGATGATGAAGGCTGAAGAAGTGTAGGGCGTCCGAAGAAGCGTTGGAGCGACCAGCTCTAGTCTATCTGCGTGGGACCGAAACAAACCGTTTTCGGTCTAACCCGTGCTGAAGATAATGATGATAAACATGAATAATTGAACTATACACTACAAGGCCAAAATTGTAAATAGGCCTGCTGTGGTTAGTGAACTCACTTTACAGTGAAGTTTCGTAAATTAGATTTAAATTTACATAATATAAATGTAAATTAGGTTCAGGTTTATATATGACAACTAAACTCTAGATACGTACTATAATAAGCAATGTTATTTGAAAAAGTTTAGAAATTATATCACTTACCCCTCAATAGCTCCATGACGTCATGTGAATTCTCCACAACCGCCACGTTTTAAAAGCATCAAAACGTTTCTCTTTTCTGTCTCGTTAATACGAGGGCTATTTTTTTTCAACCTCCGTTACACCAATAAACAGACACATGAATAATATCAATAATTTTATTATATACAAAAGTTTCATATATATGTAGACTACGTTTCTACGTAGTCACCGCCTTTGTTGAGGCACTAATCATAGCGAGGCACCAACTTTTCTATGCCCATGTTGTAGAATGTTTGCTCCTGAGTAGTCAGCCAATCTGTCACATTGGACTTTAACTCATCATTGGAGTCAAACCGCTGCCCACCTAACCACTTTTTCAAGTCAGTGAACAAATGGTAGTCACTTGACGCCAAGTCTGGACTATAAGGTGGGTGATCAAGGAATTCCCAACCAAATTCATGAAGCAGGTTTTGTGTGAGTGCAGCTGCGTGAGGTCGTGCGTTGTTTGGGAACCCGCCGCGCACAGAGTTTCCTATACCCAAGCTTCTGAGTAAGAATATCATAAAGAGCAGACCTAGAAATTTCAGGAAAATCAGCAGAAAGTTCAGTAATTGTGAAACGACGGCGCTCTCGAACCATCCTGTCTACCCTTTCAACAACATCATCAGTAGCCACAGACTTTCTTCCTTGCCCTCCTTCATCATGAACATCAATTCGCCCTTCTTTAAATTTTCGACACCATTCCCGAACTGAACCATCACTCATCACATTCTCTTCATACACATTACACAACCTTCGATGAATTTCTGCAGCACTATGACCTTCAGCTTGAAGAAATCTAATAACAGACCGAATCTCACGCTTGGAGGCAATTTCAATTGTAGTTGCCACAATTAAACTGTCGTCACCACAGTAATAGACAAAATAATTATAAAGCCTCAAAAACATTAATCAACAATCAGATTGTTACTATGATAACAGAACCAGATTTGCCAACTCACCGGAGGTTAAAAACAAAATAACCCTCCGGTATTTTGACTTGCTCTTTTCTGTTCCCAATATTCCACGATTCAGAGCCTTAATAACCGAAATAGAGGTAGAAGTGGAGAAAATAAACCTTAGTGAAGATGATGATAATAATAATAATAATAATGGCTCCCATGTATACCACGAAGTAGCTTGGGAGTAGGCAGGATAGGCTGCCTTATGTGATCCGTACGGCATACAAGGAAGGCAGTGTGGCCAGCACTACGCTTCAGCCTCCCATTATTATCCCCAGGATGTTATCCCAGGTACTAATTTTTTTTTTTTTTTTTACTGAAGATGATAATTACAAAATTTTCCTTCAAATTCTGTCATTTAATTATATATTATCGTTTATTTTTGCAAGCGCGCGATAGTAGCCAGTTAATTGAGTCTCAGTTCACTTATGAGCAGCGTTCATACCATCTTTACCTACGTGCAGTGTAGTCTATTGGAATGACATCACCATCAAAGTGCTTGGGATTAGTTGCTACTAATTAATCAAAGGAACAACAGAGACGGGTAACATCCGATATGTATCGCTATCGGCAAATGTCATTGCGAATTATCCGCTATTTGTAAATTATACCAAGACTAATTACCGTGTCTTGCGTGCGTACGATACGTACCGAATGACTCCAGTTACCAGTTAATGCCAGTGTAATTGTACTGTTTGCGATTAGCGTAAATCAATCGTACGTCATTGCCTACCCCTGCCGGCCATCGCAAACTGTTACAGATACGCACACGCGCACGCACGCACATACGTTTTGAATAAAAAACTTGACTTTTGTTGCATATGTATAAAACGTTTTTTGTATCGGCCGTATAAGGACCACATGCCAATTTCAATTCTTTATTCTTTGTTCTTTTCCTTTCCTCCAATATTGTTTCATCTTTTCACTGTGTCTCTTCTTCCTGTCTTCAGTCCACTTTGAACCTGCGTTTTTCTCTCTCCTTCCATTTTTAACACTTTTGCCCGAAAAACTTCTCTTTCAATTTATACTTCTCTTCTCTTCTTCTTTTGCGTTTATATTATTATTTTTTCTAAACCCTTTTGGACTTCTTTAATCCAACTTGATGCTGACTTCTTCCCCCACAGATATTTGAAAATCTGCTTTGTTAACCTATTGTCGTCCATTTTGTATAAATGTACAAAAAATAATAGTCTTCTTTTTCTCAGTGTTTCTGTTATATTTTCTATACTCTGATGTATTTCATCATTACTTTTTAATTGTATAAAACTTTATTTTATGATAATATTATTTTTCAGTGGAAGATAGTGCTCTGGTAACATCTTTACATTAAAGCTGTTGATAGAAAAGACAAGACAAGACAGTATAATCTTAAGACACATATGATTTTTCACAAACAGAATTAATTATCACTGTTGCACACCACTATAGAAAAATTATTCCGATTAACGCTTTCAAGCTTCTCAGCTCATCTTCAGATCGGAATTAACAAGAAGAGGGTAAAACCAAACCCTACACACCCCCACCTCCACTGTCCACACACACAAGCTATAATTCAAATGTCCCTTCCCAACGTCCGAGCCCTGTCACCCCCTTCTGTGCAGTTACATATTTTTCTAGCACATTCCTTGTGTGTATGTATTGTGTGTGTACATTCTTTTTAAACCTAACGTTGTACCGCCTTCTCATTCACACTTGTGGGCGCGGTCACTCACCCTTATTTCAAAAACATCCATATATAGTCCTATGCAATTTAATTCTTAATGTTATCTATCCGTCCTCTTTAATTTCTTTTATCTATCTCCTGTTATCTATCTTTTACTTTTTAATTATATTATAAAATATTTCTTCATTATCAAATTTAGTTTTAGTATTCATTAAATTGTCTAACCTTTTTCTCTTTCTTTCAATATTTCTAACTCCTCCCTAAGCTTCCTTTCAACTGTGTTGTTTACTACTTTTAAAATTTCATAGTCTTCCAAAGGGTTAACAAACTTACGGTTCTCTTCTATGAAATGTCTTGCATATAACGAATTCGTTGTTCTGTTACCTTCTCCACGTTTGTGGTCAAACAATCTGCATACGAATTTCCGTCCTGTCTCACCTAGGTACACTTTGTTGCAGTCTTTACATTTTAATTTATAAATTCCGCTTCTCTGTAATACTGGGATTTTTTCTATATTTTTATTCCTTATCTTATCAAATACCGTTTCACATTTTTTAATAGCTATATCTACTCCGTATTTATTAAAACATTTTCTAATTTTTCTAGTATGTGATCCTATATATGTCAATGAGGCTGCATAATTCTTTTGTTCTGGTTCTATTTTAGCTTTTTGTATGTTAATACTTTCCATAACTTTATCCACTGTGTTGGTGTTATAGTTATTATTCCTTACAATTCCCTTTATCGTTTTTAACTCCCTATCTTTTGTTTCTGTCTCTTTTAAACCCTTCTGAGCTCTATAACAAAATGAATTGATTGCCGCCATTTTATATCTATAAGGGTGGTAAGATTCTCTTGGTATAATTATATCAGAATACGAGTCTTTCCTAAATATCCCAAACTGTAGTTTTTCATTATTTTAAATTTCTATGTTCAAATCTAAGTAATTTATTTTCTTACCTCCTATCTCTTCTTTAAACTGTAAGTTTTTATCCTTATTATTTATCTCATTTATAAACGCATGCACTTCTTCTATGCTTCCTTCCCAAATGACTATTACATCGTCAACGTATCTAGTCCATAATTTTATATTGTCTTTATACTTAGTGGAATTTATTAATTGCTTTTCAAAATCATTCATGTATATTTCTGCAAGAATAGGGGATAATGAAGATCCCATAGGTAATCCTTTTTTCTGTATAAAAAACTTGTTATTAAACCTAAAATAGTTTTGATTTACACATTTTTTAACTACTTTAATCAATTGTTTTTTATACCTGTATTCTCCCATATTATTATAGTTTACTAACTTAATAACTTTATTTACTGTAATATTGGTAAACATGTCCTTAACATCTAGTGATATCAATTTTGTATTTTCATTAACTATAATATTTTCTAGTTTTTCTATGTTGTATTTTGTCCCAAATTCATAGTTCTCTTTCAGTATTCTGCTAACTTCCTTTGATAATTTATAAACTACATCAAAGCCTTTGATAACGTGAGAGGAAGTGAGCTGTGGGATATCATGGACAGAAGAGGCGTACCAAAGCAACTAAATTGATGTCATTAGGAGCGTGTACAAGAACACAGAGATCATTGTAAAAACTGAATCTGGTGAAGTCCTTAATGAAGTGACAAATAAAGGAGTGTAGCAGTTAACCGACACCTTAATTTATTATTGGAATATGCCGTTAGAGAGTGGAAGCAGAGGCTAGAAATACTGAACTTTAGTGATAGTTTCAGTGAACGTAATTTTGTCAAAACTCTGATATTTGCTGAAGATCAGATCATAATAGCAGACAATGAAAATTGCCTGCTAAGGGCCCTCTGTGAATTGCAGCAGATAATCAGGATGCATGGTCGGGAAATTTCTGTTATCAAGACTAAGTCCACGGTTTTTAAAGGTAACTTTCCTGTAAGGAGTAAACTAATACTAAATGATCAACTAATTGTGAGCAAGTGCACTAATTCATGTACCTTTGATATGACTTGTCTTATGTTGGTGAGATATATGTAGACAAATAAACAGAGATGTTTAATCACATGTGAGAAAGGACAAGGAGAAACTGAATGAAAAGGTCAGAAGAGATAATCTTTTGAAATTTTATAACGTGGTGGCAGTGACATCCGGACTTTATGGCAGTGAGAGTTGGACACTGAACGCAAAGACCCAAAGCCAAAGATAAGACCCAAAGATACAGGTTAGTGAAATGAGATTTTTACGATCAGTACTAGGAGTAACACGGAGGGACCGGCTAAGAAATGAGGATATAAGGAACATCCTTGGAATATACAACCTAAACAAATGGACAAAGCAGTGTTGCCAGGTCAGTCAGTCCTCTTTTCCCCACATGGCTACCCAAAATTCCCCACTTTGCCATCGAAATCCCCACTGCCACAAATTCGTGTACTTTATGCAGATTGTCGCATTTTATATAGTCTGAGTATATTCTAAATATTTAAATACTATTACAAGAATAATATAAATATTAAAAACTTGTTTTTTAAGTACGATAAAAGAAAATGTTCTCACCTGCTGAGGTCATCCTCAGTACGTTTTGAAATCCTTTTAATGCACTCTTAGTGCATTATAGGCTTGAGTTAATATTCACACATTACACTATATTTAACAACTTTTCAATAGTTTAATTTACAAAAACAATTTACACTCATTCACACCTATTTTTAGTTGTACTTACTGTGTTTCGCCAGCATTGAATCATTTGTAGTACAATCGAAACAGAATTTATTTTGTTTACTGGAACGATTTTCGTATACAAATGGCCAAACAGTCTCCGTACCCAATTTATTTCTGATTTTGTTTTTATTAACATTGATTGCACTGAAAATCCTTTCAACACGCCCACTACGATGTGGTAAAGTCAACAGATGAGCCACAAAATTATTTAAAGTTGGAAAAACTTCAATATCATTCGCATTCTTTGTATTTTTAACTTCTCTCTAAAAGCTTAATAAACTTTCATCTGTACCGGTGTTAATATTTGTATTCCTAAGAACTCTCTGTATTCCCTGTCTAGATTTACCATGTTTATTTCAACACTTTTCTCAAAGGCTGCTGCTACTGCTGAAGCCAGTGACTAAATATCATTAATTTCTTTCCTATCTAAAAATTCTATATGTTTTAGGCTTTGAACATAGCCATTGTTAAAAGGGAATCGGCTGTAATTATGGTGTGCACATTCGACATAAACGTTTAAGCAGTTTACTCTGAAATTTTGTATTTCTTCAAGTGAGAGATTTGGATTTTTACTTTCCTAAATCAAAGTGCACTTATAGCACCTACATAAATATTTTGTAGTTTTGTTAACTTAGCTGGATTTTTTTACTGCTGTTGGTCACATCTGCATTATTTGAAGTTTTAGTTATTTAAAATCGCCACCAATTCGCCACATTTACACAAATCCCCATCATTTCCCCACTTGCCATTTTGTGGTTTCAAATTTCGTCAGTGTGGGGAAAAATCCAGATAAAGCAATACAGACAGGACTGGACAGATCATGTTGAAAGGATGCATGAGAACAGGATACCAAAACAAATTTTGAGTAATAATCCGAACGGACGGCAGAATAATGGAAGACCAAAAAAAGATGGTCGGACTATGGAGTGCGCAACGGATCGCAAGGTCCACAGCCTGAATAAGAAGAAGAAGAAGATTATTTTTCTATCCTAACATTTATTTATATGTTCACATGTTTACTTACATTTCGTTCAACATCCTGAGATTAGTATTTTACCTCATTTAAATGTAAAAATTTATGAGAATTATTTTTCGAGTGTATTGCGAAATTTTATTTATATACATGTGTCGTTTTGGTCTTATTGATAACTATCTTTCAATTGCTCTTTGTGTTCGCTACATAATATCTGTACATTGAATTCTGTATACACCATTAGGTTATATTATTATATATTCTTCTTCTTCTTCTTCTTCTGTAGCACTACAGCCCAACGTCAGTCCTGGCTTCCAACACCAATCTTCTCCAATGTCTCCTGTCCGTTATAATCTCAGCGCAATCCCTCATAACCATTCTGGGATCTTCCATCTTATCCTAGGTGGACCCCTCTTTCTGCTTTTATATTGTATAAAGGCCTTCCCCCTACATACAAACTCTCCCTCTCTCTCTCTCTCTCTCTCTGTCTCTCTCTCTCTCTCACAGAACAGAATTCTCTTTTTTATTTGAGAAGTTCCTCAATCCTGAGGATTTATCCTACCAGTCTCTCTCTCTCTCTCACAGAACAGAATTCTCTTTTTTATTTGAGAAGTTCCTCAATCCTGAGGGTTTATCCTACCAGTGCACAACAAAGAAAGATAAATTACATACATTACCTGTTCAAGACATATACATTAAACATATTACATTATACAGTCAACATAGACAATGAATTTCCCAATACGCGCAGTCATTTTCTTTTGTTGTCCACTTGTCTCTGTCTTCAGCATCTTCTAATTGAAGACAATACTTGTCCATATCCTTCTGTACATAGTCAGTCCAATGTTTTCCTGAGCTTCCCCGAAATTCTTCTTCTTCTCTCTGGCCCCTATTCTGTCACCGTATTGGGAATTCTACCTTCATCCATTTTTCTGAGATAACCGTATCACATCAATATTTTTTGTTCAATCACTTTCACAACCGCGTTTTCCACTTCCATTATTGTTTGCTTGATTGTTTCTTTCCTCGCTCTTACCATCCTGGATCTCATAGCCGCTTTTCGCCAGTAATCCATATCCGTTGAAAGTGAAGTCTTCTGATGTTGTTTGTTCATCGACCACGTTTGTGCTCTACATAGCGTTGTACTTTCAACAATTGTCTTGTAGATCATTGTTTTCCTTCCGTTTATTGTATTCCTACTCCATAACATCGAATTTAGATTCCTGTTGAATTGTTAGGCTTTCGCGTCCGGCGTCCATTCTGTTAAAGTTCTAACTAATTGCTGGACTATTAAGCCGTAGTCTAATGCTGTCGATAGAAGCAAACAGACGTTTCGGCGTCACCATTGGAGGTCATATTCAATGTTACGACGTATAAGGCAATAGAACCATTCTGTGGGTGTTCAGCATTCTTTTGCCACAGTACTGTGGAAACTTGTGAACAGCGTACCAGTTACCATTGTGACGTCTCCCTTGTTAAGATATCACAAATGTCGGGAACCAGTTCAATTTGTTACCTGTTAATTGAACTAGCTGCCGTTGTTAGTAAACCTTAATCACTAACAAATTATAACACTTTATTATTCAGGAATTAAGCAAGGATTGTATAAATTTATTCACTCGTTGGGTGTTAGCAAAAACATCTCTTTGTTAACACATTTACCTCTCATACTTTACTTTACTTTTAAAACTCAGATTCTAAAAATTTCTGCATTAAATATTTTGTATATTTTACTCTTTATTCTTTCTATATCAAAATCATTCAGCTAGATATTGTTTTAATTACCCCCGATCCGGGTAGCGAGTTTGTTATGTTTTTATTACAACTTCAACCAAAGTATTAGAAGGATAATTTTGGTTGTAAATTTTAAAATTAATTTAAATCTAAACATCGTAATGTCATTACTACTTCATTACAGTGATTACAAAAATCTATATTTTAACTTTAAATTATCAAAAGTTCTTTACTGTTCTTTTTACTTCCATATTCCTTAAGGAATGGAAGTATGGTGATGGAAAAAAAAATCGTGTTCGAGATTATTGCAGATTCTGATTCTACTACACTCAAAACATGAAAAAAAGTCGTTTTCCGAAAAGTGTCTGTGTGTGTGTCTGTCTGTCTGTCTGTCTGTGTGTCTGTCTGTAGATTTTTTTTCTATGGCAAACGATAACTGCCGCAAATTCAAACAGAATCAAATAATTTTTTGCATACAGTCCTGATTTGCAGAGTACTCGCGACCTATTGTTTTTGGTGAAGATCGGTTGAGGGAAAGGGGTAGTTTACCTGCAACGGTTTTTTTTTAGCAAGGGTAATTTTGTTTGTTTGGCAAACGATAACAGCCGCAAATTCAAACAGAATCAAATAATGTTTCGCATACAGCCCTGAATTGTAGATTTCTCAAGATCTGTTGATTTTGGTGAAGATCGGTTAAGGGAAAGGGGTAGTTTACCTGTAACGTTTTATGTTTTAACAAGGGTATTTCCTATGGCAAACGATAACAGCCGCAAATTCAAACAGAATCAAAAGATTATTTGCATACAGCCCTAAATTGTAGAGTTCTCAAGACCTATTGTTTTTGGTGAAGATCGGTTGAGGGAAAGGGGTAGTTTACCTGCAACGTTTTTTTAACAAGGGTATTTTTTTCTATGGTAAACGATAACAGCCACAAATTCAAACAGAATCAAATGATTTTTTGCATACAGCCCTGTATTGTAGAGTTCTCAATACCTATTGGTGTTGGTGAAGATCGTTTAAGGGAAAGGGGTAGTTTACCGGCAACGTTTTATGTTTTATAAGGGTATTTTCTATGGCAAACGATAAGAGCCGCAAATTCAAACAGAATCAAATATGTTTTTGCATACAGCCCTGTTTTGTTGAGTACTAAAGACCTATTGTTTTTGGTGAAGATCGGTTAAGGGAAAGGGGTAGTTTACCTGACACGTTTTTTGTTTTATCAAGGGTATTTTATATGGCAAATGATAACAGCCGCAAATTCAAACAGAATCATATAATATTTTGCATACAGCCCTGAAATGTACAGTTCTCAAGACCTGTTGGTTTTGGTGAAGATCGGTTAAGGGAATAGGGTTGTTTACCAGCAACATTTTATGTTTTATCAAGGGTAATTTTTTTTTTGACGAACGATAACTGCCGTACATTAAAACAGAATCAACTACTCTTCTGCATACCTTTTTGAATTATACAGAACTCAAGGGCAGTTGATTTTGTTGAAGATCGGTTAAGGGAAAGGGGTAGTTTACCTGCAACATTTTATGTTTTAACAAGGGTATTTTTTCTATGATGAACGATAACTGCCGTAAATTCAAAAAGAGTCAACTAATGTTTTGCATACAGTCCTGAATTGTAGAGTTCTCAAGACCTATTGTTTTTGGTGAAGATCGGTTAATGGAATAGGGTAGTTCACCAGCAACGTTTTATGTTTTATCAAGGGTGTTTTCTATGGCAAACGATAACAGCCGCAAATTCAAACTAAATCAAATAATTCTTTGCATACAGGCCTGAATTGTAGAGTACCTAAGACATGTGGTTTTTGGTGAAGATCGGTTAAGGGAAAGGGGTAGTTTACCGGAACCAGTTTTTTATCAGGGGTCATTTTTTTCTATAGTAAACGATAACAACCGCAAATTCAAACGGAATCAAATAAGTTTTTGCATACAGCCCTGATTTCTTGAGTACTAAAGACCTATTGTTTTTGGCGAAGATCGTTTAAGGGAAAGGGGTAGTTTACCAGTCATGTTTTTTGTTTTATCAAGGGTATTTTCTATGGCAAACGATAACAGCCGCAAATTCAAACAGAATCAAATAATGTTTTGCATACATCCCTGAATTGTAGAGACCTCAAGGACTTTTGATTTTGGTGAAGATCGGTTAAGGGGAAGGGGTAGTCTACCTGCAACCTTTTACGTTTTAAGAACAGTAAAGTACTTGAAAATTCATTTAAACTTTTTCAAACAAAGATAATTGTTAAAAATAAAATAATTTTGTTGCCAGGGAATAAAATTATAATTTTTTCATTTTAATGTAAATTATGTATGAGTTAATATCTTTATATATATATATAATTTTTCTGTACGTGTGTATGTCACTGAACTCCTCCATGTATAAAATAATATATCGTTCGTGGCAGGTAAGCATATCTCAGTTATGTAATGTTTACGTTTCCATTTTATTATTATGCCTACAGCAATAAAAAGGCAGGTAAGACACACACACACACACACACACACACACACACACACACACACACACACACACACACACACACACACACACACACACACACACACACACACACACACACACACACACACACACACACACACACACACACACACACACACACACACACACACACACACACACACACACACACACACACACACACACACACACACACACACACACACACACACACACACACACACACACACACACACACACACACACACACACACACACACACACACACACACACACACACACACACACACACACACACACACACACACACACACACACACACACACACACACGCACGCACGCACGCACGCACGCACGCACGCACGCACACACACACACACACACACACACACACACAATTCACGTTATTTCTGGCCTCACTCATGTTTATTTTCTTACATTTGCACGCTTTTTAAATGGAAAGTGCCGAAACCCACACCAACATAACGCGTGCAAGCCAAAAAAATGGACATCAATTTGCTTCCTGTGGATCGCTGGGCAGTGTAACTGCACGTGTTTACAGAGGAACGATTCATAGACAGACTTTTCGTCTTTAGGGAATCAACCCTCTGCAAGATGCTGAGGGTCCATGAGTGACTTCGGAGCGCTCCTTCTTTTTCGCGTGTTTGTTCTGTGAAACATACACTGTAGATTCGCAGCTTTACTCTATGCAACACTCAATAGGAAATGTTGAAAATTTTTGTCCACAGTGTACCCTCATTCACACTAAACCTGCTCTGTTTTAATTATGGACATCATAATATTAAAACTTTGGAAACTTGAGCACTACTTAATGGAGATCAATCATTAACTTATACAAGCCATTAATTTTATAAATATTTTTTATATATATGTGTACAACGTTATCGGCAACAAAGAAGTAGTTTTTGTTAAAATTCCTTCCCGGAATATTTGGCCGTAGTCCAATGTTTTCTACAAAACCAGACGTTTCGGCAATGCCATCGACTTCCATCATCAGTGAAAATCGAGTGCGATAACGTGAGGTGGTATGCGTTAGTGACCACAGTACTGTGGTTAAGGCTGAAGCAGTAAGTAGAAAGATGTAGTTTCTATGGTAATATTTCATTTCGAAAATGATTTTAAATATAAATCTTAGAATATGGAAGTCATGTATGGTTCTCCATACCGATATTTTTTACTGGTCTTGTTGTTTTACAGTGAATTTGAGTTACAAATATTATGTTTTGATATCACCTGTATATAACAATGTGTATGCTGTGGGGTCCATGATGGTCATCTCCAGTCCTCTTCTAGGGTGTGATCCACGGTTGCTCTTGATGTTAAATGAGGTTGATTGTTTCTGGTAGTCTCTTCCTAGACGATTAGATTTTGGTTCTAGAAGTTCATCCGGTTGCTGTTTGTGTTATCTTCTTTCGGAGTCGGTAGTTTACATTTTACTTTTAGTTACAGTTTTTATTTTATCAGCACTAAAATCTGGTAATTAACATTTCTCACCATTTACAGTTTGCTAAGAGATATGTCGGCTAAGTTTCCTTTTTTATTCTATACATGTTTCCTCACGCACTACATTATAATTTTGTTTTTATTATTATTATTATACTACATAGGTCAATTCGAACTCATTATAAACGTGATTAAATATTGTTTAACGTTATACACCTATGTGTATGTTCACAACACAGCAGCCACGTCCTTACATCTCGGTGTCTATCGGGCGAGTGAATGCAAGGTTTAGCGGCAAGGGGTCAGTAGCTGGCGCGGTTTTACGCACGGAGAAAATAGTTCGTTCTTTTAAGTTATATTAATTATTTACTAATTAAGTCGTAATACATTATTTTACCTTTTGGTTACGAATTATGAATTTCTTTATTTATTTTGTACATATTTTATTTAATTAAAGTAATTATTATTATTAGCTAAATAACACCGTTCTCAACGTGTTGGTACGGGATAATTTGCACGTTGTTGCATGAATCTAGGCATAGGTAAGGGGTGGATAATACTCTTACTTATATTGAAAGCAATTTTTTATTTGTGCGATTTAAATATTTTTTAAAATCGTCACACCATATAAATCGTCACACCGAAGATGGGCTCCAGTAGTGGTGGGACCGAAACGTCTGTTTCTATCGATAGCATTAGACCACGGCCTAACAGCCTGGCAATTGGTCCGAACTTTAACATTCCTGTTGCTTTTCGCCCTTGACAAGTTCTTTTCCTTATATCCATATTAAATGATCCACTCAGTTCCATCCATTGATAGGAATTTCGACTTACCTAACTCTTAGGTTTTGGGGGAGCGTGACGTGGTATGTCTTGTTTTCGTACAGTCTCACGTTGAGTTTCTCTGTTTGTACCCGGTAGCTTACAGTACCGTTACGGCAGACACATCTCTTCCCATCTTCAGCTCAGTTGCTCTTCCATGTTCTTGGAAGGAACGAGGAGGAATTTCCATTCAAGGATATCGAGGAGCAAGCGGCTCTGAAGATACCAGAGATGTATGTGCCGAAACGTAACGGGAAAATGCTTAACAACCTTGGAGATAAAAAGCGAAACTTTAAGCTAATTTTTTAATGTACAGCGTAGACTGTAGAAAATTTTAGCCGATAAAAGTTAATATAAATATTGATTTTTTGTTATTAATGCGATGATCCCGAAACTATTTCTCTGTGACGTAAAGGTAATTAAAAAAGCTCCAACGGGAAACAGTAATAAAATATTTACATTACAGCAGCACGGAGGAGCTGGAAAACGTCGTTATCACACTGTCTGTGTTCGGAAATTAAATACAAAATTTGTATTTTGTTTGCTAGTAGTGTGCTGTGTGAAGCGCGTAAAATATTGCAGCGCGATCAGCTGTTTAATTAAACATCTGTCAACGCGGGCATGTAAGCTCGTTCGTGCGAATTATTTTCGTGTAACCTCTCTGTGCTTGGTGTGAAAAATTAAATCATGTCGCGGCACTGATGAACGTTGCTAAACTTTTATAGGTCAAAGCGTATCGTAGTAACTACATGATCAGTTTTGATCCTAACACTCTATAAAATAATTTAAAACTTTTTATTTATTCATTTGCCTATACGCAGTCTTTTTAAAGTGTACAGAATAATAAGTAAATATAAGATTTGAAATGGTAACGTCGAGGTTGGGGTTAAAAAAAATTAACTAGGCCTCTGCCACGAGTGAATTTATATCGTTATTAAAATTAATTTTGTGTAACGTAGTTTTCACATCCCACCACCATAACGTAGGGTTCCTAATCCCACCATTGTTTTCTGTAAATTGCAATAATTTCATTTATGTCCTTTTCTTCGACTCCTTAATATCCTCATTCCTTATTCTACCTTGCAGTGTATAATTTAAAGTATTTCGAAAAACCTGCATTTGAGCACTCTGAATCTTGCCGCATTCCTTTTTTGTCATGACCCACGCCTCGCTCGTATAAATCAACATGGGTATTGCAATTGTCTTATAAAATTTAATCCTTGTGCTGTGTCTTGTTTTATTTCTAAGATTTCTATGAATCGTGCCACAAATATTCCTAAATTTATTTATCTTCTCTCTTATATCACATTCAGATTCGTAGCTTACAGCACAACCGAGATATCTGAAACGGCTCACTTGTTCTAAATTGCTTTTGTTTATAACTATCTTAGTACTCACTGGATATTTACCTTCAATGGCCATGGATCTTTAATTAATTATGATATTAATTTATCTAACTAACATTTCATATAAGCACGTTGTTATTATTATAAGAAAAATCGTAATATGATAAACCTGTTTCACACACTTATGTTTGCATCGTCAACGACTGAATGTATATCAAAGGTTAATTTATCCAATCTGTTCGGTAAATAGTGTGGAATATACGTAATTTAAATAATGATAAGTCACAGTCATTTTTTTCATTTTCATTCATTTCTCTGGCGCTACAGCCCACGATGAGCCTTGCCCTCCCCGACTAGTAGCCTCCAAACATCTCCAGCCTCCGCCTCCAATCACCTATACCCATCCTGCTGAGGTCATCTTCTATGTTCTGTAGCCACCTTCGTCTAGGTCTTCCTTTCCGTCTTTTCCCGTCTTTGCCCATCTATTGTAGGAATTGCTTTGGGCATACTGTCGTCCTCCATGCGCATCACATGTCCCAACCAGCTGTCTTCATAGACTTGATGAACCTCACTATATCCTCGCCATCTATCAATTCCTCCAATTCCCTATTATTCCGTATGCGCCATTCTTCACCTCCCTTCACTGGTCCACAGATTTTTCTTAGAGTTCTTCTTTCAAAGACTCTTAAATTGTGTGGGTCACTATTAAATAGTGTCCAGGTCTCCACAGCGTACGTCGCAACTGGTTTTTTAGACGGCATAAATGTGTTAAACATGAGGTAAAGAAAAATCATTTTTATACGTGTTCGAAAAGAATAAATACTTATTCTTGTTTAAGCGTGATACTTATGTATGTACCTACAACCAACAACTACCTTGCGAACTACCCACCCAAACGCAGTCACTTGTGCCCCCTCACACACACACACACGCGCGCGCGCGCGTACAATGATATGAAAGTAAATAAATTTAAATTCCTGACGACTGGATAACAGCATTGATTCATCCAATTCACAAGATATGTGATAAAACATATGCGAATAACTACAGAGGCATCTCACTTTTGCCAGTTACCTATAAAATCTTATCCAAAAAATTATTGTTCAGAGCAGAGAAACAAGTTGACTCACAAATAGGTGAATACCAATGTGGCTTCCATAAAAGTAGGTCATGCACAGAGCAGATTCTTAATCTAAAATCAATAATGACATATTTGAAAAGAAGATCTAAAGATTTTCTTATTACCTTTATTGACTTTAAGAAGGCACATGACTCAGTCGATAGAGAGTCATTGTTCAAAAGCCTTAATGAATTTGGCTTGAATAATAAAATAACAAATTTAATCAAACAAAACCTACTCCTAAATGAAATTCAGAGGTGAAATTTCTTGACAGTTTGAAATTAAGACAGGAGTCAAACAAAGAGATGGACTATCACTGTTTCTTTTTAACTATGTTCTGTTAATGCAATAAGAGAATAGAGAAAATCGTTGAAGAAAAATCACATCAGCCAGGGAATTAGACTAGGCTATAGCGGAGATAACCTGTGTATGTTCTGTTAATGCAATAAGAGAATAGAGAAAATCGTTGAAGAAAAATCACATCAGCCAGGGAATTAGACTAGGCTATAGCGGAGATAACCTGTCAATAGATTGTCTAGCGTTTGCAGATAATCTAGCAATTCTGTCAGATTCAGTAGAACCAGCCATTAGACATGTCGAATTGCTGATAGAACAAGTCAAAAGCAAAAGAGTGGGTTTACAAATTTCTTTTGAAAACATTACGTTCATGACAAATATCAGGACAATATCCAAGAAAATGAAAACTTGATACGGGCAAATCTATGAAACTGACAAATTCAAGTATCTTGGAGAAGTTATTGAACAAAATGTCTCAGAGAAAGAGACCGTAAAACACGCGTTAATAAGATGAAAGTTGCTTACCATTTAACCAAGAACACGTAGAACAAGAAATCAAAATCCATTAATGCCAGACTCAGGCATTATTCAACAGTGATTCGCCCGGAAGCACTTTACGCAGCTGAGTGTCTGACTCTGAACAAGAAAATGGTGATGGAAAACTGGAAACTACAGAAAGGAAAATATTAAGAAAAATCTTTGGATCAATAAAAGATGGAGAAAAGTACAGAAGACGCCACAATAGTGAGCTATACATATGTATATATACACACGTTTTGAGAAATCACAGACGTAATTAAAAAAAGAAGAATTCCTTTCTACCGACGCGTTCAAAGAATTAATCCTGACAGAGTAACAGGGAAGCTTTGTAACTATTTCAGAAACCTTAAAATGTCCAATACGTGGTTCAAAGAAACGGAAAAAGACATAGAAGAACTACAGATTACTCAAGAAGACATTGAAGAATGTTTGCCACTCAAAAAAAAAAATTAAAAAATACCCAAGGTTTTTAGAAAAAAACCCAAGAAGAGGACAGATGCCATCTGGACTGACGAAACGAGGAAGAGACATCGATCAAGAATGAAGGAGATGTGGAAGACGAGGAAGAGTGAGGAGAAGAAGGGAGGAACCAGTTGAACCAAACGTAGTCCACAGCAGCGGCTCATACGCAAAAAAAAAAAAAAAATTAATTAATTAATAATTAATCAGTGTTATGAGTTTTATTACAGGATTGTTATAAGCGTGATAATCACGTAACAACACTACGGTCACCGCTGAGCCAATAAAAAGAACAATAGCAAAGAAACGACAAACAGCTATAACTAGATTTAATAATCCACTAAAAGGCAATCTCAGACGTGTAACACGTGTGGGACACAGTCTTCTCTCGGCGTACAGAAAGGAAAATCCGATTAATATAATAAAAAGGATCGTCAGCTGATCCCGTAAAAGAGATATAAAAACCTACCTCACGTCCTTCAAACGCTCAACGCGTATTTACTACGAAATTAGTTAACGAACAGTGTTTTCAGAAAGAAATCTGCGTTTTTTTTTTAAAGCTGACGAAATCATGACGTATTGAATTAGAAGTCTGTGTCTGGGAAATATTAATGAATTTCGTAAATTTACTCATAATATACGAAGGTCAGTTGAAAAATTCACGGAGCGACAACTGTAGCTTAGCGGTAAAACTAAAATTAAATGTTTCGTGTGCTGCAAGATTTGCATTTTATGTGAACTGTTAATTTCCAAATCTATCTATTAATTTGTTCACTGTTTAGAAGCTGTTTAAAATTGACGTGTCATGCGTGTTTTGAAAGGCGGACAAAATCAAACCTCGTGGTGTGATTCTTTGTTAAAAATTGTTTAGCGTCAACGGAAATTCAAAACGAAATTGTAAATGTGTCAGGAGATGGTGCGATTTCAGCTACGTCATTCACTCCTCAATCTGCGGTGTTCCAACACCCTGTGACATTTTTTCAATAACGCCATTTGTTGTTGCACTCTTTGGACGTCCACTGCTGGGATAGTTTTCAGTGCTTGTACGACCACGTTTAAACTCTAGTGTGCCCCATTTATCGTTATTTCTGAAGGCGCAGCATCTCCTAACACATTTACAATTTTGATTTGATTTTCCATTGGTGCTAAAACGTTTTTAACAGATAATTCATCACAACACGATGTTTGATTTTGTGCATTTTAAAAACACGCATGACATGAAAGCTTCAAACAGCTGGTAAAAAGTGAATAAACTGACAGATATGTCTGAAAATTAACAGGTGTTCACGCGAAACATACGTCTTGCAGCACACGAAAGATTTTAGTTCTACCACTGAGCTATAGATGTCGCTCCGCGAACTTTTGAACTGACCCCTTACGTGTGGGTAGTTAAAGCCTGACCCACAATGTTTTCTGACCATTATTTTGGTCTTATGGTGTCTAAATAATCTCTTTCTTCTTCTTTGTTCAGCCATGAGTCCTGCGGCCTGATGGGCTCCCCCCCCCTCGGCCGCAAAAAACTCACGTTCCATCACTGCCAGAGATAAATTAGTCGCCTAGTAATCACGTGCGTTGGGAACCCGCACGGTTGGGAGAGAGTTGCGTGTGCGCGGGCTTTTGTTACTTATCTAGCCCAAACATGCCGGACAAGGCAGTTGTATTATTCCCCCTCAACTAAAGAGGTGGAGTGAGGCAGGGATGTAGTTGTCTCCCACTCTTTTCAATATATATTACAACGATACAAGTTGCAAATTTAATATAATTTAAATTTGTGTAGCCCCACGTTCTTTGGGAGCCATTTATTACAACGATATAATATTGCTAAATGTAAGCGTGTCGTGCCACACGTTGACGGGCGACAAAATTATAACAATACAAATAACGTGTATGTGTAATTGGGGGCCAGGTGTAATTATAATAAGAGTATTAGATTTATGAGTATTTAAAAATTCATATTTATTGTTTACTCAATCTTATAAATAATAAACATCATTAATAATCTTCGGTCACGATATTACTCATTATTAATGTTTATCTCTTATACTATACGGTGTTACACACATTTAAAACCCTCTTACATCTAGACATGTTAATAATCTTAATCTAGACATGTTAATAATTTTATTTACTAATAAAAAAATAAAATTAAATTCTAATTTGAATTGAATTCTTTTAATTCAGATCTGACCTCAACTCGCTTAGTCTATACCAATGTTTAAAATTAAATTTAAAATTATATTAATTACTTTTAGACTGGCATTTGTTTTATATTCAAATTTAAATTATTCTTTTCTATAATGCAAATATCAAATAAATTTAACTATTTACTTTGATAAACAAAATCTACTCTCTCAACTTTAAATTCTTTTTTTTTCTTCTTTCTTTATATGCGATCGCTCATTCTTACGACTAAACATTTATCTACATTTCTAAAATATTATTCCTAATTATAAATTTTTCTTTGTTTTAATTTATTGTCTTTTGATATAGTCTTTATGAGCTCTTTTTTATTTTAAAATCATTTATAAATCCATTATGCATGTCACCTCGAGTTTTGATGATCTTACGACTTATTGACGGGGTCCACCGTTGTCCAGAGTTGGTTTTCCATTCCTCCTGTCCTGGCGTGGTCCTGGATATGTCCAGAGTCCAGCGTCGTTCTCCAGCAGTATGTGGTCCGCCTCAGAGAATTATCCCTAATACAGCATATGGCTGTATCGTTGCAATATATATATATATATATATATATATATATATATATATATATATATATAGACGATGTTCTTTAAAAATGGGAATCAAAGGAATATCCTGGAGCCCAGCTAGACCGACATACTTACCTGAGCACGTTACTATTTGCTGACGATAAAATAATAATACAAGAGAGTGAAGATAAATTACAACTGGCAGTGCACCGACTGAATCAAATATGTCCAGAACATAATCGTAAAATTTCCTTGCATAAGGCGAAAGTTATGGCTTTCCAAGGCAAGTATCCTGTTAGGTCGAAAATAATTGTCAACAATTATCAAATTTTACATACTTGGGCTGCGACGCAAGCTACAATAAACAATGACATGGAAAATAAAATAAATAAGTTCCAGGGAATACGTGGCACAATAAAATAAACATTAAATAACAAGACACGAAAAGACACAAGGATAAAATTTTATAAAACGATGGCGGTACCTGTACTTACGTATGGGAGTGAAAGTTGGATAAATACCAAAAAAGGAGACAGCAAAGTACAGGCAGCAGAAATGAGATTTTTGAGACGGGTCACAGGTTGCACAAGAAGAGATTTAATAAGAAATGAAGACGTGCGAAATGAACTAAATGTATATATGCAATAAATGAAAAATAACTGAATATAAAGAAAGATGGAAACAACACGTAAATAGAATGGGAAATGGGAGAATACCCACAAAAAAATACTTAACTACCCAAGAGGGAAAAGAGATATAGGAAGACCACGAAAACGGTGCTCGTAAGTTTGTGAGGACGGAACAGGCAAATGCCTAATCCTTGTAGTGCAGAAGAAGAAGAAGAAGAAGAAGAAGAAGAAGAAGAAGAAGAAGACTAAAGAGGTGATGAGGCGGAGAGAATCGTGACCTTGAATGATTCCACAATCGCAGCATATTCGTTGAGATTGTGAGTCTCGAACGTTACCACTGTGCGAGCATATAATCTTTACATTTTTTTTTATGTTCTTACATCTCTCAGAGGCAGTCTCCATTGTGTTAACGTTCTTCAATTAAGTGGTTCCATACGCATCTCGACGTATCTCTTTTTCTTTCTTTTGTGTTTGCCAGTCGTCATCGTCGTTTGCAGTGGCGGCTCGAGGTTCTGACAGTTGGGGGTTCAATGTTTGAATGTTTCTACTAAGATAAGGGCAATTATCCCACGGTATGGGTCGCAACATAAAGACATAACTATTGACAACTTTTAGTGGGCCTAATATTAAGTTGTGTTTATGTTATTTGTAAATTATTCTAAAAATATATAAGTTTAATTGAGAAAGTTGTGTTAGTGGTTAAAATCACAAACAGAATTATCACTGTTGCACATCACTATAGAAAAATTATTCCGATTAGCGCTTTCAAGCTTCTCAGCTCATTGTCAGATCGAAAATAACAAGAGGATAAAACCAAACTATTCACATCCCCACCCGCCCCACTGACCACACACAACCCATAATTCAAATGTCCCTTCCCAACCTCCGAGCCTATGCTCTTCCCATATAGGCCTATGCAATTTAATTCTTAATGTTATCTATTCGTCCTCTATCTTTTATTTTTTAATTAGAGATAAAGAAGAGATATTTTATAATATAATAGAAAAGTAAAAGATAGAGGACGGATAGATAACATTAAGAATTAAATTGCATAGGCCTATATCGATGTTTCTGAAATAAGGGTGAGGGACCGCGCCCACAAGTGTGAATGAGAAAGGCTTTACAATATTAGGTTTAAAAAGAATGTACACACACACACACACACACACACACACACACACACACACACACACACACACACACACACACACACACACACACACACACACACACACACACACACACACACACACACACACACACACACACACACACACACACACACACACACACACACACACACACACACACACACACACACACACACACACACACACACACACACACACACACACACACACACACACACACATAAATATAAGGAATGTGCTAGAAAAATATGTAACTGGACAGACGGGGGTGACGGGGCTCGGAGGTTGGGAAGAGAGATTTGAGTTATAGCTTGTTTACAGGGTTGTGTGTGATCAGTGGGGCGGGTGGGGGTGTGAATAGTTTGATTTTATCTTCTTGTTATTTCCGATCTGACGATGAGCTGAGAAGCTTGAAAGCGCTAATCGGAATAATTTTTGCTATAGTGGTGTGCAACAGTGATAATTCTGTTTTTAAAATGTATAGTTAAAATAAAAGGATAGTTAAATATTTCTGCAATATTTAAAACGGGAAGCGGCCTACCGAGTTCCTTAATTTTGCATTTCTCTTTAATAGAGTGAGAAGAAAAATTTGTTTTTAAAATAGATTGAACATTATTCAGTTTACCAAGTCAATGAACGGAAAATACTTGAACACTTAACACACAAAAATACCAGCAAACACTTTTAAAGTTATACATGCTTCGATCAGCTTAACGTTAATCTTAGCCTAATTATTTAATGACTATATTAAACACACTTTATTTTTGGAATACAATTACTTCACTATTTTATTTGTTTTTAAAACTTTACTGCATACATTTGTATTGCATTCTAAATGAAATAGAGAAATCTGGCACAAAACTAAAGTAAAGAGACAAATCATGTGGTAAAAATCATAATAACGGCGAATGGCGGTATTATGAAAATGTTAAAATTCCCGGTCGGTGCGGTTCGGCCTTCGTTGGAACTATTCGTCACTATCGCTAACACTCGGGATTAGCGACTGCCGAATGTAATTTTGCGTATACTGATTTCCCCCTCCAAAGATGTCTACACAGTCCAGGAGGTGCTGAGAGCTGTTTTGGACCTCAAGCAATAGTAGCGAATAATTCACCTATTACGCGAATCCATTCAACAAGATTAATCTCGCAAATCTTGTTATTTAAATATGAAACCATTATTTCAACAAATCCTTAAACATATTAAAATTATTTAGAGGGGTTTACTGAACCATTGAAAAACTTATGGACGAGCCGCCATTTGTCGTTTGCCATTCCAGGATTAGGCAATTCTACTTGCTCCGGATTCACCTTCTAGTCCTTGGTCTTCCCACACTTCTTCTATCTATCGGTTGACAAGTGAACGCTTGTTTTGCAATTCTTCCTTGCTGAAGAAAGTGAACGCGTTCTTTCCATCTTTACGTTCATTTTTGGGCTGATGTGCCATTTTCTCTACTGTCTCTTCTAATAGAAACCTTCGTTTAATAGAAACCTTCGTTGATATCAGAAATTTCATTTCTGATGGTTCAATTTGTTTGGGTTCTCGTTTCCTTGCTGACCAACGCTCCGAGACGTACCGCAGCGAGGGAATGGTGTGTGTTTGCCAATTCACGAATATTTTCGGCTGTCTTCCACTATAAAGGTATGCTCTTACCATATGAAATGCGTTTTCTATATTAACATTGAAAATGTTTTTAAGGACGTGTCGCACATTTGCGGCCGATCGCTGGTGCGTGATCGAAAATGGGAACCGGTGAGTTTCCATAGAAACTACTTCTTTGTTGTCAATAACGTAGTACACATATAAAACTTCGCTTATGAATGCGACTACATTTAACTTATAATCTGTACGCTGGTAAATGAAGAATGAATTCATTGATTGGTGAGTGAACATAAATATATATATTTTTTAGATTTATTGAAGCATTTTCAATGCCCTTCTCTGTGCATTGCATTTGTGCAATGCGTGTACATTTTTTTCTTAATTGTGTTCGACGATTTTTATTAGGCTGTTTAGCGTTACTTTTACGAGTGATGAGTTGGTCTATTTACTTTAAAACGGATCTGAAGAACCAGGAGTTTTTCTTTATCCGGATTCTTCAGCAATGGAACCCTTTCTGCTCCTGGTTTCATTTTCGAGTATTCTTCGTCTGGACTTCAAGAAAATCCATAAGATTATATCCATTTTAATTTAGACGATCTGCTGAATTCGTCAAGATGAGTACTCCCCTCTGCAAGTCACTTTCTGTCTGTTACATAATAACAACATTATCTGCATATAAAATAATACTAAGTGTACACTGCGAAGAAAGCTTAATTCCACGTTTAAAATTTTCCTTCCATCTTTTAATAATATCGTCCAAATAAATACTAAAAACTATCGGGAAGATACAACAACCTTGTCCAACTCATTTATTTGTCTCAACTAGCACTGTCAAACGTTTTCCCGTATCAATTACAGCAGAGGTGTTCTGATACAGACTTCTAATCACCTTGACAAGATGCAAAGGAAAACCTCTTCCTATCAAAATCTTCCCAATATAGGATATCAGATGCCTTTTGAAAGTGAATAAAGGTTAATTGTACAAAAAAAATTAGAAATCTACGGAAAAGAATCAATTTCATATCAACGTTTGACTGTAGTATCCTATTATTATTCCTTAAGCTTACAATATGTATAAATTTTAATCCGGTAGTCTTCAAATCGGTTGTCGTATAGTGGTAAGTAAATAAATGTCATATGCTGTCACACCTACACGCAGAAAGAGGAAAGCCGATTATAAACGCTTATTAGTCCGACTACTAGGGGCGGTTAGGCTTTTATAAGAAGCTCTCGGCGCAGTAGCGCTGAATTTCATCACGTCACGGTTCAAAACGTTTGAATTCAGACACAAACATGTGTTGTCAGCTCAAATGCTTTACGCGTTCAAGCGTCATCAGCTGATTAATTACGATCCTATCAACACCTGTTCAATGTAAAGAATGCAGAAATGAGGTAATGAAAATAATTTTCTCTCAGATTTTCCGCAGTCCTACGCTGTCTTGTTAGCTAAAAGATCTCTTTAGAAAATTATGGAAAACGTGGAACTAAAAATTTTGCAAGTTTTTAAAACTCCATATGGAGCATTAAATTAGAAATTTTAAAAAATAAGTTAAAATTTTGAGAAATTTATCATATAAAATAAGAAAAGCGACGTATGTTTTTTTTTCGGCTAACGTTAGAAATCATACATAAGTGAAACTTTATTCACAGCTTTAAAAAAAATTAAAATTTATTAATTCGATTTTATCTAATGCACTAATAGATTCTGATTGTAATTCTATCTTTTGTGGAACTTACTAGGTAAAAAATATCCAATAGCTGTTACATGTTGCTACACTTATCGAATGGTCGCTCACCACTTGGTAGAACATTTTATTACTACTTGAACTTAATAAGTAAATACTTAATATAGTTCTACAGACATTTTTATTTTCATGACAATTGTTTCACCAGTTACAGCCGCTTCAGAGGTTAGATTTGAACCGACAGATTTGAAATGTAAGTTAATCGGCGGGGGGTGGGGTGGGGTGGAGGTGGTGTATGACCAAGGGAGAATTGAAAAGTCCCAGTTAAACGGTTTAAGAAATGTGTTTCTTCTACTGTTTGCAACAAAAATGTTCCGTTACTGAATAATTATGTATCGTATACAATACGGTTTTGTGTGAAGACAGTTTACAAGTCAACTACTTTTCACTTAAATTAATGTAGATCTAAATATAAATTTGTGATGTTATTAAATTTCTTTCTTCTGCAAGTAGTATAATTCGTATATTCTTTTTAACACCTGACGCACGTTTCACTGAAAAATATCAGTATCATCAGAGGTTTCTAAGTAAATTAATAACAATCGAAATAATTCTATTAATATAAAATTAACGAATAATCGAATTTGTATCAATTTTAATGTAAAATAATTGATAATCGATTTAGGTCGATATTAGGACAATAAAAATGGAATATATAAAATAGAATGTCCAGATTGCAATAAATTCTACGTGGGCCAGACAAAGAAAAAACTACACATAGATTCCTTCAACACCGCAATGCATATTTAAAACCAAATATTTATAAATCTAATTTAACGACACATTGTCTAAATAATAACCACCAATTTCCAAACATTGAAAATATAAAATTAATTAAAAACATACAAAAAGGTCAAAAAATGAATATTTGGAAAAATCTTAACATTTTCACACACAATAACAATAATTTATTAATTAAAGAACAAACCCAAATAAAAACAAAACAAGACGATCTATTTAAAATTATACATTTACTAAAAAATAAAAATGAATAAAATATAAACAACAAATTTTCAAATATAACCGAGAAAACAGCTGCTGAAGAAAATAAACATTAAAACAATCGTTAACTAATCGACCTAAATCGATTATCAGTTATTCTACATTAAAATCGATACAAATTCGATTATTCGTTAATTTTATATTAATAGAATTATTTCGATTGTTATTAATTTACTTAGAAACCTCTGATGATACTTTTTCAGTGAAACGTGCGTCAGGTGTTAAAAAGAATATACGTATTATACTACTTGCAGAAGAAAGAAATTTAATAACATCACAAATTTATATAATTACTGCAAGAAACGTCGAGTTACTTATATAGAAAATGATAGATCTAAATATATATGAAACTTGCTTCCTGTCGTCCAGAGATACATTAGCCTTCTGTTTACCAGTTCTGAAACATTTCGTGACTCTTGTTTTTTCTTTATTTACCATCATGTCGCTTTTTTCTTCTACAAGTACCCGTTAACTAAAAAACGTTAGGTTCTTTAAGTGTCACTGTGTTTTAAGCATTGTACGTATATACACATTAAACGTTGTGTTTTCATCAACCATGGCTTTTATTTATTTCAGCAGTAAACCAAAAACCAAAAACCGTTTTCACCTAACTTTACAAATGAAAACAACACGTACTTTCGCTTTGCTTAAGGATTAGGACAATTTTCAATTAGCACACTTTTTCTTTTCCTCATCGTAATATATCGATACAGTCGCATATTAAAAACATCAAAAATGTACTGCAGGATGGGATAAAGGTAGAGTTTCGATGCCGCTAAATAGTATTTGTTAATTTATTTGTTACTATGGTAATTAATTCTGGTCTCCATGGTGTTGTTGACATCTTTTATACGCGTCAACAACAGGGCATAATTAAAAGAGTCTAAACCGTGCGAACGAGGCAGAATATCAAATTCCAAGTTAAAGCGTATTTTTCGCCTTGTGTCAAAGGCTGACTGTGCAAAATTTGGTAGCAATCGGTGTAACGGTGTAGATTTGTATTCAACACAAATCCTGAGACTTTGAGTTTTGTGTATATCGATATGTATAGTACAAAGGTGATTATAAATAACAAATAATAAGCTTTTATAAAACAATATGAAATTTCCAGTATAAACTAAACTTTATAAAAACATGTATAGTATAAACCAGTATAAATAAAATAAAACAGATTGTCCTCTATGTAAAACAATGTGTAAATATTTGAAGTGGGTGAGATTTGTGTCTACATTTAATGTTTATATTTGTGCGTGCAGTAGAACACTCAACTTTGTTAAACCGTTTACCAGGGACTTTCCAATTCCTACTTAGTCATACACTACCCCCCCCCCACCCGAACATACTAAAACGAATGGAACCGCCTAGAATAGTCAAGAGCATCCTCCTCTTGTCCCCTCCCGCCACCAATAGTGTGCAGGTGTTGCCTTAGTCAAGGCTGCGTTCCAGATTCTTCAACAGTACCCACACTTGAAATATACAGTAGCTGACACACACACTCGGAAAATTACTAGAATGCGTGTGCTACACGTATAGCGTATACGTGGCCTTTTTATAGAAAAAGCCATAGCAGCCGGCTTGTCAGTTTAGTTGTGTTGAGCGATTTTCCTTAACGCGGATCGAGTGTTTGTCGAAGTATTCTAGCTAAGTGTTGTTATGTTATAATTAATGCGGAATTCTTTATAGTTGACATTATTATGCGCGCGTGGACAAATTGTTGTAAGAGACTATGTTTTTGATTACAAATTATTAATTGTGATTAACTAACACTGGTTATTAGTGGTTTCATTGGTGTCTTATACTTTGTTTCCACTGTACAATACGACGATCAGAATGACCGGCGTGACAATACGTATACCTGTACGTATCTATGTAGCCTACGTAAGTATCTATGAACGTGTGCATCATTCACATGTGTAAGCGTTAATCGTATTTATATAAATAATTTTGCGTCACAGCTTGGTCTACCGGTTTCGAGGACGGACGTCTTACAGCTTGGATATAACGTAAAAGACGTTCGCGTTACGCGGCAAGACAGCTGTTGTCTGTCCGCGCGGATTACCGCTGTCACGGTATACAACAAGTTGTGTTCACGGATAGAATTCTCTTTAGTCTCCGCACCGCTGAAACTGCGCGGCTAGTCCCTTACAAAAACAAATTACGAATAAGGAAAGAAACGAATAGGGAGAAGGGAAGGTTTGTTTCCGATAAGTTGTTTGTATTAATTATTGTAACGCCATTACAGAACATTCTACGCGTGTCTCGGCTATTCCAGCGTAGCCCGGCTGTGATGTGTGCGGGCGTACGTATTGCTGCTACTTTGAGATGAAGGACAATTACGTGACACTTGTCGCGCGTCCGTAGCCAAAACTGATCCAGATTTCGTCGGTCCGCGCGCACTGTGTTCCCGCTCCAGTCTGTTCTAGTAGCGTTTACGCGTATTACGGATTATTCTGGAATCTCAGCGGGATAAAAATATAAGCATACAGCGAGGCTTAAATTCAGTTTAAGTGGCGATGTATTCAAGTGAGGTTCGAATTTTATGTCAGGCGATTTACACACAGTGTGTCTCAAGTGGTGTATTAGTGAAAAGTGCGGAATGCTTTATAGTTGACATCATTATTTGTGGGGACAGATTAACTTGAATTATTGTACGAGTATAATGTTGTTGAATAACTTGTTGATTGCAAACTGTTAAGTGTGATAATTCAAACTGGTTATCAGTGATTACATTGGTGTCTGTTACGATTGGTGATTACATTAGTGATTACATTGGTGTCTGTTACGATTGGTGATTACATTAGTGATTACATTGGTGTCTGTTACGATTGGTGATTACATTAGTGATTACAGTGGTGTCTGTTACGATTGGTGATTACATTAGTGATTACATTGGTGTCTGTTACGATTGGTGATTACATTAGTGATTACAGTGGTGTCTGTTACGATTGGTGATTACATTAGTGATTACATTGGTGTCTGTTACGATTGGTGATTACATTAGTGATTACATTGGTGTCTGTTACGATTGGTGATTACATTAGTGATTACATTGGTGTCTGTTACGATTGGTGAGACCGTCGTAACAATTCATTACAAATATGTGACGACGAGTGAAAAATTTTAGAAAATTAATTGGAGAATTAATGTCGAGAAATAAAATCGGAAATTCAATGTTTTGGTGAAAGAAGTAGGAATGGTTTTTCTGAGAGATAGGGACACAAGATACGGAAACACAGAAGAAATCTGATAGGGGTAGAAACATACAAAGGAGAACGGGGTTCAGAAAGAAACAATGGAAGAAAGCAAGACAAGGAGAGAGAGAGAGCAGGAAAATATTGGTCTGAATTGTGTGAGGTTCTTTGTTGCAGCTCTACATTGTCCCCGAGGATTAAATGAAACTAATCAAAGCAAATCAAATATTAACTGACCCAGTATGGTTGGTCTGACTGTACGACCTGAGCTAAACTACCGTAGCAAATATTTATACTACGGTATTGATTGTATATTTTTATTAATTCTTCTTTTCCTAATAGATGAGCGTTGAAAGATAGAATTTGTTAAAACATAAGTATTTCATATTTTTGTGTCATAAGAAATAAGGAAAATAGATAAAGAATATTGGTTTTTTGTAAATACTAGTTTGTAGTTTTCAATTGTAATATTTGTGAACACTTGGTTACTCAATCGTCTTGTGACTTTTTTAAAACTTTCAATAACTACGCGTTTAAAGGATAAATCCTCACAATCAGGTTATATAAAAACACCAATCCTTCTGGAGAAGTCGTCAAAAAATCAAAAATTTTTACCAAACATCACAAACGATGCCAGAGTGCTGTGCGAGGCGAAGGGCATGCCCGTCGCCCGCTCATGTACTGCGTTCCGAGCTTCAGATAGAGCTCCTGCCGCAGGGTCGATTGATAGGGTCTGGATTTAGGGTGTGGCCTGCTACCGGCCGTGGGTGTTCAATTAATTAATTAATTGAGGGTGAGTGTACGCCGAGGCCGGGTCCAAGATTCTCCTGGCACAGATCGGTAGCGACCGAGGGCGCTAATGAGGTGGTTGCCCTGGAATCGGGCGGAGCGCCGACGATACAATTTACGGGACAGTGTCCGTATAGTGGCGTCCAGGGAACGGACACGCAGGGCTTCTCGGATTGTTTTGTTTGAGGTCAGATAATGGGCTTTACACGCCCAGAGCAATCCTCGGTCGAGGAGAGACTGAAGCTTTCGCTTGTGGGTCTTGGCCAAGTAGCCCCATACAGGGATCGCGTAGGTAACCATCGGCGCCACATAGGTGGAGACGATAAGTTTCCCTAGGCGGCGGGTCATGGCGTTGCTGCATAGCGCAGGACGGAGTTGGTATAGGCGATTGGCGGTCTTGCGGGCTACTTGTGCGGAGTGTGTCCGCCAGGTAAGACGGCGATCGAGGTGGACCCCGAGGTACTTGACCTCTCGAGACCAGGGCAGCTGAGTATCGCCTACGTAGAGTCTGTCAGGGAGCGTAAAGCGTCTGGAGAAGACTACTGCTGTGCTCTTGGCCGCGTTGATGGCAACTCTCCATTTCTCTGCCCACTCAACGTACTCGTCCAATTGTTCCTGGAGCCAGATAACGGCTAAGCTCGGCGATCGACGGCATACACCGCCGTGTCGTCGGCGAACATGGCCAACCTGGTACCAGGCAACTTGGGCACGTCATTGACGTACACAGAGAAAAGCAGGGGGCCCAAGACGCTTCCCTGAGGTACACCAGCAGTAATAGCCCTTTCCGAAGAAAGGGTGTTATCTACTCACCAATCATCACAGTATGTATGTCATCTAAGAACACATTATTGTAGCACTTCACGCCGCGTCGCGACCTGCTGCGCACCACTACACGCGATCGACTGCATCGTTATCACCCGAGATTATTGCTGCACCGCAATTTTATTGCCCGGACGTATTTCGATATCAATGATTTTTTTTAATTTTTTTTTTTAGTCTCCAGTGGCTTGGAGACTATAATATAATGCAACTGGTTTGTAGTTGTATACCGGACTGTTGATGGAATATAATCAACAAATGTTTTACGTATGAATCAGCTGTAATAAGGGATATTCAACTAAGAGTGAAACGGGCCAAACACTTTGAAAACATCTCGCATTTAGTATGGAATGTTTTGGTGGACACAAACGTAAAGCCGCGTCCACAGCGGACGCGTCGCGCTGCGCCAAACCAAACAAAGAGGCACGGCGCGATGCGACACGGTCTGTTCTGACGGCAAACTGCGCCATACTGTGCAACTTCGACCGCCAACGAACGCGATCCAGATAGTGTCGGTACATGAAAGGAAACTGTTCGTTCGTGCGCGTTCTATTTGGACGGTGTTTCTCGTTTACTGAATCTGATCAGTACAGACTGATTTTAATTGACTGTGATTTTAGTATACTCATCTTGATTCAAGTTGAAAATGAGTTTCGAGTGGAACCATCAAGAGATCGAAAAAGTGATTGATCTGTACCGAGAAGGAGGAGAAGAAGGAGGAGGAGGAGGAGGAGGAGGAGGAGGAGGAGGACGACGACGACAAGAAGAAGAAGAAGAAGAAGAAGAAGAAGAAGAAGAAGAAGAAGAAGAAGAAGAAGAAGAAGATGATGATGATGATGATGTAGAAGAAGACGTTTTGTTGGAAAGTATCTCATTAGTTAAGCATTTCCAGGAATTTCTGCGACCGCTCATCATCTTTATCATCGTCATCGTGTGACGATTTCATTAATAAAAATATGTTAATTAATTAAATTGTTAATGTATAAGCTGAGAAATTTTAAAATTTTAATAAAATCTCACATTTTAAACTAAATCTTATTGGTATCATTAAATAATAATAATATTTAATAAAAAGTCTAATAATAAAATAAAAGGGAATACAATTTTACAGAAAGGGTAAAGCTTGTTAATTAATCCTGCATATACAGGCACTGACCAGAATTAACTTGTTTTCTGACCCCTAAACAAACTAAATATAATTGTAAATTTTGTTATTATTTAAATAATTAAATAAGACCACTGTAATGTACTTTGATAACGTCTGTAACTAAGAATATCTCTATTTAATTATTTAATCAAACTTTAGTCCTTTAATTAAATTAGAAACATGGAACTACTTTTATGTTGACTAGTAATTGTCGCGAGATTACTACTCTTCCCCTAACTATTTTTGCCCACTTGCAATGGAGCGCTCACGCCGTAAGCTGCGTACAGCGTTGTTTCGCGACGCGTGTATAATTATGTGAATGGTTGGTTCAATGAATATTTAAATAACTAAATTTGTGCGGCGATGACATCTCTCTCTCAATGAATAAATAACAAACTATGTAATTCATACATTACTACAAACATGAAGGTGATATTCAACTAATCTATAATCATGTGAAGTGTATTACTGTGAAACAAACTTTCTATTTATTTATTATAACTACAAGAATTACAACAGTCGTCTAAGATGAGAGTATCCTACAAGAATTACTACAGTCGCCTAAGATGAGAGTACTTCACCCCGAATGATATAACAGACTTCAGGAACTTCACCGTCACCGGATACTAAGGCAACGACAGACCTTCAGGAAACGCACGAGGACCGAAGAACCAATTCTGCAGCAAATACTGAAAACCAGGTGACATGGAGGCTTGTCTTCCATGGTTATGAGTTACTAAAATTATTTCCCATAAAAGACAATTTAACTCACCACTTTTAAGACTTTAAAAGACAGACATTATATGTAACATGTAGTCTGTAATCTAATAACACTGGTTATAGCAAAAGAGTAAATGTTTAAACTAAAAGTTTTCTTGTTTTGAAAGATTAATAAAGTCCATTCTTAAAATGGCTCAATTTTCAATATTGTTTATGGCAAGGTGACCATTATTAACTTAATATATATTCAATCCCGGATCCGTGGAATAGATTAAATAGATGTACATCATATTTTGAGGGCCCTTATGAAAGAGTAATATATATATAATTATACTGTAAACTATATATGTTGAGAACTTTAAATAGAGAACTTTATCTCATAATGTAATAAAGAGATGTCATCTGAGTACCGAGTAAACTGAGTGCATAAATCAACAGTCTCCCCTTCCCAATATCCTGATATAAGAATTGTTTTATTTGTTGTGATTAATTTTCAGCTCGTCACAACGAAAGGCAGCCTGTATAATTGGCACAACCAATTAACGCGGGTTCCCTACGTTATAACACAAGTTAAGATGTTATAATCGGAATTATGGGATCCAAAAGACAATAATTATCTCATACAAAAATATAAAAAAACATGTTCATAAAAACATAAAAGCAGATGTTCAAAGTCTTCCGACGACATACGACAAGAATTTTCAAACTGTCCGTTATTTCCAAAAAGTAATTCGCTTAAAAAAATTATTTTTGTCATATAATTCTCGACTTTTCAGTACTGGTGTCACTCAATGTGACATCGTCTTCAAGAAAATTTTCTTTGGTTTTTCTTCAAGTAATGATAAATAAATATGAAAGCAGCAGTTGAAAAAATCGAATCTTAACGCTCCACATTCAACCGTGCACGCACGCACAGTGAAACCTGCTGCTCTTCCACAAACACCTAGCTCCGTTCTGCACTGTTCTGCGCAGTTTTGCGCGTTTCTGCGTCGAGCTGAGCCGAGCATTATTGCACGGCGCAAAGCTGAGCGGTCGTTGTGGACGCGGTTTAAGACGTCTACACCTAGTGTGGATACAACATTAGCGCACCTCATAAGCTCTAGACAGGAGCGGGGATCGACCAAGCAATTTGGAGGAGGAAAAGAGTTGATTTTTAGGGGAGGGGGAATTATGAAAAGTTGGACCATTATCTAAAGGTCTAAAGTATAAATGATAGGAGTGAATGAAGATAAAAATACAGTGTGTTATTTATCAGCACAATAAGTTTATTAACGTGTAAGTATCAAATCATATCTATGTTTGTCAGTTCATTGTTCTTTAAGTAAATATTCACTTACAGTTTAAAATACACATTACTAATTTGTGGTATATATCAAACAAAAATTAACATTTTGGAAAGGCACAGTTATAATTTAAAGTAATTTTAGAATAAAAGCCTGAAGCTACATAACGTGAGATTGAATTTTGCATGATAAAATCACACAAACATTCTACAATCGCTAAACGACGAAAAAAATTTTGTCTGAAGTGACCATTTGGGGGGTTGGGATTTCCCCACCCCCCACGTGGATCCGCGTCTGACCCTAGACAACCTGCAATGGATTCTCACGTTGCTTCAACCTGTCTTCTGTGGTCTCCCTTTCTTTCCTCTTTAATCTTTTTCTTGACCAAATCTTGGTCTTTTCGATCCCGATCCGACGGTATTAAGTTGCAAAGGCTTTGGAGTCTTTCATTTTTTTTATACATCAACTGTAATCTGTAATTCTTGTTCTCTTGTTTTTCTTTCATGTTGTCCGGTAAGGGTCCGGGCCAGGGATAAGTATGGCAAATGATCAACGGCTCTAGGGAAGGAAGAGAAAGGTTTCGCAACGGCACTAGGGTGCGGAAGAACGTAGGAATGAATATCTTCTGGAAGAGGTGGATATTTGGATGAAACCCAGAGGAGGACCAGAGGCTCAACGGTAGCACACTCCTATCATGGTGTTACTTAAGGGACGCTGGTAACGGTCCTTAGGGGACATTTATCTTACTCAAAAGTCGTAAGACCTAGGAAGCGTTGGTAAAGTGGATATTTTCGTAGGGTACGTTGTCAGTACTACGAATTAAACAGAACAAGATGTCACGACGAAATTACCGGAGTTTCAGATGATGTGTGAC